>BTHU01000005.1:33004003-33604003 GCA_036184795.1 Tokudaia tokunoshimensis
ATGGAAATCCCTCCCTGGACTCAGGACCCAGAAAACCTGAATTCCGTTCCTAACGTTTCCATAGACAAGTATGTGACTATGAACTGGGGGCTTCCTCTCTATGAGTCTTAAATCTCCTACCTGGCTGTTAGGGCAATCTTTTGTGTACTGTGTAAAGATTGTCTTTGTATTATTCAAATGCCCATTTCTGTGCTGGCCGAGAGCTGGGTACAGTCCTTTGGTATTGTTAAGCATCACCTGCCTTAGTGTTTTGTAAACATCTTCCCCATCACCTTCTGATTGGTCTAAAAATTGAGCTGAATGGCTTATAGCTGGGCAGGAAGTAGAAGGTGGGACTACCAGGAAGAGATAGGAACTCTGGGAGAGAGTCTGGTGCAGGAGAATTTGCAAGGGAGCTGTGAGGAATGAGTAGGTGGGCACTGAAGGAAAGGTAACTAAAGAGCCATGGGGCAGAACATATACATATGTATATATATCCTTAAATTAAGTTATAAGAGCTAGTTGGGAACAAGAGTCAACTAAGGCCTATAGCTATAATTAATAAATATAAGTCTCCATGTCTTTATTCAGAGCTGGGGCAGATATAGAAAGTCCATACTTGACATTGAGACTAACAGTCTCTAAATTTCTGTCCCATGTTAGGGTAAGTATTATCTATAGCTCCATTTCACAGATGCAGAGACTGAAGACAGAGGGTGGGTGATCGACACAGGCTTGCCAGACCGTGAGCACTGAAAAGTCTCAGGACTGGGGAATGGGTCTAACCCTCTGTCCTCACTAAGATCACAGCCAGAAGAACAGCTGCTGAGATCTGGAGGGGGTGGGGCTAAGACAGTGACTAGGGACAGAGGGGTCCCTTGTAAGACTGAGGGACATAGAAGCACACCCCAGGATCTGGCTCCTAGCAACCAATGGCAATGTGCTCACAGACCAGTGGGGCGAAGAGCTAGATGGCTGAGGATTAGCTGCTGGGCAGGGGTCAGCTTAATAGATTGTCCCTCAGTCCTGCTACTGCTGAGCCTCGGGATTAGTGTGTATTTACAGCTCTGCTTCTCTTCAACAGTGGTTTAAAGACACTCATCTGCAAAGCCTCAAGATGCTCAGGGGAGTTAAATCAAGAGGTGAGGTCTGGCTCACAGGGGCAAGGATAGCAATTAGAACCTTTTCTTGGAGCCTATTGATGCCCCTAGGTAAAAAGAGAGCCTGTAAAGACTCCACTATCAACCCCAGGGCTCTGTGACTTGAGTTTTCTCCACGGGGGAGATTGCAAGTGGAGAAGGTGCTTTGTCTGGCCTGTAGAGGGTGTTTAAAGTCTTACTGTTAATATTTAAGCCTGGGAAGAGTTGGGACCATGAACTCATACACCACTGTTGGGGTGGAACTGGATACTTCCCTCTGAAATGCTGATCCTGAAGGCCCGAACGCTTCACGTCCATTCAGCAGAAACGTGTGCATATAGGCACCGATGACAGGTACTGAGCTGGCACAATATGTAATCCACCCAAACCAGAAGCCACCCACACGCCCTTCAGCAGCTGAATGGATGCACAGATTGAAGTACAGCCATTCCAAAGCTAAATCTGCACAGCAGAAAGCATGAAGTATCAGCGGCCCTGCGAATAAATCGGAACCTGTGCTTAGTAGAGGAACCAGACTCAGGGTCCTGTGAGTTCCATCAGTTCCATGTTGATAATGTTTATAAGCAGGAAAAACTCATGTATGGTGTCAGAATGCTGGGCAGTCGCCTGCATGTGTGATGGATGTGATTGGAAGGGCACCCCAGACAAGCAGAGAGGCTCCTGGGTACCTAATTCTGCCTTGTGACCTTTCTGATGGGTCTTCACATATCTGAAGAGTCCTTTAGGCAACCACACACTTAAGCTATGTGTACTTGACTGTAAGGGCTGTTGAGACAGCTCAGCACGTGTCTTGGTTTTTATTATTGTGATAAAACACCACGACCAAAAGCAACATGAGGAAGAAAGAATTTATTTTACCTTACATTTCTCTGGTCACTCTCACTGAGGGGAGTCCGGAAGCATCAGAGAGGTGCTACTAACTGGCTTGCTCCCATGGCTTGCTTAGCTCACTTTCTTATACAACCTAGGACCACCTTTCCAGGGGCAAATTCATCCACAATGAGCTGGGCTCATTTCTATCAATTGTTAATTGAGAAATTGCCCTACAGACTTACCTACAGGCTGTAAGACTTATTATAAGATTTCTTATGGTGGCGTTTTTCTCAGTTGAGGTTCTCTCTTCTCAGATTATGTCAAGTTGACCAAAAACCCTACCTAGGGCAGCAGGTAAAAGTGCCTGCCATCAAGTCAGAGTGGCCTGCATTCAATCATGGTGAAAGGAGAAAACTGACTCCTGCATATTGTCACCACACACACACACAGGCACACACACTCACACAGGCACACACACACACACACACACACACACACACACACACACACATTATTAAAAATAAATGAATCTTAAAGGATTTCTTAAGCACATGAAAAGGAAGGACTCACAACTAGACAGGGCAATGAAGGACTCCTGGCATAGAAATCCTCACCCTTTTCTTCCCCAGGGAAGCAGCCATCACCCAGTCTCTAGGGGCTCTCTTCGGGCATCCTTCCCTGCCTCTTAAGCCACAATTATGTGTCCTCACCTGAAAGGAGATTATTTCCAAGCAACAGAGTCCATGAAACGTTTTAACTGTTGAAAGCTCTGAGAGCTGATGAGGGCTGACCTCCAGGAACAAGAGGCCACAGGTTCAAGGTCAGACATGATCCCAGTGTAGGAGACACAGCTCCTGAAATCAGTATGTGCCATGGAACCTAGGAAAAGTGACTCCAGACCCAGGAGCACACAGGCAAAAGTTCTCTAGGGACTTACAGACAGAGTGTGTTTTAGATAGCAACAAGACAAGGGGAACCTTGCACCCCACCATGGTGGGAGGGATTGGCCCCAGCTGTAAGAATATTTCCAGATCTTTCCAAAAACACTTCTTGATGTGTCCACTATTTATCAGTCCAGTTTCTGGCCTACTACACTTAGTTGCTTGTCTTGATAACTTCGTTTGTCCTAACAGGACTGGGAGGTGTGCTAGAGTCTGCTGCTGTTGAACAAAATAGTGGTTGTGGTCAAGATGGCCACAGTGTGTCCAGCTGGATGCCCCGGTGCAAAGCTCTCACAGTCCCCAGCTCTCGGATTGTTTTTATCCAACTTAAATCCTGCAGAGAGTAGATGGAAGTGGGATATGAAGAGGGGTGAGCTTTGACAAATGAGAAGAGACATGAAGGACACCCAGGGAAGTCATCACTTCTCCAAGAAGACAAAGAACAGGGAAACTGTCCCCGAACACAGGATAGTCTCAGCTGCTTGGCGGCTTATCTGGGCCTGGAGGGTTCACCTCTGAGCGCACACGTGGATGTTGGCATCCTAGAAAGAGATCTCAGCTGCAGAGCTGAATGTGTCCAAGGTTCCAGGCCTGAAGCTTCTGCTGAGAAGGACAGAAGATGTTCTACACCAAGGCCACAGTACCTTTGTGGAAGCGGATGAATCAGTTTCCTGCATGGTCTCGTGACCCAAAGTGGCTCTACCTCTCCTGAGTCGCTCGTTAGTGCTAGGCTTGAGGGAAGGAGAGAAGTAGTTTGAAAGAGAGATGTTGAGTCAAATCATCCTTCAGGCAAGAAATTTATCTACACAGCAGCAAGCTGGAGGGGAAGGAGGAGGGTCTTAAGTAAGAAGGTTTAGCCCCATTAGACAAAGCAGGGTGTTTAGTTTGAAAGGTTTCTGAGATGGGTTAGAGAGATTACTTGATGGTTTAGAGCACTTGCTTTTGTAGAGGACCCAGGTTTGATTTCCAGCATTCACAGGGTTGTTCTCACAACCATCTGTGATCCCGGTTCCAGGAGATCTGATATAGTCTTCTGATTCCACAGGATCAGACCCATATGTAATACACATACATGCAGGCAAAACACTTGTACATATAAAATTAAATAAATAAATCTAAAAAATAAAAGTAAAATGATCCTGAGGGAAGGGAAAGCTTTGCATGTTGGAGATGCAGTCTGTCCTAGCTGGCTTCTCCATTGCTGTGACAAAACAATGTGGCTGAAAGTAACTTAGAGGAGAAAAGGGTTTATTTCAGCATATACATCCAGGCCATGGCCCATCATTAAGGGAAGTCAGGGCAGGAACTGAAGCAGAAACCATGAAGGAATATCACTTACAGCCTTGTTTACTGGTTCAAGCTCAACTAGATCCTTACACAGCCTAGGAGTACTGGGGTAAGGGGTGGCGCCGCCCACAGTGGGCTGGGTCCTCTCACATCAATCCTCAATAAAGACAGTCTCTCATATAGGCCTATACATGGCCTATGCTGCATGACCAGGGCATGTGTAACTTAGGCTACCTGACAGGGGTCACTCTATTTCTGGATAGGGAAATGGGGCTTCCTTCAATGTGACAGTTTTGGGCTGTCACCCACCTCTAGGTGGCAGGGGAGCAGTGGCTGGCTTTGTTCTCACTCTGCTTTTAGTTTCTCTGGGCCTGGATTCTCTAACCATTAGTTGTGTGAAACAGTTACACAACCTCCTCATTTCTTTTTCCTCCTTCTTCTTCTTCTTCTTCTTCTCTTCTTCCTCCTCCCCCTTCCCCCTCTCTTCCTTCTCCCCTTCCTCTTCCTCCCCCTCCTTCTCTCTCTCTCTTCCTTTTTTGAGACAGGGTTTCTCTGTGTAGCCCTGGCCATCCTGGGACTTGCTCTGTAGACAAGGCTGACCTAAAACCTCAGACCCACCTTCTCCTGCCTTCTGAATTCTGGAATTAAAGGTGTGTACCACCACCACCCAGCTACAACCCCACCTTTTCAACTCTGACTACAGTTAGACTCTGTGACGATTCCATACCTACCTATTGCCAGGTGAAATGAGAGTCTAGTCTGGAGGTCTGTGTGGGGCTTAGGTGCCATCGGATTATGTATGCCCTCAGGTGATTGTAATGTGCAGCCAGGGCCTGGGGCAGCCTGTGTGTCTCTGAATCCCAGCACCTACCTCTAGGATGGAGCTCCTAGGTGGGCTACCCATGCATGGAGGTGCAAAGTCTCAAATGAAGTAACCCACGCAAAGTGCCTAGTACACAGGAAGCCCTCAGATGAGTAGTCCTCGATACTGGACGTCAGTCCAGGCAGATGGGTCACCTTCCACTAGCCCATGCTGTATCGTCCCCTTTTAAAAGACTCAGAGTGAAGAGGGGGTCCCATAGGTCACTGACATAGCAACGCTTTTTCGGGACCATTGAAACCAAATTTCTCAAACTCTCAGAAGACACAAGACAGAGTCTACTCAGGGTCTGTGGAGGTTTTGTCTGTGGAGTGCTGGTATGTTGGGGTAACATTTTTGTTCATGGTGTGAAAGTCATCTTTGTATTATTCAGTTGTTAAGTCTGCACTAGCAGAGAGTACTGTTCAGACTTTGGGCTTGGGTATTGTTATTTTTAAGGCGCAGCATCGGTATTTTGTAAACATTCTTCCTCTCTTACCTTTTGATTGGCATAATAAAGAGCCAATGGGGCAGTAGCTGAAGCATGAGGGGAGGGCGGGACTTCCTGGCAAAGAAAGATACTCTGGGAGAAGAATCTAAGTGGGAAGATTCACCAGTGCGACACATAGGAGGTTGGACTTATGGGAGTGAGAAAGAGATAACATGCCATATGCCCGGCCTGGACTAGAATAATCGGGTTAATTAAGTTAAATGACGAGCTGAGAGGTAGCAAAAGCTATAGCGCCAAAACCTTTATAAACATTAATAAGTCTCCATGTCTTTATTCAAATGCTGTCAGGTCCAAGAAAATCCTGATTCCACACTCAAAGCTCAGAGCAGATACCTGGCCAGTATCACCTTGACGGCTGAGTGTTTTTCTCCTGTACCACAAACAGCACAGATTACCACCCTCCTCCCTACCTCAGGTTTCTCACAGAGACGGCCGTTTTACCAGGTCACCGGGGCTTCCAGGAATAGCTCTGAGGGGTTTAAATAATTGCTCGCCTCGTCCGTGCTCAGTGGTGCTGATGTTCTTCTGTCTCAGAGAGAAATGGATTCGTAGCCCTCGGACACTCCAGGAAGAGACCACAGAGGCTTTGATCCCAGTGATCAGGAATCTGGGAGAGCAGTCAGGCCAGTTCAGAATTATAAACCCTGACCTGGCACTCTGCGGAGAATGGACCACTGTGATGGTGCCTCAGGCCTTAGTAGGTTCTGAGACCTTAGCCCAACTGACAACATGATGGAAGTACCATGCAGGCTGTGAAACTCAGCATGAAGACAGAACCACCAGCCAGAATAAAAACAAAGACCTAATCAATCCACCAAGTCCATGGTTCTGGGAAAGGCTCTAAAGCACTAACCTTCCTTTTTAGCTTCTGTAGCTCCACTTCTAGCTAAAACTGTTCTTGTTAACTGAAGTTCATCAACCCAGAACATGGCTTTTGTGCTTAAAAGCTCTTCCTGAGAAAGGCTGAGCGCTACCCTGAGATTCTGAACACTTAATAAAGACTAATAAAGACTTTCTATTGACTTAAATCCATGTCTGAACAGTCTTCTCTAGTGAAGACCCCACAACACCATGACTGTAAGAAGACAGTGTGGGTGAATGCACAGCTCTCTTTGTTTAGCAAACCTGGGCCCTTCTTTCGCTTCTGTGGTCCAGGATGTGTTTTGGTTGAGATTAATCTGGGGCACCTCCTCCATCAGTCCCAGGGCTGTCCAAGTGCTCTCTACCCTTCCTCTTCCATTTTCCTTGTACTGCAGAACAAGATTGAAAGATCCACTCTGTCCCTCTGGGCACTGTGAAGCCTGTTAAATAAACATGTCTATTAAAGGCGTTGATCTGTCCCCAGCAGGCAGTAATTGCACCTTCAAGGCTGCAGATGCCTTGGCTTGGCTGTGGATTTACTTTCCTGCCCACCAGGGCTTTCTGCCTGGCCAAGGGCAGGCTTGTTCTTCTTGGCTTCCCTATAATCTGCCATGTTGTGCGGGTGGGGGAAGACAGAGAGCGGGGGAAGTGGGCATGGGGAGAGGAGGGGATGGGTGTCTTTAATGGTACTGGTAATTTCCCATAACTCCTCTCTGAAAGAGGTTTTGAAAGGAACCTGTTTGGCTCAAGCCACAAATGGCCACGCAGGGTTTCAGAGGCTAGAAAAAGCCTCTGAATAGTCAGATAGGCACATTACCATGAAGTCTAAGTAGCCAGTGTCTGAGTCCTGAGATACAGCTCCTCCCTAACTCTGACATCCCAGCCCTCTCTCTCTACCCCCAACCCTCCACACAACTGGCATGTGAAGGAGTGAAGCCTCGGAGCTGCTGAGAAGGCTCAGTGGGTAAAGGCACTTGCTACCAAGTCTGACAACCTGAATTTGAACCCTTGAACTCGTGTGGTGGAAGGAGAAAGCTGACTCCTACAAGTTGTCCCCTGACCTCCACACCCTGCTGTGATGTTTGCGTGTAGCCTATCCTGAATAAATACATTGAAATTGAAAAGAATAAAATAAGGGGCCTGGAGAGGTGGCTCGGAGATTAAAAGCTCTTGCAGAGGATTCCTAGTCACCACAAGGTGGCTCACAGCCATCTGTAACTGCACTTCCAGGGAACCTGACATCATCTTCTGTGTCCACTGAGCATCAGGCACCCACATGGACACACACATAGGCAACACATTCATACTCATGAAATGAACAAGTCTAAACATGTTTAAAACAAACTAATACAAAGAGAGAGTAAAGCTTGGCCCAGTGTGGCAGACAGACACAAGGACCAGGCTCTGTGCTTCTGCTGGCCAACTAGTCGGGGTAAGATATCCCATGATTCAGTGTGTACAGAGTCTCACCTGCATCTGGCACCGGACCTCCCCAGCCCTCCCAGGATCCTGTTTCCGAGAGACTGTTCCTCCCAGGAGCAGCAGAACTAGGGATGTTCTAACCCATCACTGTTCCCCACCCCCTTTCTAGAAAGGAGTTTTGGTTGGAGAAGTTGGCCCTGGGGCACAGTCGTGGACCACTCTGTCCTTCAGCACAGTGAACGATTCCTACCTGACCTGGTAGAGGCCTGCCTGGTTCCTCGCCTCCCTGCACAACCCTTCCTCCTCCATGTTCCTAGGTTCCCTCAGCCCTGGGAAGGAGCTGGGAAGGAGGAGAAGCTGAGAGACCCTTGACCTCTCAGGGGCCACCAGGGGATGGAGTCAAGTAGCTCGTCTCACCTAGTCTGATGTCAGCCTTCTGAGTTAGACTTTATTTGCATCTGACATTCATTCCATTGCCTCCCCATGAGGTTAATAGATTGCACAGTGAGGCTTTTAGCCTGGGAACCAGGTGGCCAGGCTCCCCAGACACCTTACAGTCAACTTTCCTCTGTGGGTCTCTCTCTCTATCCTGCCATGCCCAGCATTCTGTACTGGGGAAGAAATAGACCGTGGCCCGTACCCTATGTGAACAGATGAACAACGGCTAGTGGGTATGTTATTCTAAACCTGGGGGCAATTCATTCTGTCAACCCGCAGCTGAAGCTTCACCCGGATGCTGACGTTTCAAAAGGGTTGTTTAAACATCACACCCAGCCACAGGGACTGATCAATAAACTTCTAGTGTGCACAGTCCAGGCCCTCTTTTATGGTTCCCCACCCCTACCCTTGTGTGGTGGTCAATCTTGTCAACTTGATGGGACTTAAGAACACCTTGGAAACAAAATCTCTGGGCCTGTCTGTGAGATACTTTTTAGATGAGGTTCAGGGAGATGGGAAGACACACCCTAACTGCCTGTGTGAACCAGAAAGAGAAAGTAGTCTGAGCACCATCTACCTCCACCTCTGCTTCCTGACTTGCAGCTACAATGTGACCACCCTTCTCAAGCTCAGACCGCCACACTTTCCCTGACACATGGCCACCCCCGCCCCCATCACGCTGTGAAGCAGAAGACACCATTCCTTCCTGAAGTTGCTTTTGTTGGGGTATTTTGTCACAGCAGCAGGAAAAGTCACTAATTCACTGGGCCTCAGACTCTACATCTCCACTGTGGTAGGGTTGGACCGGAAGTTCTCACGGTCCCCTTGCTCCTGGATCCACTTCCAAATCTACAAGGCTAGGGGATCTGTCATCGTGAGACTCCTTTAGGGACAGTGTCTCTCCTGGTGAACCCACCGAGCCAGGGAGCTTGGCAGTGGGATTTGATGAGGTGATACTCAGCACTAGGTCAGTTGTCTGTGTCACTTGTCTGGGCAAGTCTAAAGTGTGGTGTGCAGTACCAAGCACCAAAGGGTACCCCTCAGGGGCTAACTATCTCCTCTGTGGGCCTAAGTGTCCTCTGCTAGCTGAAGCTGGTGACTCTGGTCCTCACAGCGGGGTGGAAAGGTCTTTGACAAAGCTTTTTCCACTGTTTCTACGGAAACAGAAGTCCCAATGTTTGGGCTATCTCTAATCAAGACCACCAAAGTGGCCAACCTTCCTTATGGCTGTGTAGAGCCTGTAACTAAGTTCTGACTGATAAGAACTAAGTAAGAGTGCCAGGGCGAGGTCTCCTTTGGAGCAGTTGGCTTGTGCCATTTGCTGGCTTCCCACCCCTCCTGCATCCTGTCTCTGGGGAGGTGAGTATAGCAGCTCTTCTGGATCGTGAAGACAGTGCGCATGACTAAGGACAACCGTACAGGAAGCAGGAAAGGGGACATATGTTTTCTAATCATTCATCTGTGGCTTCTGCCACTTACGCCTGCTTTGGACTTATTTCGATAAATCGCTTCCATCTGAAGTGAGCCGTGGCTACTGGGCTCTCTGATACTCAGAGATGACCCTCAAGCCCCTCAGTTTGACATATCAGACCTTTTTACTATCCTAGCCTAGGCACTCCCTCTTCCAAGCCTCTAAGCTCCCTCTTCCCTCTTGGCCCTCTGGGTAGCTCCGTCTCCTCCCCCATTCAATCTTCCAGACTCAGCTGCAGCCTCTCTTCCTACAGAAAAGCCTTCTCCCTGATTGTGCCAGGCTCCGCGGTGTTGTGGTTTTGGTCTCACTTCTCAGTTCTCTGCTTTCTTGGCACCACTGGGCTTTCTCACCCAGGGAGAGAAACCCGCTGATTTCCATGTCTGTCTGCCTCCTAATCTGTGAGCCACCTGAGGACGGGCTGCATCTCTACACAGCCAAGGCCTGGCTCAGGGCCCAGCGTAGACACGCCAGGAGTGGCAGGCGCTTCGCTTCGGGAAGGAAGGAACAGGGATAGCAGATGCTTGCTAATTTGGAAGCTGCTGGGTCTGGTAGGGGATGGACTGAACCAGAAGGAGCTGGTTGGACGCAGTGGAAGGGAAGGACATTCTGAGCTGCCACGGCTTTCACTGTTACCTCCATTTCAGCTCTCCTGGATCCAAAAGGCCCTGGGAGTGTCATTAGAGATAGGGCAGTCTTTCAGGCCAGCTCAATCAACAGATGTGTGAAGATAGATACGCTGGGTCCCTGCCAACACTTTGTACTTCAACCACGGCCCTAACAGCCCCTGATAACAGGATGGGAAAGTCAACGGACCGGGTTTCACAAACAGCAGATGTACAGGGTTCAAGGTGTCTGACCTCAGGCCTCAGCCTGCAATGAACATTTGCTAACAACTTCATTTCGCTGGTCCCCGGGCCTCTGCCGGCCCTTTGTCCCTTGTTTTCACAGTGATAAAGAAGCTGAAGAGAGAGGCTGCTATGGGGAGCAGGGCCCATACTCTGACACCCAGCCGCCTGCCCCTTCATACCACCTCTGTCTTGTCAGTCATTCCTACTCAATAGTTTATTTTGGATTTAAATGAAGACCGGACACCACCACCCCCAAGCACAACCATAGACTCACAAAAGAAACAGATCTATGAACAAAGAGTACACATCCGAGGGATATAAACTTCACTTTTATTTTTCCATATTTCTTGTCCTCACAGTTAGAAGAAGTTCATGAGTCCCTCTGTGCCCATCAGCTGCCAGAACCATTAATTCTCCATGCTTGCTGCCCTGGTGCCATGACGGAATCCCACGTTCACCTAGAGAACTAGCAAGAGACACGTTCAGCAGCCAGGGTAATTTTTCTAGCGAGCACACGGGACTGAATTGCCCTCCCTCCTCTTTTCTGAGATTCTACTCTCAGAGTTGGGATGGAGTTTCCGGATGACCTGCCTTTGAACTTCCTCCAAATGACATAAAAATGATCATCTTTTTTTGTGGTGACTGTGACCTATGTCAGTAGTTGACAAGCCTAGCTACACCATGGAATCTGTGGAGGAACTTAACAATACAACCAGGAAAAAAGGTGACCATGTTTCCAAAAGCTGCCCAGGGCATAGAAACATAGAGCCCATTTGAGAATCATTGCTAAATGGTGTACAACTGACAGATGGCTCAGCTGGAAGATCAGTGTGTGTGTGTGTGTGTGTGTGTGTGTGTGTGTGTGTGTCATATTTATTATGTATATTATATATATGATATTTATTGGAATAATTTATAGTCCAGATAATCCAACACTGGCTTCCTATGAACGAAAGTTCCAAGAATCCAGTAGTTGTTCAATCCACAAGGCTGAATATCTCAGCCGGTCTTTTGTATACACCAGGATCCTGAAGAAGTAAGGTTCTAACAGCTTCCTTCTTCCATGCCCTTGTATAGCTTTCAAGCAGAAGGCATGGCCCAGATTAGAGGTGGATCTCCCCACCTCAAAAGATAAGAATTAGAGGTGTGACTTTCCACACCAAGGATCTAGATTAGAAGTGGATTTTTGCACTTCAAATTAAGCAAAAATCCCACACAGACGTGCCCCTCCACATTAGGGTTTTACCTAATTGCAGAGGTAGTCAAGTTGACAACCAGGAATAGCCATCACAGTCATCTTCACCAAGGGGTCCAGGGAGGAACCCAGGGTCCTTCTGCTTACACAGAGCATGGCATTCATGTCTACTAGATGGAGTGTTCCAATCAGAATATGAAACACGGGCCCATGTGTTTGGACACTCAAAGCCCAGATAGTGGTGGTACTTAGGGGAGTTGTAGATCCTTTTTGAAGCAGGGCTTAACTACTTAACTGGAGGGAATGGGTTGGAGGGAACATTGAGGGTTATATCCGGTCTCAGCTTCCACCCCAGGCTCTATTTCCTGACTGCTGGCCTAATGCAGAGTTACTCTTTGCTACAGTTAAGAGTGGCCCTCACTGCTAGACCTTCACAGTCATGATGGGCTGACCTCCCAAGCATGAGCCAAACAGACTTCTCTACTCTGCTGTCTTATTGGGTATTTTGTTACAGCAGCGAGCAAGGGAATTAGTATAATTTGTCTCATAGATTATTTCATTTCTTTAGTCTGTCTCAACTTTCCCACTGTCCTTCGGGCTTCTCCAGGGTAGAACCACAAGTCAGAGCTCTGTGTCTCCAGAGCCCTATATGGTCTGGTCCCTTCCTCTTCTACAAGCATTGACCTCTTTCTTCTGGATTCTATCACAACTGTCTTCCTTTCAGTTCTTTGAATGAAGCTTGGCTCCTCGACTTCAAGACCTGTGTGTCAGATCTCTTCTCCCTCTCTAGCTCCTACTTGTCCTTAGGGGATGGCATTGCTGGGAAGTGGGTTATACATGCAGATGGGAAACTGTAACAAGTTACCCATAATATGTAGGATGTGACATTCTCATCAAATATATCCCTGGGATGAAGGGGAACACTATTTCCAAAGGAAAAGAGAGATGCTAGACAATCAAAATAAAGACTGCCTACCATAATCACGGTGTGTTCACACAATAGAACTCCATTAACCATCTGCCTTACTCTGCAGTCAGCCATGAGCTGAGATGTCTGCAAGCCCCATGGCTGTATCATTGTCTTAGGTTCCTAACAGTACTGAGAAAATTACTATAAAATCAATAGTTTGATATAATGTCCCTTGATTATTTTATAGCTCTAGGGCTCCAAAGTTTGGTCAGCTTCTCATTAGGGTAAAATGCAGGTGTTGGTAGAGCCAAGTTTCTTCTGGAGAGACTGGAGGAGAGTCTGGTCCATCTTTCCCGGCTACTCACACTGACAGCTTGTGACTGTCCACTCCCATCTCTGCTTTTGTCTCTACATCATTCTGATCCTGATTCCTTTCCTTGGGGCCCAGGGAACTACCTAAACAATCCATAGTCACCCTTTCATCTCAAGATCACTGGCTGCAAAGTCCCCCATAGTGTGTGAAGTAATCTACTCCTGGTTGCCAAGGATTAAGGACACCATAAGGTGTTTAGGGATTGTTGCCCTACCTCCCATATTCAGTGAACCTGAATATGTCACAAAAGGCTAGAGGGAGGCCTTCAGCCATCTGAAGTGAAGGCTTTATTTAAACAAGCATCTGAGCTGGGCATTGTGGCAACACTTAGGAGACAGAAGCAGGAAAATCAAAAGTTCAAGGTCATCCTTATCTAGACAGCAAGTGGAGACCAGCCTAGGCTATATGAGGCCTTGTCTTAAGGATGGATGGATAGATGGATAGATGGATGGATGGACAGATGAATGAATCAGGGGTCAGCTGGTTAGCCATTCCATGTGGGAGTGTATGCACTTGTCCAGAACTTCTGAATTTTCAAGCACAACTACAAATTAATTTTATATGCTTCTATAATATAGCATAGCTCAATTATTTTACAATTTTAGGGATTCAAAGTTTGGTCAGCACTCTGTAACTGGAGGTAGGTGGCTGTGAACAGCCTGGAAACTGAACCTGGGTTCTCTGCAAGAACAGCAAGTACTCTTACCAGTGAGCCATCTCCCTAGCCCTAGCATGTATGTTTTAAACGCGAGCCATCTTTAATTGTTAAGCATTAGGAACATATATTAGTTAAACAAAACAAGTCCCACAGACCCGCTAAGGGAAAAGCAGGTATGCGTGCTGGCCAGAGTCTAGCTGCAGCTGGGTGGTGGGTCCTCTTCCTGGGACAATCGAGTCAGCAGTGGCAGTGGCAGTGGGTTTGTGTCACTAAGCCAGTTGAAGACATGGCCAGTGACCAAGGCCAGGCCCTCTCAAGTTCCAGGGTGCAGTTAGATACCCTTTCTGTTTATCATACCTTTGCTATCCTATCTCTTGATCTTTGCTCAAACTCCAGTACACTTAGGCTGACTTCTGGAAAACAGAACCCACGATAAGCATTTTGACTGAGATTTAATTCAGGAAATTAGACTTAATATATTGAACTCATGAGGATGCTGGGAAATAAAGAACAAGAAGATGTTTCCAGGACACGTAGAAATCCTGGAATAATAGGGAAGCCATTCTCAATGTTCTCTGCTGTCTGCAGTTGGATTGGCTCGGAACTGGTTGTGGAGCCCAGGCTGGCCTCAAGCTCACAGAGATCTGCCTGCCTCTGCCTCCAGAGTCCTGGGATTAAAGGCATGAGGCATCATACTTCTAGATTGTTTTCACTAATTAATTTATTTATTCACTGGTGGAAACTGTTCCAGGAAACAGCATCTGAGTGTTTTGTGGGTGGCTCTCCTCTCAGGAAACATCCTAGGAGAAGCTCTGGTGTGCCTGGCACTGACCAGTGGGGCAGAATCTGCAGCCCCGGCTGCCTTCCCTGTCTCTGGCTGCGGGGTGACCCTTTCCTCTAGTATAACATTATGTGTGCTCTTGGTAGCATATTCTATCACTTTGCCTGTACTGGCTGCGGTAAAGGCATAATAGACATCTCATAGTAATTCTAAGGTGGATTTATTAAAAACATATGATGGAGTTGAAAAGATGACAATAAAGTTCTGTGAAGAAAAGAGTCGAAATCATGCAGTTTCAGGAAAGTGCATGAGGCACGCTGACTCAGAGAGTAGCCCTTGCAAAAAATGGACTGGGGAGGCTAATGAACCCACAAGAACATGGCAAGACTAATTCAGGAACAAGGAACTCATCCACACAGGTTCCAAAACCTCAAGTAGTTAGAAAACAGAAAAGGTTGGCCAAGAGTCAACCAGATCTTGTGCCAACAGAATAAATTTTCTTATTTCGGCCATGGTTGTACAGGACAGAAATAAAGATACCGTCAGTGTAGACTTGGATAAAAACTTGTTGTAGGTGTTTAAGACACAGTGGACTAACCACAATGTGCATCGAGATATGCTTAATTATGAGCCCATAAGGTTAAATATCTACCTGAGGAAAATAAAGCGTATGAGAGAGAAACATAAAAAAAAACAAAACAAAACTTCAGAGTGTTACAATCTGTTTTCTTGGAACATGTTTGAGGAAATAAAACTGAAACTGTATGCTTTATGACTTTGAAATGAAATAAATACAGAGAGACTTGAGCTATTAGGGGCCATCTCTTGGAAAACAAGCTGGTGGTCATCTCCTTCCCTGTGCTGACGTCACATCTCCGACGGGGGGGGGGGGGGCGGGGTGTTGGACCGGAGCTGGACTCCAGCAATTCACTTTACATTCTGGTCGAAGCCGTCCTCCCTCCTCTCCTCCCAGTCCCTCCTTCACACCCCTTCTCTGCGCCCTCCCTCCCCTTCTCCCAGGAGAAGGGTTTTTTTAAACCATCTTTATTTTAAAGTGTCCAGTCCCTGCAGACTCATCCTCATCCGATACAGATGAAGGAGCCGGTGCGGAATGATCCACGGCGCTCCCGGGCCTTCTTTGTTTGGACTCTGATCTGCCCATGAGCCTCGAGTTGGAATCTTCAGTTTCTTCCTAGACATATAAGGCTCTAAAAGGCTGAGGAAATCGCTCCCCTCCCTGCATCAGCCCAGTACACCCCACTCCCACACATGCTTCCCTCCCTGCACCAGCCCAGTACACCCCACCCCCCGCACATGCTTCCCTCCCTGCACCAGCCCTGTGCACCCCACTCCCACCCCTCCGCACATTCTCTTGTGCAGTGGCCCCCAGAGGCTTCTGTTAGTTTACTCTGTCCCCATCAATCCTGTCAGCCAAACACTGTCGGTGGCTTCAGGCCCAGTACCTGTTATGGAGTTTTTATTAAAATCAATCAATCAATCAGTCAGTCAATCAGTCAATCAATCAATCAATCAACCAATCAATCAATCCTTGAAAATGACCAGTCCTCTGCAGGACTAATTCATGTTTTATCTTCATTCACTTCGAGGTCATCATCTCTATATCAAGGAGTGTAAGACTGACAGTGTATGAGAAATTTTAAGTTCCAGGCTATGTTGTCAGGCACTGCGGTCTAATGTACTTCCGGAAGTGTCTCCTCTCGGTTCACGATGCTACTGAGAATCTTGAGCTATTCTGTTTTGCACATTTTCTTTTTATACAAATTTAGCTATTTTCGCGGCGTTTTATTTTTGATTTTGATCTTGAAGCTCTTCACCTTTCTTTAGTTCTCATTGTATTAATTTAAATCTAATTTAAAAATGTAAGGAAATATAAGATTCCTGTTTTTGAAATTTATTTAATGCTTTTACAACAGAACCAACCACCTTGCTGGATTCTGATGCCCAGCAGTTTATGAAGTGTTTGGGGTAGGGGTACTGGTTGGAACTTAAATGCAAAACATTCACAGAAGAAATCTTTTTCTGGAAACATAGTGTACTTACAGAATCCACGAAGAACTCTTAGGCCCGCCAATACTTTCTAAGCATGGCTACACAGCTGAACATCAGACATATATGGGGCACTTAAAAAAAAAATCCATGGCTCTTGTCCACACCTAGTGACTTTGAATCTCTGAAGGTAAGTTTTGGTGATAATAATGGGCTCCATTTCCTGATGCAATTCTAACCCGTGGCTGAGTTGGGGAGCCCCTTGCCTAGCTTATCTTTGTTTGATGTTCCTTCCTGTGGGATTCTGGGGAATTAATGTGTATCCGTAGGGATGTCTATGACTCCTTATTCTCCCCCAGTGTGGATAGCAGCCACATTTCAAGGCAGCCCTCACAATCCTTAGCCAGCTCTGTTTTGTTTGGTTGTGTGTGAGCAACCGTAGGAAAATCGGAAGTTAAGGGAACGTGATGGGAAGAGGCAGAAGCCACGCCCCCTGGGATCCAGTTTGTGGTCCCGCTGGCCCAGAGTCAAGAAACAACCTGACAAAACCCAGACTGCCTGCCCACAGAGGAGGTGCTTGTTTTCCTGGACACCCTAAAACAGGATGTTCAAAACAACCAAGAACTCTGCAGGGCCGGAATGTCCATGGGCTTGAGTGTAGCTGTTAGCACACCCTTCTCATCTCTAACTCTGAGCAATGCCGCTTATAAAAACTACCTGACCGGTTCAGTTACAGGGGGAAAGTCTTAAAGTCAAGGTCGATATGTAGAACAGCTCATATTTTAAACTTAAAAAAACAAAACCAAAAACAACTAAAATCTTAATTTTAAAACTTTTCTTAGTCTTTTTGCCTTCTTGTTAATTATATATTTTGAAGAAGGTAACTTAGAAACCAGAGTCATTCTATCTATCTATCTATCTATCTATCTATCTATCTATCTATCTATCTATCTATCTATCTATCCATCCATCTATGGCCATAGTAAAGACCCTAACTAAGCAAGACTCTTCCTTGAGAAGCCCATATCCACACTTGGGTGTATTTGGTCCATTTCCTGTGTGTGTCTCACTGAGTGCCTCCACTTAGATAAAAAACAAATACTAACCCTTGTCGCCTTTAAAATTCTCCTCTGCTGCATAGTTAAAGGTCCAGCTTTAACTGAGTGGAGGCC
This sequence comes from Tokudaia tokunoshimensis, assembly GCA_036184795.1. Classification (NCBI taxonomy): domain Eukaryota; kingdom Metazoa; phylum Chordata; class Mammalia; order Rodentia; family Muridae; genus Tokudaia; species Tokudaia tokunoshimensis. The sequence goes on from BTHU01000005.1 coordinate 33,021,690, forward strand.
TCTAAGGAGGTTAATTCCTCAGTGTTGGGGGCATTTCTGGGTTGTGTCTCCTCACTGGGGATTGTATTCAAACTTTATAAGTACTAGGTGAGCTACACACCCAGCTCCTACTTTGCTTTACCAGGATGTCTTCCTTGTGGTACCCCATAACTCTCCCTCATTGCTCTGGCTTTGCCCTCCGGCACTCCACAGACCCTGCCTGACCTGGACTTTCAGAGACGTGGTGTACATACTTTGTTTCTTGAGTTCTAAAGGGTGAATACTCTAGGTTTTTCAGTCACCAGGATCTCGCACCAGCCTCCCTTGGGCTCCCTAGTTCTATGACTTCCGTGGAAAGATCTAGAAGAGACACACAGAGTGTAGGGAGAGGGTAGGCAGAGTTTATCGCTGAACAGTAGGGGATTGCACAATAGCCAAAGGGACCATGTGAGAGCAGACAGCTCAGAGTCCACTGTGCTGACCACCTCTGGGTGGGCTTTATCTAGAGCAGGCAGCTGGTTCTGAGGAATGTTTTCTGTCCGGGTGATTGACAGGTCTATTTGGATTCACTCTTAAAGTAAGGGAGAATTGTATGTCTTTGTTTTTTGTCAGAAAGCTTGAAGGCAGGCAATAATCTTGCTAGAGGGTTGTTTAAATAGTTATCTATTAATGACACCTCCACCCAAGACAGTATAGCATGATATATCTCTACCCAGGATTAGAGTTATGACAGGATCACACTCCTTTGACCAGTAATAAACTCATAGTCCTTCTACTCCCCTAATCTGTAACTAGCTACTTAATACATTCAGGATTTTTCACACGATATGGCCCCCAACCTATCCCCATGAGGATCACTTCCACTGCCTCTCTAACTGCATTTTAGGCTGGTTTTTAAAATGCACGTTATTTTAAAATCTTCAGTTCCTACAAACCCCTCAGTGTCTTGGCCCAACAGTTCACCCTCAGTTCAAAAGCAGAGACTGATGGTCAGTGTAGACTTCGTAAACAACGTGGCCCATTTTGTTCAGAGTGTATCCGATCTGCTCATGATTCTCGGAACAAGGATTTTCAAAAATGCTGATCGGCTGTCACTCTTATCAGCAAGTCTATGGTTGATATTTAAGGAGTCGCTCCAGGATAGAGAGGGGCTTGTGATCCTAGGAAAACCCTGACCCTCTCTGTGTTCCTCTTTCGATTGTCAAACAAGTGTCCTTAGGCTCTCGGACTTGAGCTGCCTACTCCAGAGAAGCCAAATCAGAAACCTCTGGAAGGTGCCGGACCTAATAAGGGAAATCAGGGTGCTGAGCAGAAAGGCCTCAGTGGTGGGCGGTGCCGGGAGCAGGCGGAGCTTAGCTGGGGACGGAATTACATTGGCTGCCTAGCGGCTGACAGGAGGCGAGTCTACACAGCTGCAGAACCGACCAGAAAACGACGCTAACTGGTGCCAGAATTTGAGCCTGAGCGCGATTCCGAGCCAGAGCCCCAGACTGCCGCAGGTAGCTACCACTACCCTCCCTCCGCGCTGGGGCACGCCACCCCTTCGGTCCCTGAATGGCAGGTCTCCCCCGGGTGCACTGCTGGGTCCTTTCCGCGCCGCTTCCTATCGGGGAGACGCTGGATGGGGCTGGGAGAACACAGAACCTCCCAAACCTTCCCATCTTGGTTCCCACTGACCATAGTGGAGGCCAGGACCCGAACTCTCTTCACTTAAGTGGGTGTTCCCGGGTCCTGACTGCAGGCCTTTCACTCAGTGGGCACCGAGTATCTGATATTGGGAGGAACCGCAAAGCTAGGCCTTCGGGAATCCAAGGATGAGAGAGTACTGTCCCTGAACCTCTGTGATCCCCCCCAGAGTAGCCATAAAAATCAGTTCTACTCAACTTGAGGGGTGCAGGGAGGCTGCTGAGTTTACAGTGAGAAGATGAACTGCATACTGTAAAGTGGGATAACCTGTGACCAGAGACTTTCCTATGTGAAAAATGAAAGCAATTGCTTAGACCACATGGAGATCCCGAGCAGCAGAACCTTGGTGTGACCTAAGAGCAGGTTGCTACCCAGGAGAGGGAGGGAGGGAGGGAGAGAGAGAGGGAGAGAGGGAGAGAGAGAGAGAGAGAGAGAGAGAGAGAGAGAGAGAGAGAGAGAGAGAGAGAGAGAGAGAGAGAGATATCCTGGTCTTTTGGTTACACGGTGCAGATCCCTGAACAAAGCAGATGTCCCTGATAGGCCTGCTGGTTTAGGTTCCCCTAGGAGGGCTTTTTTTTTTCTGGTCAGCATTGATTTCTGTACGTTTAAGGACCTGGCTGGATCATCTCTTTCCTAGATGAGTTCTTTGTTTCTTTCCCTGCACCTGGGGCAGAGGGTTGAAAGGGCTGGGGGTCAGGGGTCAGGCTGGTGCAATTACGTTTTACTGCTGTGTGGAGCAAGCCTCTGAATGAGACAGAAAAAGGCACAATGTTTCTATCCTGGCCAGAGAATAACTGTGTAACTAAACTAGGAAGTAGAAACAAGGTCTAACAATCCTTTATGCAATTTTAGATAGGTTTAAATTTTATCATAAGTCACTGCTGTTTTAAGTGACAATAAACAGACCCACCTCAGCTGATGCTTGACTTGCACCCCAGAAAGCTATGTCCTGTCCCACTCTGCTGGGGTTGGGGGAGGGGGGCTCTGCCAGGTTGGTTTCTGAGACCTTGAATGTTCTGATGCCTGCCAGAGTGGATTCTCTCGTTTTATACATGTAAGACCCCATTCAACACCACCCCATGGAACTCTGCATTTGAGGGAACTGGGGTCCCAATTTTCTAGGGTTCCTGCTCAGATCTCAGGGCAGTTCCTCTGTGGCCTTTGTGGAAATCTCCATGTTTTCTTAGTGCACCACTCAGTATGCCTGTTGAGTAGCTACCGTGTCTCAGCACGGTGTCGGTCCACACCAGGTCCGGATGTAACCATCCGACAGAAGAGCAGAATTAATAACTGTTTATGTTGTTTTGTTGAGTCAGAGGCTCACGCTGGGCTTCCCAAGGGCTTGTTTGGTTATTGCCGTGGGTTACAGCATCCAGCTTGAGAAGGACTTTATGTGTGGTTTAGACTAGAACTGGGGAAAGAAAAGTCCTTAGTTTCTCTTGGCCTTGCTTGTAGCCACACTAAAATTTAATAGAAAAGGGGAAACACATGCCAGGAGACAGGCAGGTGCAAATTTTATCTCTGACACAAATTATTGGATCAGTGAGTATCTTCTGAAGCTCCAGGGTATTGTCACTCTCAGAAGAGAGCTTTCTGGAGATATTCTGATTCCTCAGAGTCCCTTCCCTCGGGGTCTGTGACACTAGCGGAGCACAGAACAACAGTAACAAAAATCCCTGCCCCAGAGGAGCTCATCCTACTAACATGCTTAGAGACAACGATGCACGTGCGTGTAAAGTGGGTACATGGCGAGTGAGCTTGAGAAACCTACTTAGGAGGTTCAGAGGACACCTCCAGAAGTGTCCCAAGGTTGCTTTGTTGCTGCCGTTTGTTGAGACAGAGTCTGTTGTGTATCAGAGTTTGTCTTCAAACTCACTATGGTGCCAGTGAGGGCCTTGAACTCCTACCTCCACCTCCAAAGTGCTAGGGTCACAGGGATGAGCCCCATACCTGGTTTATGTCATAGGGTGATTGAACCTAGGGCTTCGTATGTGCTAATCAAACACTCTTATCAGCTGGGCTATATCACCGGTTATTGCACTTCCTGATTCTGGTGTTCCCAGATAGAGAACTAAGCAGAAACATATATTTGTAGCAGCATAGAGGCAGGTTATTAAAGGTCAGGCCATTTCCAACCGGGAGGGAGCAGGGCTGGGGAGTAGTTTAGCTGCTCAAACGTTAAAGGTTCACAGAGGACCAGGCTTCTGTCACACAGACTGGGCTTTCTGCCTCCTTTTCATAGAGTGGGCTTTTCCTCAAATGTCCTATCAATCCATGCACAACTTCATGCCTGGTGTGTCTCATTAGCACCTTCAATCTCCATCCAGAAATGTGGACTTTAGTGTTGTGATGAGACATAGGTCCCTTCCAAACCCTGCCTCAGTCTTCTGAGAAGGGCTACACAGAGCAGGTGATATTTGATAGAGACCCAGAAGAGGTGAAAGAGTAGACCAGACTTGAAGGGGACATGATGGGTGGACTTTGTACCCACAACCTATGCCTTAGGAGGCTACACTCCTTCCTATCACTGGGCCTCTGGGTAACCATGTCCACTCCCACCTGCTCAGCTCGGGTGTTTTTCTATCTCCTCCAAGGTCCTCAGGATGCTGAGCGCCCGATTCTTGGTGCCCCGGCTCTTCTGCCTTCAGGGCAGGACTACCCCATACTCCACAGCGGCTGCTCTCCCAAACCCAATCCCAAACCCAGAGATTCGCTACAACCAGCTGTTCATCAACAACGAGTGGCACGATGCGGTCAGCAAAAAGACCTTCCCCACGGTGAACCCCACTACCGGCGAGGTCATCGGGCATGTGGCTGAGGGTGACCGGGCAGATGTGGATCTGGCTGTAAAAGCCGCCCGGGAAGCCTTCCGCCTGGGGTCCCCATGGCGCAGGATGGATGCCTCAGAGCGGGGCCGGCTGCTGAACCGCCTAGCTGATCTTGTGGAACGGGATCGCGTGTACCTGGCCTCGCTGGAGACCCTAGATAATGGGAAGCCTTTTCAGGAGTCCTATGTCTTGGATCTGGATGAAGTCATCAAGGTGTACCGTTACTTTGCCGGCTGGGCTGACAAGTGGCACGGTAAGACCATCCCTATGGATGGTGAACATTTCTGCTTCACCCGACATGAGCCGGTGGGTGTCTGTGGCCAGATAATCCCTTGGAACTTCCCACTGGTCATGCAGGGCTGGAAGCTGGCTCCGGCACTCGCCACGGGCAACACTGTGGTCATGAAGGTGGCAGAGCAAACCCCACTTTCTGCTCTGTACTTGGCCTCCCTCATCAAAGAGGCAGGGTTTCCCCCAGGAGTGGTGAACATCATCACTGGGTATGGTCCCACTGCAGGAGCGGCCATCGCCCAGCACATGGACGTAGATAAAGTGGCCTTCACAGGCTCCACCGAGGTGGGCCACCTGATTCAGAAGGCCGCTGGTGATTCCAACCTCAAGAGAGTGACCCTGGAGCTGGGTGGGAAAAGCCCCAGCATTGTGCTGGCCGACGCGGACATGGATCTCGCTGTAGACCAGTGTCACGAAGCCCTCTTCTTCAACATGGGCCAGTGCTGCTGCGCGGGATCCCGGACATTCGTGGAAGAGTCCATCTACCACGAGTTTCTGGAGAGAACCGTGGAGAAGGCCAAGAAGCGGAGAGTGGGGAACCCCTTTGAGCTGGACACCCAACAGGGACCTCAGGTAGACAAGGAGCAGTTTGAACGAATCCTGGGCTACATCCGGTTGGGACAGAAGGAAGGGGCGAAGCTTCTCTGTGGCGGTGATCGTTTTGGGGAGCGCGGCTTCTTCATCAAGCCCACAGTCTTTGGGGACGTTCAGGATGACATGAGGATCGCCAAGGAGGAGATCTTCGGGCCCGTGCAGCCTCTGTTCAAGTTCAAGAAGATCGAGGAAGTAATCCAGAGAGCCAACAACACCAGGTACGGCCTGGCTGCGGCTGTGTTCACCCGAGACCTGGACAAGGCCCTATACTTCACCCAGGCCCTGCAAGCTGGGACAGTATGGGTGAACACCTACAATATCGTCACCTGTCACACGCCATTTGGAGGCTTTAAGGAATCCGGCAATGGCAGGGAGCTGGGGGAGGACGGGCTCAGAGCCTACACGGAGGTGAAGACTGTCACCATCAAGGTTCCTGAGAAGAACTCCTGAGAATGCCCACCTTGGAGACCCAGCCCCGTCTTGCAGCTCCATGACATCCAGTCAGCGGGTGGCAAAATTTGATTTCAGCCTGAGTTCCCAATGAAGTGTTACAAGAAGTGTCAACAAATAAAGTAGTCCAATCAGAGCTTTTCTATGTAAAGCAGAGTCGGTGGCTGGGCTCAGAGTGCAGCCCATCACATCCCCAGGTCCCTCCTCACGGATGAGTTCGCCAGGAAACCTTAGGAGTCTCCAGAAGGCATACATATTCAAGACTGTCCCTAAAAAGGAATGATGGACTGATCCAGGGGCAAATGAACGATCCTCAAAACCAGAGTGTTTAGCAGAAGAAGCCGGCCTCATGTAGATCAGTGTCAGGCAGGGACTCGGGGGAGGGGAATGGAGGAACTACTGCTTGTGGATACGGGGCTCCTCTTGGGGAGGTTTTGAAAATGTTGTGAAATGGGGCAATGGACATAGTTGGACAACTTTGCAGTTGTACTGATTTACTACCAAATTGTGCACTTAATTAGGGTACAGGAATTACTTTCATTTTAAAATTAAAATAAGCTCAATGTTTAGTTTGGAAATCTATATTTATGTTTTTCTTTATGCTGAAGATTTTACTGTGTCTGGCCCAGAGAGGATTGTCTTTGTCAGGGTTTCTATTCCTGCTTAAACATCATGACCAAGAAGCAAGTTGGGGAGGAAAGGGTTTATACAGCTTATACTTCCACGCTGCTGTTCATCATCAAAGGAAGTCAGGACTGGAACTCAAGCAGGTCAGGAAGCAGGAGCTGATGCAGAGGCCATGGAAGGATGTTTCTTACTGACTTGCTTCCCCTGGCTTGCTCAGCTTGCTCTCTTATAGAACCCAGGACTACCAGTCCAGGGATGGCACCACCCACAATGGGCCCTACCCCCTTGATCACTAATTGAGAAAATGCCTTACAGCTGGATCTCATGGAGGCATTTCCTCACCTGAAGCTCCTTTCTCTGTGATAACTCCAGCTTGTGTCAAGTTGACACACAAACACATCACTATTAAGCCTCAACCCTTACTTTCTTATTCATCCACAAGATCTAAATAATTTTTTAAAAAGATTTGTTTATGTATGTATATGAGTATACCATTGCTCTCCACAGACACAGAGGGCATAGGATTCTATCACAGGTGGTCATGAGCTACCATGTGGTTGATGGGAATTGAGCTCAAGACCTCTGGAAGAGCAGTCAGTGCTCTTAACCACTGAGCCATCTCTCCAGCCCTCTAAATAACTTCAAAAGTTCCACAGTCTTTACATATTAAAAGTTCAATCCCTTTGAAATATCCAATATCTTTTAGAATTCAAAGTCTTTTAAAAATTCAAAGTCTCTTAACTGTGGGCTCCACTAAAATACCTTCTTACTTCAAGAGGGAAAATATCAGGGCACAGTAATAATCAAAATCAAAATCAAACTCCAACCCTCCAATGTCTGGGATCCACTCACGATCTTCTGGATTCCTCCAAGGGCTTGGGTCACTTCTCCAGCTACTGCTGTTCTTGGTACTGGCATCTCCAAAGCACTGTTGTCTTCCACTGCAACTAGGCTTCACCAATAGCCTCTCATAGACTCCCCTCATGGTGCCAGGCCTCAAATCTTTGGCATGACCCCCTCAGTCCTGGGCCATAAACTGCAACTGAGGTTGTACCTTTAACAATTACCTTCCATGGCCTCTCACAGTGCCCTGCCTCAGCTGCTCTTCATGATCCCTTCATGCCTTCAAGACCAGGACAACCTGGGTGACTCTTACACATTACTAAGTCCAGCTGTAGCACGAGGTGCAACCTGGGCTATCTCTGGAACACAGACTCTTTGTGCTCTCAGAAAAATATTTCCCAGATGTCATCTCAATGATGCTGGTCTCTTCTTAATCACTGCTAATTTCTTAGCTCCAACTAATTGGCATCAATAGTCCTAGTAATGCAAAGGTTTTGCTTTAGTAGTTCTGGTATCTTGTTAATCACAGCTGATTCTTCAGCCCCAACTAACCAAAACCACAGAATCTTCACACTCAAAATAGCAACAGCCCTGATAATAGTCTTTACTCTACCCTCTGAAATTTCACAAGCCAGGCCTCCATCTTCTGCACTGTTCTTAACATTATCTTCTAAGTTCCTACAGAACATCCCACAGAGCTCTTAACACCCAAAGGCTCTTCTAGCTCAAAGTTCCAAAGTCCTTCCACAGTCCTCCTCACAACATGATCAGGTTGTCACAGGAATACTGTACTCCTGGTACCAACTTCTGTATTAGTCAGGGTTCTCTAGAGTCACAGATCTTATGGGTAGTATCTATATAGTAAGGGAATTTGTTGATGACTTGCAGGCTGTAGTCCAACTCCCCAACAACGGTCAGCAGCAGCTGTGGATGGAAGTCCAAGGATCTAGGAGTTGCTTAGTCCCACAAGGCAAGCAGGCAAAGAAGAGAGAGTGAATCTTCCTTCTTCCAATGTCCTTATGTAGGTCTCTAGCAGAAGGTGTGGCTCAGATTAAAGGTATGTGCCACCACACCTGAATCTGGGACTTGCTTTGTCCCAGATGACCTTGAACTCAGAGATCTCCATGTCTTAATCTTCTGGGATTCATAGCCACTATGCTTCAAGATCTCCAAACCAAGAACCAGGTCAGAAACTTGTATCTCCCAGCCTCCAGATTAAAATCATAGGTGAGTCTTCCGATTCTGGATTGTAGTTCATTCCCGATACAGTCAAGTTAACTACCAGGAATAGCCACTACAATGATCCAGGTAGTAATCTTCTCCACCCCACCCCACATCCCCACATTTTTAGAATTCATTTTGATTTTTCTTGGCTGATGACTAAGCACAAAGACCCATGGGAAATGCTATAGTTCCTGCCTAGAGCCAGTCCATACATTTGGGGACTTCCACTGCCATCCTCCTGACCTCTACTGAATCACCTCATTGGGAGGGCTTTGCTAGCTTCCAATCTCAGAGTTCACTGTTTATTGTCAGTCTTGTTGCCTGTACACACACACACACACACACACACACACACACACACACACACTATGGTAGTAGTCAAGGAAAATCCAAGCCTGGTCATGTATGTATGGGTGGATGCCTGTGTTTGCATGCTATGTGTGTATGGGCGCCTATGTTTGCATGCCATGTGTGTTCAGGTGCCTACAGAAGCCAAGAGATGGCATCAGATGCCCTGAAGCTGGAGTTTCAGGTGTCTGTGAGCGTCCTGACATGGGTGCTGGGAAATGAACTCAGGTCCTTTGGAAGAACAGTAAGTGCTCCTAACCACAGACCCATCTCTTTAGCTCTAAGAGGTTTAATAAACAGCTTATCTGGGCCAGTTTTCCATGAGCATGCCTGAAAGGTCAGACAAAGGAGTATATGTATAAGTTCACCTAATCAAACCTCCAGGCCCCCCAATCCACAACGGTGCAGGAGACTCAACCACACCTGCTCTTATCAGCTCTGATACCACCTAGGAACTTTCATTTGGATTGACACCATTACAGGTATAAGGCTGATCGCTGGTGGTTTCCACTTTTACTAATTTGCTCAGATCATTCATTGATCTGAAAGAGAAAAAAAGTCCTGATTATAGGTGGATCATTGGGAGAAAGCGAATCAGACTGATGGCCCTGCAGGGCTCACCCTCTGTAAGCAAGACAATTACAGAACAGGATGACATGTGCAGTCACAAGTAGGAATGCAGAAACCAAGGCATCAAGAGGCCACTAGAGGAAAGGAAGGTATTTACCAAATACCCACAATGCACCAGCTCACCCGGAGCTCCCATCTGTCCTCGGGTACTCCATGGAGATGCTGTCAGTGTCTGCTAAGCAGATAAGCAGAGCAGACACCACCTGGACCCTCCTTTCTCTCCTCTGCTTTCTTCACTCTGCTCACCCCAAGGACAAGGCCCGGCAGGAATGGGACACAAGATCCTGATGGATAAGGAGGTGCAAGACCATTGGTAAGGTGTAGGCCTTCTGGGAGAGAGAGGGCAGAGCCTGTGAGAACTCAGAGATGGAGAGCCAGGTAAGCTGTTCCCACAGGAGCAGGGAGACTGGGGAGCTAGGTAGTCAGGGGTGGAAGCACTCTGGCCAGCACCCTTAGGAAGCCATGTCCCTCATGAGATGCCCTGAGATGCTTAGGCTCATATTCAATTTCTAAAGGCCACTCTGCTTCCATGTGGACAATGGACTTGGGCAGACTGTGTAGGACACTGTTACTCTGTCCACTGCGACATTAGCTTGACCAAGGTGTGGCATAGTGGGAGATCCTGGCCAACCATGAAGCAGGGTAAGGTAACAGGGACAGATTGGTGCAAGAGGAGAGTCAAAGATAGCTCTTGTGGTTGGGGTGTGTGTGTGTGGTGCCAGCTACTGAAAAAGGGAGCCTTGGAAATGGGGCTTAGCAAGCACGAAACACAGTTCAGTCCCTAGTACCACATATGTTCAGGCATGGCGACACACACCTGGAATCTAAGCACTCTAGAGACAGAGGCAGGAGGACCATAAGTTCACAGTCATTTTTTTTGGCAATATTCTAAGTTTGAGGCCACCCTAGACTACATGAGAACCTGTCTCAGGAAACACACACACACACACACACACATACACACACACACACACACACACACAGGGAACCTTGCTGGAGGAGCAGGCTTGAGGACAAGGGGAAGGTGACAGTCAGCTTGTCTGTTTATTTAATATCTTTTATTAAGTGTTTCACCATGTGCTGGGAATTGCGCTAGGTGCTGGGGATACAGCAGGGAACGGACAAAAAACTGGGTGAATTCCAATTGAAGGAGGAGGGAGATCATAAGCAAAATACACACAATAAAGTCATCCTTCCATAACCACAGGGCACTGGTTCCAGGACCCTAGTGGACATATTCATAAGTCTCTCCTGTTGAATGGTGCTGCATCTGCACCTAGCCAGCTACATCCTTCCAGACACTTTACAGCCAAACACAAAGATGAGCCTTGTGAGAACTCTCTGCCCAGGAGTGGGGGTGGGGTTGGGGTGGAGATGGCCAAACACCTTGCTAGGAGGCCACCAAGACAGAGCTTACAGGCAGCCCCGACTTATAATGGCGGTCACGCTGCAGGAGAGCATTAGGCTCTACTGAGCCACTATAGCAAGCGTGGTGCCGGTCTCCATGTCCTGAATTCATTAAGATGCAGACACCAGAGCAATGTGGTTTCCCTTAATTAATTAAAATATCACATAATAAGTCTCTCTGATTTAACGTTCATGGGTTCCCAGTGAAGCCTGAGAATGAGTAAAGTCATTAGAGGGGACAGTTCCCTGTGGCACGGCTCTGATTGTCTAGCCTACATCCTCAATCCTGAGAGACAGGAGACTGGCATTTTCTAAAGACAGGAATTAATTTCATTGCAAAACCTGTAGGAAAACTATTCACCTTACTAAGACCCAGCGTTCTGGTGGTCTAGGATAATAAGGGAACACCTTTGGGGTTGAATACAGGCTTTAGAGTCACGGTGGTACCCCCTACCTGTGGAGAATACAATCCAAGACTCCTCAGAGACAACTTTCAGACTGTGTGTCATGTGTATGCGTGTACACGTTTGTGCAGATGAACATGTGTATGCAGCACATGAGTGTGCAGGTGCATCCGTGAGTGTGTGTACCTGTGGAAGGCAGAGGATCTCAGATGCCATTCTTTGGAAGCGACCTTATTTTTTGAGCCAGGGTCTCTCATTGGCTGGCAGCTTGCTTATTAGGCTAGGCTGTCTAGACAACGAGCCCCAGGGATCTATCCCTCTCTGCCTCCCAGTTCTGGGATTACAGGTTTGTGCCACTGTGCCCTGCTGCTGCCGCCGCTGCCTCTTCTTCCTCCTTCCTTCCTCCTCCTCCTTTATTTCATGTATGTGAGCACTCTTTAGCTGTCTTCAGACACACCAGAAGAGGGCATCAGATCTCATTACAGATGGTTGTGAGCCACTATGTAGTTACTGGGAATTGAATTCAGGACCTTCGGAAGATCAGTCAGTGCTCTTAACCACTGAGCTTTCTCTCCAGCCCCATGCCCAGCTTCATATGTGGGTTCTGTGGATCAAAGCCAGGCCCACAGACTTGTGCAGAAAGCACTTTTACTATCTTCTATGTATTTTTTCCTATACATGCCTATGATAAACTGAGTTTGTAGATTAGACATAGTGAGCATAAACAACAATAATAAAAATTATAAGAGCTTAAATATGTTATCATTAAAATTATGTGGATGTTACTGCTTTCTCTCTAAACTTTTTCTGGGCCACCGGTGGCTTGGCCTTCAGCAGGCTCTCATCATATTTTCCCACCTAGTGACTTAAATCCTTCTGGTACCCAATCCCCTTCCTCATTCTGTCCACAGGCAAATGAGAGCACAGCGTAGTGAGAGATTATATCACTAAAATGTATGAATAGTGGGATTTATAAGTTCAGAGTTCAGAAGTCTCAGGTTGGGAATAGTGGATGGTTAGGGCTGGTTTAAAAACTATGAGTAGGGGACTAGAGACACGGTCCAGTGGTTAAGAGTGTTTGCTCTTATAGGGGACCTGGGTTCAGTTGCTAGCTCCCACGTGGTGGCTTACAACTATCTAAAACTCCAATTTCAGGGAATCCGATGCCCTCTTCTGGCCTCTGTGGGTACTACATGCAGGTAGTGCACAGACATGCATTCAAGCAAAACAAAACGAAACTAACAAACACCTTCAAGTAGAGGGCTAAGCATGATAGCACCTTTAATTCCAGCACTCTGTCAGCTGAGGCCAGCCTGGTCTATATATGGATTTCCAGGCTAGCCCAAACTACACAGTGTGAGCCTGTTTCTAAGCAACATCAACAAAACAACAGCAAAAGAAAAGTCGGGACCAGGTAAGGAGGTAACCACTGCCCAGGTGCACAAGGTGAGGAGGGCTATGTGGAACTGGCTAAAGAAAGCAGAAAAAAACCCGGGCAAGACGCACACAGGATGACACAGCTGGATGAGTGGGACCCAGATCCAGCACCTGAAGCTGCGTTCCCAGGATAGAGAGCAAAGAGCCCATCCTTAGAAACATTCATCTCGGAGTGCAGGGCTGCAACATCATGAAGTCTATAAAAGCACGGTTGGGTGTGTAGGTGGATAATTGTGCCTCCAAATGGTGACAGTCACAGCATATGTTCCGGGTCTCAGAAAGGATGCTTGAAGCTTTCCCCAGAGTGAAAAGCTACTAGGCTGAACAACCATGCCCATCTACTTTTTTTCTCACATCGACAAACTTCTCAGACAATGCATCGCACATTGCTTACCCTGTCACTCCTAAGTGTGGCACACAACCCGGCCCCGGAAGGTCTCGACACTCAGCACTTCCACCGGGGTCTCCTGCATCCAGTGCAGGTCTGAAGTGACCCAGTGATCACCTCCACATTGTGCCAATCGCTATCGGGTAAGTGAGGTACTTCTACCTCCTTCACCACAGCCAGGCGCCTCCAAGGTGACAGCCTTCCAATGTCATTTCACTAAACATCTGAGCATGTCATCTCCTACTCGATTCACAGGGACATTAATAGCCAACCCTCAGACATGGAAATAATCACAGTGGGGGTTCTGAGGGGATATCTCTACTGTAGACATAAGTAGAATCCCTGTGGAAGTGTGAATATGCTTGGCTCAGGGAGTGGCACTGTTTGGAGGTGTGGCCTTGGAGGAAGTGTGTCACTGTGAGCATGGGCTTTAAGACCCCTCCTCCTAACCATGTGGGAGCCAGTTTTTTCCTTTTGCCTTTTGAAGACGTAGAATCCTCAACTTCTCTTGCACCATACCTGCCTGGATGCTGCCATATTCCTACCTTGATGATAATGGACAGAACCTGTAAGCCAGCCTCAAATAAATATTGTTTTTATAAGAGTTGCCTTGGTCATGGTGTTTCTTCACAGCAGTAAAACCCAAGCTAAGGCATACCTGTTTCTGATTCTATACAGAGAAAGACTTTCAACACATTCACTTGAGGACATAGAGGCCCTCAAGTGAAGAGGACTTGCTCAGGGTCACACAGTGAATATGCACATGGGCAACAAGTTCCAGATTCTCAGGCTTGTCTCCCTCTGCGTGTGCAATACACAGGGGGAGACAGCATCCCAGCATTTCAGAGTTGGGTCTGCTAGGGTTAAAGGAAGAAAGCTCAGTTCTAACGAGAACTCCAAAACAGAATGGCAGACGTGAGCAGCAAATAAGACCACAAGCTGAGATGAGCTTTGGACCAGGTGGGTGTGGAACATCTCCTCTCCCTGATTCAGGGTCATCCTGAGGAAAGTGAGCCAGGGAGGCAGCTCTCAGTTCTGTCCTGCTCAAAGGCCTTCACATGGGGCAGGGCATCTCCTCCATGAGCCTGGCTACAAAACTCCCCGCTCTCCCAGCTGTGGATGGCTCTCCCAGCTGTGGATGGCTCTCCCAGCTGTGGATGGCTCTCCCAGCTGTGAATGGCTCTCCCAGCTGTGGATGGCTCTCCCAGCTGTGGATGGCTCTCCCAGCTGTGGATGGCTCTCCCAGCTGTGGATGGCTCTCCCAGCTGTGGATGGCTCTCCCAGCTGTGGATGGCTCTCCCAGCTGTGAATGGCTCTCCCAGCTGTGGATGGCTCTCCCAGCTGTGGATGGCTCTCCCAGCTGTGGATGGCTCTCCCAGCTGTGGATGGCTCTCCCAGCTGTGGATGGCTCTCCCAGCTGTGGATGGCTCTCCCAGCTGTGGATGGCTCTCCCAGCTGTGAATGGCTCTCCCAGCTGTGGCTGGCTCTCCCAGCTGTGGGTGGGCTCAGTGCCTCGTGAACTTTCAGGCTTGTTCACACTGAGGGACCCCAACCCTGAATCTGCAGTCAGCTGGGCACATGCCTTTAATCCCAGCACTTCAGGAGCAGAGGCAGGCAGATCTTGGTGAGTTGAGGCCAGCCTGGGTCTACAGAGTTCTAGGACAACAAGGTTATACAGTGAAACCCAGTCTCAAAAACGGGGTGTGGGGGACAGGAGAAGGAACCTGCTTTTCAGTCAAGAAAGCAGATATTCTCCTTTTTAATTTCCCCCCATTGAGGAAGGGAGGAAAGCCTTCTGCCTGGGTAAGGAGGAATGCACCATGCTGCAGTGTGATTCCACCACCTACAGATGACACCTGCTGTCCTTTCTCCAGTGTGACAAGCAAAGGTCAGGTGTCTCCCCTCTATGTGCTGGGAGGGAGAGTGCTAGGTGCACAGCTGGTAAATGGGTCCCACCTACAGCTAGAGCTCCTTGTCATAGGGAGAAGGTAGGAGCAGAAGAGTCGTCTGAGCTGTTCATGCGTGGTGATGACTTTAAAAAGAATGCCAGGGTTAAAGTTCCCCAGGGCTATCTCACTCTAGGTGGGCTATAGCTTCCCCAGGGCTATCTCACTCTAAGTGGGCTATAGTTCCCCAGGGCCATCTCACTCTAGGTGGGTTATAGTTC
Organism: Tokudaia tokunoshimensis; assembly: GCA_036184795.1. Taxonomy (NCBI): domain Eukaryota; kingdom Metazoa; phylum Chordata; class Mammalia; order Rodentia; family Muridae; genus Tokudaia; species Tokudaia tokunoshimensis. Next base: position 33,036,993 of record BTHU01000005.1, read on the forward strand.
CCCAGGGCCATCTCACTCTAGTTGGGCTATAGGGCCATCTCACTCTAGGCTACAGAGAAGGAAAAACACCCATCCCAGTCTCCAAGGACAGGGGTACAGGGACACACACTGAGTCAAGCACCCACTAAGCAGTCACAGACACCAAGTCACGAGTCAGCCGGCGTGTGCCTTGTTTTGAGCCCTTTAGAATCCCATACAGTGTGCGGCCTTTCTTGGACAGTAGAGTTTAAAAAGAATTGTTCTAAAATGATTCACTCCAAAAGTGTAAAAAAGCTGCATGCGCATCAGTCCCCCCAAGGTCTGCCCTGCTAAAAACTACATCTGCATAAGAATCTAGTTCACAGTCCCCTAAAAAAACATACAAAAAAGCAGCCATCTAACAGGCTGTTTCCCCCAAATTTTCACAGAGTAAAATGATCGATCCATTCCTTGACCGCCATTGTCTTGTGACCGGTGTCTCCGGAAGCCTGAGAAGAAAAGGGGGAGACGTTAGAGGCAGGAGCTTGCTCTGCTATAATGACCTCTGTGTTCAGTGGGAGGCGGAGGGTGTGATGGTGAGGTTCAGATCCCTCCTGCAGCCAGGGACGCAGCCAGGGCTGCCGGGGAAGTGGGTCCTGGGGGGGGGTGAGAATACTCAAGACCAAAGGCTGCATATTCCAGGCAAGGAGACTGCAGCTTCTAGACTTAGCAAGCCCTGAAAATCCCCAGTATGGCTGACTGGTGGGAGTAAGCGCTCCCCGAGACACATGACCAAGAGCTGGCTGACAGTGGTTGCTGTAGAGGGAGCTCAAAACACGGATGTAGCTCATATTATAAGCTATGTAAAACAACTCAAATAACCATATGTATCAGCTGGTTACAGTTGTCCCCAGCCACAGGTGACTGGGAAAGGAATCCTTTCTAAGCCAGCTCTGACCGCTAAGCAGCCTCCAAGACTCTCTCTGACTCCTTCAGTTTCCCCAGTGTAAGGAAGTTTCTGCTGCCTCAAGCCAGCTGCACCCCTTGAATTATGGTTTCTCACTTCTCCATACATTCCTTACAGGACGGATGGATGGCAGTCCAAGAAAAGTGGCCCAAAGGATCATGGGATTAAAACCACAGCAAAATCCTGATTTTAAAATGTTTATCACAGATGGCCCAGCAGCTGAGAGCACTGCCTGCTCTTGCAGAGGACCTTGGGTCCAACTCCCAGCATCCACACGGCAGCTCACGACCGTCTGTAAATTCAGTTCCAGGGGATCTAAAGCCCTCTGTGGTCTCCACGGGTATTAGGCACACACGTGGCAAGCACGTATACATACATGCAGGCAAAAGCTCATATACATAAAAAATTTAAAATAATTAAATATAAAAGAAAGTCAATTATACCTATCTCTAATTTTCCCTGATCTATTAGAACTTGCTGGTCAGTCTTGACAGTGGTTCATGATGGTAACTCCCACGCCTGGGAGAAGTTCATGCCTTCCTGCCCTTTGACTCCAGTGAGTGGAGTATGTGTAAGTGGTGTGGGGTGTGGGGTGTGTGTGTGTGTGTGTGTGTGTGTGTGTGTGTGTGTATGTGTGTGTGTGTGTGTGGTGTGTGTGTGTGGTGTGTGTGTGTGGTGTGTGTGGGGGTGTGTGTGGTGTGTGTGTGTGGGGTGTGTGTGTGTGTGTGTGTGGTGTGTGTGTGTGTGTATGTATGTGTGTGTGTGTGTGTGGTATGTGTGTCCTATTTCATTCACCTACCACAGCTGTATGTGACTTGCTATGGCCAATGATCCATCAGCAGATATGACATCACTTTTGAGCAGAAACCTAAATGAGACCATGTACTTGGCTCCTGCTCCTCCTGTCAGCCACAAGAAGGGACATGGCCCACACTGGGGCTGCTGCTCCTGACAGGTTTGGATTGAGAAAACAGTGGAGCAGAGTCGTAGTCACCTTGTAGCAATTGGATGTCACTTGGATATGAACAAGAGAGCCACTGTCTGCGGTCGTGAGCCAATGAATCTTGGAGGTTGCTTAGTGGTAAGAGCTGGCCTAGAAAGGATTCCTTTCCCAAGTTCCCAGTCACCTGTGGGTGGGGACAACTGTAACCAGCTGTCACTTAAGTGAGGAGGAGGAGGAGGAGGAGGAGGAGGAGGAGAGAAGACAGAGATCTGCCCTTCTCCTCCCTAGGTATTCTGCTGGGCAGCACTCAGTGTTGAGGACTGGGAGTCAGTCGGGATTTAGGGGTAGAGAGCTGCCCAGGAGGGGGTGGGACAAATACACAGCCCAGGGCTCCCTGTGGGGACAATTCCACAGTGTCCACAGTGACACTGTCTGCCTTTTTTCATCCCCACGGGAAGCCATGGAAACAAACAGTCTGGCTTTTTCAGCTTGTGGGCCTTCGAGCTCACAGCCCTTAGCTTTGCATTCTGGGAAACTCAGAGCGGCCTGCATGGAACACAGCCGAGCTTCCAGTTGCCAGCCTTCAGACCACCCACTCTCTGCTTTTCCTCAGGTTTCCCAGATTTACATCGTCCTCTTCTTTCTTACAGGCCCTCTAATAAACCACCTAACCTCCCTTATGCTATGGGATGGGAGATAGAAATGGCCTTGGATGTGTACCATGTTCATCACAGGAGGTCTCCCGGAACTGAGGAATAGAGACTTTTGTATCTGTTCATATCAAGGACCGTCACTGTGCCGTGGGACTGAGCCTCTCCAATGGCGTTGGCCGCGTGGCAGTGGTACACTCCCTCATCTTCCTTTCTCAGAGGGTTGATCTAGAAATACAACAGAGTTTACATGACTGCACACATCACACTCAAAACTCACTATGTAGCTGAGGATGATCTTGAAATTCTGATCTTCCTGTTTCCAGAGAGCCAGGAGGAGAGGTCTGTGTTACCATGCATGGTTCAGGTGTCACGGGGGATCAAATGCAGGGCTTCCTGTACTCAATCCACAAGGACAGACAAGCACGCTTGTTCCTTTTCAGAATCCGACAAGCCACCTGGTTTCTGGTCTTGACACAGAGGTCAGGCACACAGGGCCTGCTGCTCCTGTCGCTCTTTTTAAGTGTTTTTTTCCATTTTCTCTGTCTTTACTGTGAGCTGCCTGGTCCTTTCACTAAAGGTGACAAGGGCTGATTTTGAGGAAAAGGACAAACATCTACCCACCAGAGAAGACCTCCAAATGCTCTTTATAAGATAAGATACAAGATAACAAGTTAAGACCTTGTTCTTAACTTTCCTCATGCACCAAAAAAAAAAAAAGAGGGAATATGCTTGATTTGAGAAGGCCACACACACTCTACAGTTTTCCAAGTCCTCTTCTTGAAAGACAAGTTGAAGGTATTCTGGTATTGAAAACTGGTATTCTGCTCAAGACACACTAAGGCTAAGTTCTCAGCAAAAAGGAGATTTATTTGCCCCAGAGGGACAAGGAGACAGAGGAGAGAGAGGATAAGGGGAACAGGAGAAAGGAACAGGGAGAGGGGGAAGGGGCTTGGTCAGGGGGAGGATTGACAACAAAGTCACCTCTGGATAGAGAGGAGACACATAGGAAAATGGCAGTTTGTGAAGGTAAAGAATCACTGTGTATGGTGGTTTGTATGTGCTTGGCCCAGGGAGTGAGACTATTAGGAGGTGTGGCTTTGTTGGAGGAAGTGTGTCACTGTGAGGGTGGACTTTAAGGCCCTCCTCCTGGTTGCCCAGAGATCAAGCTATAGAACTTTTGGCTCCTCCAGCACCATGCCTGCCTACACAGTGCCATGCTTCCCACCATGATGATAGTGAACCTGTAAGCCAGCTCCAATTGTTTCCCTTTATAAGAGTTGCGTTGTTCACGGTGTCTGTTTACAGCAATGGAAACCCTAAGACAGAAGTCGGTACCAGGGACTGGGGTATTGCTGTGATAGGCCTGACCGTGCTTTTGTTTGGAGGAATGTGGGTTTTGGGACTTTGGATTTGGACAGCCATGGAATACTTCAAGTGGGGCTTAATGTTCATCCTAGTGGGAAAATGGAAGACATTGGCGCTGAGGCACACTCCCTCATCTCCCTCACCTATGAGCCAGTCTCCTTGGACAACTCCATCTTAAAGCCTTAACCCTCCTTACCATGCAGCAGCTGATCCACAGCTGAGCACTGGGACAACTTTTGGGTCCCCTGCAGCAGACTGCTTATGCTCTTGGGAGCTATCTAACCTGCAGAGGGTCTCCAGAGGGTCCCGTAGGAAACAGACAGGGCAGGCTGGGTCTGGTGGGCCACAGAAAGGACTCAGAGGGCTGAGGCAACAGGTTAAGGACTTGGAGGTCAGCCTGGGCAACTCAGCAGCAACCTTGTCTCAAAGTGTTCAACGTTTGAAAATTGTATTTATTTCTTTTGCGTATATGTGTACACACACATATGTGTATGGAGGTCAGAGGACAACTCGCAGAAGTCAGTCCATCCACCATGTGGGTCCTGGGGAGTGAACTCAGGTCAAGCACCTTTACCCACTGAGTCAGTGAGGTCCCAGGTTCAATCCCCAGCAGAACCAAAGGAAAGGAACACGAAACAGCTTTAAAATTGTAACATGTCATGGGAAGACAAAGGGTGGTTTGTTGATAATATCCAATAATCTGAAACACTCACCAAAATCCAGGATGTGGTCTCATGGTCAGAAGGGCCCCCTCGCACCTGGACAGCTATATTGACATGGTCTCCAGGCAACTCCTCCAATCCCTCAGTGCCCTCTGGAGAGCGCTTGACCTATTCGATGAGGAGAAAGCATTCACAGTTCAGAAAAATGATTCTGAGCCGAGATGACCTCCCGCAAGACCTCTGGCCACCTGAGTCCTCCCTGGGACTCCAAGGCAGAAATCCAAATGCCTCTCATTCTTATGCAAATAACTCCACCTTCCTTTAAATCTGTAGCTATTGGGACAGTGCCCCCTGCTGGACACTTTGCCAAAAGGTGGAGGGGGGTGGAAACAGCTTGGAATTTCACAGCCCTCATTAGGGCTTTTGGGGTAAGGGGCCACATAAGTTGTGACTGCCAGTCTCTCAGAATTGGTCTTCAGTGTTCAGAGCAGGATGGAGTCTCGGTCACCAGCCAAGTCTGTCTATAGCTCCGTGCCACAGCAAAGCAGGCTCTGATGACAGAGCGACTGACTGTGTTCGGGCTAGAGGAGCTTTTTAGACACCTAAGTGGCCAAATGGACAAAAGGTATGGGAAGGAATGCAAACCCCTTCTTTAGGGAAGAGTTCTCGGGTGCCAGCTTTGAGGTGTATCTTTGTTTAATCCTCTGGCCCACATACAAAAGATACCCATGCAAACACACCTAAGGAAGACTGTTTACCCACCCACAGGTCCTTCTGATTCTTTCTCTCCCGCGTCCAGAGCGCATGCGCACATGCACACAGACAAATGTATACATTCTCGGAGAAGATTACCTTCTTCCAGGTGATGACCGGGGTGGGCACAGCCTTCACCTCACAGGAAAGGAACACTTGAGTCCCAGTGACATTGTGAATGTCTCGAGGGGGCATAAGGACCACAGGAGCTGGGAGAAGATAAAGGAACAACCCTTTACCCTTGCAGGTCAGGAGTCCAACCGAGGTAGCGGAAGGAAAGGGAAAAGCCATGTCCGGTGGTCAGTGGCGGAACTCAGGTCTCAGCACACTCTCTCCCTGAGTATCCTCAGCACCTCGGCGACCATCTGCGCATTTATTCCTGGCCTCCTAGAATCTGGCTTTGTGGGGGGCGGAGTTCAGAAAAATCCAGAACACACAGTGACCAAAATTTAACCCAAAGTCAATCGAGGAGTGAATCTGATGTGCTCTGGGTAATGTTCACGGGTCGTGTGTGCCATGTAAGTTCACAGCGGTCCTGGCTTCAGAGCTTAGAGCTTTATACACTGTCCATTATACCACACCCTGACAACACTGCTGGGATCGACACCCCACAAACCTCAGCTCAGACGCTAGACAGCTGTGTGAGAAGAGCTGCAGGGGTTGGTGGAGTTTTTTGCTAGCTTTCTTTTTACTGTGCTTCTTGCTCTTACAGAAAACATGACTGAATTGCAGAAAACAAGGACTTTTTTTTAAAAGACTGGGTCTCCTTAGCCCAGGCTGACCTCAAACTCTCCACGTTGCCAAGGATAACTTCAAACTTCCTATTCTCCTGCCTCCAAGGCCCGAGTGCTGGGATTAGAGCTGTGTGACACCTGATGGTTTATGCGGTGCTGGGAGTCAAGCTCGGGGTTTTATGCACACTAAGCAAGCACTATCCATCCACTGAGATGCACCCCTGCCCTCTTCTGACATTTGGTAGTGTATATTTATATGAAGGGGTGTTATAAAAATAAAAATATCAATCAACTTTGAAAAGTGTTGGGGATAATCAACATCCTGGAATACTGATGCCAGCCAAGACTTCATTCCTTTAAAACATCTTTTAAAATGTTTAATATATATATATATATATATATATGTGTGTGTGTGTGTGTGTGTGCTGTTTACATGTATGTCTGTACAACATGTGTGTATCCAGTATTTGCAGAAGTCAGAAGTGAGTATCAGACCCTCTGGCACTGGAGTTGCAGATGGTTGTGAGCTGCTATGTGGGTGCTGGGAATTGAACCCGGGCTCTCTGGAAGAGCAGCCAGTGCCCTTAACCACTGAGCCACCCTTCCAGCCCTCGAGACTGAGTTCTTTATGTGAAGATACACAGGCACATCTGTCTCATTAGGATGCAACACTGCTTTTCTCTTCAATGGACGGTAAAAATTATCCACACACCAATGAACTGGTTTAACGTATATTTCATTACGATTTATTATCAGTTAAGTGTTTGACGCTTATTTTATTTACTCAGGGTTACCCAGAGATTTTTCTATGGAAAAGGTTTAAGAACCCTGAGGGGTAGTGTCAAGTCAAGTTACCAAGATTGGAGCAGCCAGCAGGTGCTTTTCTACCTCTGAGTACAAAGGGTTCCAAGAAGAGAGGTGTGAGGTTTTGTTTATTTAAGGGGACCTGAGTCCCTGTAGCACAGGCTAGACTCTTAGTTCACCCTTCACACAGTGCTTCTTTCCACACCAGTGATGTTAGGCATCAAGTCTCATCCAGGGGTAACCTGATGTTCAGGATTTGGAGCTGAGATAGGGTTTCTTTGTGCTTCTTGGAACTTGCTCTGTAGACCAGGCTGGCCTCGAACTCACAGAGCTCTGCCTGCGTCTGCCTCTCAAGTGCTGGGATTAAAGGTGTGTGCCACCACTGCCCGGCCAGTGTTCAGGATTTATTACCCTTACTCTGGCCCCAGCTCCACAGAAGGATGTACTACCAATTCCGCAGGCAGGCCTAGCTCCATAGTCAAGTCCTAAATGAGGGGTCTGATTGTCTCTGACCACCTACATGACAGCTGTCCTTAGGATCCAGGAATCTCTACCGTGTCTCCCCCCTGTGGCAGAGATCAAGTCCAGCCATGAGGTCTGGCAAGACAGAGGCCTGACCAAGAGAAGGCAATCTGTTCTTGCCTCTTCACTGGTGATGTGGGAAGAAGACCCCTGCTTCTCTTGGTTGTAGAGTGACCAGCACGGAAGGAGAAAGCAGTTACTATGGCGGCATGGTGTGTGAGCAGGACTCAGGGGCAGGTGTGGCAAACAGACAGCTAGATGGAGAAAACATGAAAGAAACACCGCCACTCTGGGGCCAGCAAAGCAAAGAGCACGGGAGGGCCTATGCCCACAGGATACAGCTGCAACAAAACCGGAGAACAAAGGGAGAGACACCAGAGAGAGACAAGGTTGGTCACACTGTAGAATCCAGGGGTGGAAGGCCACAGAGAGGAATTCCAGGTGGTATGAGCAGCCCTGTGGCTTCTGGGAATCAAACCCAGACCCCTCCAGACACAATGAAAAAAAAGTCCTTGTTGAGCCAGTGCCTGAGCACAGACGTGTGCGTCCAGCCTCCTTTGCACACCTCCAGGAATGGAGAGCTCACTGCCTGCAGAGCTGGGCCCCTGGAGGGCTCTGTGGTGAGCTCATTCTCAGGGCAGCTGCTTCTGTCCTCTGTCCTTTAGCACCTGATGACAGCACAGGAGCCCTTGAGGCAATGGCCCACAACTAGGGCACCTACCCCTTCCAATCAGCCACACGTTCAGCTCTGCTCACATGACTGCTCTTCAAAGTATATCCAAACCCACATCCAAGAGTGCAGCCAGTGCTCTGGTAGAGCCCCCTAACTTGAAACACCCCCTGAACAGAGCCCCGAGACTTCCAACACACCCTGAAGCCACAGACCCACACGAGGAGTTGTCTGGTAGAAGCCCCATCTGCCACAACAAAGAGAGGCTAATTTATTCACACTCTCCTCCTGCCAGCACCTCCTCAGTGACACAGGCAAGCCTGTCCCCAAACGGCTGTGGGACATCATACCACCTCTGATTCCAGGGCCTTCAATGGGTTCCAAAGGGACCCTTCGTCAACGTGTTTCACTTTTCTTCAAGTAAAGTCATAAATTTTAAATGAGACCTCATCACTCCCTTTCAAACCTAAATGAATAAACCAGTAAATCACATTTCCTGCGTGCTCCCTGAGAGCCTCCCGCTCCCTCTCTTTCAATAACTACAATTAAGAAGGGCTGTCTGGGGAAGGCTGCCTCTGCTAGCGCTTTTACAGCACGAAATGCCATTTCTTTTACAAAAGAGTCCTTCTGCTCTCAGTGTTAAAGGGACCTTTCCCAATGCATGTACTTATCTATAAATTTGCATGCCGCACAGCTCATTCTGGTACGTAGACCCACATTGGACTGATGTATACCTTTGGCATAGAGTCGGGAAGTCACCGTGGGAACCAGAGCAGTTCTGTTACCTTGGAAGATTTCCTCAGGCTGTGAGGTGTCAGTCTTCTTCTTTTAATTTGAATGTATCCGGCATTAAATTTGCGTTCTTATCCATAACAGCTCTGCATAGTCAACAACCACCACAAATAGCTGGCTGGCGGCTTCCAGCTGGTAACTCTTCCCTTTCCAGCAATCTTATCAGATGCCAGCAGAGGGCGCTGATGGTGGGGTGGGGAGGTATGATATCTTTTTGGTTGTCCTGAACAAACGGCTTAAACCTCTATCTTAACACCATCTTGCCTTTCCCCCAGGAGGGCTGTTCTGTACCCTCACACCAGCCCTGAAAGGTAAGTGTTCTAACTCCCATTTTATAGCTGGGAAAGTAATGCTCAGAAAGACGAAGGACCTGGAGGAACAGGGACTAAAATTCATGCCATGGTTCCATAATACTCCATACTGTTTTAAAACCATTGTTATCTTGGTGTCTCCATCCTAGAAGAAGGGCTCCCAGGCATAGTGGTTTGCTGGGAGGTCTCACGGCTTACAGGGTACAGTCACACAGTCATGCCCTATGTCAAGGACAGAGAGCAAACACAACAGAGAGGAATGTCGGGGGGGGGGGAGTCATGCACTGGCTCCTGGGGACACTACACAGGGCGCAGCCATGTCCAGAGACACAACCGTGAAATGCTGTCTAATGGGGAAGCTCACAGGAGGTCAGGGCTTTAGTAGGGGCTAGCCACACAGGTACTGAGTTATGAACCTAAGTCTTAGATTCCTAGATGGTTGGATAAGTAGCCCCTAACACTCATGTGCTGGAGGCTAAGTTCCCCGGCTGGTGTGACAGTGGGGTTACAGTCTCTTCAGGAAGCAGAGCCCAGCAAGAGGCCTTTAGGTCACTAGAGGTGCGATCTCAGAGGGGACAGTAGGGTTCTGGTAGCTTCTCCCTTCTGCTTGCTGGCTTGGGAGGTGAGCAGGGTGCCTGCCCCAGCACACACTCCTGCCAAGCTGGGCTGTTCTTGCGGGGGGGGGGGTGGTGGTGGCTGAAAGAGACCATGGGGCTGTAGATTCTGAACTGGATCCCCCAGAACCACGCACCAAAGCAAAGCCGCTCTATCATGCTCACTGCAGGTATTTCACGGTGATGAGATGTGAACACAGGCGTGGACCACATCCTGCAGTGTAGGAAGTGGGCCCCTCCCCCCACTTCTGGGAATGATTCAACTTCCAGAAATCCAGGTCCCCAGAAGCCCAGCCACAGGACAACCTTGCCAGTTGGTCATTCTGAAGTGACAGTCTCAGACCAGTTACTTAGGCTCTGTTCTGCACAGGGAGAGAACACTCCACACATCACCTCCCAGTGATGCCATCACCTCCTGTCCTCACAGTACTCAGATTGCTCAGTGACTACCAGAGGCAGGAGGGCTGATGTAATGGGCATGGTCAAGGCAGCCCACTTAGGGTTCTGTCTGTGCTGTGTATCTAGTATGGTGCTTTAGTCTCAGCTATGGCTTCTTCAGAATGGGTACAGGTGCTCATCCTCCTCGGAACCTGCGTCAGCCTGTGGCTGGCTTGGCTCTGTGGCTCTGGTCTGTGACAAGACAGAGACTTCATAGTGGAAGGGCAGAGTGCAAGAAAGCTGTTCACCTAATGACTGCCAGGAAGCAGAGGGAAGATGAAAGGTGGCTCCTGGGACAAGACTTCCCCCGCCAGGGCATGGGTGCCCACTGACTTCCTCTCGTTAGGCCCCACCTCCTGAAGACTCCACCACTCCCAATAGTGCCACTGCTGAAGATTAAAGCTTTAATACACAGGAACACTTCAGATTTAAGCCATGACAGCCCCCTTACCTGCCCTCCACAGGCAGAGGTAAGGAACACTTGAGGACCCCTTGCAATCTGCCGTGGTGTCCTAAGCACGTTACCCAGCGGCTCATGTTACCTAGAACGGACCTTTCTATTGTGCTGTAACAGCTTGTGGCCCTCTGCCGACCTCTGGTGGCAGGGCCTATCTGGCGATACTAGCGGCCATGACCCTTAACCCTGGGGATCGCCAGCGCTCAGAGACACTGCAGTGGCTCGATGCCCTGCAGGCTGGAGATGGAATGACAGCCCTCTTCAGAGAGCGTGGGACCTAGCATCTCACCTCAGTGTTGTCAGGGTTGCCATTGTCCTGGAAGGTGCAGGTTTTCCTTCCTGTCTACCTCTGACTGGAATAAAGCGGCTTTCCGGGAAGGTCAGCTCTTGGCCAGTCCGGTCTTCTAAATGTATCGGTTCCATCTTTCTAGCCCTGCCCCATCCAGTGCTTGCACTCTTCTGCTCACACTCAGCCCAGGAAATTCGTGACAGTACAACCCCATCCATCCCCAGGGCAAGACAGCAGGTCACGGTCACTCAGCTCGGTGTGGTCAGACTGGTCCCAGTGGGCCTCGTACCACTGGATGGGGAAAATAATACCAGGGAGACTCAGCTGCCGGGGAGTCTGAGTGCTGTCCACTGGTGCTCAGGCAGGTTATGAACCATTGTCTGCTTGGGAAGAGAAGAGCACTGCCCTACAACCTCTGGGATGCGGGAACGTAATGACGGTGTCTGTGTTAGCTCTATGGGTCTGCACAGATCAAAGGAGCTGTGTTATTGTTACTGCATGTGGTGATCTGTCTCCCTACCCCTTTCATTAAATGGGTCCTTGGTGGCTCAAATGAAAGATCGTCCCACATGCCTCAGAGACTTAAGTTAATAGTGCCAAAGTCATCCCCCAGGAGACTATCTGCTTGTATTAAGACACACACATGCAAAGACTTTAATGATCAACGTGCCGAACAGGCTTGATAATTTATGCTCATAATCACGGCTGGATGTGGAAGGGGCTCCGGTTTAATCCCACTGCCTGCAGCCTGTGACTCAAATCCCCCTCCCTCGGCATTCATGAAAGGCTTTGGAACACGAGGCCCCTTTCTTTGTCCCTCTCACAAAGTGGCATTCACCGCCTCTCCTGGTTACCTGGTAACACGTACCTCAGGCTTCGGAAATGGAGCGGGGAATTCCAACCTAGGCGAATTTTCTAAGATTCGGGAAGCTCTGGCTCTCAGAGAAGTTTCTGGGGCTGAAAAGCCTGCAGACTGGAGGATGACAGCCAAACGCCAAGAGTCGGGAAACCGACCTGGGGCCCTGCCTCAGCTGGGATCCAGGAAATCCCCTTTGGTGTGCCTCAGTGCTCCTTTCTAGTAAAACAATGGTTCTCAACATGTGGGTAGACACCCATTTGGGAGTCAAATGACCCTTTCACGGGAGTAGTGTAAAAACCATTGGAAAATACAGATATTTACATTACGATTCATAACAGTAGCAAAATTACAGTTATGAAGTAGTGACAAAATAATTTTATAATCAGGAGTCACCACAACATGAAAAGCTGTATTAAAGGGTCGCAGCGTTAGGAAGGTCGAGAACCACTGCCTTAAGAGGATGGGTAAGACCCCCTCCCTCTGGTGTTTGCAAAAATCAAGGACAACAATGGATACAAAGGTCATGATGTCTAACGATAAAATATTCACACATAGGCCCTCCAGGTACAAAGATCAAAGGGCGCCCTAAATATAAGGCAGTGGGCAGTTCTGAGCAAAGGCTTCTGGGAAGGGCAGTTTGCCACCACTGTCCCAAGGAAGCATCACAGAGACACTGTCACTACCGGGAAGGAGATAATCAATACTCTGAGCCATCACTCCATTAAAGTGGAGGTGCTGGAGATGCTGAGGAGTGACTGTCACCGACGCTGAAGTAAAACTGTCTGTTTCCCTTCAAACAGGGTCCCCTGGGGCTTTGTTAAAAGTGTTCCCGCTGTGTCTTTTGAATTAAAGATGGCTTTAGGGCAGCCCAGAATGAGGTGCAGCCAGTGTAGGGAAACAGTCCCCTGGGCACGGGTCCCCATACCTCCCTGAGACACAAGGACAAGGACCACACAAGCTTGTGAAGACGAGAGGTGACAGGGAGACATCATCAGGTCTGAGGTGGGTGACAGAAACTGGGTGGAAAGGACAGCTGGGCTCAGGAGTGCTGAGGCCTGCCACTAATGAGGTCCTGGAAAGCGGCTTCTGAATTGCTCCCATTGGCTCTGAGGACCTCTTTATTCTCCAGGCTGGAGCCCAGGGCGGGCCTCAGAGCCCGCAGAGAGTCCGGGGGCTGGCACATTTACTTGTCATTTGGTAATTTTCAGTGAATTAGGGGTGTGGGCTTTCCATCTGCCATCTGTCTGTACTCTGGTAACCATAGCAACCGCCATCTGCCTGACTTAATATTATCAAGTCCAGTCCTGAAAGATTGCAGGACAAGGGGTTGGGACCTGGGAGTTGGCAGCCGTAAGTGGACATCATGGACAAGTCCCCTGCTGTCTCTGGGTCTGGGTCTCCTGTGTACAACAGCAGATTTGAGCTATATGCCTCGAAGGGCTCTTTCTCCTAGGAACAGAATGTCATTCCAGGAAAAAAAATCCCCCAGGCCCATCCACACTGGGAAGCTTCGGGGAGCCTGGTCAGCATTTCTTCTGTGTCCTGTGTGTGCCATTAGTGCTACCTGTCTCAGACAAAGGGAACTGCGTGTGAGCCAACTGCTGAGGAGGCAGACTGTAAGAACTGTGACAGAGCTACGAGGGGAGACGGGCAGACACAGGCATTCCAAGCAGAGTGGCCACCAACAATGGCGCCCCTGGAGCTGCTGGAGCTGGACAGGAAAAGCCCTGGCTCAGTGTCACTGGAGTGCCCCGAGCCTGCACTGTCCCCCACTGGAGCCTGGACTGGGAAAACGCCATGGAGACTTTTCTGGGTCACCCAGCCTGCTTCCGCCCCTCACTGGGTTGCACATGGTCCTTGTGTCCATGTACAGTGGACTTCCTGCCCCCATGGCCAGCGGTCCACCAGAATCCGGGATGTGAGCACATTTCCATGGAATGTTTGGAGGGAGAAGAGACCAGCACAGTGCCAAGTACTAGCTGAGGGCTGGAAAAGGAGCCCCCAGGTGTCTTTCTTGAAGTGTTACCTTGGGCATCGGGCTTAGATGGTCCTCTCTTAGCTCAGGCCAGAACTCGCCAGAAGCCTGAAGCACAGGCTCCCCGGCAGCATCCTGGGGACTGTCCGACTACCACACTTAAACCACCCTGAGCTCCCCACTATCCTGTGCAGACAGAATAGACAGACTGCTGTCTGAGCACCTGACCAAGGCAAACCCCACACATAGGCAAAGTAGGCTAGCTTCTCTGGACATCCATAGACACTAATGTTGTGTGTGTGTGTGTGTGTGTGTGTGTGTGTGTGTGTGTGTGTGTGTTTTAAATGACCCAGGACAGTGATCAGTTAGGGCACTAGGTGCACTTACAGTGTGGTGTTAAAAACAGTTAACCTTTGACATCCCTGGTAGTTGGTAGTTTTCTATTGATTTCCTTAAAGCAGTACCCTTCAGATTATGTGCTCTTTAGACGGGATCAGCATCTATGGTCCCACAATCTCTTCAGAGCTCACGTTTCCAAAGGTCTCACCCTTTGTGGTGGAAGCTCCTAGAAGCCCTTAGTCTGAGCCTCACTGGATACCCAGGAGTCTGGTGCTCTATCTTGGTGATTCTTGAATCCCGTGTGGGACCCCTTGCACTCTGGGAATCCTCACCTTCCTTTCTCCATTCAAACTATCCACCTGGACCCGGACCCACTTCAACCCCCATTTTCAAATAACTGCAATAGGAGGTTCTTAAGCATTTACATTCCTGTTTGTTCTAGGGCTGAAGTCTGCACGAAGTGGGTAAGGCAGCAGCACGCAGGGCGTAGAAAGATGCGAAACACTGCTCCTGAAGGGGAAACTGAGGCCCAGGTAGTGTTGTCCACTTTTGTACAATGAAATTCTTTGTCCCACACCCTAGAGCATTGGGGGGGTCCCACTCTTCCCATTCGCCTGGGTCTTTCTAGGTCAAACCCCACTCACCGAACTCGCAGGGCCCATCGCGAGCCTTGTGCAGGTGGCCATGGTGCGCGCGGGGTGCATGTCGGGCGCGCAGACGTAGCGCGCAGATGCTGGAGTAGGAGCGGCCGTCGGAGCCGCAGACGGCACCGCGTTGCGCGCACACGCAGAGCCCGGTGCCCTCGGGCGCCGTCCCCGAGGCGCGACTCGCACACACCAGGCCAGGGCCGCACCGTGCGCCCACTTGTCCTCCGCAACTCGCGCCCTCGGTGCCCAGGCAGCGCGCGCAGCAGCCGCACTCGTCGCGCGCGGAGATCCAGGGCGCTGGGCAAGGCGAGGGCGCAGGGCAGCGATCCTGCTGGCACGGGCTGCACTCGGGGTGTCGTCTACCCGCGTCGCGGAGCCCGAGGCCCCGGGCCAGTGACGGCAGGAGCAGGAGCAGCAGCGGCAGACGCGGCATGGCCAGCTCCCAGTCGGACGGCAGCAGCGCCTCTGCTCCGCTTAGCGCTCGGTGCGTGCAAAGCCACCGCGCCCGCCCCGCGCCCGCTGATTGGCCCGGCCCGCACCGCGGGGCGCCCCTAGGCCCGGGACCAGCGCGGTGCGGCCCTACCGGCTCACCGAACTGCAGAGAAGTCTCCAGAACAGCTCTGCTACCTCCAATTGAGCTCTGGGGGGAGACTCAGCCAGGTCCAAACGTCAACTTGTCCATCGGCCTTAAAATGTTATGTCTCTCAGTCTTCCCACCAGGATGCCCAATACTTTGCTCTCTTTCTAGTTTTGTTTAGCAAGGGCAATCTCTAGTTTAAGATGCCAGATTTTACAAATGGATAGATGGATTTCCTCCCCAGATCGAATACCCAGTTCCCCAGCCCCCGTTCCAGTGGCCGCTCTCTCTGGCTATCGGATTCTTGGGTATGTTTTCAGGAACCTTCTCTCCCTGTGCAAGCGTGCGTGAGCGCATAGCCCAGTACCCATTGACCAAGTGCACCTATGACTTTGCACTTGGGCTTTTCTGCGTACAGAATTTCAGGTTTCCCACCTTTTATCATCTCTGGGATCCAACTCTCTTCCAAACAATGGGTGCACAGGTGAAAAGGCTGTGTGGTCTCACCGTTTTTTTTCTTTCTCTCTTTCAAAATAATTATTAAACTAATTTATATGCATTGGTGTGAAGGTGTCTGATCCCTTGGAACTGGAGTTACAGACAGTTGTGAACTGCCATGTGGGCTTTAGGAATTAAAGTCAGGCCCTCTGGAAGAGGAATCAAATGCATCAGGACTCCAGCCTCTCGTGGGTATTTCTTAATGCAAAAGAAAGCCATTCGTCTTATGGTTGATAGGGCCTTGTGGTGACTAGATACAGTGATGTATTTTTGACTTTGTGTCGACCAGTCTTGATTGTTACTTTGCACAGTATTTAGATACACAAACGGAAATTAACCATTTGTGTTATGTCTGACCGTTGGCCACTAAGAATGTTGGGACGGGGTTCCAGACCACAAATCTCAGGGCACCTTTGTTGAGGTTTGGTCTTTTGCTATGTATTGTAATGCTAAATACAGACCCCTTCAAGGCCTGGTTGCATGTATACAAGTGATGTTATGTAACCTTGTCTCCCAAGTTAGCCCTGATTGGTGAATAAAAATGCCTACTGTTTGTAATTGGGCAGAAGAGAGATAGACAGTGAGTATTTGGACTTCGGGTCTGATGATAGACCACAAAGAGGAGAAGGGAGAACATGGACAAGGGAGAGATGTCACGGGGTAGGTAAGTGAATCGTGAAAACATGGCCACGAGGGCTGAGCAATTGGAAAGAGCAGCCCAGATGGAACATAGCAAGTTTTAACACGGGGCTATTGATAGGGAAGTAGACATTATAGCATAGTGGTAGATATCTGCCCAGCTCTAGTGCTGATTAAGGTTTATTAAAATATAAAAGTTGTATGTCTTTTATCTGGGAACTGATTGATCTAACGTGGGGTAGGAACCCCAATTTGAGATGAAATATCTACTACAGCACACCTACAGCGTAGCTGGTAAAGTATGTTGATGTGGGGTATCCATACAGCCTCCCAGGCAGGCTCTGCACACCCATCCCTGACAATGGGAACTCCGTTGCTGGACGCTGATTGTGTGTGGCTAGGGGAATCTACCTGAGGAAGAGAAGAACTTACCAAACCAGGCTTTCCAGGAGCTGTCATCTACTGCTCCGAGTTCGCTCTCTTGTATATTTTTGGCTTATGTCTGGAGATGGAGAAAGCCTCTCAGTGCCTGGGATGAGCTGCTGCAGATCTCACAAGAGACATCCGGTTTCCTCTAAATCCTGCCGAGTCTGCAGTTCTCTGGGGGAGATCTCATCCCTGAAAGAAGCCCTTGTGGAAGCCACTTTATGTGGTGAGCAAAGTAGAGCCATTGAATATAGCCATGTGGCTAACCATGCAAGCTCTTACCTTACAATGGGCCACGTGGAGCAGAGCCAGTCAGGGGCCTCGGGGAACGGAGGTAAACAGTGAGGAATGAAGAAGAGAATGCTGGGAAAGGTCTCCGCGCATGCTCAGAACTAAGATTCCAGTCAACTCAGACACCTCTGGCTTTACCTGGAACGGCCTCTTCACCTGTTCACACCACTTGACTCTCTGATCTCAAATGTGACTCTTTCCTGAGAAAATAATCGCTCTCGGGCTGGAGAGATGGCTCAGCGGTTAAGAGGACTGACTGACTGCCCTATCAGAGGACCCGGGAAATGTCCTCACATAAGACATGCAGGCAGGCAAAAAAAGGTACGCATAAAATAAAAATAAATAAGACATGGTTACTTTCTAAGAAAGGAAGAGAGAAAGAGAGAGAGAGAGAGAGAGAGAGAGAGAGAGAGAGAGAGAGAGGAAAAGAAAAGAATCGCTCCATTTGAAGATTTCATCTCTGAGTCGGCCACTGTATCAAAAACTTGGAAACATTCTAAGGCAGGCAACGATTGAGTAAATTATAGTTCATTTGACAATAGTGGTCTAGGTAGACATTAAAATGAGCAAGGTGTAGGCTCATGGACATGCAAAGGTGTTTACAATGTATTGCTTATTGCGATGATCCTTATAAAATGTACATCCACGTATAGCATATGCTCATGTGAATGGAGAGAGAGAGAGAGAGAGAGAGAGAGAGAGAGAGAGAGAGAGAGAGAGAGAGAGAGAGAGAGAGATTATTTAATGATGAAACAATGTTCATGCAACAAAGCAGGATTTGGAAACAAAAGTGATAGACTGTGCACTGCCTTTCAGGGACAACCTTCTGGTAACTCCATGCTTGGCTCGTCACTGTCCAAACAGAAAGCAGGCTGCTCCAAAGTGAGTGAGCTCCCTGTCAGTGGAAGAGTTCAAGAGCGCATCTTGGAATCTATGGAAGGGATCAAAGGTTGGGAGAGGTGATGGAAAAACCCTTCAAACTGAACCGTCGTCCCTCAGCTCCAAAGTCTGATGGTGAGGCCAGGATGAACCAGACATGACAAATGTATCCAGCACAGGATTTCTCTGCTTGTTATGCAGACACTGAGGGAGCTGCCGCCGAATGATGTCACTGTGAAATTCATGTGTGCTTAATGCAGGTTGGGATATACAATTCCGCAGAGGCGCATTTACATACAATCTACATTCCTTTTAAATGGTAGGGAAAGCATTATGTATGCATAATGGCCCTGAGAATTAAAGCAAAGGATTCATTTTCCTGCCCTGAGCCTGGGGCATCAAAGTCTGAGTGTGTCTGGGTGGGGAAACATACCAGGCTTTGAAGATGATCGGCTCTGCCTCTTTTAAATTGCCCCAGTCTATAGCCCAGCAGAGTTAGTTATTTCTCTCTGTATGCTTCTCAGGGAGCCAACTAACACTGTGGGCCATAGATGGGGGCCCCATGGGATTATGGGAAATGATGGGGGTGAACTCTCCTCATAAGGAAGGGAACTGGGGCAGGTGGTGAGATCCCAGGCACCTAGGTAGTGATTAAGCAACAAGAATGGATGTGACTTTTTGCCACACACAGGGCCTGGGCATAAACACAAGGAAAAAACCAATTAATGGCCCAAAGTGGATGCATGCATACTTGTTCATTCATCCAACGAATAGCAGGTGTTCCTGTTCCGGAGGAGCACAAGCAAGGGAAACCTCTCATGAATAGCCCCACATCAGGCCGCTCCTGGAAGGCCTCTCTGTGTTTTTAGACTCTCACCGGACCACCTCAGAGCAGAAGAGTCTTGTGAATGATATACAGGGATTTTCAAGGGACATGATTGGCTTCAAGGATGTGTACAGCGAGCACAGCAAGATGCAGACTTCTGCAAAGATGTGCATTCAGATGCTGAGCAGCGGAACAAAAGAACCACAGAGGATTCCTCTTCCTGATGGAGAGCTGAAGAGCGCAATGGGATGGGCACTGGAAGGGGCTGCATTAGGGCAAGGGGGTGCAGTTTTCTCTCTGTTCCAGGCCACGGTGCAGAGTGGTAGGCCAAGCAGATCGGAGAGGTCTGGCTGGACAGGACAGGAAGAGGTAATGGGACATCCAGAGAGCAGGGACGAGGGAGGAGATATAGAGAGGGTACCCCCAAATTCTCTTACCTTTGACTGACTCTGTACTGTGTGGATATGCAGAGCAACATCAGGACCTGGTACAGAGCGGCTGCTGGACAGAGAGCTCAGCAGTGACCCTATGGCTCTTGTACTGATGGGAGGCCGGAGTCTAGTTCAGGTTAGAGTGGGCTATCCGAGTCTCACAGCGTCCCTTCTGCAAGGCCAGTGGCACTCCTATCAGCTGAGCAGTATGACCCTGCAGAGGTGTGGGGTTCCGCACCCAGCCTCCTTTCCTCTGGGATTCTAAGTTGGAATTATTCCAATGTCCCTTTGTTCTAGCCCTGAGGGCGGCAGCTGCTGCTTGCACTTGCCCCCCCCGTGACTTACCTAGCTCACAATTTCTTCCATTAAATTCTCTCCAGCATCTGATAAAATCCTGAAGGACGTATTAACCGATACCGGAAGTGGTCCCGGGAAACAGCCCTCAAAGACGGATCACAGTCAAACAGCCAGAGAGCTTCGCTAGAAATAAGCTCCGATAATCGCTTAAATTATTTATGAAAATAACAAGTGAGAAATGTATTCCTTAGCCGCAGGGCCAACGGTGCTGAAAAATGACGGACTCAGTTTAACTGTGTGGGCTGCATAATCACGGCCTAAGCTGAATCCATAGCCTTGCCGATGTCCTGTGTCAGAGTCAGGACATGGGTTTGGAAATGGTGAGCATCTGAAGCTTGATAGGAGCTTATCAGTGTGGATTTGGAAGAAGCAGAGCCTCCCTTGCTAGAGAAAGCCTGCCTGGCGTGTCTTTACTGAAGACCCTGCAATAAAGTCCTGTATGCAGTTGCCGGATAAGGATGCTTTGCTCCTGAAACTTACTCCCTGTGACCCCCCAGCGTTTCAACAGGCATTGGACATGCATGAACAGGGAAAATCTGGAATCTGAAGTTGCATTTATTGATCCACATGCCCTGATCAGAGATTCTGGACTTGGGGTCAGACTCATGTAGCAGGAAGTGGCCCTGAAGTTAATTCTTGGCTAGGACCTAGTGGTACGATAACCTCTGTGTAGTAATATGGAGGTGCCAGGACTCCCTTAGTGTGTTGTAGAGGAAGCAAAGAAAAGGTTTAGGGGGATGTTGGAAGAGATTGGTTATAACAGCCTGCATGCCTGCCCACTCGCTAAGTTCCCCAGTGGGCTCAGGGGATGTTCCTGTCACCGTGACACTGAGAAAGTCACATGTGTCTGTCTGTACCACTCCTGGGAATCAACCCAAAGGCATCTAAGGCAGCATATCACAGAGGCACCTGCAGGTCTGTCACAGCACTAGTCACAACAGTCAAGCTATGGAATCAGCACCAGGGCCCAAGAACAGATAAATGGTTCAAGAAAATGTGGTGTCTATACATAATGGGGCTTTATTTAGCCACAAAGAGGGATAAAAATTATGTCATTTGTAGGAAAACAGATGGATCTGGAGAGCCCTACATTAAGGGAAATGAGCCAGACTCAGACAAATAATGTATGCTTTCCCATATATGTGGATCACATATAGGGGTGGTGTGTGTGTGTGTGTGTGTACATAAAGTTATGTAGAATGTGAAAGTATAAACTAGACTCTTTGGGAAAAGGGAGGGGACTAGCAGGAGATAGTGAGGAGAAAGGGAGATTTGGGGGTGGGAATGTGGTCAAAATACATGACATGCTTGAATGAAAATATCTTTCTGAACCCCATCACGGTAAACAATGGCTATGCACACCAATAGCAAGGAGAACCTTAAAGGACCTCCACACTGATTTCCATCGTCTGCACGGGTTTGAACTCCCCACGTAAGTGCCTGCTCCCCTTCACAGCATTTGTGTGTGGCCTTTTTTTCCCTCTCTCTCTCTGACTGGAGTAAGATGAAATCTCGAAAATGTCAAAGTAGTTTTAATTTGTGTTTTACTGGTGGCTAAATGTGTTGAAGATTAAAAATATATGTCTCAGCCGCTTGTATTTCATCTTTGGAGAACGGTCTGTTTAGTTTCATGCCCCATTGTTAAATTGGGTTGTTTCTTTTCTCCACGTTTAGGTTTTTGAGTTCGGTGCGTGCTACCAGAGGAGCAAAGTCATCGTCAACCTTCCTCGCTGTGGATCCTTCAAGGGACATTAACAACCATCCTGGTAAGATGTGCCCACTCGTGCAGTAGTGGCCTGTGCATCATGAACATAACCAGCCACTTTCTGATTGGTTAAGCTCCACTCAAGATGAAACTGATGCCTAAAGCTGTTATTAGAGACACGTAGTCATAGTCCCGGGGGGTGGGGGGAACCTACTGATATTCTTCTGTTCTATGGACATCTTATCAAACCCACCTTAATGAATTATTAGCATATCCATAGATTAGTTTATCTCTCAACCCTCATCAGAGAAACTTCTTTCTTCAGTAGATGTCAGTTAACACAGGGATTCATAACCAGTCAAGTCACGGAGAGTAAGAGACTTAGGAATGCATAGCCCCAAATCAGACTTCTATATCACACTTCCTCCTTCCAAGGCTTCATTGAAGAAGGTGGAGCAGAAAGATCGTAAGGCCCAGAGGTACTGTTGACACAGGATGGCAGCTGCATATATAAACCTGCAGTTGAAACAGCATGAGCAAAACCACTGCAAGCCAGACAAAACTCCAGCATGGAGGCGGGAGGAGGCTGAGGTGAAGTCCCTCCTCCAGGGGAGGAGCTATTGACAGTTGATGGCTGCTGGGAGAGGGAGAGCCAGTTTTATTTCCATGAGGAGCCCTGGGTAGGTTGATCACTCTCCAGTGGATACTCACACACCCAAGAGTACAAGGGCAGCACCAACAGAAGTTGTTGGAGGTTTTTTTTTTTTTATGAGGTCACAGCACTGGGAGGGTAGGGAAGTAGGGAAGGAGATGTATGTAGATTTGAGGGTGGGGATAAGGAAGGGGTGAAAATTCTCAAGGAATAAAAAAATTAATAAAATTTAAAAAGACAAAAGAAAAGAAGTCACAGGACTTTGTGAGATTGCCCGGTGGTTAAGAGCACTGACTGTTCAATCATGAGGACCCAAGTCCAGATCCCGAGACCCAGACTCCAGCCAGGCTTGATCTTGGGTGTGTTTATATCCCCAGTGCTGACGGAGTGGACAGGACTGCTGTATTCTGTAGGCTGCTGGGCTGAGAGAGGGAAGCTCTGGGTTTGGCAAGAGAACCTGCCTCAAAGGAGCAATGGAGAGGGACGCTCAACATTTTCCTCTGACCTCCACACATGCACACATATGGATACATATACCTGCACATGCTCACGCACACACATGCACACACTCATACGTGCACACGTCACATATGCACATGTACACATATACACGCATGCATTCATAAACACACACACTTGCACACACGCATGGGTACATATACCTGCACATGCTTGCGCACACACAGTGCACATACGCACATACACACATGAACACACATACATGCATGCATTCACAAACATACAAACACACATGTGCACACATACACATGTATATACATCCTCGAGCACACACACATACACACATATGCACATGCACACACATACACACGTGCTCAGAAACACATGAACATGCACGTGCACATACACACACACACACACACACACTCACACACACTTGGAAAGCCTTTTTAAAAAAGTTTGGCTCTCCTTTGTCATCCATATATGACAATAAGAGATTCTGCCATGAAGGTGGCTTCTTAAAAGCCAGTCCAGTTGGCCAGGTTCCCAGAATAGCAGAAGTCAAGTGAGCCTTTAACTACTGGATACTCCGTAAGAGGCAGCAGGATGAGGTGGGTGTCTGTGAAGACTGGTGTCAACCTGACTAAATCTAGAAGGCCTGGGAGAGGCCTCTGAGCGTACCTGTGAGGGGTTCTCTCGATTCCATTGGTGGGAAGACCTATTGCAGCTGTGGTGGGACGGTCCCCTGGGTAGGGGAACCAGAGTGGGGCAGTATAAAGTGCAGGCAGTGGCCTGGGCAGCAGCGTGCACACGGCCGACAGCTTTCTGTTTCTTCACTATGGGTGCAAGGTGACCGGCGGTCTCCCGAAGCTCCTGCTTCTCTGACTTCTCAACAATGAAGGGATGTCATCTCAAACTGTGGGCCAAAGCAGGTCTCTCTACGCATCCTTTGCCAGGGATCTTTATCACAGCAACAAAGTGGGATCTCAGACGGTGTCTCCGTGACCCGTGGCAATCTACAGCGCTGGCTAGCTATGCTGGTAGTGATGAATTATAGAGCTTTTAACTGTACACACAATGTTTTCTGTCTTATAGAAACATAATGGTTTTGCTATGTAAAACAAAGGCTTTTAATATCTTCATTCTTATCATCAATCCTCAGTATGGAAGCATCAAATTAGTCCATTACTGGACTGTATTGTATTAGAATGTTTGGTTTTAAAAATTGCTATTTGAATTGTTGGCTTGAGTTTCATTTTAAAGAAAAGAAGTTAAATAAACTAGGTTTGGTGGTGTTGTAGGCCAGCCTGGTCTACATAGATTGTTCCAAGCTAGACAACATAGTGAGACACTGTTCAAAATAAAAAAAAAAAATCCACCAATTTCTGACATGGCCGCGGAGTATTTCTGCATTTTGTATCACACATCTATATGAAGCAGTGTTCTTAGCATTGATGATTATAAAATCAAAATATCAATGACTGAAATGCAGATTGGCTGTGAAAGATGACGAAGTGGCAGTGGACAGTCTGCAGAACGAGACATTCACACAGGGCAAATTCTGTGTAGAAAAATGAACAAACACCTCACATCTGTGCTATGTAAATCTGCTTTAATCCTTAATAAAAGTTAAAGCCGTATGTCTACCAAAGGATGGCTTTAAAGTAAATTTCTCTCTGATTCATTATCAGTAAGTGTTCTATTTGTATACCTATTTTATTTACCTGTTTACTGATATAGAAATTTCTTTGGGAAAAGGCATTGTGAGGAGAGAGTTGAAACCCTACTCTACACAACGAGAGAAGCTCGCATCTGATGTCCCAACGTGGATTTGAATCAGTGCCGTGAAGAGCCTGGCTCTCTCACCCAGTCTTCAGACTTAACCTAGACACTTCTGTTTGAAACAATGTGTGCTGTTTGAAACAATGTGTGCTGCCCTCAGGGGTTCTGAGGAGATGCTTTCTGTGAGTCTCTCTCTGACCATTCTTCATAGTGAGCCACAGTCCAGTAGGGCTGATGCACCCGCATGCTCTGGTTCAGATCACAAGGCCTCCAT
Source organism: Tokudaia tokunoshimensis (assembly GCA_036184795.1). Lineage (NCBI taxonomy): Eukaryota > Metazoa > Chordata > Mammalia > Rodentia > Muridae > Tokudaia > Tokudaia tokunoshimensis. Next base: position 33,061,541 of record BTHU01000005.1, read on the forward strand.
TCTGGAGTGACCTCCAGGGTTCCTGAATGGACAGACACCCTTGACACCCGGCCGGTCTCTTCTTGACCCTGACACAGAGTTCAGCTGTTATGGGACAAGAGACACAGGGCCAAGCAGAAGGCCCAGAACTTCCCCTCAGTGAAGGAACCACTGCTGTTTTCCTCAATGATCTCTGGAAGAGAAGTTCCATTGCCAGCAGGATGCATTTCCTCAGAAGGTAGCCTGCCTCCTGTGAGGAAAGCGTTGCCTCCTTTGAGCAGGCCTCAGTCCTTCTTTCAAAGTCAGCCCCATTCCTGTGTGGGGAGATGGATACCTTCCTGACCAGGTCGGTGGAAGAGTTGGGTGCTTTCCCTATTGTCAAGGCACTGTTGAGTGAGGGTCTCCGCTCACCTCACTACAGCACACAGCACACTGCCATTCATTTGTGTGCTCAGTATTTATTCAGCAAACTTTCTGGGGGCCCCCACTGCATGTCTCCGAGCTTGTCCTGGACACATCATAGAATACACACACACACACACACACACACACACACACACACACACACACACATTGTGTGCTCAAGAAGGTGGTCTGGGGGAGGCAAGGCATCAGTATTACTTTTATATTTGTCTGTTTTGAGACAGAGTCCCTTTATGTAGCACTAGCTGGGATGCTGTGTGTAGTTTAGGTGAGTTTTGAAATCACAGAGATTCCGCTGCCTCTGTCTTCTGAGTGCTAGGATTAAGGGTATGCATCACCATGCCTGGTATTTTTTTTTTAAAAAAAGAAATTTGTTGATGTTGTTTCATTGCATTTATTTTAAATTTATTTTTATGTACATGAGTATTTCACCTACATATATGCATGTGTATCGCATGCATGACTGGTGCCCACAGAGGTCAAAGGAGAGTTGGACCCTCTGGAACTGGAGTTATGGATGGCTGAGAGTCATCATGTAGTTGCTGGGAACTGAACTTAGGCCCTCTGCTAGATCAGCAAATGCTCTTAACTGGTGAGCCATCTCTCCAGACCCACCCGTGAGTATTACAATCAAAAAGTATGGGGACGGGGAGAAGAGAAAGTTTGGGGGGGAGTTACTCAAGTGACTAAGTGTTATAAGCTGTTTTCTGGGGGGGGTTTATTCTGGGAGGGGGAGATAAGCAGGAACCCCAATAGTGGGTATTGAAAGCAGAGTCAGAGGGTCTGAGGACCACAGGGAGCAAGGCACAGCCTCGTGTCGGGGAGAGGGCAGAGGAGGAAATGGTGAGAGACCTGGCAGGTCACAAGGGTGGGTTATCTCAGAGTACTGCCTCGATGCTAAGACACCCACACTTCACAAGGCAGGGAGGGGCAGGGCTTTAAGGAGAGCTCTGACCCATACCAAAACAAAATTCTTTACGTCCCGTTACTGGAGCAAGATCCCTGACCTATATACAGTGACATGTTTAATAAGCAGTATCCTGTGTGGAAACTATATATCATCCTTCTGGGTAGGTCTTGGTTACACTTTGCCTGTTGGGAGAATAGTTAGTCTTATGTATGGAAAAGCCTTGAATCCGGCCAGGCTAATCACCTCTGAAAAGGGGGCACTTAAGTTTAGCTCTGTTTAAGAGCATTGCAAAGCTTATGCATCTGGTATTCCTCCAAATGTTACTGTCTGCATGACAGCACTGGGCAGAAAGAGTGCTTCATGCCACAGATCCACCCAGTCAACCTCCAAGAACACCTACCGCACACTACCACTTGAGAGAGGAAGTGTTCTCAACCACCCATGTGAACTTCTAGCTCTGACTGCCTGTCTTCTTGGACCCACCATACACTGCCAATGGAGACGTGCCAGCAGCTTCCCATGTATACCTGGCATTAGAGAAGAGGTCTGTGTGATGGAGGTGGCAGATACTGTCCTAGACACAGCTTATGGTCATTGGCCAGGAGGGCCTCAGTTGAGGAATTGTCTAGATCGGATTGACCTGTGGGCATGTCTAGCAGAGGTTAACAGTCTTGATTATTAACTGATGTAGGAAAGTCCAGCCCACTGTGGGCAGCATCATCCCCAGGCAAGTGGTCCTGGGTTATATAAGAAAGCTAGCTAAGCCTGAGCGAGTGAGCAAGCCAGCAAGCAGTGTGGATGCTTGAGTACCGCTCCTCACTTCCCTCGGTGGTGAGCTGTAACAGAGAAGCTGAAATAAGCCTTCTCCTCGCCTCTGTTGCTTTTGGGCAGTGTTTCAGAGTGAAACTAGAAGGCGCATTTACCGTTCCTCCTCCTGTGATTTGCAGGGTTTCTACAGTTCCTGCAATCAGCACCCTGGAAAAGCGCCACCGTGTGGACAAAGCCAGAATGACTGTTTCTCATCGGCTCAACGCTAGAGCCAGAGTTGATGAGGAGTTGCTCAGAGCTGTGAGTCTTCCTCAGTAATGAGGTGAGTGTGGGGACCAGCGACACCTTCAGAACGAGCAGCGCTCGGATCCAACTGCTGATGCCTCACTCAACTGCAGCCCAGGGCAGGGAGGGACGTAGGCCCGGTTGCTTAGTTTTCCTGAGAATAATTATAACTTATAAACGCGGGAGTAACTTTGTCCCACAGTTCGGCAGCCAGGGAAGGTGGGAGCATGTGCCAGCAACTGCCTGTACTTCTGGAGAGGGCCCACTGTGTTTCAACTCATGGCTGAAGGCAGAAGAGCAAGAAGACCTACCTGCATGACAAACACAACGCCAGAGGGCTTGCTTTGCTTTATTGTTTCCAGTTGTTGAGATGGAGTCTCATGTAGCCCAGGCTGTCCTAGATCTTACTATGTAGCCAAGGATGATCTTAAACTCCGAATCCTCCCACCTCTGCCTTCTAGCTGTTAAGGTTATAGACCTGAACCAACATTATCTCGTTTCTGCAGTGATGGGGGTGGGACTTAGGGCCAGGTGCATGCTGGGTAATCTCTCTCTCAACTTAGAGACAGCCCCCCAGCCAGGGACACATTTATAATAGCCAGGTATGGCAGGAACTAACCCAGTTCTGTGTAGTGAAAACTCACCTGAGAAAGGTATTAATTGGCTCCCCTTCTCTCCCCCCTCACCTTCCACACTCACAGTGACAGAGTTCACCGAGTTTTGTAAAGACTGAGCAAGACTCCACCCATATAAGCTGCACTGCTCTTAGGGCAGAGCAGGATTGAAGTCCTGGTTTCTGATTCTCCCAGCCCAGGCCTCTTATTCCGTCCCTGAATGCCTTTAGGTTAAGTGACTCTCACTCTTGATATTATAAAAGTATCCTTCAAATGACTTCTGGGCCTACCATCTTGGTGGCTTCTTGAGAGCCAAGCCTTCTCAGGACAGCCTGGGAAGATCATCTTCTTCCAGATCAAAGGTCATGGAATGCCCAGCTGTGAGGTTTGGTTTTACTTATTTATTTAGTTCCCAGGTCTATTTGTGAACACAGAAGGAACGGAAGCCAACTATAAATTCTTTCTCAAAGAGAGAAAAGGAGTTCTCAGTCAAGGATCGTTCCCAAGCCCAGAAAGCACTTAGTGTCACACAGTGATAAAACCATACTGGGTGTCCCGGACAGCAGGGTTCTTTATTCCTGAACTTAATAATTAAGCTGTATTTCTATAGAAGGAATGGAGGTTGTCCCAAGACAAACTCAGGAAACAAGTGCAGCCATTGCGACCCACTGTCCAGTTTCTTTCTCAACCCTGTTCAGTTCACACTCTGAACCCTGACAAACACAGGGACCAAAGACAGTGACTTCTCTACTAGGTTCTAGTGCGTTCCACCATTGCTGTCCTTGCTCTGCCCATGTGCAGCACCCCTCCACAGAGGTCCGGGGCGAGGGTCATAGGGCTCTTCTCTATACAGGGCTTTGGCCCCTTTTGCTTGTTTTGTTTTATAAATCAATGACCTGTACAAACCCGGAGAGACCCTTCATACATCCCAATGCTGGGAAGAGGAATCAGTGTACATTCCACAGAAAAAATAATATTCACAAAGGCTCCCATAGGCTGGCATCCTGGAGAGAAATCAGCTGTGGGAGTATCTTATACATATATCAACTTCTAGGTTCAGATTCAACCTAGAATCTTTGGAGAAGTCAAGAAAGTCTGAGGGAGCATAGACAGAAAGGGGTCGCAGGGGGGGGCACACGACAGCCCCTCAGATATTGGGCCTTGTCTGAGGCTTCATATACAAAACTCTCCTGAACTTACTCACCTGGGAGCAAATGCCTTGGATTTTCTGCATTAAGTGGTTAGGTGGCTGCTTTCCCATCATGCTCTACACCAGTGACAATTCAACAATGACCTCTTCTTAAGGGTGTAAGGAGAATGGTCACTGTATCTGAAAGAGGAACACATTCCCACGCAGCCTGGCCAGGAGCCAGGAGGATCTGCCGCGGGCGCCTCCAGAAGAGATAGACTCGAGGTGCCTAGCCAAGAGCTGGGGGCACATTCTAGAGAACTGTCACTCCAGGAGAGCAGCAGCCGCTCCCAGGAGGAGCTTCCCATGCCTCTCTGATTGCAGGTACCTAGAAGAGAGTTGAGCTGCGCTGGACCCTCCTGTGTCCCTGTCTACCTTTCTTTTAAGTCCATCTTGACACCAAGCAGTTGTGGAACCTCATCCATATCCCGAACACCGTGCTGAGTCAGATCTGCTCAGGCGTCTGAACCGCTATGATCCATCAGGCGTATCTGTGGCGCGACTGGATGCTCGACTGGTTGGGACTCATTGTCAGGTTCTCCACTAAACATCTTTGGTGTCTTTGCTCACTCTAGCCCCAAATGTCCACAACCCAAGGTATCTCCAGATGGGGTGCAGGAGACTGACCACTTACCTAGTTTTGAGACTTAATGGTGGATCTGACTCTCAAGATTTCAAGCCGCAGCAGCCATCAGGGTTCCACACATCCTGAAGACTCACCAGTATGACAGGATATGAATGTGGGCCAAGCCAAGATGGCATTGCAGGAGTGGATGGGGGTGTTTTGGGCAGTGGTAGAAAGAGCAAGTGGGTGATCATTGTCTGGGATATCAATGTCCACACCTGCTCCAAGCCTCCCTCCCACCGTAGCTGAGTAGACTGTCTGGGTAGGCTCTAAGCTCAGATGCCAAAGCACGGATTCCTAGCATTTAGGATGTGGCCGTCTTTGGAGACAGACAGGGCCATTAAGGAAGTCATTAGGCTAACTTGAAGCCTTATTCTTAAAATAGGGGACTTGGGGCTTCAGGTGCCGACAAAGTCCTCTGTATTCTAGGAGTGTTAGAAAGGTCAGGTAAGCTCTGTGACAAGTCAGCCCAAGTGTCATTGACCACGAGTAAGTCAACTTTAGTTTTTTGCATGCGAGCTAAACTGTGAGGGGACGGCATGTAAGGGCCAATGTTCTTAGCACGGTGACTCAAGGTCGCATGTTCCCTGGCTCTTGTAATTCCTCTCCTGTGGGAAAGAGGAAATGGCAGGCTCCCTCAGTCCTTCAGAACACTGTGCAGAGAGGGCACCCGGCACTTCTGCACCCGTCCCTCAGGAATCCTTGCTGGGTGTTCGCTCTCAGATGCCAGGGTGGCTGGAGTCTGGCCTTCATGGGGTAGAGTTTCCAAGTAGCAGCCTTACTTCCTGCCCAGAGAATGTGAAGCTGAGGGATGGGAAGCAGCAGGCTCTGTCACTAGCTGGGGTTCTATCCCAAACCTGTCTCCAAGCAAGAGGCTGGCTGCCGGAGTCCAAGGAGAGCCTCTTAGCCAGCCTGTCCTGGTTTATGGCTTGGAGTCCTATTTTATGACCTATAATAATTTTTTATAGAACACAGCTGCCAGGCAAAGCCTCTGCAGACAGCTGGGGGGTGGGTGGTCCTGGGACCACAGCTGGGGGGTGGTGGTGGTCCTGGGGGGGAGTGAAAGGAATAGCAGCAAGGCCAAGGAGGAGGCAACAGAAGAGAGGAACCTCTGCTTGTGGAATAAGAATGAGAGCAGCCAAGAGTGTTGTGAAACCAGGAAGAGGGCTGCTGCCGGATTTCACTCCCAAGTAAATGTTTGACTGGATGTTTGCCTCTTCTCAGAGTCTGGGTCTACAGATCACACTGGGGAGAATATGAGCTCATGGAAGCCATCCTAACCAAGATCCCGAGGAACGGAGAAGCCCCAGGACAGCAGCATCCACCGCGCCCCACCCACAGTAGTCCTTCTTCAGCAAGATGCTTGCTGCCAGCACAAGGTGGGTGGCAGAGGCTGGACTGAGATCCATCACTCCTCCCGGGTCTTTTGATGTTGGAGATTAACAGAGACTGGGAGAAAGGCAGGGACTGGCTGACCTGCAGGCAGGCAGACGTGAAAAGGCAGAACTATGGTAGATTTCCTCCGTGTCAGTCAGTCAGTCAGTCAGTCAGTCAGTCAGTCAGTCAGTCAGTTAGAGACGGTCAGCAGGCAGAGCCCCGGTAAGGAGTCAGAGGATCCTGATCGAATCCTGACTCTGCGGTTTCCCCCGCTATGGTTTCTTTATCTGTTATTCTGGTGTAAAACTCTCTATCCTTCCTCATCCTTTTTTAATTGATATTTTACAATTGTCCGCCATTTATGGAGTACACTTAGATATGTGTATGATACATTGATCCTACCTCAAACATTTAATATTTCTTTGTGATAAGACACCCGTCCCCCTCCCTAGTCCCTCCCAGTTGTGAACTATGTAGCCAATAGTTAATTCTAACTATAACTTTGTATGGTGGCCAGCCTCTCACCAACTCCTCCTGCCCCCCCTAGTTCCTGTCCCACCCTGCGCTTGCATGTGTCAGCCTTTTCTGGCTGCCCTAGATGAGCGATGTCATGCACTATTTGTCTTTCTGTCCCTGCCTCATCTTCCCATAACACGCTCTGGGTTCATCCATGTTGACAGGATTTCCTTCTTTATTTGAGGATAAATAGCATTCCATCCTACGGATGTACCACGTTTACTCTGCCCCGCAGTTGGACGTGCTGGTAGATGCCGTGTTTCGGCCACTGTGAATATTAAGCAAGGGTGCAGCTATCGCTTTGACACGCTACTTTCATTTCCTTGGTCTGGGTCCTCACTAGTGGGAATGTTGAAGCGTGAGGAAGTTGCATTTTTAGTTTTTTGAGGACTCTCCATGCCCTCTCCCACGATGGTCAGGTTGATCTACCCTCCGCGCATGCAGCAGTCCTCTTTTCTCCGCCCTCAGCAGCATCTGCCATCTTGCTGAGAATAGCCATTCTGACAGGAGAGGGTGAGCCTACAAACTGGAGAGCGTCAGAGGGGAACTGGGAAGGGAAGAATGGAGGATCGGGGGAGTCCTGGTCGGATGGTAGGAACTGAGACTCTGATCTGAGAACGTGGGGATCAAGGACAGGAAACAGGTCCGCTGCCTTCTGGAGTCCCAGGATCTGGTCAGAGTGCTAAGGGATCCCAAAGTAGACAGGAGAGAAGGGAGCCATGGAGATAAAGAGGGCATGGTGGGAGTTGTCTAGAAGAGGAACACAGGTAGATGAGCAGGCTGAGCAGCTCTGGAGGGTGTGGGAAGGGAACGGTGTGCTGCAGAGTCCAGGAGAACCTGTCCCTCTCTCCAGTGGGCTCTGTGACCAGGAGAGAGCAGGAGAGGCTGCGGTGATGGGGTCTGATGCTATCAGATGTGGGTTCCTAGAAAGGTCGCTCTGGTCCACATGGCAGGTGGGTCAGAGATGGGCCAGAAGGCTACTGCATGGATGATGATAACCTGGGCTACGAGCATGGACAGAGCTGAATGGATTCCACAGGGATGGAGGAGACAGGCAGAGTCGCTCTGGGTCTGTGACGTGTCTGGACGGGCATATGGAGCCACCGCTCCTGCGATGACTTCAGAGGATGAGCTGGTTAGAGGGACAGGCTGGCCTGTGGATCCATGGGACACTGAGAAAGCGTTCCTCAGGAGGAAGGCAACTGGTGTGGTTGTGCTGAGGGGACTCAGTCCACCTTGGGCCAGTTGTGCATCACCCCCCCACCCCTTGACCTTCTTGCCATGTCAGTCCTGTCCCCAAGAGCCTCCCTCAAACACTGTCCCCTCCCTGGCTGTGGCCTGGTTGGTTGGACCCTTCTCACAGGGAAGCTCAGGCCTCCGCACATTGCTCAGGTATTTTGTTTGTTTGTTTGTTTGTTTTTTGTTTTTTTTTCCCAAGCATAGAACTTGGGGTCTTTTCTCCTCCAAGGACTTTGGCCACAAAACTCCCTCAGAATCTTTACATCCAAGTATATGAATATGTTCTCCATTTGGAAATGTTCAGACATGTTGGACTTTCAGCTCTGCTACCCAGAGGCACTTTGGGCTTTTTGTTGGCTTTTCAGAACTACGCTGTGGGGCTGTGGAAGGGGTTAGTGGGAAAGGAGCTGGGGGTACATCTGCCTACCATCCCGCATAAGGTGAAAAGTCCTCTCTGCTGTTGCTCACACTTGGTGAAGGGGCTTGAAGGAAGGTAAGCGCTGCTGTGTGGAGCAGATGGTAGGGAAGGTCTGGAGAGACAGCTCAGTGGTTAGGAGCACATTCCTCTCTGCACAGGACCTAGGTTTGGTTCCTGGCACCCATGTCTAATGTCTCACATCTTTTTGTAATTCCAGTTCCAGGGGCTCTAAAGTCTCTTATGGCCTTCTTGGGCACTTACACATATGTACACACACACACACACACACACACACACACTCACACACACACACAAAATAAATTATAAAATATTTTTTTTTTTTTTTTTTTTTTTTGGTTTTTCGAGACAAGGTTTCTCTGTATAGCCCTGGCTGTCCTGGAACTCGCTCTGTAGACCAGGCTGGCCTCGAACTCAGAAATCCACCTGCCTCTGCCTCCCAAGTGCTAGGATTAAAGGCGTGCGCCACCACCGCCCTATAAAATATTTTTATAATTTTCTTTTTTCCCCATTTCCTTTCATCTGTACGGGTGTTTTGCCTACAAGTATGTCCGTGCATCACATCGATGCCCTGTGCCCATCAGATCCCCTGGAACTGGAGTTATAAATGGTTGTAAGTGCTCATATGGATACTGGGAATCAAACCCAGATCCTTCCCCAAAGCAGCCAAGGCTCTTAACCATGAGCCATCTCTCTGCCCCTGATAGAATAAACCTTTAAACAAAGAATGGTATAGAGTAGAAGCAGACCCCTTCCTTCTTCAGGTGCCCTTTTTATTTTTTCATGACAGCCGCTCTGAGCTTTTCAGGCACACATGAAAATAGCCATGCATGCTCCCCAAGGCAGGGCAGCAACCAGGAGCTGGCCGTGCCTGGCCAGCAAGTATAACAAATGGAGAGATGGAGACAAGAAACAGACAGAGAAGAGAAGGGGCCAGGGAGGAAACAGAATGGAAGCAGAATGTGCGCGCGCGCGCGCGCGTGTGTGTGTGTGTGTGTGTGTGTGTGTGTGTGTGTGTTTGTGCCCCTGGACTCTCTCTCCTGATTCTTAGGTGTTGTTCCCCAGTGACCATCTGAGAGCAGAGCGTCTCTGAACCCCAGGATTCCAGCAACCGCAGCAGAGCTGGGGTGCCACAGGGTCCTTCTCCTTGTGTGGCTTTTTTGATAGAAGAGGCTGGCAGCTCAAGGGGGCAGCTGGGACATCTAAGCAGAGGTGACCTGCCCTGGGCCACATTGCTGGGCTGGTCATGAGGTCAGAGAGAGCCAGGGCAGCCACCCTGGCTATTGGTTAACAAAGTGAGGGACTGCAATCCATGCAATCCTGCAGATGGCAAGGGGCCCAGGGGAGAGAGGCCCGACACTGTAGCCCAGTGACAGTGACTCACCAAGCAGAGGAGGGGAGGGGCCAGAGGACTGATCCTGGAAGGAGGGGCACCAGGAGAGCTGACCAGGCGCTCTGGGGTCTGGGCAAGCTACTGGGATCTCCCTTAGCTCTCCAAGTATAAAACTAACTAACTAACTAACTAACTAACTAACTTTCCTCCTCCTCCCCCATCTCCTCCTCTCCTCCCCCTCTTCCTCCTCTGTTTCTCTTCAATCTTTGAAGATACTCTCACTCTGGAGCCCTGACTAGCATCAAATGCAAAATCCAGCCTAGGTTGCTCTCAAACTCCCAGCAATCCCCGCTCTGCCCCTCGGATCTCTTTAGTGCTTTGATTACAGAGGTGTAGGTGCCCAGCTGGAGAAATTCTGTTTCTACTCAGAGATGACCATAGCAGAGGAGGAACTGAAAGGGGAGGCCCAGAGCTCAGAGAACCTCAAGTTAGAGGCTAGCCCGGGTTATAAAGTGAAACTCTGCCTCAATGTCCACCCCCCCCAAAAAAAAACAACCCAGCAACCACACACCTAAATCTGAAGCAAGCCTCGTATGGGCTTGGATTCCTGAGTGTTGACTGGAGCAAGCTGTAGTGGAGGGTCGAGGAGGGCAGCAGCCATGCTGCAGGCGGGGCACACTCTCCAGGACTGAGCCGTGTCCGGTCTTTATTACTTTTGCCTTTAATGTAACTTCTTTAATTTTTTTTTTATTTTTAATTTTTGACAATGGTGTTTAACAACTGCTGTGCAGTGTTCCTCATAGTGCCAGCTGACCCTGCGAAACAGACCCAAGCCAGCCTTGGCAACACCTGTGCCCACCTTAACTCTCCAAGGCCAGAGTTGGTGCATTTGTGGGAGTTGCCTCAAAGCAGATTCCCCAGTGCCCAGTGTGCACCGAATCTCGCGCAGGTGCGCCGCATGCGTCTGGTACCTCTTCCATGACCCTCCTCTGCACTGGACCAGGGACCATTCTTTTTGCTGCCCATGGGACTATAACGAACCGGACCTGAAATGCCCCTGAACTGTGTGGCTGCCCTGATCGCCGCCTCTCTCTGGATCCCGGCCTCTAGAAGGAGGTTCTGGGTATCAAGGACCATCTCAGCCCCTCTGTGCCAGGCACCAGCTAGAGTCTGAAAGAATCCTGAGAAAGGAAAGCAGCTGTGCTTTGTCTGGGACAAGAAGGAGGCTGTCAATCAGGAACTGATACCCATCCCAGGTCCGGTTCCTTATTTTAAAAAGAGGCTAAGGCTACCTAACCTGCCAAAGGTTAAATTGTAAGCTAGGACATGGTTGGGAGGGATGAGAAGGGAAGGGGAATGGAGGGAGGGGGAAGGAGGGCGATACAGAGAAACAGGACAGAGAGAGACACAGAGACACAGGGAGAATTTGTAGTGTAGTTCATATCTCTAGCTGCTTCTCCACCATCCTTGGCTTGTGCTTCCTGGAAGTACAATTCCCAGATGTGGAATTACTGCATCCAGAGAGGTTCTTGGCAGATAAGCAAGCGGTGCCCAGAGTCCTCACGCTGTTTGCAGTGTGATCCCAGTAAATGAAGGTGAAGAAGATACCATCTCCTCTCAGCCCTCAGCACCTCCGGCAACTCCTTCCAGGGGCTCCCGGTCTAAAATGTCAGGAGACATCTCCTTTCATTTCAGTACTAGCTGAGTCTAACAGTTTATTGTTTTTATTTTTAGCTTTAAAAAATATTTCGGGTCTCCTGTAACCCAGGTCGCCCCGTGTTCCGAGGACAGCCTTGAACTTCTAATCCTCTTACAGGTGCACCCTATACCAGATTATTGTTTTCTGTTTTTTGAACTGTTCAGCTACATGTAATAGCAGCAAATGTTTGTGGGTGTCATGTGACACATCCCCATACTCAAACTCTGTGTAGTGACCAGAGCTGGGCCATGAGCCAACAGTCTTCTCAAACACCGATCAGTTCTTTGTGTTGGGAGCAGGCTCAATCCTCCTTCCAGCGATCTGGAAGCATCCAATGCATTACTGCTGAGTGTGACCATTCTTCTGTGCTGCATAACGCTTACCTTACCCTCCTCTGTAGCTGCATCCCGTGCCTCTCTTCCTCTGCTCCCCATCCTTCCCAGACTCCAGACTTCCTTGAGGCCATTTTTTTTTTAATGTATTTGCTTTCTGTCTGGCTTATTTCACCCAACCTGATAGTTACAGACTCATTCCTGTTGTTGCAAACGAAAAAAATTCTTTTGGGGGAGGGTGGGTAACTGAGTAATAGTCTCTCATATACACACACCACATTTTCTTTACCCATTACTGGGCACCTCAGCTGATTCCATATCTTAGCTACTGCAAATAGTTCTACAGAGAACACAGGAACAAACATATTTTCTTTCCTTTAGATGCACACACCCAGGAATGGTGTGTCTGAGTGTGGCAGTTCCGTGCTTACTAGGTCAGCTTGTTTAATTTTAGACAGTGTCTTACTGTGTATCCCTGGCTAGTAGAGAACTCACTATGTAGAGCAGGCTAGCCTCTAACTCACAGACATCCACCTGCCTCTGCCTCCTGAGTAGAGGATTGTGCCACCATGCCTGGCTCTCTGCTTAGTTTTTAGGGCCTTCTATCCTGTTTGTCTCGGTGGCTATAGTTTTTATTCCCACCAACACTCTAAGTATTACCATCTCTCTGCATCCTCACTGGCTCTCTCACTCCCTGACTTTTGGGTGCCCAGGGAGGCTCCACACTGGTGAACACACCTGTGGCCCACTGATGTCCTCTTTGGAGAATGAAAGCCCTGGAGGCTCAGGAGGAGAGATGGCTCAGCAGTTAAAAGCACTCACTGCTCTTTCAGAGGACCCAGGTTCAATTCCCAGCACCCACATGGTGACTTGGAACCATCCTTCAACTTCAGTTCCAAGGGACCTGATACCATCTTCTGGCCTCTGCTGGCACCAGGCAGGCACACAGTGCACTTCCATACATGCGGGCAAAGCACCGATCTACATTCATTTATTAAATAAATAAATAAATTTTAAAAATAAATGAAACACCAGGTCACTTGCCAATTTTAAGTATTTTTAAATGCCACCATTTCCTCCACTAGCAGCTTAGTTACCAGTTTTCAGCCACCACTAGTCTTGTGGCGTCACTTTTTATGTTGACTTCATTTACTTTCTCTTCCTGGTCATTGTTGAAGTGATTTTTTTTTCTTTCATGTAACTTTTTACTGTGGTGGCTTGTGTTCTGCCATCCTCTTCCGGTGATCTGCTACTGAATCATGACTATGCTCAGTTAGAAGTTCATTTTTACCCTTAAGCCACAGAGGGAGGAGACAAGAGTCTCTATTCCCATGTAAGCAGGAGAGCACATCTGCACAGTTTTACTTCTCTCTGTCCTCCATTTGGATGTCATTTGGTGCTTAAGATGATGCTGCCTCAGATATCCTATTCTATAAAGTTGACAACCAGTTTCAAGGTAGTTACCTGGCTATTGAGTACGACTGCCCATTCTTCTGTTCCTGTTGCTTTTAAACCCTTCTTCATGGGCTCCTTTTTATTACCTGAGAATTTTTATAATGGAAAAGTTTATTACCTGAACGTATTTATAATGGAGAATAATTTTCAGTTCTTGTGTTTATACATATGCATTGACTACATTATTAAATAGAGTATTACATGTGAGAGCATTTGGTATTTGTATATTTAAAATAAATATTTACATATTCAAATCCCAGGGCTGAGGGATAGCAGTCCTCTTCCTCTGGTTTTCCTTGGAGAGCTCGCCCCCTAGTGTTCACTGCAGAGAGGACCGGTGTTCCCTCCACACCCTCAGGAGTCACAAGATGGACCCGAGGAGATGGCGGCTGGGTGGTGTACTGGAGTCAAGAACGGCAAGAGTAAAGATCAGAGAAGTGACAGAGTGGGTCGTGGCGGTGCTGCGGAGTCAGGGCAGCAGGGACAAGGTGTGGTGGAGCCTAGAAAAGAGAGATCCCTTGTTAGGGAAAGCGTCCCCGAGTTTCTGACTTGAGACCCCAGCTTTGTCCTGAGGACATCTGCAGTGTGGAGTCTAATGGCTCCCCTCCTCGTCCCCCTGCTCCCCCTCCTCCCCTGCTCCCCCCTACTCCCTCCTGTTCCCCCTGTTCTCCCTGTTCCCCCTGCTTCACCTGCACCCTGTGCTCCCCCGTGCTCCTCTCATGCTCCCCCTCCTCCCCCGGCTCCCCTCCTGCTCCCCCTGCTTCTCCTGCTCCTCCTGCTCCTCCTGCTCCTCCTCCTGCTCCTCCTCCTCCTCCTCCTGCTCCTCCTCCTCCTGCTGCTCCTCCTCCTCCTGCTCCTCCTCCTCCTGCTCCTCCTCCTCCTCCTGCTCCTCCTCCTCCTCCTCCTGCTCCTCCTGCTGCTCCTCCTCCTCCTCCTGCTCCTCCTGCTCCTCCTCCTCCTGCTCTTCCTGCTCCTCCTCCTCCTCCTCCTCCTGCTCCTCCTGCTCCTCCTCCTCCTCCTGCTGCTCCTCCTCCTCCTCCTGCTCCTCCTGCTTCTCCTCCTCCTGCTCCTCCTCCTCCTCCTGCTCCTCCTGCTCCTCCTCCTCCTGCTCCTGACTTCCTGGGACGCTAATGTCGCTTCAGTCCCACTCTCCTCCCTGCACAGGGTCACCTGTGGGACCTGATACCATCTTCTGGCCTCATCCTGGGCTCTGGGAAGACAGGAAGGACTCTACTCTAGTTAAGGGTTTCCATAATTATTAGTTTTCTATGAAGTCAGGCCTTTCCATAGTGTTCTGTAAAAGAACTCCCCACAAGGCCCAATCTACCCATAGCTGTGTCACCCAGATAGGGATGGGGTTTTAGTGCCAACTCCAGGGACGCTGGAGATCATCAGAGTGGCGAAAGAGAGCAGTCCACTTACGAAGACCTTGAGTCAGCACGCTGGGTCTCGGGAACACACGTAAGGAAGTTCAGGTGGTCCAAACTCCTGAGAGAAATCCTCCAAGCTGGGACAATGCTGTCCCGTGACTACTGATGTGACTGATGTGACTTGTGGCTATTTTTCAGGACCAGGCAGCTAAATGTCACCTGTGACAACTCATTGGACCGGGAGGACTTCCTCCATTATTCCCTCATCCCATCAGTAAGCAAAGGGAGCACAGCCCAGGGAAGGGGGCACTGAGCCAGGAGCAGCGAGGGGGGAGGGCCAGGGAGGGAGGGGATCTGGGATACTCCATCACACAGCTTGTGGGCAGGCCTGCATCACACATGGGAGAGAGCTGATGGTTCTCCTTCCAGAACCCCTACTCAGTTTCTCACAGTGCACAACCATGCACATATGCCAGTGATATAGGGCTTTTGGCAGAGTGAAAGGGTTCTTTCCTTCCTTCTTTCTTCTTCTTCTTCTTCTTCTTCTTCTTCTTCTTCTTCTTCTTCTTCTTCTTCTTCTTCTTCTTCTCCTTCTCCTTCTCCTTCTCCTTCTCCTTCTCCTTCTCCTCCTCCTCCTCCTCCTCCTCCTCCTCCTCCTTCTTCTTCTTCTTCTTTGCAGATGTGTGTACAGGTGTGCTTGAATGTTGCCCAGAGGCAATCTAGGTATTGTTCCTCAGGTGCAAGTCATCTTTGATTTTTGTTTTTCATTTTTAAATTAATGAACATGTTTATGGTTGCTTTGTCTGCATGCATGTCTATGTGTCACCTTCATGTCTGGTACCCTTGAATGCCCTTGAACTGGGGTTAGAGATGGTTATGAGTCGCCATGTGGGAACTGGAGATTGGACCTAGGTCCTCTGGAAGCTGGCAGCGTTCTCAACGATGCTCTTAACCACTGAGCCATCTCTCTAGTCCTCACCTTATTTTCTGAGGCAGAGTCTCTCACTAGGACCTAATGCTTGATGATTAAACGAGACTGGGTGGATAACCAGCCCCAGAGATCTGTCTGCCTCTACCTCTCCAGCACTGGGATTAGAGGTGTATGCTACCACATCTGTTTGCTGGTTTGTCTTAATGTGGATGCTGGGAATCAAACTTGGGTCCTCAAGTTTTGGTCAGCAAGTGCTTTTCTAACTACGATATCTCCTCAGCCCCCAGGAAGGACTTTCTTAAAGAGGTAAAAGACAGAGCTAAGGTTATTTTGGAAGATACAGTGAAGAACATTCCAGACACAGAGGAAAGTGTGTGCAAAGGCTCTGCGGAGGGTGGAGGAACTCAAAGTGGAGAAACTGGAACCCGGAGCACAGAACTGAGAAGTGGGATTGTCGAAGAGGTGGGCGGGGCTGGGCAGGAAGGAGCTCTGTGGGAGGATCCGTGAAGGCAGAAGGGAAGGATGGCTCCTTTGATTCCCTGACTGCAGGCACAATGGCAGCTGCCACCTATGAGTTCAGGAGAATGAGGAGAACCAGGCCTGGTAATGTAGACCGGTGAAGCTGTCAATATGGGAAACTGAATCAGGAAGTTTGAAAGCTTAGGCCAGACTGGGCTCCAGGGTGAGTTCAAGACTCTTCTGAACACCTTAATGAGACATTAGATCCTGTCTTAAAATAAAAAGAGGGCAAGGCGTGTAGCTCAGTGGTAAAGCACTTGCCCAGGATGTGCAAGACCCTAGAGGCAATCCCCAAGATGGGGTGTGGGTGCAGGAGGGAGGTTCAGGATGGGGTGGATAAAGGAACAGGGCAACAGGAAAATCATGAGTTTCAGGTAAAACATGCTGAATTTGAGAAGCTTTCAGCAGAAATGCCAACTGGGTAGCTTAACAGATCTGGAGCTACTGGGTGAGGAGGGTAGGGGCTGGAGTTTAAAGCTTGTGAATGTTTTATGTCATTAAAAATTTTCTCTAGGGAGGAGGCAGGAACAGGGAAAGGTAGGGCTTGGATAGAGCTGCAGGAACTCTCTATACAGAAACCAGGGAAAGAATGACCTAGCCAGGGTCCGAAGAAGAATGGGGAAGACAAGAACACATGGTGGATGAAGCCCAGGGAAGAGGGAAGGTGAAGTAGATCAGGCTGGAGTTGGTATGGCCTTGGGTGGTAGATAAGATGGCTGTTGGTGACCTCATAGCCTTGCAATGCAATGACTGGGTCTGAAGGGCCAGAAGAGATAAGGGAATAGAGAGAGCACATACAGACGATTCTCAAGACTTTTCTAGTAAAATTAGGATAGACTTTTCATCTGAAACATATCTAATCCACAGAAATGAAGGGAAGAAAGATTTGAAAACTGATAGGCATGGCTGCCTTTCAAAACATGGAAACCAAGGTTCAGGGAGGGTGTGTGTGTGTGTGTGTGTGTGTGTGTGTGTGTGTGTGTGTGTGTGTGTGTAAATGGGACTCAAACCTCTATCTGTGCAGGGCCACACAGAGGAGGGGGGGTCAGAACAGAACCTTTTGGTATTTCTGAGGGACATGGAGTGCCAGGTGTCACAGATGCAAGCTCTCTGCTTGCTCACACATTCTCTCCTGTGGCAACACTGAGGCCACCCCAAGGGTGACTGGGTCCCCAGACACACTATTCTCTTCTTACAGCTCTTCATCATTTTGGCCTTGTCTTTCCTCCAAAGACGAGAGCATCGTAGACAAAGGGACGACACCTCCTACCTCCTGGGGAACCACTTTGGAATCATCATGTAAGTTAACCCTAGGTCATTTCCTGAAGCTTGGTGTACCCTGTGGTTGGGCCCAACACAAAGTGCAAGGCCAGGTAGCTCCGAGGATCCCATCTTCTCCCAATGTACCTAATCCCTAAACAGTGCTCTGAGAGGCTACTGCTGCCATCAGCACTCAGGGCTGCCCAGATGGGAAGAAACTTCTCAAGGAGGCCTAGACAGCCATGGAAAAGGGTCCTCCATGAAAGTTATTCCCTCGTTGCTGTGACAAGCCACGAGACAGAGGCAACTTGAGGGAGTGGAGGCTTCTTTTGGCTCACCGTGTAGGAGAGTATGATACATCGCGATGATGCAGGGACAGCTTGGTTTGCGGCAGCAGCAGTGTGTGGCAGAGCAGGGGACAGAGGACAGGCAGGAAGCAACAGTAGGCCATAACCTTCAAAGGCCCACTCTTCCAGCTGTACTTCTGCAAGTAGAACCTTCTCTGAAGGTCCATAACCTTCCAAACCACACCAGTGGCTGGAGACCAACTCTTCAAACACATGAGGCAGTGGGAAACATTTTATATCCAAACCATGATGCCTTCCCACTGACGGGACTGTGGCCACCTTGACCAAGAGCAGTCACCGTTCTGGTTGGGATGGCATCATGAAGCAGGCGTGAGATTCTGCCCAGCTTCCAGAGTCTTCCTGGTTATGCCGTTCTGCACTGTGGTGACCCTCAGCACATTTTTTCTTGAGTTTTTATTATTCTGTCTCATGACTCCATCTCATCATCTTCTTTTTTTCTTCCTTCTTCCTCTTCCTCTTCCTTTCCTCCTCCTCCTCCTCCTTCATCACTGTCACCACCACCACGCAGTTAGCATTTATTGCACTGCTCTTGTCCCAGGTCCTGGGCCGCTTTCTTTGCTTAGCCGTTAAAGGTTAAACTCACAACCAAAATGTCAAGAGAATTAAATTGACAGAAGACAAACTGGCAGGATCGTAAAAACATAAATCTACTTAATGTGACTTTTACAGGCACAGGGGCCCCATAAGGACATGAAAATTTAAAGATGCAATTAAAGTTGAACACACACACACATATACATACACATACACACACACACACACACACACACACACACACACACACACACACACACACACACACACACACACTACACCCCTACCTGATGCTGATGCCCTCAGAGTCCAGAGATATCAGATCTCCCTGGTCCTAGAGTTAACGGACAGTTGTGAGCCCCCTGACCCTGACATGGGTGCTAGGAATCACAATCAGGTTTTCCACGAGCATGGTGTACACATTAACCTGCGGAGCCTGCTCTCTGCCTCCTCATCCTCTCTGGGTGGTTTTTTTTCTAAAGTTTTTCTTTTTAACCTTCATTTTCATTTTATATGTACAGGTGTTCTTCCTGCGCGTATGTCTGCATACCATGTGAACACAGTGCCCACAGAGGTTTAGACAGGGCTTTGCATAAATCTAGGACTGGCATTATAGATAGTTGTGAGCCAGTCACATAGGTGTTGGAAATAAAACCAGGGTCCTCTACAAGAGTAACCAGTTCTCTTAAGCACTGAACCATTTCTCTAGCCCCATCTTGTCTTTTAACTGTCATTTTACTCAAGTGTCTTTAATTCAAAATATTCTGTATGCTGAAATGACATATTTTGAGGTGGAGTAGTTTTAACTCCCGTAGTTATGTGGTACTAACTTAGCCAATGTTATCCAGACCTTCCTCGGGGAATATATCAGAGGAAAAAGTCTTCATAGGCTATGCCTGGAGCCCTGCCAGTCTCCCTACAAGTGTATGGAGACACACTCCTTATTTGGTCTTCACATCACACTGTATCTCATAAAAGCTTGTTCTGTTTTGCTAGGTGTCATGGCTCCCAGCATCCTTGGTGTATCCCTACTAGGTTTGGAGGTCCTCTGTGGGAGGGACTACACCTTCCTCACTGTAGAGCCCAGAACCTGTGCTTAGCAGTGTGCTTAGACTCTGGTGGCAGTGAGCAGCTCACTCTCCCACAATCCTTCACTCTCAACAGGCGGGATGGCTACGTTAGAGGTGACCCGGAGACTCACACACCATTTCTGTTGTCTACAGGCCTCTGGACTTCGTGGGGACTTT
Source organism: Tokudaia tokunoshimensis (assembly GCA_036184795.1). Lineage (NCBI taxonomy): Eukaryota > Metazoa > Chordata > Mammalia > Rodentia > Muridae > Tokudaia > Tokudaia tokunoshimensis. The sequence continues at coordinate 33,080,950 of BTHU01000005.1, forward strand.
TAGTAACCGATGGTCCTACGGAGCTGCCTTTGGGGCCACAGCCAATAAGGTCATGTTCTTGTTCTCAGAAGGCTACCAGCCCCTGAAAGTTCCGCCGTGGGCCCAAGGTACCAGGGCTGCCTCACACATCCTGGAATATCACCTGGACATACTTGCTCTCAGAGGCCATGGGGGTTGTCTGGAGGGGTAAAACAACGTGAGCAGGCACATTGTTCTTAGCCTGTTACTTGCCCAAGGCCAACACTTAGTAACCCACAAACACCACAGCCTGCCTGGGAGCTTCCCTGCAGTTAGACTGAGGCGCTTTAGACAAACTTATATAATACAGGCACCGGAAGTAGAGTCTTCCTCATCCTTGTCAGCCAGTCCTCTGAGCCTGCTGTCTTCTGACAGCAGCAATTTCTGGGGCTTCTCAAGGAGCTGACCTTTACTCTGTGTCTTTGTCCATTGGCCGGAGGCCTCTCTCCCCAGGCTCTGTGCTCATGTAAAGGAGCTACCCTGATCGAAAGGTTTGGTGAGCTCCCATACAGTCCCATCTCTCCACTGTACAAACTCCCCATAGTGCCCTGCTGGGGCAAAGTCCACACCTCCAGGAAGGCCACTCTATTCTTTGCCTCCTGGAGATGGAGTGTCACTGGTTTCCTTGTCTCTGTCCCTGCGGCAGGATGAATGTGCCTCTGTTGCAGCTCATTTCAGACCACTCTCCTGCCCACGGTACTGTCAATATTCAAAGCAAGAACCCTGGCCATGTCTGCCACGCAGTGCCTAGCACAGAGTAAAGGTCAGCTTGGATGACTCAGTCTTTCTCAGACGCTGTCAACCCATCTCAGAGATAGCCAGCGGTGGGACCACTGTGACCAACACTTCCATAGAGAGCTCTCTATAGTGTGCATTGCTGGGGCAATGTGGCCATCGCCTTGCTTAGAGTACTCTCCAGGACACACAACATGCCTCTGTGGGTCTCTCGGTCATTTTGGTTTGCTGGCTGGTCTGCCTGGGCCTGCCTTACTGTGAACTCCTCAGGTATAAAGACTTCATCCTCATGGTCAGCCATCACTTGTCATGGGAAGGGGAGCAGGGATTGTTAACAAAGGACATCGCTGCATTCCTCTGCCATGGCTGAGAGCTCTCCCAGTCAGTTCTTTGGGTCCTGAGGCCCTGACTTGAGCTCAGAACAGAGTACCACAGCTCTCCTGGTCACCTCTGAGTGGAGAGCAGAGGCGCCCACAGCATCTTGGCCTTGTCTCTTGCAGCCTTTGTGCTTCTCATCGGGGGCATGGAGGTCGGCCTCTCCTACTTCCCCTTCTTTGCCTGCCTGTCCTCAGAGTTCCATCTGGTCAGCTCCATCCTGGGCTTTGCCTACTCCCTGACCTGGTAAGGTGACTCTGCGTGCCTTCTTCCGGCCATATTGGCCATGGCTGAACTCTAGGCAAGAGGACAGAGGCGGGTTGGAGCTCTTTGTGGAGAAAGAGAGCAGCAAGGTTCAGAGTGGCCAGAGGCGACCTGCTCAATGTCCCGCTGTGGCTTCTTCTTGGGGGTACTTCTGAGGCTTCCAAACATCTGTCCAGGATGCTGTGTGCCTCCTGAGAAGGGGCCCATGACTAGAATATTCCTGGAAGCCAGGAATTGTGGAAAATCCACTTCTGGAAACTGACAAGGGTCCCCATAGAGGAGGTAGGAGCCCCATGTCTATGGCTTCTCTTAGAGAAAGTTATTTCTCTGCTTGGCGTTCAGGGCCACCCCAACCTGGCATCTTCCTCCTCCTCCAGTCCCTAAGCACAAACTCTCAGTCACACGGCTTCCTACATGCCATTACCTCTCCATTTACCCAGTCAACAGCCATTCTTTATGACCCTCTTGGATTCTGGTCCCTGGGCCTCTGTGTTCCTGTTCCTTGTGTAGAACATCTTCTCTCCACCTGGAAGAGGGCTTGGCTCATGTCGAATGGCTTCAGCACTGCACACTTAGGCAGAGCTGGCTCCAGGGATCATCTGCCAACTGAGTGACCCGCCTTGGAACGGTTCCACCTCTGAGTCCCTGAGGCCCAGTGCTGGCTCCTCTCCCCCATCCACCCACCCACTCCTACAGCAAGAGCCTCAGTCACCGTCAGGAGACCTGAGACCTTGCCCTGGCTCTATGTGTCTGTTAGTGGCTTGGAGAAATCACTTGCCGACCCTGGACTTCTGTGTCCTTGAATGCTGGAGGGAGAGGGGAGGGACATCTGCATGCTCCTCCCTTGTCCTCAAGGACTCTGAGATGCGTCCCCATTAAGGCAGAACCCAGAAAATGTAGTATTCAGCTGGGCGCAAGGAGGGACCCGGTCAGGAAGGGACAGGTACAGTCCTGGGGGGTGGCAGGCAGCATAGGGCTGTGTGCCCCAGGCTGTGCTGAGACAGAAGCCAACCCTACCCTGCCTCTGTACTGCAGGTTTGCGGTCACTGTTCTTCAGATCGCACAGTGTCCCCATGGGCAGGTAAGTCCTCGCTGACCTTTCTCAGGATGTTCAGTCACCACCTCAGGGCCACCAGGAGCGGTGAGCTCAGAGGAGCCTTCTCTGGGCTTCAGTTTCCCCACCTGTGGGGGAGGGGAGCAGGCATTGCCCACCCCGATTGTGTTCCTGTAGCATCATTCACTCGCTGCCCCGCTTGGTTGTCAAACCTACTATACAGGTGAGGAAATGATGCCAACTTTGCCAAGTAAGTCCCAGGAATGAGCAGAACTGGAAGCTGAGACCGGGCCTGGCCATTGTCAAGGCTCCTTTCTACCCACTCCAGTTAGCCCCAGCTTCTCTTGCTGTAAACTCGATCATTAGACAGACGAGGCCTTCCCAGCAGGGCCAGCCATTCATTGCCCTTCTCAGAGTTATTGAAAGTTGCAGGCTTGGTCTCCAAACCCAGAAAAGGAGTAAAATGAAGAGGATATTTTTGTCCAGGTTCACACCATTCTGTAAAAGCTCCATTTGGTTGAACTGCGACAATTTCAGGGGTGGTGGTAAATGAAAGTATTTCTCTAGATTCTTGCTTCCAGGATCCCAGAAATGGACTCTCCTTAACAACGGACTCTCTCTAACTGACCACCCCTAGCAATGGCCAGCTTGGGACCAAAGCCAGAAGTTTTTCAGCCTCCTTCCCCATCCCTGCCCCTTCTGCCATGTGACTGCCCCAGCTTGCAGGCAGCAGGGGGTCCTGATGTCAGCCTCCTCTCTGCAGGTGTCCCCAAGTACAGGCCTGCAGTGTCAGCAAGCAGCTTGCTCCTTGTCTGTTTGTCCTTCTCACAGTCTTCAGGTGCCATAATGCACTTAGAGGGGTTCCCAGGAAGGTTTGGGGGAATCAGGAGATTATCTGAGCCCAGAACCCAGGCCTTACCAACCCTTTGCAGACAGGAGGGAGAAACACCAAAATGCTAGCCATGGTCAAGGTGAGTCTGAAATATGTGAGAGAAGAAAGGAAACTGTGGTACTTCCATCTCAGGGCCTCTCTATCATGTATCTACCCTTCCATCATAACATAAGATTCCCTTGGGAGAACAAGGTCCCCAGAATGTAACAAAACATGAAACCAGCCAGCACATTGTGAAAGCTGAGTCCCACTAGCATTGGTCTGAAAGCAGTAAAAATAGGAATTTCAAAAAATAATAAAAAAGAAAAACAAGGAAAAACTATGAAAACTCCTTTGAGAAGTCTTTTAAACTTTCTACCACCCAACTCCCAACCTGTGGCGTTATAGGTCCCTCCTCCCTCCTCCCCTTTGTCTCCTCCCCCACTATTGTCTCTCCCTCCCTCCTTTCATCCCTCTCTGTCCTTCTATTTCTTCCTTTCCCGGCCCCAACCCCCTCCTCCCGTCTCTCTCCCCTCCCATTTCTCAGTCTCTCACATTTCCCCAAAGGGACATTCACTTTTCTCATTAGATTAAAACAAACAAAACAAAACAAAGCAAAACAAAACCAAAAAGCCGTTTTCATAAAATATAAGGGCTCAAAATTTACCATTCAGGGTTTGCTGGACTCCAAATCCATTTTTCATTCTGACTGTGTAATGGGAGCAGGGATTGGCTGAGCATGTAAGAAGGGGGAACAGAGATTGGCTGAGCGTATAGAGCAAGGGTTGGTTACTGTTTTAGTAGTATAGAGCATTTAGTAGTTTAGAGCATTTAGTAGTTTAGAGTTTAGGGCAGGCAGAGCCCTGTCCTATCTTCATAGCAGTATTCTGACCTTTCTTCACCTCAGCCTACTAATTCCCTCACTCGTCTCTGTTTCTGCCGCAGTTTCTGGGGAAGTTCGAGACCCTCATTTTCTACTGGCCCTCGCTCTTGTGCCTGGGTTTCCTGCTGGGTCGTTTCCTGCACATGTTCCTTAAGGCTCTGCCTATCCACCTGGGCCTGGAGCCGCAGACAGTGAGTGCTGGACATTGATTTCCTGCTGCCCAGGGAATCTGTAACTGCTTCTCCCATGCTTTACTGCACAGCCTCTCTGGTGAGGGAGAAAAGCTTCTTGGAGCAGGGGCTGGTTCAGCCTGGGCTAGGAGAGTTGAAAAGGACCAGCTCTCTGGCCTCTGGGGAACGCTGGATGACAAAGTTGAAGGCCGCTCCTAGGCATGACCGCTGCTGGGACCGCTAAGCTTGGTTCCAAACCCCGGCCTCCATGTCGATGACCCCTTAAAGGACCAAACCCTAGCAAGCATGTGTGAGCCAGCACATCCCCTCCTTCCTCACAGGAAGAAAAGTCGATGCTGGATGCCCACCAGGCAGAGCATGTGAAGCAGCTCTTGAGGAAGCCCCGCCCACAGTAAGCTCTCTTCTGCCCCGTCGCCCTAGCAATTTGTACCAGGCTTCTCTGACCGGCCCTGGGAAGGGGGAGAGACACTGCAGGAGTCCGTGCTGATAATAGGAACCAACTCAAAGCCGAGCAAAGCAGGGGGAAAACGGGGGTGGGGGGTGGGGGAGAGAAGGACTCTAAAAAGACTTTGAGAGAGAGAGTCCCTTTCAGTCTAACAGGACCTTAAGAGACAACTTCAGGACTCTTTGCTCAGTGCTCCCTACAGTGCTCCTAATTGCCTGAGCCGCACTCCGGGTGAGCTTTCTCCCCACTGTCGTCTCTAGACTTTAGGAGGAAAGACACATTCCACTTTCCACTTTTTTTTTAAAAGTCTTTTGAGTATGTTCCCTCAGGTCAAATACCAGCAGAGATCAAGTCTAGATGACTGGCCAAGCCCATTTCTTGGGACAGAAGAGAGACAGGAGCGACAACCTCACTTAAGTAGTAAGACCCAGGGTGGAGATAAATAGCTTCCCACCAGAGCTTCTGAGAAGGTCCAGTCCAGCTCTCCTCTGCCTTAGCCACCGCTCATACTGGGTAGATCCCGGAGAAGCGGTGCATCTTGTCTCAAATCACAGAGTGGCAAAGTTCCTACTGTGGCGAGTTAGCTTTGGGGAACTAGATTTGAAATAACACGGGCACTAACAAGACCCGGGTGTATTATTTTATCATATGTAAGAATTCTGGAGGTAAGCAGTCCACAGTGACCCTAGACTCGTGATATGGCCTCCCAAGCCACCTGTATTCTCTGTTCCAGCTTCTTAGTCTCCTCCCCCTCCCCCCTCCCCCCTTCCTCCTCCCCCACCCCACCCCCAGCACTGCCTCATGGGCTCCAGCCTGGACCAACCATTAACCTGCAATTCTGAGGACAGATAGAAAGAAACAAGGCAGAACAGAAGAGGTCCCTGACTGTGTCAGCTCCACCTGGGCAGTCTGCCCTAAGTCCCACGTCACAATGAGTGTGACAGAACCCAATCAGAGGCTCTTAGCTGCTAGAAAAGTTGGAGTTTCTGGGTTTTGTTTGTTTTATTTTATTTATTTCGTTTTCGTTTGTTTTGGTGTTTTTGATAACCCATTGCCCTATTCCTTAAACTCCAGTCTTTGTCCTTTAGGATGAGGGACGATGGGAAGTTCTGGGAACTACCAATGCTCCTTTCGGTGTGTTCATTTATTCACAGAGAAGGAGGGAAGTCTTGGTTTCAAACCAGGGTGTATGAGTGGGACCCCTGCTTCCAGTTCCCCAGCAGGATGATCGGGACCCTCGTGTTGGCCTTCATCTGCCTCTACCTTGTGAGTAATAGGAAAATCCTTTCCTGCTTTGTAAATAGAGCAGTGTCCAGTCTGGGGTCACCAAGTCTTTGGAACAAGCATTGTGTGTGCCTAAAGTTTGAGTCAGAACAGAAACGTGGCGAGTTAAGCAAGTACAGTGATCAACCCTTTGACCTGCAAGGACCCTTCACCCATGTGGTGACACTCACTGGAGAGTTATCCAGCACAAATAAAACTGGTGGTAGCTCACACCCTTAATCCCAGCACACAGGGGCCAGAGGTGGATTTCTGTCAGCTCAAGGCTAACCTAGTCTATATAGTTCCAGGCTAACCAGGGCTACATAGTAAGACCATGCCTCAAAAAAAAAATCTATGTGATAAAATTTGGCATGGACTAACAGTTGATAAGGAAAAAATATTTTATGTCATTTGATATGCTAAATTGACCCAGGAAAGCTGATAGAAATAGTGATTTTAAAGAAAACATACAATTATAGACAGTAAGTTACCTTGTGAAAAATTAAATTCTCCTCCTCACCCCTCCCCCCCGAGAAGACCAAAATTCTCTGTGTAGTCCTGGCTGTTCTGGAACTTACTCCGCAGACCAGGCTGTCCTCAAACTCAGAACTGTGCCTGTCTCTACCTCCCGAGTGCTGGGACTAAAGGTGTGCACCACCACTGCCCAGCAGGTAATTGATTCTCACAAAAATAATTTCAGTGACTTAAAGACGAAAGTAGAATAGTAGAATTGATTTATAGTATGGATCAAAGCTGGACTATCTTTCATTTACTTTTTTTCTCTCAAGAAAACGTTTTCAGTGTTGACAGGATTCTCACTTCAATGTTTTATCAGATATAAAATAAAAACACTGTACATGCTCTAAATCTTTGGAAATAAAGTTGGTTAAGTCAAGGGCAGCTGCAATATGCAGAACACAGATGGCAAGGCCTCGTTATCTTTGCTTGTTTCGAAGGCAGGGATGATGTTTCTGTAGAGTCAGTTTCTTGTTCAGGTTTTAAGGGAATGTGTTAATTGGGTTATACCCAAGTATGAATGCCATTCTAAATGCCAGTGACTCCCCCACTGTGTGCCCCGCCCCCTGCTGAGGGTTGTGCAGGTCGGAGAGACAGCTCTCTTCCTTGCAGTCACTCAGATACGGGGCATCCTCTGTCATGTGCCTTTCCATTCCTAGAACCTCATGGCCACCTAGTCAATAGCAGGGAGGGAAAAATAGCAAAATGCTTGCACAGGGTTTTCCTAGACTGGGTCTATACCATCTTTCCCTTCTGCTTCTCATCCATTGTCCTAATGGGGTCATATGGTCACACCTAACATAGGGAGACTGGGAAATGTAGTCCAGTTCTGTGACTAAAGAAGGGAGAATGAATGTTTTAGTTAATTAATTCAGTGTACTTGGTTGTATAAGTGAGTGTGTGTGTGTGTGTGTGTGTGTGTGTGTGTGTGTGAGTGTGTGTGTGTGTGTGCTCGTGCACGTGTGCACATGCAGGGTCCAGAGGGTGACATCAGGTGCCTTCCTCAATTGCCTTCATTTATTTCATTAGGCAGGTCTTTCACTAAACCCAGATTTTGGCAATGGGGCTGCTCTAGCTAGCCAGCTTCTTGTGGAGAATCCCCTGGCTCTGCTCTCCAGCACTGAGATGTCAGGTGGTTGCCATGGCCACCAGGCTTTTATATGGGTGCCCTGGATCTGAACTCTGATCCTCCCCAGCTCTGGAGTTACAAGCATGTACCACCATGTTGAACTTTTTACGTGAGTGCTGGGGATCAAATTCAGGTCCCTGTGTTTGCTCTGCAAACTCTTCATCCACTTAGCCATCTCCCTATCCCCCAGAGGATGGACTGAAAGGATGACTAAAGCTCTCTGCACCACTGAAGAACTCTCTTGGCGCTACGGTGTGCTTTAAGACTTTATTGAACATCTACTGTATACTAAGCACCGTCTTAAGAGCTGGGAGAGGGTGGAAAGATGCTTTAGCATAGTCCTAGCCAGAGAGAAGCTGCGGGTCCAAGAGAAAGAGTAAGACATGGAAGGAGATCTCTGACATTGTAGGAGAGAAAAGAGATGGGGAAGGTGTTCTGAAGTCCAGTGAGTTATTCTGGACTAAGAAACTGCCTGAAGAATTGATCGCGTCACTAAAGGTTCACACCCACTCTCAAAAGCAAACATGATTTAGTTGTTGGAGAAAGAAGATGGTGGGAAGCAGAAAAGCAAGAGCGTCGTGGCAGGTGGACAGGACAGTGGGCAAGCATTGCAAGTTTGTGGAATACCTTCTCCAGTGTAGCTCTTGTTTAGATCAGTGAAAGGGATCATGGGAGATGTGGCTGGTCTTGCTCCCAGGGTCACCCTCTATCTCCAGATTCCATGACCTTCAAGTGTTTTTTGAGTCATTCTGAGTGAAGAACAAGCTTGCATACGCTCATGTTCACGAGACCTCTGGCTGTCTGGGAGAGGCTGGACTCCAGCCCTAGGGACATTTGTGTTTGTTTCCATGGTGAGCTGGTCCCAGGAGACCTTGACCCCTGTACTCTGCATCTGCAGTTCATCGTCATTGAGTTTTGTGTGTTTCTCCATGTGAGAGACAACCTGGACATGTTTGAAGACAAGCTGGACAGCTACCTCACCCACATGAACGAGACGGGGACCTTGATCCCAATCATCCTACAGGTGAAAGAACTGATCAGCGTCACTAAAGGTAAGGCCGCCATCGTCCAAGTAGCCGTCACACCGCCTGACCAGGTGCCTGGATTTCCTTTGTGTGAGAGTTGATTTGTGCCTTCCTGGGTCCACTAGGACAGAGGGCTGAGGCTGAACTAAACCCGCCAATAGAAATTTCCCATTTTGAGTTGTTTTATCCTGTTGTGGTGATAAACTACACTTACAAAGGCAACACAGGGGAGAAATTTTATTCTGGTTCTAGACACAGTCTGTCCTACAGAGAAATCAAAGTGGCAGGAGCTTGAATCCGTGAGTCACAGTGTACCCACAGTCAGGAAACAGAGGCACATGCATGTTGGGCTCAGCTCCCTTTCTCCATTTAAACAGTCCAAGCGTGGGAACGGTGCTACCCACAGTGGACAGGTCTACCCATTTCATAGAATGCATCAGGAGGATCTCTCAGACAAGCTGTGGTGGTTTTAATTACAGTCCTGCATAGGCTCATAGATTTGAACATTTGGTCTCCAGTTGGTGGTCCTGTTTCAGAAAGCTTAGGAGGTGTGGCCTCATGGAGAAGTGTGTCACGGGAGGAGGGCCTTGAGAGTTTGGAGAGCCACACTAGTTACAGTTGTTCTCTCTGCTTCCTGCGTGTTATTGAAGATGTGAGCTCTCAGTTACTGCTACAGCCGCCGTGCTTGCCCGCTGCCAGGCCTCCCCACCATGACCTTAACAGCTGTGAAGGGACTTCTCATTGTGTTTTTAGTTTGCATCTTCTGAAGATGAATAATGACCATCTTTTCTATGTATCTGTTTGTGTGTCTCCTTTGGAGGAATGTCTGCTCGAGCCCTTGTCCTATTTTTTCCCATTGGTAACAGGAAAGGTACTTATGACAGAAGCTTTCTTAGAATATGGCATCATCTAATGATATGTATATTATCTGGGAGAAGAGGAGATGTCCACTGTTCCCTAGGTGAGAAAAAAATCGTGGACAAGATGTCAGGATAAATGCCTACAGGAGAAATGACTAAATGATGGCCTTATTGCTGTGAAAAGATACTATAACCACAGCAACTCTTATGAAAGAAAGCATGTAATTGGGGCTGAGTTACAGGTTCAGAGTTTATGCATTATCGTTATGGTGGGAAGCATGGCAGTGTACAGGCCAGCATGGTGCTGGGGGAAGGAGCTGAGAGTTCTACATCCTGATCCTCAGGCAGCAGGAAGAGCAGAGTTCTGAAACCTCAAAGCCTGTCACCCAGTGACACACTTCTTCCAATAAAGCTGTATATACTCCAACAAGGTCACACCTCCTAATCCCTCCCAAGTAGTGCCATTCCCCAGTGGCTAAGCATTCAAACCTATGAGCCTATGTGAACCATTCTTACTTAACCACCACAAAGAGTAAGGCACTTACTGTGCAAGCAGGACAATCCGAATTCCCACACAAAAACTTAGGTATGATGGAATATGCTATAATCTCTGGACTCTAGAGATAGAGATGGAGATCCTTGGGACTTGCTGGCCCACTACACACCCTAAGTTCCAATGTGAGGTACTGTCTCAAAATAGCAACAACAACACAAAACCATGTGGACAACTCCTAAGGAACAATGTCCAAGGTTGACCTCTGGCTTCCTACACACATACACATGTGTGTATGCAAATACACACACACAAACACACACACAGAGTGTCACAGCACAAGTCAGAACCTCCATCTTGGTCTTGGTTTTCTCTTTTATAAAATGAAACTTAGATAAACAGAGAGCTTGATGGTTTCTGGAAGATTTTGTGGCATTGATGTCTTATGGTCCTAACCCCCTGAATATCCCTGTCTTATTTCCTTCTCTATTGCTGTAATAACACACCATGACCAAGGACATTTATAGAAGGGTTTGTGTGGGATTATGGTTCCAGAAGGATAGGAGTCCATTGTGGCAGGAAGGTGTCAAGCAGCATGGTGGCTGGAGCAGAAATGGAGAGCTCCCATTTTGAATTGCAAGCAAGAGCCTTTAAACTCTCAAAACTGGCCTGCAGTGACATGCTTCCCCCAAGGCCTCCTCTTTTAAACTTTCCAAACAGCACCACCAAGTGAGCACCAAGTGTCGTAACAGCTGAGCCTATGAGGAACATTCCCATTCAAACTATCACAATCCCATTCAAACTACCACAGTCCCTTAAGTCAGTGGTTCTCAACCTGTGGGTCATGACCCTTTTGTGTGTCCCATGTCAGATATTTACATTACAACTCTTAACAGTAACAAAATTACAGTTAAGAAGTGGCAACGAAATTATTTTATGGTTGGTGGTCACCACAATATGAGGAACTGTATTAAAGGGTCGGTTGCAGCATTAGGAAGGTTGGGAACCCATTGTGCAAGTCATAAGACACCTGTAGCAATGGGTGTCCCATTTCTTCGCATTAAAGCCAGAAGGGTACATATTTGGTATGAATTATGTATTTATAGCTCTGTAGTCACAAAAAGAACAGAAGCAACAACAGCTGATCCTTCCATACTGCCAGGCTTTACTGTGGCCTGTGAATATTTTACACATCTTTAGTGTGGATTTGTGTTCAATATGATGAGTCCTTGAGCTCCACACCTAAAGAACATCTATTCTGCAAGTTTAGTAGTGTCCACTCTTTTTCTTTTTAATGTTAATTTTTACTTTCAGTGTATGTGTACTCTGTGTGTCTGGTGCCCTCAGAGGTCAGAAGAGGGTCTCAGATCTCCTAGGACTGGAGTTAGGATGGTTTTGAGTCATCTCTCCAGTAACATTAATTCTTTTGGTTGTGAACCTTAGTCTCCAAAGACTGAGCTCTCTCTCCAGCTTCATTCTTAATCTTATGACAGTCTTCGTTTCTACCTCTGTTCTGGACATGTGTTTTTGTTTTGAGGCAAGGTCTCATGTAGCCTGGGATAGCCCTGAATTAGATAGAATGGAGGACCTTGAACTTCTGAGGTCCTGGCTCCACTGCCACTTCCAGGAGCTGGGAGTCCACGACACACCCCAGCTCTTTGATTACCTTTTCTTGTCTGCTTGCTTGGGTCAGAGCCTCCTTTACAATTCCGGTAGAACTGGTAAGAGCGGATGCTGATTGTTCTTGATTTACAGGTAGCGAAAAGTGCTGTTCACACTGAAGGATAGTGTCCTGTGAGCCTTTTTTGCAGAAGCCCCTTCACAGGGGAAGGAAATTCCTACTCTTTCTCGGTTGTTGAGTGTTTGTCAAAAGGTTCTCTCCACCTAATGAGAGTCAGCCCTACTGATGCTCTGAGCTAAGTAGGTTGAGTTAAGTAAGTGAACTTTCCCCCTGTTTCCGAATCCCCATGTCATGAGCACCCAGAGTCTCTCTGAAAGCCAATTAGAGCCCATGATGGTGTGGACTGATTGTCAACTTGGCAGCATCTTAGAACACCTAGGAAAGGAGCTTGTGGGCATGTCTGTGAGGGGTGTGCTTTATTATGTTACCTGAGGTAGGAAGACCTCTAAATGTGAATGGGGACATTTTATGAGCCAGGTCCTGGACTGAATAAGATGGAGAAGGGCTGCTGAGGGCCAGCATTTGTCTCCCATGGTCTCCTAGCTGTAACTGCTAAGGGAGTGGCTGCCTCATGCTCATGCTGCCATGACTCCTTACCAAGACTGAGTTGAACCAACAGAAAAGTAGCCAAGCCTGAGCCCAGACAATGAAACCTGCTGGACGATGAGCAGTACAGCTTCTTGATGACAGAGGTTGTGTGACCAATGCCCCACACCTGCCCTGTCAGAAGTCAGCTCTTATGGTCTTTTCCATTCATGGGGCCTACTGATGATGTAGATCATACATAGGCTTCCCAAAATTAATTGAATGTAGTTGGAGCATTTTGCTATCAAAGGTTTCAGAAGACCACGTAGGCAATCACCTCTACCAAGGATGTGTGTATTTAAACTGGGCACCATCTTGCCCACACAGAAGGAGGTAAAGGAGTGGAACAGGCTTGCCCAGACCTTGCTGACACAGTTCTGTGCTCTGCAGTTCCACTTCAGGTGTGTTTTACAAGCCCTCTCACGTCTGCCTTCGTATTTCAGGTGTCTGGGTGGTGACCATTTTGCCTGCTGCCCTCACATGTGTCACCTACCTCTTCCACATTTTGGCCTGTTACAGGTAAGAGAGTTCTAGGAGTCGTTCACATGACTTCAGCCAAAAACAAAACAAAACAAACAAAAAACAAACAACAAACAAAAAAAACCCACCACCACCAACAAAAAAACAAACAAACAAGACCAAGCATGGCGTTCCTTACCCAGAATCTCTGACCAGTACCTGTATGGCTTAGTGTGGCTATGTAGGGGTGGAGGTAGGGTGAATTCAAGGGCCAGGTGTGGCCAAACACATCTTTGGTTGAGAAAAATATAAGCCTAACTATCAGGTTGAACATCTATGATGATCTATCATTATGCTTAGAGTTCTCAGGCCAACTTTGCCCCAACCTTGGGAGGTGAGTATTTTCCTCTCAGTGTTTACGCTTGACAAAGCTGAGGCTCAACAAGAATAAGATGACATGCTCAAGCTCTGAGCAGAGGGGCAAGTCCTCCTGAGACCTTTGTATGTTTTGTGTATTCTGCTTCATTATTGGGTGTCAGATCTGTACTCTTCTGATAAGTCCAGGCTCCTAGCAGGTAAGTCTAGCTGGAGGAAACATCTGCAGAGGTGAAGTCAAGAGGTGTGGAGCATCTACCTCAAGAACAGTAGTGCAGGAAGAGGATTCATGCTTGTGTTTTCTCTCTGCAAGTCTCTGTGTGTGTGTCTGTGTCCCTGTATACATCTTGTACCTTGTAAAGAAGTGTAAAGAAGGCACTTCCTTCTGTAGGTTAGGGATATTTTTCTTCTATGATTTCTGTTGAAAATGTTCTCTGTGCTTTTGATCTGTATTTCTTCTTTCTCTACTCCTATTATTCTTAGGTTTGGTATTTTCATAATGTCCCAAATTTCCTGGATTCTTTGTGCTTGGGTGGGTTTTACATTTAACATTTTCTTTGACCAAGGTATCAGACTCTTGTATTTTGTCTTTAGCGCCTGAGATTCTCTTCCATCTCTTGTGTTCTGTTGCTGAGGCTTGCCTCTGAGGTTCCCGTTGGAGGTCTTAAGTTTTTCATGTCCAGTTTCCCCTCCATTTGGGTTTTCTTTACTCTGTTTTCCTTTCCATGTCTTGAACAGTTTGCTTCATTTCTTTCTACTTTTTGTGTCTTCGTGGCTTCCATTACTGGATCTAGTCATATCCTCTTTAAGATCCTTCATCATTAGTCATAAAAGCCATTTTGAAGACCTTGTCTGTTTCTTCAACAATATGGCATTTCTCATGGTCTACTGTAGTGGAGACACATTGTCCTGGCTGTTACTGGCTGTGTGTTTATGCTGGCATCTGGGTCTGGGATGGTTGTGTGTTTATGCTGGCATCTGGGTCTGGGATGGTTGTGTGTTTACGCTGGCATCTGGGTCTGGGATGGTTGTGTGTTTATGCTGGCATCTGGGTCTGGGATGGTTGTATTTTTAGGTGTTGATGTCCAGCCTTGTCCTTGTTGAGTGGGTTTTTCCTTCCTTGGTTTCTGTTGCTCTCTCTGGATCTTAGGAGCATCCCTGGGATCCCAAGTAAAACTTATTTCTAGGTATTGAGGATGGACAGAAGGGCCGAATGCTAAGAGCATCCACATGAGGAAGGAACACTGGGTCTGCCATGAAGATCTGATTCCCTGGCTGGCGTGGCCAGTGGAGAGAGTGCCTGGGGTGCTGGTGGCTGATATTAAGGAATGGGTGAGGAGGCTGTAGAATCTGCTCAGTTCCCTGGGAGTCTAGGCCAAGGCTGCATTTTTCCTTTCAGGCTAAGAATTTCCAATGCAAGGATCATGCCAGCTGTGAAAAGATACTTGAGATTGAGTAAAAAGTGGGAAAAACATATCCCATAAATGTGAGTGTGGCCTAGGGACAGAAAGCCTCCAATCTGACCTTCACATATAGGCCAGGAACCGGACAGGGGTATTCATGCAGTTTTATTTGTTTGTTTGTTTGTTTATTTATTTATTCTTTGGTTTTTTGAGACAGGGTTTCTCTGTGTAGCCTTGGCTGTCCTGGAACTCACTTTGTAGACCAGACTGGCCTCGAACTCAGAAATCCTCCTGCCTCTGCCTCCCAAGTGCTGGGATTAAAGGCGTGCGCCACCACCGCCCGGCTAATTCATGAAGTTTTAAAAGTGACAGTTTTTTCTTTATCCCGCCTAGCTCCCAAATAAATGAGACAGAGACTATAAGATTTATTTAATGAAGCTTTAGGCACAATAGCTGAGCAGTATTAATCTATTCTAATCTTCTAAGCCACATCTGGCTATCCCCCAGCCCAAAACAGGAGTGTAGGAAATGAAGTGGAAGGGGTGGAAATCTATGAGGGGTTGTTGCCCCTTGAAAGTTTTTCTGTTTAAAAATGTGTCATTAGACATGGTGGTGTGTAGGCTTAGATTTTTCAAAGCCTACTTTAATAAGGGTTCTTAAAAGCATCAACTTCTCTTCTAGCCCACCACTCACCAGAGGTAGTGGAAAAGAAAGGTTAATAGGCAACAGGCATTGTAGACCTGCTTAGAAATAGTTCCTTGGGGTGATTCCAGTCTATGTTGTCAGCAGTCCAGTCCTCTAGCAAACACCAACACGAATCAGCAGCGGCGGTCCAGTCCACTCAGCAGTCACCTCTCACGAATGAGCAAAGGTTCAATCCAGAAGAAACCTGCTGAGCCATCTTACCCATTCCTGATTTTTCTTTATGTTACTATAAGGTTAAGGTATCAACAAGTTGACTTCCTGGTATTTACTGTTTTAAAAATATTATTAAGTAATATGCATTCACCACAACAGAGTGAGAAGTATAGAATGCAGAATGAAGAAAAACCATATATTCTCATCCATCAGATTCAATTGCTGTTATGACTTGATCAGTATGTATTATTTTTATGAACTATAGTAACCCTGAAGACAGAAAAGAAATCACAACTCTTCAAGGAGAGGCAATTGACACCCCCTGACTGCCACAGGTCTCTACAGGCCTTTTCATTGAGCTCAGACCCCACAGAAAGCTCCACAGTTATGAATGTCACCTACTTTCCCTCTTCCCCAGAAAGCATATGAAGAGGCTATGGGCTGGAGACAAACACTTCCTCCCTCAGAAGTTCCACAGTCCCTCTTCAGCTGTGAGTGTGGTGAGTCTGTGGGGGAGCTGAGTCACCTGACAGGGCAGCAGGTGAGCAGGAGCGCAGATAAGTCAAGCCAGGCCTCCATCCTGAGACCCAGCTGTGAGAAGAACCTGCTTTAGCTAATGGGTTACCCTCAGATCGGGGGGGGGGGTCCTAGGTATAAGACTTGAGGGGAAAGAGCCTCCCATTCTACTCTGAGGAACACCCCCCCTTTTCCTTCTAACTCTCAGGTGGCCATTGCAAGGTACTCTGGCTGGCAAATAGCCTACATCCTCTGGGGTAAGTGCCACCCCGTGACCCATGTGACACAGTGCATGTTTCCTGGGCACCTGCAGAGCCACAGCTGTGAGGAGAGACACAGAAGGGCCAGAAAAGCAACCATAGCATCTAGCTTTGGGGAGTGTGTAGAATAGTGGGGAAATAGCATTTGTCATCTCCCCTCATCCCCCATCTCACTGGCCGCCTTTGCTAAGGGGATCAAGGAGCAGAGAAAGAAGTGGTCCTCCACGCCAGCTCAGGACTCAAGGGTTTTCTAGGGGAGGTGACATTTGAACTGCTCTGGCAGAGTGGTGGACAAGCAAGACGAGGAGAATCAAACTAGACAGAAGAAACAGTGCCAGCAGGTGTGCCAAGGGCCTCTGGTGGAAGAGGGCATAGGTCAGGTCTGCCTGTGGGAAGGAGTATGGGAGTCAGCTGAGATGGATCCCTAGTGATGCCTTCTACTGCATCTCCAGGCTACCTCATCATCCATGTGGTACAGAGCCTCTGTGGGGTGATGCTCATGTACGGCCTGGTGTTACCCATCATCCACCACCAAGGCCTGGAGATGCTGCAAGGACTTGGCCTTGGGGTGTAAGTGCTAAGTAGATGTCTTCCTCTTACTGATCCTGGGGACCCAGCCCTGGGTCCAAGGTCTTGTTCTGATGCCCCAGGGAGACAATCTTACGTTTTTAATAGACTTCCTCTCCCATCATTTTGTGGGTCCTTCACAGTCCTGTGCATGATACTTAAACTCCCACTTTCCAGCAAGGAAACAGTTGGGGGGGTGGGAGGGATGAAGTGAGAGGTGGAACAGGAAGGAAGGGCAAGAATCATGGAGAAGTCTTCTGATGTGCTGTGTTACCCAGTGTAAGATCCCTACCCTTCTTAGAGTCTCACTCAGCTCTCTGGATACAGTGAGTGGCTGACTGTGGAGTGTTTCCTTTAAGAGCTCTGGGAGTTTGGTGCAGCCAGGAGACACATGCTAAAAGGCCTGAAATAGAGGAACAGGCTGGAGCCCAAGTCCCTATTAGTTACCACCATAACTGCCACTCATGTCAACTCAGCATGTGTCACTCTCCGGGAACCTCATTGCTCTGCACGCCTTGATGACATATTTGCCTAGAGCCACCTGTGTGCCTGCAGTGCATGCCTGTCTGCTCCCTGGCAGCTTCTCCAACTAATTCTAGGTTTTCATTCTCAACATGAAAGGACTGCATGGCTATACGCTATGCTTATTCTTAGGATGGCCATTCCACTGCCACCCTTGGTAAAAAGGGACATCATGGGCAACCACAGGTTATGATCTGGAGCTGAGAATCATCATGTGGCCTTGGAGGCCTCCTCCCATTTGTGAACCGTGGGCTTGGGAGTGGGTGGGGAATCAGAGCTCAGAGCTTGTTCTTCTGGTTGGGGGCTCCCTCTCTCTCTCTCTCTCTCTCTCTCTCTCTCTCTCTCTCTCTCTCTCTCTCTGTCTCCCTCTCTCCCTCCCTCCCTCCCTCCCTTCCTCCCCCTCTCTCCCTTCTCCCCCGCCTCTCTGTGTGTCTTTCTGTTTCTCTCTGTGCCTCTGTCTCTCTGTGTCTGTCTGACTCTCTCTCTCTTTCTCTCTCCCTCTCTCTCTCCTCCTTTCTCTCTCCATCACTGTGTATCAGAAGGTCCTGGAGCAGTAGAACAGACACTTTGGGTTGGGCTTGTCCTGTGTTTCAGCCTCACCCTATCCATAGTCGTGGGCCTTATAATTCTACAAGTGTGGATTGCTGCCACGTTCTTCCTGCAGCCCAAGCTGGGCACAAGCGACAAGCAGAAGCCCCTGGCTCTCAACAACAGGTGAGGGCAGAGGAAGGAGGTGGAATATATAGGGCTCCTGCACCTCCTACCTAGTGGTGGGCAGGTTCTGGAGTGCTCTGAATTCTGTGAGAGGCTACAAAGCTGTGCACAGGGGTGAGATCTGAGGCCACACGACCTGGGATGCAGAATTGCCTTTTCTGGTAGTAGGAGAGCCATGTGAGGTTGTACACTTCAGTAAAGGTGTGAACCTCAGCTTCCCCGTTTGTAGTTATTGTGCATTCTTTCAAGAGGTGTTTTAAAGACGAAACACATAAAAATATGGACAGCACAGCCAAGTACCTGTAATCCTTTGTTATTCATTCATTCATTCATTCATTCATTGAGGAAAACTTAGCACGGACAACAGAGAGATAGATATACCTACCTACCACCTCTGAGAGCTTTATAGCTTGCTTTGGAGGACGGCACATGGTTGATCTAAAGATGATGAGGAGGGACTGAGGAGGGGGAGCAGAGGCAGGGAGGAGGGGAGCAGAGTAGTGGGTGGAAACGAGGAACTGACATGGTTGACAGCCATCACAGCGTGGATAGAAGTAGTAAGACATAAACTGCATGTGTTGGGAGATCAGTGAGGACCCCAAATGTCCGCCATAGAGTGTTACACAGTGTGGGGCACCAAGGGACACAGAGTGCCAAGGCCAAACAGTCCTCTGTCAGAGGGTTCTGTGACATTCAAGATGCAGTTTGGTCCTGAGGCAACAGGACCCTGTCATCAGGTGGTCCTTTGGGACTTTTCCTCTGGAGGACCAGTGACAACTCTGGCTGGGGTAGGTCCTTATAGCAATGACAAGAGTGAACCACAGAGTTGTTACAACCCTTAAGCCAGCTGTAGTCCCATAGTTTTTCTTGACTTTTAATAAGCCTCATGCAAGAATCCAAAGGTCTATGTGAAGCAAAAAAACACCCCGTGATATGCTCAGTGCTCCCCACTCCCCACCAGGGATCACACATCCCTCCAGCACTGTGGGCAAACACTCGGCACCACCTGCCACCAAGCATGAGGTCGTAAGCTTAGGAGACAGAGCTGCAGAGTTTAACGCCCGCTCTGGGCGTGTTGCCCCTGACAGACGGGTTACCTCTTGCCTGCTTCTGTCTGCAGGAGAATCTTCCACAACTTCAACTACTTCCTGTTTTTCTACAATGTGCTCCTGGGCCTGGGTGCCTGCCTCTCCAGGCTACTCATCAGCTGCCTCCTGGGCACATGGCTGATTGCACGCATCGACAGGACCATCATGCAGAGCGGCTACGAGAGTGCAGACATGGGTGCGTAGCAGTCCTGCCGGCCATCTCCTTGGGGGAACAGCCGGCCTCATCCCTTTGTGGAAGCGCCTGGAACAGATGGCTATGAGTTCACACCTTCACCTGGGCTTACAATTGGCTTCTGGCAGAGGTCATAAAGCCAGGCACTTGGTTCTGGGCTGGGGAGATGACGCGGTCCTGGAAGGACTTGCTGTGTGAGCCTGGGGACCTGAGGTTGATCCCTAGAACCTATGTAAAAAAGCCATGCATGGTATGCTCTGATTGTAATCCCAGTACTGGGGATGTGGAGACAGAGGTTCCTTAGGGCTGACTAGACAGCCAGTTCAGCTTAATCAGTGAGTCCCTATGAACGCACACAGGAAATGTGTATTCTGGTGTGTGGTCAAAGGTTCAAGGTTGTTGAACTCTTCCCATTCCACAGGCCATTGAGGTGTAGGAGAGGTGGATCAGACTTTCCAAATAGATTGGAGACTAGAACACAGCTCCGATGTATCAGTATTGTGGCTTGAACATTTAGTGAAGAAACTATCTAGTTTAATATATTCTAAAAGCAAAGCTGTCCTTCTGTTCCTGAGGAAGTAAGATTAGTGCTTCCAGCCCCAAACCTGGTCACACCTTCCCTCAGCTGTTTAAGATCTGCACTGACGCATGCTCTGTCTTCTCGTGGCTGCACTGAGTGATACCTTCTCTCTCTCCTCGTGGCTGCTCTCAGTCCCTTCAAGCTTCAGCCCCATCAAATGCACAGAGTAGAAAGTTCTCTCCAAGAATCCATCCAGATCTTTACACTCACTCTGTAGATTCTCTGTGAGAACTCAAACTACCAGGGCTGGAGAGTGGGAGGAAGAAGACTAGCAGTTAGCCAGCATAGGAGAGGCAGAGGCAGGCAGATCTATCTCTGTGAGTTCAATGCTAGCCTGTTCTACACAGTGAATTCCAGGCCAGTCAGGGCTATGCAGGGAGACTCTGTCTCAATAAAATTAAAAAGAACAGCAATTGTATTCTAAAAGTACCAGCTGGGTGACAATGGGAGGTGCAGCCTGGCTGACCTGTTTTGACCTGGGTTTCAGGCTTCGGTGCATGGGTTGGCATGCTCTTTGTGGACCATTACCACACCAACCCTGTGTTGGTGAGCTTTTGCCACATTCTGATCACAAGCCACAAGGATGGGAAGCTGCAGAAGACTGTGAAATACTGGTACCTGAACCAGTCAGCAGGTAATGTCTCCTGTTTGGACCCGTGCTGGGTTCAGAGTGGGAAGTGGATTCCCGTGGACTCCCTGTGTTTGGACCTGTGCTGGGTTCAGAGTGGGAAGTGGATTCCCGTGGACTCCCTGTGTTTGGACCTGTGCTGGGTTCAGAGTGGGAAGTGGATTCCCGTGGACTCCCTGTGTTTGGACCCGTGCTGGGTTCAGAGTGGGAAGTGGATTCCCGTGGACTCCCTGGGATACCCGAGAGGCACCAGATCTCTTTCCTGCTCCCTTTGCTCTGCACCCTTTAAGCCAAGCTGCTCAGGAGTCATAGCTCCCATCATTCAGGCTGCATGGCTTGTCCCGCAGACTGGCTTACCTACCTATTCTGGAACTGAACCCCAGTTCTGCAGGCTCAGTTATCTGTATCCCTTTGTCTTGGGATGCCATTACATATCTGAGGCTACATAGAAGACTCGATTTCCAAAATGGAGATCAGTTGTGGGATTTCCCCCCTATTGTTCACAGGAAGTGCTCTGAGTTCCTCCTGTCCTCGAAGGGCTCAGATACACCCACTAATATTCCCTACAGGTCTGTGGGATAGCTCACATCCTTCTACTTCTCATTCCCCAGGAGTCCTGATCCAATGCCTCTTGCCACAACTTTGCACTGTAGGTAGCTGCTCCAAAAGTCTTTGAGACTAGCAGAGGCAACACCCCACCCCCACATCCTGATCCCTCTCCTCCAATTCTGTCCTAGGTCCCCGATTCTCAGCCAGAGCCAGAACGAGGTGGTTCCTGCTGCAGACGCTGATCAACAATCCCAGGGTCGTCATGCTTAGAAAATCAAAATCAGGTCACAGTTCGGGAGAGTTCACACAGATTCTGCTGACCTGCTCAGACTGCTGATTAGGCCACCAACTTCTGCTCCACGGCCAGGTCATCCCGTCTCACAAGGGCCTCAGCTTAACGAGCAGCCATCCCCTACAGGGCAGTATGACACGGGCACTGTTCATGCACATGATAGACAGCACTGACCACTTGTGGGATGGCCATATAGACCAATGGTTTAAGCCTAGAACCATCTCAATCCCTTGGCAAAAAAGAAAAACAGTATAAAAAGCAATGTCTGTGGAGCAAATTTTGCCCATCAGTGACCTCCACTATTTGTGGGAAGGTCACCATGGGGTCACCTGTTAAGAAGCATGAAATAGATGCTGGATAAATGAGTCAGCTCAGGGGCTGAGTGCACTAGATTTCACTTGCAGAGGACTCAAGTTTGGTTCCCAGCATCCACATTGGACAACTCACGGGTGTCTGTAACTCTAGCTCTAAGGGATCTGACCCATTTCTGACCTCTTCAGGCACCTGCACAAATGTGGCAGACACATATACACATAAGCAAAATAATAAAAAAAATGAATCTTTAAAACAATTTTTTTAAAAGAAGTATGAAGTGAACTTTCTGCCCCATGACCTACTGAAATGGAATCAGAGATGATCTAGGCCTTCCTCCAAAAGATGGTCTGAGTCTATCTGTGGGATCACCTATGAAAGCCAAGCAGAGTGGGATAGGCCTGCATTCCAGGTGGAGAACTGCAATACTAACACTGGGTGAGCAGGAGATCCAAGGCATTTTGATGATGGTGTTCATGATGGAAGAAGAGAAAGCTTGTTTAAAAGACACAGGTGTCAGGCTGGAGGTGTGGACATTGTCCTTAGGCAGAGCCTAGTACTACTTGAATTTTCATGCTCACAATGGCCCAGGACAGATACAGTCTGACCATTGAAAGTCTCTCCTGAGCCTAAGCAAGTGCTGTGAGGCCCCAAAGTCTCCAAGAGTGCTTGCACCTTGTTGCTGTGTACAATTGGTCCTGCTGGTGCATGCACCAGGGTTGTCTCTTTTAGCTGAATCTTTACAAAACTCTTTGACAATTTGTTTGGAGAAGCTGAGGAAATGAAGAGGCCCCTCCCCATCCCACACACAACACACGTCATTTACTTACACCCAGGTATCTGTTAAGACCTTGGTCCCTAGGATGGCACCGTACAGAGGGGTGGGACCTTTGGGGGTGATGCCTACTAGGAGGTCCATAAGTTACTGGAAGCATGTCCTTGAAGGAGATCATGGGACTCTGGTCTGTTTGTTTCTTAACTGATGGGATGAACATTTTTGCTTACTAGACATTCCTACCACATATGACATGATGCCTCATTAGAAGCCAAAATCACTGGGGCATTCCTTTGTAGACTGTGGCCTCCAAAATCATGAGCTCAAATAATTTTTTTCTCTCCATACATTCACTGTCTCGGGTATTTTGTTTCAGTAACAGGGAGCTAATACAGATCTCATGTCACAGAAAGATCCAAGTGTGTGTGTGTGTGTGTGTGTGTGTGTGTGTGTGTGTCTTGTTGTGGGTATGGGTGTGTGTGTATGTACATTCCTGTGTGTCTGTCTGTCTATGCCCATAGTATTTATCAGGAAAATGCAAGATAAAACCATGATACTATACCACCACATAATGTCTAAGGTAATGTCTGGTGACACTCATCCCATCAGCTAAGAAGCAAACAGACCAGAGTCCCATGATCTCCTTCAAGGACATGCCTCCAGTGACTTATGGACCTCCTAGTAGGCACCACCTCCAAAGGCCCCACCTCTGCATGGTGCCATCCTAGGGACTAAGATCTTAACAGGTACCTGGGTCTTTGGGAGACACTGCTTACACTCAAACCATAGAGACAACCAAAGTCGGATCTCTTGCTTTTGAGAGTGTAGAGTGTCAGGCACAAGCTTAGGGTAATGTCTGTTGGTGAGGACACAGAACACTATGGTACACTGTGTTGTGTATGAACTTTTACCACTTTCAGAACCTTTGGTACTATCTTCTAAGATGTACACACTCATACTCTCTGACATAGCACACTCACCATACAAAAGAATGATTAGAGCAGGGATTTGGATACATTCTCAAGTTGTAGAGAATGCTGGAAGGCCTGAGTGTGTGAAGTCCTGAGTAAATGTGTGTTGTTGACATGGGCCCTCACAGTCTCAGACTCAGAGGGATTGAGAAACCTTCCATGGGGGTCTGAGTGTAAGAGTTGACAGTCAATGTAGAAAATGTCCACCAGAGAGGTCTCCATCCAGATGTTTATGGCTTGAAGATGGCTCCCCTATAGAGGCTGCTCCTACTGAGATTAGCTAAGTCTGCCTCCTTGTTCCAGATGCATACCAAGAACTCTGCATCCTTGTTTATCTGCATGCAACAGTCCCACCTCTCTGCTCAACTCGATATAATAGACAAGTCAAGCTGCTAAGGTGCTGTATTTTCTCTACCTGAGAGCCCAGACCACCATATGGCTTTCTGTGTTTTGAGCTGGCTTTTTTTTTTTTTTAAATTTCCTCATGTCCCCAGTCAGGTTAAGTCCCTGGAGCCAAGCAGGGACACAGCTCCAAACTGAAATGGGAAACCCTCAATGTGCATTAAAAATATAAATAAAATGAACTATATTTCTAATAATAGAATACCACCAGAAATAACTATAAATACCTTCATTTCATAGTGAGGAAGTGTTTTTTTTTTACTTTTAAAACATTTTAAACTTATTCTTTTATTTTATATATGTATATCATGTGTCTTGATCATACATGTATATCTATATGTGTCTTATTTGCCCATCCCCAGTTCCCTCTTCCTTTTTCTCCCAGACACTCCCCCAACACATCTCTCCCTCCTACTCTCATGTCTGTTCTGTTTGCTGTGATAAAACACTCTGATCAAAAGCAACTTAGCAAGGAAAAGGTTTGTTCCGTTTCCGTTTCCAGGTCAAAGTATATCACTGTGGGAAGCCAGGGTAGGAACTCAGGCAGGACAGGAATCCAAAGGCAGAAACTAAAGTGGAGTCTATGGAAGGCACATGGCTTACTGGCTTGCTCCTGCCTCATGCTCAACCTGCTTTTGTAAACCACCCAGGAGCACCTGCCTAGGGATGGCACCACCCACAGTGGACTGGGAGCATCAATTTGTGCTCTATACCCATAGTCACAGGTCAGTCTGATTTGAGCAGTCCATCAGTGGAGGTTTCCTCTTCCCAGGAGAGGCCAAGTTGTGTCAAGTTGGCAGTAAAAACTAATCAGCACAATGTCTTTTATTTTATTTTAGAAAATGTAATTCCATTCATAACTGTAATTCAGTTAGTGCTGATTCCACAGTATAAGGCCATCCACTGGACCACGGGCAACCTGTCAGAAGAAGTGATAGATACTTTCAGCAAAGTATCAGGATACAAAATTAACATTATAATCAGTTGTGCTAATGAATAAAAATGGCAAACTTACTAAGAAAGAAATAAGGTGGGTAGGATTCCATTCCTAAATGTCTTTAGAAAAGACCTTGGAATGTGAAAGAGACAAAAACTTGAACAAACTCTGCAACGGAAACATTAAAAGCAACCAAAGAGAGAAATTGGGGAAGACACTTAGATAACCTGAAGGGATGTTAGATTTTGCCAAAAAGCACTTTCTACAATTGAGATGAACATGTGACTTTCCCCTTTAAGTCCCTTTATATAATTTGTAACACTTATTGATCTACTTAGAGTGAACCATCCTTGTGTCTTGATTGTGGTGAATGATCTTTTTGATGTATTCTTGAATTCCGTTTGCAAGTATTTTCTTGAGAACTTTTGGACCTATGTTCATTGGGGAAACTGGTCTGCAATTTTTTATCTTGTTACTTCCTTGCCTGGCTTTGGAATCAAGATGATACCAGCTTCATAAAAAGAGGTTAATGAAGTTCTTTACGCTTCTGTTTGGTGGAATACTGTGATGAGAAGGGTTGATGCCAGGGCTCCCTCCTTCCGGGACTTTAGTTGGGAGATTTTAAACTACTGCGATCTCACTGCTTGTTATAAATCACGTGCTACCATGGCCAGCTCCCAGGTAACTGTAATTGCGGGAGCGGAGGGAAGGGGTAAGTTTCTGATGTTAAGTTTCTGATGTTCGAAGCTCAAGTCAACAAGCAGCCTTTCCTGGGATTAGAAAGGGCAGAGACTGAAAACCCCTACTTCCTCAAAAGCAGAACAGAATAAAGCAAACAAACAAGAGTCAAAAACAAAAAAAAAAGAGTCCTGTTTTTAAAAAAACAAAACATGTTTTTCATCCCCTTGCTAGGTCACCTTCACGCTTTCTTGTCTTTTAGGCTAAAATGAATCCTTTACTTCACCCTGGACCAAAGAATGAGACTAAAAGGGTTTTGTATTCACTGCTTCGTCACTCGCCTCTGTCAAAGAATGAGACTGGTGTTTTCAGTCATCACTTCTCCGGTTTCTGATGCGAGGAAGGAAGACCACTCACTCTCCGATGTCACCATGGGAAGGGCTTGCCAGGAGGTCTGTTCCTGGACGGCTGCCACCGTAGAGCTTCTCTGGAAAGGAGCGGAGTGACCCGTAGTACACCGGAAAGTCTAGCTCAGTGGTTCTCAACCTTCCTAGTGCTGTGACTCTTTAATACAGTTCCTCGTGTTGTGATGACTCGCAACCATCAAATTATTTTCATAATCAGAATGAAAACATTTTTGATTATAGCAGTTTGTCAAAGGGTTCCTACCCACGGCTTGAAAACCACTGCTCTTTGTGGTCTAGTGCATGAGGTTCTCATTCTGGCCAGGCAGGTCTTAAACCTTGAATTCTGAGCCTTCCAACCTACTTTGAACTGGGAAAGATCTGATCTCTTTCAGTGTCTTTCAGATTCTTACAGTCTAGGGCCACCTTGTGCCGGCTACCTGCACAGGTTGGTTTTTTTTTTTTTTTATTTTCTAAGTTTTTTTTTTAATTTACATTCCAAATCATTTCCCCTTTCCCTATTCCTCCCTCCCCGAAAGTCCCATAAACCCCCTTCCCTCCCTCTTTTCCCCATTCAACCCCCTCTAGCTTCTCTGTCCTGGCATTCCCCTACATCCAGTCTTTCCAGGACCAGGGGTTTCTCCTTCCATCTTCTTGGAAATCTATTGATATGCGAATTGTGTCTTGGGTATTCTGAGAATCTGGGTTAATATCCCCTTATAAGTGACTGCATACCATGTGTGATCTTTTGTGATTGGGTTACCTCACTAAGGATGATATTTTCAAGTTCTGACCATTGCCTAGTGGCGCAGGTTGGTTTTAATCAGCGCAACAGAGACTGGATTCCTTGACCACAACAGTCAAGGTCTGCACAGGCTCTCTGATCTCCTGCTAGCTTTTGGGAACATTTTAAGGGCGCTCCAAGGACCCAACACTAAAAAGAAGTGGTGAGTTTCACTACTCTACCTGAACCTCTGCTGTTGCTGAGGGAGGGACCCGGCTCCCTGAGAAGGAAGTGTGGTCAGGGACAGCCCCGCTCCCTCATGTTGCCCCGCCCCTTCGCGTTGCCTAGGAGACCGCAGCGTCTTGGTGCTGTTGCTGCTGGCAGCTTCTAGGCGAATCTGAACTTCCGGTGCTGAAGCCGCCAGGCTTGGGTCAGGACCTCAAAATCGCTGGGCTTGGGGAGGGGTGTGTGTGCAGCAGGCTGATTGAGCTGATAGGAAGGTGGGCGTGTCGCAAACAGTAGGCATCTAATTAGCGAGGCCAGAATCAAACTGCTCCTTCCCTTTGCACCATTGGCCTGTTTCTCTCAGAGGATGTGGCTGGGGTTCCAGTCCCATCTGACACCTTAGGCAGACTGACCGTCCCTAGAAGAGCTCGAGTGGAACGCAAACAATAATTCTGCCTTTTCCAGAAAGTGCCTGTGGGATTTACACCCTGCGCGCTGGTGAAACCCTCTCTCTCTCTCTCTCTCTCTCTCTCTCTCTCTCTCTCTCTCTCTCTCTCTCTCTCTCTCTCTCTCTCTCTCCCTCTCTCCCTCTCTCCCTCTCTCCCTCCCTCTCTCTCTCTCTCTCTCTCTCTCTCCCCCCCCTCCCCCCGTCCTCCCTTATTTTGTTTGAAATCTAAGTTTCCCTTTAAACAAGGTGTCCTGTGGGATCCAGTGCTGTCATTAGGCTGGAGGTTCTGGCAAGAGGGTCCCAGCCTCTGAGTGAAAACTAAGACCAGTCCCAAGTGTATTTCTAAACCTAAGGAGAATTGGGCCTGCAGCCAAGATGTCGCCAGTGGGGAAGGTGTCCCAAGTACAGAATGGTAAAGTCTACCAGCAGATCTTCCAGGCCCAGGTAGGTGTCCTGCTGGCCTCTGTTCCCGCCAAACTTTTCTGGTCCCTTCTAATTCTCTTTGTTCTGAGAGTTTCCCTGTCTAAGATCCATTTTATTTATTTTATTTTTTTATTGAGAATAGATTTTTTCATACAATATTATTCTGATCCCCACCCTATCTTCTCCTAGATTTCCCCCCATTAAGACCCGATTTTTTTTTTAAAAAAAGTTCTTTTTGACATTACTTTGATTTTTTTTTAAATAATTGCTACTGGGTATATTATAGTGTACACATAGAAGAACATTGGGACATTTGGCTTCAAAATTAAAAACTTAATTTTGGTAAAAAATATTTTTAATCAAAATTAATCAGAATTAGTCTGAATTAATCATTCTGTGCCTGAGTCTTTTTGTAGAGCATAAAAGCAATTCGTATTTTTCTGTTTAAAAAGTGAGTCTTGACCAGGCATGGTGGCACACGCCTTTAGTCTCAGCACTTGGGAGGCAGAGTCAGGTATGTCTCTCTGTGTGTCTGCATAGCAAGTCAGAAGACCCTGTCTCAAAAAACTGATGATGATGGTGGTGGTGGTGGTTCTTTTTCTGTACTAGGGTTTTGAATCTCCCTTTTTTCCTTAGCAGTCTCTCAGAACCTATGTTCATGGCCAGGGGCATTCACACCTCACTGGTGCCTGTGTCTGCCTCTGTAGAGGACTTGTCTTACAGTGTAAAAAGCTTTACTGGCCATGGCTATTATAAAAATTGTTATCTCTTCTTGAATGTACCTTGCAGACCAAAGAGACCTACAAGCTTCAAATCTAGTGTACTGTTTATTGAAGTGGCATTTTAATTCTTCATTTGAGCTATAAATCATTTTCCCTGTAATACCTTTAGAAATAATAAACATTCAAGAGAACTCAAATTACTCACATGATTCAGCTCCTTATATATAAGCAAGGTATTATTCTCAACCTTCCATTCTTTTCGCATGTATTTTAAAATTTGAAACAATACTATAATTTGTGTTGTAATTTTTTTTAAGCAAAAAAGGTGACTTTGATTAATGTACTGGAAGGGTCAGCAGGTCCAGCAGTATCCAAAGTACCACCTGCCTATAATTTTTAAAACAAGATTTATATTTATTTTGTGTATATGAGTGTTGTGGCTGAGTATGTGTGTGCATGGCTGGCGCTCTGCCAGGTAAGCAGGGAATTGTGAGCCACCTAGCAGTTGCAGAAAATGGAGCTCTGGTCCTCTGTAAAAATGGCAAGTGCTCCTAACCCTGGAGCAGTCTCCTCAGCCCTGCAATTTGTGTTTTAATTGATATGTTTAATGATACATTATTGGGTAATGGTTTCCTTGTCATAAAATATCTGTGGTAATTTCTGTCTTTAGTAAGCAACTACCATTCCATCAAAGGATTTTTACTCAGCCAGTCTCCTATTACTGAATGGTTCTGGTTTATTTTATTCTGGTTTTTTGTTTTTCATTTATTTTCAGTTTCTTATGATTACAAAAATAATTGTGCACACTAAATGATCTTCATTCAAAATTCTTTACACACACTTTCCTTGAAACAGCCCGTGCCTGTTAAGAGATCTTCTGCAGTGGGTGGGCAGGGAGTCAGAGGACAGGGTGCCTTCTGGATGCCAAGTGCCTCCATGTCCTCCTACGATGGGCACAGTCATCAGGAAGGGCTTGGGCACCTGAGACTTTCACAATACCTATGCCTCATCTTTCCCACATTCAGGTGCAACTGGTTCAGTCTCTGGCAGCCACCAGGAAGCGGGCTGCAGAGCATTCTGAGACTCCAAAGAATGTCAAGACACCCATGATGAAGAAGGTGCCGTTACCTGAGGGGGAAACTCTGACCCCTCGCCAGAGGAAGTGGGTGCGTAGCCTCCCCAACGACTGGGTCACGGAAAACCCAGTTCTCTATAGGTAAGTCTTGCTCCCAAGCCACATTGCAGGTCCTCAGTCTTCAAAGACTCAGGAAGATGTGTGTCTGGAAGGAAAAAAGCCTCAAATACCTTCGCCGAAAAAGGGAGCTAGTCACATATGCTTGAAAAGATGGTTTTCTCCTCCCTCAGTAGTTTCTATGGGGTGTCTAGGGCCAGTGTCTGGGTAGAGGAGCCCCACTGTCACAGAACTTGGCTCAAGTTCTCAACAATAGTGAATAGCCACATTCACTCAGTGGTGGGAAGATCACACAGAGGACAGGGTTGGGAAAGCTCCCTAGGGAGGCACAGCCACCGCTGCTGAGATGGGAGGCTAAGGGAGGAGGGTGGGGATGCAGCTGCTGAGATGGGAGGCTAAGGGAGGAGGGTGGGGATGCAGCTGCTGAGATGGGAGGCTAAGGGAGGAGGGTGGGGATGCAGCTTTTACTCGTTGTTTTGACTCAATGCGGACCACTGAGGTCAGTGGGTCTAGTTCAGTGGTTCTGAACCTTCCTAATGCTGTGACCCTTTAATGCAGTTCCTCATGTTGTGGTGACCCCCCAACCATAAAATTATTTTCGTCACTACTTCACAACTGTAAGTTTGCTACTGTGATGAGGCACAATGTAAATATCTGTGTTTTCTGATCGTCTCTGGTAACCCATGAGAGAGGGTCATTTCACCCCCAAAGGGGTTGTGACACACAGGTTGAGAACCTAGAGGGAGAAAGGGCTGGAGCAGAGGCTGGGAGAGGCTTTGCAAGCCACTCATAGCTTTGAACTTTGGATTGATTTGACTATCTGAAGTCCCCTTAGCAAGTCTATGCAAAGAGATGGAGAGACCTAAAGAAGCAGTTAGAGGTAGGAAGAATTCTATACTGAAAGCATCTTGCCCTTTCTTTGGGGGGGGGGGGAAGATCTTTAATTACTGCTTCGATTTCAGTAGGAGTTATAGGTCTATTTAAATTGTTTATTTCATCTTGATTTAACTTTGGTCGGTCGTCTGTATCAAGAAATTCACCCACTTCAAAACTTTTGGGTTTCTCCGTTTGGTGGTATGCAGATTTTAAAAGCAGCCCTATGATTCTATGACTTTCCTTGGTGACTTTCGTAATGTCCCCCTTCCTCTCTAATTTGCTTGACTTTCCCCAAAAGTCCTCAACCATCAACCCCAGGGCCTCTCACCTTATTGAAAGGGGAACCTGCCGCATTCCTGCTGCCCTCCTGCCTTCAACCTGTGCCCACCCGAAAGAGCCTCTACCTTAGCAGTAGCCACTAAGCCTTGTCCACCCAGCTGCTTTTGCTGAGGTCTCCCGGGCACTTCTGTTAACTCTGGCTCTGTGCCTGACTGTTCCTGCCTCTCTCTGTGAGTCAGAGCTCTTGTGCCTTCTCCGGCCATTGGGAGGTTCCTCCAGGGTTGGAAGAGACCACACTAGGAGAGCTAACAAAGCTACAGTGTCCATCTTCCTAGGGGCTCTTGAGCAAGTGCTTGAGAATTCCATGCAGAATAGTAAAAGGACAGTAAATCTATATGCTCATTCCCTTCAGGTTGGGGAGGCCAACCCACAGCGTGTATTGGTTGGGCTGGGAGTGGGGTGGGGGAGTTAAATCCTCACTGTACAAACCAACTCCTCAAATCCTGGGGGGCAAGTGACTGAGAAACCAGAGTTGACAGTGGACCTCATCATCCTGTGGGTTCCTATGGAGCTGCTTTGGGTCCTGGACATTTGAACTATCAAGGTCTGAAAGAGCCTCCCCATCAACTGCAGTCCAGACCTGTTGTCTTCTCCCACCCGTGGGACAGCGAGACAACTCATAAGAGAATAGATGACAGATACTGCTTGTCTAGGGCCTCCGGGAACTGTAGGGCACCCTGGCTTCTCTGGTGCTTGCCTCATAGATGGGGCATTGGTAGACTTTATCCCAGAGTTGATGCCACAGTCTTTCCTCCCAGGACTTTCCATGAGTTAGTTTACTGAGAGATCTCAGTCCACTCCTCCTAGATCCAAACTGGACAGGCCTTGGCATCATGGAGTGGCTCCGAGCATCCAGCTCTCCTTTTCATCCCCTTTACAGAAAATGGGCTTACTCCAGCTGCCTCATGGGAAATCGTCTTGGTTACAGTTTTAGAGAGTTAGAGTCCATGGTGGAGATCATGGCAACAGAATCTGAGGGCTTACATCAGAACCATACACATAAGGCAGAAAGATGGAGAGGGAGGGGGGAGAGGGAGGGGAGGGAGAGGGAGAGAAGAGCTAATTGGGAATGGCGTGGGCCTTTGAAACCTCAGCACTTACCCCTTAGTGATACACTTCTTCCAACAAGAACCTCTTAATACTTCTGTCTTAGTTATGGTTTTACTTCTGTGAATAGATAACCATGACCAAGGCAACTCTTATAAAAAAAGTATTTAACTGGGGACTCACTTACAGTTTCAGAGTGTCAGTCCATTATCATCATGATGGGAAGCATGGCAGTGTGCAGGCAGACATGGTGCAGGAGAAGGAGCTGAGAGTTCTCCATCTTGATTGGCAGGCAGCAGGAAGTGAGAGAGACACACTGGCCAGGCTTGAGTTTCTGAGACATCAAAGCCCACCCCACAATGACACACTTCCTCCAACAAGGCTACATCTACTCCAACAAGGCTACACCTACAAGGCCACACCTCTTAGTAGTGCCACTCCCCATGGACCAAGAATTCAAACACATGAGTCTATAGGAGACCATACCTATTCCAACCACCACACCTTCCCAAAAAGTGAACCAAACATTCACATATACAAACCTATGGTGGCCATTCTTATTCAAACTGCCAGAGACATCTTCTGAAGGACCAAAGAAGGATGCATGCTGAGAACTTTGTTCTTTGTTGGGCTGACCTTAGTTTCCATTTGGAAATGGTTCCAATCCTAGACCCATATCGGCCAGCCAAGGAATTTACAGTTTATATCTGGGGCAAGGACCCGACTGACTCTCTGTCCAGGTACCCTCAGAGACTAAACTTGGAGACATAGTGACATTCATTGGGTGCCTGGGACATTGCCTCCAAGGCTGTCTGGAGTAGGAGAAGGGCCTGGGCAGTGGCCAATGCCTGTGGTGTCCAGGGTGGGTGTGGGGGCAGGCTTAACTCTTCTCTACTTGTTTCCTCAGGGAAAATGAAGAAGCCAGGAAGAAGAAGGAGCGTCTGACAGAGGACATGATTGCTTCCCAAGAGGTGCAGGGCCTCATGGACAATATAGGTGAACCTCTTGCCCTTCAGTTCCAAGGGCAGGCAAGTCTCCAGATGGCAGTGTCGGCTATGGCTTCTCAGAGGCTCTTGACCCCCTCACTGGGGCTCATTTTCCCATTGGATGCCTTTTGAGTGTAGCCCCAGGAGGAATTACCTCCTGTGATTTGGCCCTTGCTCTTCTCAAGTCACAGTTCCTCCTCCCTGCATGTCCCAATTTCACATGATCCCCATGTGGGCACCCTTGCCCTTGCCTGTATGTTAAAAAGTGACTCAGGATAGAAAAACTGAAGGCATAGACTGCCGGTCAGCAGGAGTGTCTTTCTCTGGCTGAGAACCCCAGGGTGGCAGCCGGGTTCCAGCCTCCTAGGTAGACACAGGGCAAAGCAGAGCAGAGGGTGGGGAGGGGCGCAGGCTCAGGACTGAGGGCTCAGCCTCTCACCTGCTCTGCAATCCCTCCTCCCCCACACCCACCGATGACTTAGTTCTTTAACACCTAATCAGAGTTCAAGGGCCTAGCTCTGCTTCTGCCCTTGGGGTATTCCAGCACCACTGAGCCAGGCTAGGAGTGGGTTAGCAGGATCTTGGTCTGGCTGTGAGTGAGGGGGGAATGGGTGGTGGTTGGGGGAGAGGAGGGTGTTCTTTGAGATGCGTTATGGCTCTCTCGGTTAGATAGTATTCAGTGAAATAGCTCTCTTTTATTCGGGGTGAACAGAGCTATAGAAACCTTGGGTAGGGGTTGGGGGTGAGTGTTCCTTCTTGGCTGGGGCTAAGGTGCTGGGAATACTTCATTTACATGAAGAAGAATTCCAGGTGCTTACACTTTGAATTTGGCCATGAGGCTAGGTAACTACCTCAAAGGTGGTGGAGGTGGGTGGGTCTTCCGGCTAGGTACCCTGGGATTCACAGGCCTAGAACAGGGAGAGATCATTCCTCACTCCTGAAGGTCTCAGGATGAGATTTTCGGGGTTTGGACGCGTCTCCACATCACTCTTGCCCATCCATCTGTCAGTCTCCCACCCCAACCCCTCCCGCCATTGCACTTGCCCCAAATCAGAGTGTGCACCTTACAGAAGGCTAGTAACAGCACCAGTTGTTGCGTTGATCCTTGGATGCAATAGACTTAGGCTGCCACCACCATGGGTAAGCGTACTGCGTTGACTAATATTGCCACAAATGCTCTCTCTCTGGTTCGCATGTATTTATTGCTTGCCTTTTTTGTTATGTAGCCCTGGCTGTCCTGGAACTCCCTATGTAGACCAGGCTGGCCTTGAACTCGCAGAGATCACTTGCCTCTGCCAACCCCAATACTGAGATTCAAAGTACTCATCACTAGTCCTGGCTTTTATATGGTAACATATGACTTTTAAATATGGTAATATTTCAACTTCACATTGGTACAAGAATATACTCATAAACTATTACTACCCTTCCCACGTTCAGTACAGATCTTGCTCAGATAGCCAACATTTTGACTCAAAATGGGCTTTGTGTTGTATTATTTTTGCTCAGTTGTAGACAAATGTAAGTACTCTGGGCACATTTAAGACAGGCTGAACTAAGCTTTGACACTCAGTAGATTAGGTGTAATTGAATGCATTTTCAGCTTATAGTACTTTCTATTTATAATGATTTCATCAGATTGGGACTCCTTTGAATTAAAAAAAGCACCTGTATGTGTATTTGAATCTATAAACTTATATTTTTCTTTTTAGGCTGGCCTCAGGCTTCAGCTGTTTTTGTACTAGTCTTCTTAGTGCCAGGATGACGGGCATGCGCCACCCACACTTGGCTGAAATTGTTTTGAAGAACAGCATGAACACTGTCATTCTATATACACCCACTGGGAATTTTGCCCCAGTAGTTTGTCTGTTTACTCAGCCGAGGTACAAGGGCTTGAACCCAGGGCTGTGAGCACGTAGGCAAGAGCTAAGCTATGCCTGCCTCAGACCCTTGCCTGTGAGTGAGTCAGAACCCTGGTCCTCACAGCAATTGCTCGCTTGGGTTAATTTGCATCTTTTCTCACAATTCCCAAGTTTCCGCCCCTGTGGGGGTCTGCCTCTGAACTCAGTCCCGAGTGGAGATGCTCTCCGGGAGCATCTGCCTTCCCTACAGGCTCATCAGCTCTGTCATTGGCCCCGCAGCTCCGGAGAGGGTGAGCGATCTCCAAGCGCAAGAAGAATACAAGAAGAGGAAGTACCTGAATGCCCTGGCGAGTTTTCAGGAGGAGCTGGAGCAGATTGGGATGGTGAGGCCCTGCCCCTCTCTCCTCCCTCCGTTCTTGCAGCATCCCCTGGGCGGGGAGCCCTGCTTTCACTGCTCCCAACCTCCCTTCTCCTCCGGTGTCCTCGGTGTCTCACCAAAACACAGACAGATGGAATCCCAGGGGCATGTTTAAGGGCTTGTTAGAGGAACGGCATAAGCGCTCAGGCTCCCATAATTCTCAGAAAATCCCTGTAAATTAAAGGCTGCTCCCTCATTTTGCAGAGAGGCCCAGAGTCTTGCCAGGATAGGATTGAAAGGGGTCAAGTCAGAACCTCATTTGGGTCTTGCTCCAACTCACTGCCAGTCCTTCCGATGGAGGGGCAGAGGTATCTAAGGACGGCGTGCGGATTCCAGTGCCTGAGACCGTGGAGGACATTTCTCACTCAAACCACCCCAGACTCTTCCATACTTCCCCACCCTTGGCTCCTCTTCCACTCTAAACCATCTGTTTATCTAACCACACAGGGAGTCTGGAAGGTTCCTAAATGAGACCAAGTAATGCACAAGCCTGCAGGACTCACCTTCTCTCTTCTCTTACCCCCTGTGGAGTCCCAAGTGTTTGCTGTATGTCCAAGGCACTGAGAGCATTCTCCAGCCTGCCCCCCTCATGTCCCAACTAGATGCCAACCTCACCGTCACTGTTCCTCGCTTCCAGCAGCCTTGGCTTTTGTATCCACAGCAAACTGGGCTTTCTCTCATCTACACCTTTAGTTGCTATTTGTTGAACACCAGTCATGGGCTATGACTGAAATGAGGACATGAACGCTCCTCTGTACGGTTGGGGAGAAGGTTTTTTACTGTAGGTATGAGGGAGAGCACAGCCAGAGGCATCCTGAGGGGTCCACCCTGAATATGAGAGGAGAGGTGGGGGAGAGAGAGGAGGAGAGAGGACCAAGAGCCAAGAACAGGAGCAAAGAGAACCAAGAAAGGAGGACTGAGGGGGCATGTGGTCAAAATTGCAGAGTTATATAAAAAAGGGAAGGGGAGGGGGGAGGGGAGGGGAGTGAAGGGGAGGGGAGGGAAGGAAAGAGGAGGGGCGAGGACGCGAAGAAGAGAGGAGGGGAAGAAGAGAGGAGAGGGGAGGAGAGAAGAAGGGAGGGAAGGGAAAAGGAGGGGAGTGAAGGGGAGGGGAGGGAAGAAGAGAGGAAGGGAGGGGAGAGAGGAAGGGAATGAAGGGGAGGGAAGGAAAGAGGAGGAGAGGGGAGGAGAGAAGAGAGGAGGGAAGGAATGAGGAGGGGAAGGAAGGAGAGGGAAGGAGAGGGAAGTTTAGGATAGGGGGTGTAGTAAGAAGTGTTGGAGGAGCCATGGGTGTTGAATGAGTCTCGAAGCCAAGCAGACACTTTGGTACATAGATAGACTCCTCAGCCATCTGTCCTGAGTTCTTAGGGACCTGTCAGGCTAGACTCAATGGTGGCTCTTCCTTCAGCTGCAGAGGGGAGACTCAAGTAGTAGCAGGCATCACCCGGGCACTGTGCCTGCTATGCTGCAAAGTGTCCTGCTTGGTTCTCTCTGGGTGTGAGTTCATCATCAGTTCTCAGCTCCCCGGGTTTAGACAATGATCTTTCTTGAGACAGGATGGGGCCTGGCACCACCCTGACTAGGGAGGGCTGCCTCCTATCTGGGGTGTGGCTGCCCTAACCCTCAACCTCCTGGCCTGACACAGGAGATGGAACCTCTCATCCTAGAGAAAGGAGATCTTCTTTTGAAAAAGATATCGAAGTCTGATGAGGATGTTGACAAGCTCTTCAAGAAAGTTGAAATGGAACCGGACCTCGATAGCTACACTATTGAAGTAGGGATTCCCTGGTGACGACACCTGGTCCCCGTACCTCTCCAGGAGCTCCTCACCTGATCCAGTTCCCCTTGCAGACCCTGTTGGAACTGTGGGAAAAGGTGGCTGAAAGATTCACGCAGCAGAAGCAGGAGATTAAGGAGCTGGATGAAGAGCTGTTGGCACTGGAGGTCTCTCGAGCTGACAAGGCAAGTTCACTGCAAACGAGCTCCGAGGTGGCTTTGTCTAGAAGGGTTTGTGGGCATCCTTCTTTGTCCTGCTAGTGGTCTCGGAACTGAGAATGACTCAAAGCCTTCTCCTCTCCAGCTAAAGGAAGTGCTAAAGAGATATGTTGGCATCATAGAGAAAACCTCCTATATCCTGCAGCCCGATGTATACAGGCTGATAGATAAAGAAGCCATGGTGAGTGGTATTCTGTGGTGGGGGAAGCGTGACCCAGGGTATCGTGGTGCCTCAGGATGCAGGGCATCACATCTGTGATGTACCTTAGTAACTCAGGCAGGCTTTTTGGTTGGGAGCCAAACCTTTGTAACTGCATTTTTTCAATAGCAAACCATTGTGGACCACATTTACGGATTCCTGCTGTCTATAGCCTGGCTCTTCTGCTATGTGAGAGGGCGTTTGCTTGGGCTGCTCACAGGTGCATTGTGGTATTTGTGCAGTGCTGAGCATGCCCTAGGTCTTCACCTGGGGACAGCAGTGCTCTCTGACAGGATGTGTTTAGAGGGTGACAGCAGAGGTCTTGACAGCAACAATTATCCTTAACGTTAAAATTTTATTCTTAAGGAGTTATTTTTAAAATTACATGTGTATGTTCATGTCTCTCTGTGTGTATATACCACATGTATGTAAATACTTGTAGAGACCAAAACAGGTCACTGGATCCCCCCAAAGCTGGAGTTACAGGCGGTTGTGAACCATCCAATATGGGTGCTGGGAACCAATCTTGAGTGCTATGGAGGAGCCATAGGCATTTTTAACCACTGAGCCATCTCTCCAGCCCCTAAATTTTAATTTTTAAATTAGCATACAAAATATGCTTCATTGTAGCCACCTATAAACATCATAAGGGCTACATTTGATGGAGAATATGCTGCAGTACTTGTCCTTCTGAAGTCTAAGCTTTGTGTGTCTCTGGAGGCCCTCTAGCCTGGATTGTGAGGCCTGATCTCCTCACTGTTGCTATCTGGCACGTGCTACACATGTTGTGTACATTAATTCCTCCCAATTTCAAAACTGCTCTGCTGTGGCCCTGTCCTCAAAGCACAGCTATGGACCCGCAGGGCGAAGAAATACCTGCTTAGGCCCCAGCGGCACAGGACTTGCTGGCACGAAGCCTCGGGCCCTACTGGAGATACGTGCTGTGGGATTCCTTCCCCGTGTACCTGACTGAGCCTTCAGCTCCCTAGAGGTCTCGGGAAGTGGGTGGCATCGAGTGTCGTGACATGGCATGGTGTAGCGTGGCGTGGCGTGAGCGATGAGGGGGCAGCTGCTCTCGCATTAACGGCATGGCTAATAAAGGGCAGAAGCACGGTGTGTGATGGGGCCCGTCCTGCCCTGTGCCTGGGCACGCAGTTGAGCCATCCCAGAAGGACCAGGTTTGGACCTGGATCTGACACATCTCTGGGTCTGGATCTCAAAGCTAGCCCGTGGGACAGGGGCCCAACGGCAGGGCTCTCAACTTTTAGAACAAATTTATATAAGAATGGCAAACAGCCACGGGAGTGCTTAAGCAGTGATCCAGGGCAGCTACACATCCGGGTTGGGGTTCCTGCTATCAGGAACCCGATTAAGCCTTTCAGAAAGAAGTGGTCCTCGGCACTCCCCACAACCAACCACCGCTTCACTTAGCCCTGGCCTACCCCTCTCCTGACTTCTCCCCTGGTCCCACTTATTGGGCCTTACTCTGGCCAGAGAACTGCCCAGTCTAAAGCCCTACTTACCCCGACTACAGGCCCTGAACCAGGCTCTCCTGGGCAACCGGAGGGCCATCGCCCAGCTCTTAGTTAACCTGACTGAGGCCACCCTACAGCAGGAGCTTGATAATCGCCACCGCTGGCAGGGGCTGGTGAACACCTGGAAGACTCTCAAGAAGGAGGCCCTGTTGCAGAGCTTCAGGTCAGCGGTGGCCTCCCTCCATGCTCTCATCCTCCCCCGCCCCCTCCACTCCCACCTACAGCTCTCTCTTGGCCCCCAGACTGCTTTTTCCTGCTCTCTTCTTCATCATTTACAAATGCTACTATTTTCTGTGCCCCTATATTCAAAGTTAGATATAGCTTAAAGCATCAAAAAGAAACTGAGTCACCACTAATGCTTCCTAGAAGGAGGGGTACAGCTAGGACTGGAGCATTTCAGACCCACAGAATCCATGACATTTTAGATTCCATTCCCCCTCCTCCCCAGCAAACATTATTTCACAACTATTCTCTGAGTTCACTATGAATTATCAGAGAGTGTTCATGCCATTATCTGTTTAATTTCCATGCTTTTGTATTAGTTATAACCCTTGGCCTGCAAGGACAGATATCTTGTAGGTGGAGACCTCCCACCTTTCAGGAGCACATTTCCTCGGTAGGAGAAATGGGGAGGAGAGGACCCATCTCTGCACTGTGTGCTGAGGCTCAGCCTTGCCCTTCCGTGTGACCTTGATGAAGTCCCCAAGTATCCCCAGCCTGTCTTCTCCACACAGCAGGCACCCTACCGGCCCTGGGTTCTCAGTGATGACTCAGTGAATTGCCATAAAGACAGCCTGTCTGGGCCCAGGATTGGGACTGTTACAAAGGTCAACATCAAATGGCCACGGCTGAGTTTTCCTGGGCACTCCCCATGATGCAGGGCACAGGCTCAGGGCTCTGTCTGTCATCTTTCTGAGTCCTTCCAAGTTCCTAATGAGGATGGTGTTGCCATTAGCTCTACGTTATAGTCTAAGGCTCAGAGTGGAAGTGGGACTTATTCTGGGTCACAGAATAGGAGGTCAGGATTCCATGGCATCTGAAGCTTGGTGCTGAGCGATGGTTTGCAGTTCTTCCTGACTGTCTTCCTCCCTTTGCCTCCCTTCTATCCTCAGTGACCCGGAGGGAGGCCCAGGTGGGACCATTACAGCCCGGGGTGGTAGGTCAGAGTTATGGGGTTCTGAGCATTCTTACCTGAGTCTCCTGCCCACTTCTCCCCTCTGTGTCTGGCTGTCCAGTGAGTTCATGGCTAGTGAGGACATTCAGGAGCCCCCAGAAGTGAAGAAGGAGCTAGAAGAAATGCAGAAGAACCAGGAGGTCCTTCAAAGAGTGAGGCTCGATCATATCTGCACCATCTGGTATGGTCTACAGGAAGGAGGACCACTGGGGCCAGCACCTTTGGGGGTCTAGTAGGGAGACCATGTGGCCTAGATCTTCCCCTGACTCCTTTCTGCACCAGGGGCTATCTCCTGGTGCTAGAGGGCTGGGCTGACCACCTCAGCCCCATGGCAAGAAAGGTCATAGGTCACTTGCTGTGGAAAGGAGAAGCTTAGATTGATTCTGCCAAAGAGGTCACTAGGACTCAGTGGCCAGGGTGGAGGGAGTAGACAGGAGGGCGGAGGGATGACAAGAGGTGAAGGAGGAGGGAGGAGGGAGGAGGGAAGA
Organism: Tokudaia tokunoshimensis; assembly: GCA_036184795.1. Taxonomy (NCBI): domain Eukaryota; kingdom Metazoa; phylum Chordata; class Mammalia; order Rodentia; family Muridae; genus Tokudaia; species Tokudaia tokunoshimensis. The sequence goes on from BTHU01000005.1 coordinate 33,121,474, forward strand.
CACAGGAGGAAGGAGGGATGAGAGGTCTGATAAAGCATGGTCCCAACAAAGCTTTGGCCCAGATCCTGAGGCACTTTAGAGGCAGGTAGGAGGACACAACACTGGGATGCTGCTGTCACAGAGGAGGCTCCGTTCAGAGTCTTTCAGATAGCGACATTGTAAATAATAAAAGGCCTTTCTGTGAGGCTTGTTTGGGGCAGCAGGGGATCCCAACAGGTTCTTTAGCTTCTTCAGTATGTTATTGACAAGTATGTTAAATATGCTAACCATTTTGACAAATTTCAGGCATGCAAGGCTTACCTGTCATCTCTTCTTTCCTCAGTGACCTCCTCCCCCCTAACTATAACAAAAACCAGCTGACTGAGTGGTACGATTCTCTCACCTCCCTGAACAAGCAGCTTGGTGAGCAATGTCTGTGGGATTTCCAGAACTTTGCAGACCAAGTAGTAGCTTGTTATAGTCAGTCCTCCAGCCATGTGTCTAAGGAGCTGAGGCCCCTCTATCCTGGGACTTTAGGATATGTGAACCCCAAAGATCTCCTCTGCTCACTGCCCAGTTCACAGCCATGCTAGCCTCAAATTCTGACCCCTCACATCTGACCCCGTCACCCCTGACCCAAGCCTGAGGGCAAAGACATAGAGTCTCTGCTCAACTCTCAAGATGACGCAATGGCCATGTCCTGAGAGTCTTGTAGTTGGAGGTATGAGATTAAGGCCCAGCCATGTTTTGTCCTGATGCATAACCTTGGGAAAGCCATGTTATCTCATGACCTCAGTGTCTTCCCCTGTAGAGCAAAGATGTGAACAGGACTAATCAAGACTTTACCTTGTGGATTAATGACTATTCATAGTTCAGTCCCTAGCTCACAGCCAGAAGGCTCAATTGTAAGTGGTAACTATTTAGACTATCCCACATTAAGAATGTCAGGCCACAGCCACAGCCCAGCCACCTGGTTTGGAAATGAGCTACAGGGCATGGTCACACTTGTTTGCGTTCTTGAACTCTCAGACTGCTTGCTCACTGCAGCAGAGACCATGTGACCACAAGGCTAGAAGTAGTGAGTCTATTACTTTGTGGACAAAGTGTGCCAAGTCGTACTTCTGAGGATGTGATTGTTCTTTTCGATCTTTGAGGCTCACCACAGCCCAGTGAGGTCAGTCAGTGGCAGTGCGTTACTGTGACACAATACTTGATGAGCTGAAAGAATACTGAAGAGAGAGCAAAACTCTGTTCTGGCTCATGGTTTTAGAGGATGCCAAAGGCATAGCTGCAAGCAAGATGGTGGGGAGCCTGTGGTGGAGATTCCGCATGTCACAGTGGACCAGGGAGCAGAGATGGTTCTTGAACCATGGTCAGAGCTGTGACCTCTGAAGGTCCACCCCTAATAAACTACTTCTGCCACTTAGGCTTCATCTCCTGAAGGCTTCAAAGCCGCTCAAACAGTGCCACCGAGCCCTTGCTGGCAAATGCGTGCTCAACACTGGAGCTCATGGTGTACATTTCAGATTAAAGACTCTCACATGCACCATTGTCTTTGTGTCACAGAAGACCCTTTCTGCTAGAGACAAACTCCTCATATGAGGTCATCCTCTTGGGGTGCTAGGAACTCTCTGAGGAGGGAGACACCAGCCCCTGACCTGAATAGAGGGCTCTGACCAATCTGAGCTGAACAACCTTTGCTGGGGATGTTCTTTCCTGAGCAGAGCTGATTCCCTTTGCAACACGAACGACTCTTCTTCTAGTTTATCTTCCTCTTGGGAGAATGCCTGACTCATTTGATCCATTTTATGTTCTGTCCCTGGAGACACCTACCACATGGACTGCATGTCGCTGGTACACTTCCTGTATGAGAAGATTTGGCAGCAGTGCCTGTCCCGTGTGCAGGAATGCAAGGTACGCTTTCCTCTCTGGAGGCCCAGGAAGAGGAGCTGTGTGCTGGGACCTTCTCGGTCTCCTCCATGCCCTTCAGTCTTGATCTAGGCTTTTCTTCCTTCCCGTCGGTCACCAGGTACTCACTGGCCACTGGGCCTTCTGCTTCCCTCGACCTCGCTGACCCTGCGGTCTCCAGGGCTTAGCCCAGCATCAAGCCCCCTGTGAAATGGAGATGGATATTCATAATCCTCCATCTCTGTCGTTAACTCCTTGGCTGCATTCTTCACAGCACTGGACCAGGCCAAAGATGGAGGCCATATTCTAAGGGGACACCACCAGGCCCCTTTCATAGATAGTGCTGATCCTGACTCCAATCCCACCATTGTCTCTGGCCTGCCTGCCTCTGGGCAGGGTAAAACAGCGAGTTTATTCCCAATCTGTCCAGGACAGTGATATTGGGGAAATAGTTTGTCAAAACAACTCCTCCCTGCCTCCTTGGTAAAAGTGTCTAGATGAAAAGTCTACAAAACCCTAGGCATTTTGAAAAGTTCTGAGCCCCTAAGGCTTGCTTACTACCCACAGGGAGTGTCCCCCATTCTCTGGGTACCTCTGGCCTGCTCTGCTCTGCACCCCGCCCATCAAGGAACAGACCCAAGGGAATCCATGGTGGCGGTTGTAGCACTCTTGGGGCCCTGAAGCGGCTCATTGATAACTGCGTGTGTGTTTCTCTGCCTTGTTCTCTCCTCACCCTGCAGCAGCAGCTGCTGGATTGGAAAGCTTTCTCTGAAGCAGAAGCAGAGAGCCTAGTAAATCCAACCTTCTTCCTGATGGTGGGGGAATTCCAGAGCAAGGTGGAGAAGCAGCTGGAGCTCCTGGATGTATGTGCAGGGGTGCCAGGGACCCTGGAGGTGGGGCACATCTCTGGAGTACTACACTGCAAATCCTAGAGGTCTAGGGTGTCCCTGGTGTAGCCACTCCCTGGTCCTTAGGAGTCCCTTCCGGTGTAGGCCTCTTGTGCTAACCACACCCAGGCTCATCCCCTGGGTCCTGGAAACAACCCTGACATCAGGGCTATTTAGGTTTGGGGAAACCACTCAGGCTATGGGTGTATCAGAACCACTGTTAACCCTTTGTTGAAGGCTGGGGAGGTCAAGAGTGTCCAGTCCCAAGAAGTCTGTAGCGTTAACCCAGAGTCAGCACACTCTTTCTGTGAAGGGTCAAGTATTGTGTGAGGCCTTGCAGGTCACAGGTCACTGCCTGTCACTTCTATCAGCCTAAGCAAAGGGTGTGGCTGTGCTCCAATATCTTTCTTAGAGGCCAAGGTCTGTGCTTCATTTAAGTTTCTCGGTATTTTTTTTTCACTACTTTTGATTTGTTAAAAAAAAAACTAATTTTGATTTTGTTTAAAAAAAATTGGAGAATCTGTGACTAGCTCATGAGTTCACACAAAAAACAGACAGAGGGCCAAATTTATCCCACCATCTAGTCTACCAGTCTCTGTCCCAGACGAATGCACACAACCTGTGTGGTTTTGTTTTTCATATGTGCGGTGCTAGCCATTAAACTCAGCCCCACTCACATGCTCAGAAAGCCCTCTGCCAACCAACCATCTCTAGGCCTGACATGTAGAAAGCTTTTCAAAAATTTTTATATTTATTTTATTTTGTGTATACGAGTGTTTTGCCTGCATGCATGTATATGCACCATGAGTGTACCCAGCGCCTGAGGAGGCCAGAAGAAGGTACCAGAGAACTGGAGTTAGGAATGGTTATGAGCCACCATGTGTGTGCTGGGAACCTAACCCAAGTCTTCTGAAAGCAATGCATGCTCTTAACCCCTGAGCCATCTTCCCAGACCCTGGCATGCAGTTTTTAAAAGATAAATTTGTATGTGAGATTTTTACCAGCAGGTGTGGAATTGCATCCAGATGCTTAGAGACAGAATGTTCTAGAGAAAGATGCCCCATGCAGGGAAGGCCAGGAGCCCAGATGGAGCCTGTCTTAGTTAGGGCTTCTATTTCTAAAACATCAAGATCAAATCAACTCGGGGAGCAATGGGTCTGCTTTGTTCACACTTCCACCTTGCAGTCCATCACTGAAAAAAGTCAGGACAGAAACTGAAGGCAGGAACCTGGAGGTAGGAGCTGAAACAGAGGCCATGGTGGAAGACGGCTCTCTGGCCTGCTCCTGATGGTCTGCTCAGCCTGCTTTCTTATACAATGCAGTACCACCTGCCTAGGAGTAGATGGCACAGTCCACGGTGGGTTGGGTCTGCCCACATCAATCATAAATCAGGAAAATGCTCAACATATATACCTATGGACCAATCTTATGGAGGCAATTATCTTAGTTAAGAGTCTCATTTCCCAGGTTATGCCAAGGTGACATAAAACTAACCAACACAGAACCTAAAGCTGACATTGAGGGATGGTGCCCAGGCAGTAGCTTGGAGACACAGGCCTCTGTGGACAGGCCATCCTCGGGGCTTGGGTTGGTCTGCCAAAGTTAGGCTTGGGTAACCTTCCCTGTTTTTGTACCATGGCAGAGCTCCTTTGAGGTTTTGGCCAGGGAGACAGAATTTCAGAGCTCGGACCTCTTCAGGTACTTCCAGGAGGCTGTGAGGCTGTGGGAGGGGCACCAGAATATCCTGTTGGCACAAGAGCTGGAGCTGGAGAAGAGGATAGAACAGCATCGGCAGAAGCACAACCAGGAGAACCAGGTGCCTGAAGCCTGGAGCTGTGTGCGCCTGTGTGTGAGATGTGAGCTGTGTGCGCTTGTGTGTGAGATGTGAGCTGTGTGCGCTTGTGTGTGAGGAGATGTGAGCTGTGTGCGCCTGTGTGTGAGGAGATGTGAGCTGTGTGCGCTTGTGTGTGAGATGTGAGCTGTGTGCGCCTGTGTGTGAGGAGATGTGAGCTGTGTGCGCCTGTGTGTGAGGAGATGTGAGCTGTGTGCGCTTGTGTGTGAGGAGATGTGAGCTGTGTGCGCTTGTGTGTGAGGAGATGTGAGCTGTGTGCGCCTGTGTGTGAGATGTGAGCTGTGTGCGCCTGTGTGTGAGGAGATGTGAGCTGTGTGCGCTTGTGTGTGAGGAGATGTGAGCTGTGTGCGCCTGTGTGTGAGATGTGAGTTGTGTGCGCTTGTGTGTGAGGAGATGTGAGCTGTGTGCGCTTGTGTGTGAGATGTGAGCTGTGTGCGCCTGTGTGTGAGGAGATGTGAGCTGTGTGCACTTGTGTGTGAGGAGATGTGAGCTGTGTACGCTTGTGTGTGAGGAGATGTGAGCTGTGTGCGCCTGTGTGTGAGATGTGAGCTGTGTGCGCTTGTGTGTGAGATGTGAGCTGTGTGCGCTTGTGTGTGAGGAGATGTGAGCTGTGTGCACCTGTGAGTGAGATGTGAGCTGTGTGCGCTTGTGTGTGAGATGTGAGCTGTGTGCGCCTGTGTGTGAGGAGATGTGAGCTGTGTGCGCCTGTGTGTGAGGAGATGTGAGCTGTGTGCGCTTGTGTGTGAGGAGATGTGAGCTGTGTGCGCCTATGTGTGAGGAGATGTGAGCTGTGTGCGCTTGTGTGTGAGGAGATGTGAGCTGTGTGCGCTTGTGTGTGAGATGTGAGCTGTGTGCGCCTGTGTGTGAGGAGATGTGAGCTGTGTGCGCTTGTGTGTGAGGAGATGTGAGCTGTGTGCGCTTGTGTGTGAGATGTGAGCTGTGTGCGCCTGTGTGTGAGATGTGAGCTGTGTGCGCTTGTGTGTGAGATGTGAGCTGTGTGCGCTTGTGTGTGAGGAGATGTGAGCTGTGTGCGCCTGTGTGTGAGATGTGAGCTGTGTGCGCCTGTGTGTGAGGAGATGTGAGCTGTGTGCGCTTGTGTGTGAGGAGATGTGAGTTGTGTGTGCTTGTGTGTGAGATGTGAGCTGTGTGCGCTTGTGTGTGAGGAGATGTGAGCTGTGTGCACTTGTGTGTGAGGAGATGTGAGCTGTGTGCGCTTGTGTGTGAGGAGATGTGAGCTGTGTGCGCTTGTGTGTGAGGAGATGTGAGCTGTGTGCGCTTGTGTGTGAGGAGATGTGAGCTGTGTGCGCTTGTGTGTGAGATGTGAGCTGTGTGCGCTTGTGTGTGAGATGTGAGCTGTGTGCGCTTGTGTGTGAGATGTGAGCTGTGTGCGCCTGTGTGTGAAATGTGAGCTGTGTGCGCTTGTGTGTGAGATGTGAGCTGTGTGCGCCTGTGTGTGAGATGTGAGCTGTGTGCGCTTGTGTGTGAGGAGATGTGAGCTGTGTGCGCCTGTGTGTGAGGAGATGTGAGCTGTGTGCGCTTGTGTGTGAGGAGATGTGAGCTGTGTGCGCTTGTGTGTGAGGAGATGTGAGCTGTGTGCGCTTGTGTGTGAGGAGATGTGAGCTGTGTGCGCTTGTGTGTGAGGAGATGTGGACGCATCTTTTGATGTCCTGGAACGTGGTCTGGTAAAGAGGTATAGGTGTAGGTAGCATTTTGGGGGACTGGCTCCAAGTTGTCACCTAAGGAATCTTGTAAGACATCAGTTGCCCTCTCTAGGGATGGGGAAATATACCTCGAGTTTACAGTACAGCATCGCAAGTATCATTCATGTAGCAAGCTGTGTGTCCAGGATTATTCAAAGCTATGTAATAGGGACATTGGAACATGTGTCAGTCAATCACCTGCCCGTGCAGTCAGCCCCAGCCCTGCCCACCTTCACACATGGCCATTCCAGGTGTGACTGAAGTGCAGAAAAGTGTAGTTCAGGCCTGGCTATGGGGACAAAGCATGTGGGAAATGTCCTTGAAGTGACTCATCTGATCTGGGTCCTTGGGGAGGTTGATAATGGAGAAAGAACATTCCAGAAACAGAGAAGAGCCCGAAAGCATGTGCTGGGGAGAGTAAGTGTAGTCATAGATTTGGTAGCCCTCATTGGCTTTTTGCCAGACCCCAGCTCCATAGGCAATGGGGTCTGCAGGTCACTACCATTCTGTCAACTCTGGACACTCTCCTGTGGTCTTCTTGTTTTGGGAATGACTGTCAGAACCAAGAGACTTCCCTCGATAAGCTTCTAGACCAACTGAGACAGCAAAGCCAAGAAAAGTCCCTGAAGGCACACATGGAAAAGGCCAGGACCTTTCTGAAGAACATGAAGTCCAGGTAAGCTAGCCAGACCTCAGAAGACGGGCGGGATGGTCGGGAATCATTGTTCGAGGTCTCCAGCTAGCAGAGAAGACCAGGGGTATGACCAGCAAACTCAGATAAAAGCCTCGGCTTCAATACTGGAGGACATTAACAATCTTTGCTCCTCACCCAGGAGCCCACAGAATTTCCCAGGGAGAACTGTGGCAAGTTTGTAGTGGGAAATGTCAAGACAATTGAAATTCAAGGTCAAGAACTTGGGCTTTTCTTTTTTTAAAAAAAAGTGTAAACATGTATACTCTTTGTTAAATAGAGAGAAAAATCAACTTCTGCCAAGAGAAGGTGGCCTTCTTGCCTAGCTGTCCTTTTGTATGAGCATACACATTTATATGCACAGATGCATACCAATACGGTATTTTAAAAATAAAAGATGGGTTATATAATGCAACTTATTCTGTAACTATAGATCTATTTAATTTTTAAGTGACCATGTAGAATTTCTTACTATAACTACACACACACATACACACACACACACACACACACATACACACACGATACTTTATCAAAGGTTAGCCATCTTGTGACAAGCTTTTTCCCATTGGCTCCAGGTTCTCCATACACAATTACAAACAGTTCTCTGTGAACTGCCTTATATTTGCGTGCCTCTGTACAGCTGACTCTGTAAAGACCATTCATAGAATTAGACCCACCTTCCATCTGATTGCTGCACATAGATCCTGGGAGTTTATGTCTGGGCAACTGAGTAAACTTTGAGCCTTGTTTACTTTGCCCGAGGAACAGATAACATTTCTGAGCCTGATGGTGTTTGAGGGTTTGATGGGATGATGTAGATTACGTTCTGGGACAGAGGTAGGACCACGGACAAGAGAAGTAATTCTTCAAAGTAGGAATCCACGCCAGGACGCCAAGGATGAAGAGACTGAGAAAGGCCTCCGCCTGATAGTTTAAAAAGATTAGGGACTAAGTAGATGACTTGGCAGATAACATACTTGCTTTGCAAGTGGGAAGACCTGAGTTCAAATCCTAGGAAACCACCTTACAAACAAAAAGCTCATGTGCTTCCCAGAGTCCTTACAAACAGTGTGCCTTCCTCGGTATGATCAGGAAAACAGAACAGTGGCCCAAAGTCTGCTATGAAAGACGAGCCATCCAGCAGCTCTCCACAATGCCATTGGCCAGACGGAGGCAGGGGCATGGCTCCAGAAGGGTCTGCCACACTCAGCAGAGTCCCTCTCACGCAGTAGTCTCATCTCTCTCCCTCCCAGGTATGAATGTTTTCACATCCTGCTGACCAAAGAAGTGATGGAGTACCCGGGGTTAGTGCTGAAAGAGCTGAACTGCTATAGCTTCACCCTCAGCCGACACTTTTTCATTCGCGAAATCTTTGAGCAGGTATGAAGGACAGAGGGTGTACCTCTGTACCTCTGCACCTCTGGCCACCCGCCAAGTAGGAGAGGGGAGAGGATGGCTTCCTATCTGATCAACTGGGCATCCAGAAGCCATCCTTAATCCCACAAAGTACGAATCCATGTCAGGATGTCGAGGATGCAGAGACTGAGCAAAGACCATCTCTGCATAGTTTAAAAGGAAGATTAGGGACTAGGTAGATGGCTCGGCAAATCATGTGCTTGCTTTGCAAGACCTGAGTTCTTAACACTTCAGTATCCTATCCTAAGAACCCACCTTAAGTCAGGCACAGTAACTGTCTTAGGGTTTTATTGCTGTGAACAGACACCATGACCAAGGCAACTCTTATAAAGGACAACATTTAACTGGGGCTGGTTTACAGGTTCAGAGGTTCAGTCCATGATCATCAAGGCAGGAGCATGGCAGCATCCAGGCAGGCACGATGCAGGAGTTGAAAGTTCTACATCTCATCCGAAGGCTGTTAGCAGAATACTGACTTCCAGGCAGCTAGGATGAGGGTCTTAAAGCCCACACCCACAGTGAAACACCTACTCCAACAAGGCCATATCTACTCCACCAGGGCCACACATTTTAATAGTGCTACTCTCTGGGCCAAGCATATACAAACCATCACAGTAACCCACACCTGAAGTCCTTGTGTTTTTACGGAGAGATGGGAGTAAGAGACAGGAGGATCCCCAGAAGCTCAGAAGGCAGCCAGCCTGATATATACTGCAGTGAACAATATTGAGAACGTGCCTCAAGGTGGACAGTAAGGCCTGACACCCAAAGCCGTTCTCTGAAATACACACATGTGCACCCCCTCCCCCCACAGAGATCCCCCAAACACACACACACACACACACACACACACACACACACACACACACACACACGATCAATAGGTTCCAACTTTAAAATGAAAGGTCTAATTTCTATGCTTTGAGTGTCATTCATAATATCAACTACTGCCATGTGATTCTGCTAAAATTAAGCCCAGCTCCATTCACCCAGATGGTCCTCACTGGCTCTAATCATTCAGGATCATGTCAATCAGGCCCATTCTATCCCCTGTCCCCGGACACTGATGCAGTGGGTTCTCACCATTCTGCTCATCCTTCTCTCTAGTTCACTTCTGAGACCATGTCAGAAGGAGCCCTGAGTCCATCCTTCAATGCTTACCAAGCAGGTGTGGTAGCCTGCTGGACTTGGGACACACTGATTGCCCCAGCGAATGAAGTGGGTCATGGCCTGCATCAGAGCCTTTTAACTGAAAAAGACACGAAGCTTTAGAAGTAGCATAGCAGTCTGGAGAAAGGCTTTGCTGGTCCTATAGTGACTTGTAATGGTTTTTTTTCCCTTCTAGAACTTGGCTGGGGAAGTGATTTTTAAATTCAGGCAACCAGGTAACACTTATGACCCGAATCCGGGCCTTCCTGCCATCTGCCCTGCACATCTGAGGGTGGGGGCCCCAGTCCGGGCCACACTGGTCACTGCATCCTTACACTTTAATACTGGTTACCAACAGAAACCCATGAGACACTCTTCATGAAGAAAATAAGAAAACTGAAGAAAAAACAAAGGGCAGGAATGGGGATACACAAAGATGTAGAAAACAGAGAGCAAGACCTGGGTTCCGAGAAGCCAACAGAAGGCATGAAAGAAGAGGGAAGTGAAGAATCAGAGCTCAGCACGTCTGGAGAAGCGCTGAGCCAGCAGAACAAGTCCCCGCAGAGTGACAGGACAGATGAGCCCAAAGAGGAGTCTTCCCAAGGAGTGGAAGAGATGCTGGGCATGAGAGAGACCTCCTCAGAGGCGTCTCAGGACCTAGAAAATCTGAAGGCTCCAGAAGAGAAAGAAGAGGAGGAGGAGGAGGAGGAAATAAGAGAGGAGAGAGAAGAGGAGGAAGTAAGAGAGGAGAGAGAAGAGGAAGAAATAAGAGAGGAGAGAGTAGAGGAGGAAGAGAGGGAGGAAAAAGTGGAGGAGGAGGAAATAAGAGAGGATGAAGAGGACGAAGATGAAGATATCAATGAAGATGAGCTGAAATACTATCGAGAGACCTTTTTTATGGGTCAGGTAAGCCAGCCACTGGCTCATTGTTGGGGATGAAGAAAGTTTACTATGTTTGTCTTTATATACTTTTCAGATAAGCTAGGCTCCCAGTGGCTCAGTCTCTACAGAGGTCCAGAGAAAGTCCCACAAGAGTATTCATTCACTCTTTCCTATTTTTGTCAACAAAGCTTCAATTCTTCCCTCACAGAAAAGATTTTTAAAAATTTCCATCCTTTCTTCAGGCCCTATAGCCTACCCTGGAGTCATCTTCCTAAGGCTTTCTTCATCATCCCTCACCCTCCACCCCCACCCCCGCCCCCACACCCCCACGGGGTCTCTTTCTTACCTCCTGTTTATTGCAGATAGCCTCAGGTCTCTTCTACTTCAACCCTTCTCTCTTCCTGTTCACGGGATATGTAACAAAAAATTCAGACAAAGCTCCCCTCGGTTGGCAGTTTTAAATTGTCAACTTGTTACAACCTAGAATCATTTGGAAAGAGTCTGAGGGAGAGAATGTCTACCTCAGGTTTGCCTCTGGGCATGTCTGTGGGGAAGTTGTCTTGAGTTAATTGATGTGGGAAGACTCAGCCCACAGTGGGCAGCACCATTCCCTAGGCAGGGTATCTTAAATGGTGTAAGATCAGAGATCACACCGAGCACAAGCAAGCGGATGAGCATATAAGCATTCATTTCTCTCTGTCATCCATTGTGGATGTGATGTGGCTATTTCAAGCTCCTACTGCCCTGACTTCCTGCTACAGTAGACTGTAATCTGGAATTGCGAGCTAAAATAAACCCTTTCTCAATTGCTTTTTGTCAGGATGTTTTATCATAGCATTAGGAAAGGCAACTAGGACACTCTCATTTGAGGGCTGGCGATTAGCTCATTTTAATAAACCTTGTCTTCAAGCTGCATCCAAACGCACAAAACCATAGCTTGAATTCTATGGTAGTAGAATGGATATATATGTGTATATATATATATATATATATATATATATATATATGTATATATATATTCATTCAATCCATTCAATATATATATATTGAATCCTCCTTCTCCTCCTTTTTTGCACGAATTCCAAACTCAAATGTTGACACATGTGTTGAGTAAAGAGGGTTGGAGGCCATAGGTCAAAAATGACGAGTGGTTAAAAAAAAATGTGCTGTCACGACTCAGTCTCAGCCAATGATAAATAGTCTTTTTGGTGCTGTTTCAAAGGAAATGGGGAACCGAGATTTATATATGAAACTTCCCACTTTAAAATCACTGAGGATGTAGCTCAGGAATCCAGGGCTTGCGTGCATGCAAACAGCCCTGAGGTCAGCTCTGCGAATAAATAAATAAAAAGCACTCTTTGGGTGGGGAAGGAGGTCAGGGAAAGGTCTTATTGGAAACTTGGTACAAAACCTTTCAGGCTGGTGTCACCTGCACCAGCTGACATTGATTTTCAAGTCTCATTCTCTGTACAGGCTGAAGGCACAGAAGAGTCCGTGGAGGAGATGCCCTATGAAGAGATGGAGTTCTTCACAACTGCAAGTGGGAACACTTACTTTGCCTTCTTGTCTGTGGAAGATGAGCAACAGATACACAGTAGGCCCCGCTCCCACCACACTGTGCTCTTCCATGACTCTTTCAGCACCAAGTACACAGAGCAAGTGACTATTCCTCAAAAACTAATCCTACAGGTTAAGAAAGGGTGAGTGCACAATCCACTGTGCTCACATTCTCTCACCCTGAACTGTCTACGGGAGGTGCTAGAACTAAAGATTCACTTTAGCTGGAAAGACTAAAAGCTCAGGTAACTGAGGGAGGGTAGGGGTGAGAAACACCATAGGAAACATAAAATGTCCCAGAATGCCCCACAGACATAGATAGCCTTGGCTACTATGTACGGTGCCAGAAGAGGACCAGAATCCCGAGAACTGGAGTCACACAAGGTTGTTACCTGTCTTCTGGGTGCTGGTAATTGAATCAAGGTCCTCTACAAGAGCAGCAAGTACTCCGAACTACTAAGCCATCTCTTTAGCCCCCAACATTTCTATTATTTAAAAAAATCTATGGATATAGAATTATATAGGCCAAAGGTATGCTACATCTTGTGTGGCATTTTGTACTAACCAAGACAGAAAAGGGAAAAGAAACTATAGACAATGAAGGAATGACCTGTGGTCTTAAAACAGAAAGGGGGGGGTAATTATTCAGCCCTTTGTATCCCAGTGTTCTGAGGCACTACTCCTGAGCAGATGTGAAAAAAAAATGTAGAACCCCATGTCTTTTAACCTTTGAGCTCCTCTGTACTTGACATAAGCATAGAGTTATTTATAGCAGCCTTCTCTGTGAGGATAAGAGATTGGAAACTACCCAGCCATGGTTGGAGTGAGTGGATGGTATCCATCCATTCAGTGAGATAAGCTGTACAATGGGAACAGTACGAGGCATGACAGCAGAAGGCACTTTTGGTCTCAGTGTGAAAGATCTCCTACACTAGTCTTGACGGCCGGCAGAGGTGACTGACCCTTGCTCATCTCTCCCCAGGCTTCGAGCTGGCTTCTTTGAACATCTTGAGAAATGGTTTGACAAATGTGCCCTCAACGCTCGTATCGTTGTGGCTTCCAAGGTTGACGAACTGGGTTCAGAACTGGAGCTACGGCTACACCTGCACAAGCCGAGACTTGAGCAAGTGGAAAAGGATATTCACAATGTCAGGGCAGGTTCGAGCCATCCTGGGACAAGTCCACCTTGTCCTCAGAGATCCCCTTCAGGGTCTGCTGACCAATGGGCTCATCTGTTTGTTTTTTTTAAGTGCTCCAGTTTACCCCCATGAAGTGCTGAATAGATTATCGTCACACTCAGAAGGTGTGTCGGGGATCAGCATATGAGATTTTAAAATCTTCTTTCTTCCCTCCCTCCCTTTTTCTCCTCCCTTCCTTCTTGAGACTAAGATTTCCACTTGTTTGCCTAGGTTGGCCTGAACTTCATAATGTAGCCCAAGCTAACTTCGTGTCTCACCCTCATGAGTGAGTCTGTAGTACCCGGGTTGTGAATCACAAGTTCTGCCTCTCTTGCTAAAATACACCACCAGCAGGGCAAAGTCTGGGACTGCAGAGTTTGCAGCCCGCATCTCCCTTCACAGCATCAGAGTGTGGCTGCTCTCCAGACTGGAAGGGGAAAGTGTGGGGTGTAAGACAAATGTGGTTCCTGGTCTCCTCTTGGGGTACCCAGGTACACTTGGAGAAGTCAGGAAGGGGGCGGGGGCACATCTCCCTTTGGGGCATGAGAACCCAACTGGGGGGCAAGTAGGAGAAAAGGTCTTCTTCGGGAGTCTTAGTATCACCACTCCTTTAGGCAAAGGCCTTCCTGTGCTGGTCCTTAGTGAAGCAGCCCTCTGAGACAATCTTTGCTTGTTCATACTTTGTTATAGCGTGTGGGTGTGAGCACACATGCTTTATTCAGGGTGAACCAGGCATTATATAATTTCGGGGGAAGAGTGTGAGAATATTCAGGAAGGGAAGGCCATTGATAGAAGGCTAAGGCTATTAAGATACCTCATTAGCATGGAGAGGCATTGTTGTGATTATAAAAAGATAGAGAGGTATAAGATATGTTCTAGGGGGTGTGGTGAGGTAGGGGGGAAGGGGTGCCTCCATGGGCCCATGCCAAGACATAGCTTCCCCCTGAGGGACCACACACATGACAGTATAGTATAGAGTATTCAGGGCATGGGGAGAGGGGTTAAGAGGGCAGTAGAGGCAGAGAAAGGCAGAGAGAGGGAGAGAGTAGAGAAGTAGAGGCCGGCCATGACCACGTGGGGGCAGGGGAAGGGAATGGGGAGAGAGGGGAAGCAAGAGGTCAAGAGGCAAGAGAGAGAAACAGGAGTAAGAGAGCGGGGGAGAGAGAGGAGGGGGCAAGCAGTCCCTTTTATAGTGGGCCAGGCCTACCAGGCTGTTGCCAGGTAACTGTGGGGTGGAGCTTAGACAGAATCCTAACATTCCCCTGTTTTGGTTTAATTAAAAATATTAGAAAGAGGAGATGGCGAAGCAGGAATAGGGTCATTGTGATATCTGGCTGCTTCATGCTGACATTGGGGGCGACGTGTCTCTGGGGAACCTAGAGGGATGGATATGGGGGATGTTTGTCCAGTCTTAGGACAGTTGGCTGCTTCCTTGCTGTCCAGGGTCTGTGGAGTCATCTGAGGATAGGTCAGAAGAACAGGTTCAGTAGAAGCTGTCTGTGTCTGAGAGGAGATTGGAACATCTGAAGGTCGCTTCTCTGGAGCTGTCCTGGGTGTGGTAAGCGCCTGGACTTGACAAGATGTTGAAACACATTATTATAGGTAGAGAATAAGATTAAGTACATTTGGGAGAAAGAAAACTTTTTCTGTACATTTGAAACCCAGAGGAATCCCACCCTCTGCAATAGGTTAGGCAGATGTACTTATCTGGATGGAGCCTATTTGGTCTATGAGAGGTAGGTCTGAGTAGGCTGCTTATAGCTTATAAGTTTATAAAAGAGATAACAACATGAGTTAACCACATGAACAGTCTTTAAGATGAGCCTTTTGTGGAGCAGAAGGAACAAGATTAAAAAGTTGGATCGTATGGTGGAATATTAGAGTTAGGCAAATTTATAGGAATTCAGATAATGTTAGAACAGTGGCATAGTAAAAAGAGGAAATATGAAGTATTTGATTAATGGAAACAGAGTTTAGGTAAGGAGATAGCTGTCTAGCTGTCAATGTAGTTAGAAGTCTGAGAAAGAATAAACAATAATTTAGCAGTTACTTTATTTAAAAAAAAAATGACAGAGTCTACTAGCCAACAGTTCCCGTGGTCTCTATGACAAATTGGACAGTCAGTCTGGCTTTCAAGCACAGAAGACGCAGGGCTTTTTCCTCTGTGGAATGGATAGGCGTGAGAAATGGCTTACCTTGGTTTAGCTAAATCATTTGACTCAGAGTATCCAGTTTTGTCCACTGTATGGCAGCTACGGGTCGCTAGCTGATGAAGCAGGTCTGGGGCAGCGATCATCTCTTTCCTGTTCTCTCCTGCCACCCTGGCGAGCTCTGGGCCAGGCAGCAGCGTGCAGTGGGCCTGGGCGGAAGTGCCACCAGTGAAAGACTGAATGTCTCCCATCATCAAGCTCTTCCCTGGAACTATGCAGATGGTCACTCTGACAAGTAGGAACGGGGACTTACCAGTTTGGGGATAGTGAGCGTGGATCTCTTGTGGTGGCTGAGGTGTGATGCAAACACCTACCTTTCTAGATCGGAGTCACAGGGCACCAATGTTGTGGTTATAAGAAGCCAGAGAGGTATTAATATATGTTCTATGGGGGTGTGGTAAGGTATGGGGGAAAGGGATGTCTTCTGTGGGCCCATGCCAAGGCATCCCTTCCCCCTGAGGGACCAGTCACACAATGGCATAGCATAGAATAGAGTTTATTCAGGGAATGGGGAGGGGGGTTAAGAGGGTAGTAGAGGCAGAGAAAGGCAGAGAGAGAGGAGAGAAGTAGAGGCTGGCCGTGACCACATAGAGGAGTAGGGGAAGGGAATTAGAAAAGAGGGGGAATAAGAGAGAAGCAAACAGGAAACAGGAGTAAGACAGTAAGAGAGAGGAGCGAACAAGCAGCCCCTTATAGGTAATTGTGTGGAGGAGCACACCTGGATGTCGCCAGGTAACTGTGTGGTGGAGCTTAGACAGAATCCTAACAGGCATTCTAGGTGCTGCATTACACTGGTGACTGCTAGTAGTCCTCTCAGTTGGGGCTTGTGGTTACTTGTTCCAGAGCAGGCACTAGAGGCAGGGGTGGGGTAGCTCCCCTCCTACCATCTCAGATCCCTGAGATTCACCAGTTCTTATGTCTGTCTCATAGCACGGCCCATACACCCTACATGAGTCTTCCCTCTTTTCCTCTCTTCCTCTCTCCCTTCCTCCCTTTCTCTGTAGAGTGTCAGGGGCAAAAGGAAGGGTGTCCTCCTGTTGTAGCTCTTGGATTTCCGATCTTCTCACACATCTGTCAGACACACACTTGTGTGATGGATGATTTAGCAGCAAGTCTGAAGCTTAGAAACCAGAACTCTCCTCTACAAGAGAAGGTGTTGAAGTGGTGTGGAGAGGAACCATGAGCCGGTGGTCTGCGGCACAGTGCCCCAGAAGGAAAGTCATTCTTTTCACACTGGTCTTAGAATGTCAAGCCGTCTCTCTTTTAGCTGGGAAGCTCCATTAATAGGGAAGGGCGCACAGTTTTAGTAAGATTTTAGGTGGCCTCACCAATATTCCAAAGTCATTTAATGCTCTCTTGGAGCCCCCCCCCCGATCCCACCCAAACTCCCAAGGCCCCAGAGCTTGAGTTCTGGGAAATGTATGAAGCAAATGTACTGAGGGGTAAAAAAGACCACACCGAAGGCCGACTGCTTTCGCACGTTTGGCTCCCCAGACCAATGCTCAGCTTGGAAACCCAGACCACAACAATGAAGTCCCAGCTCCACACTGTGTTCTTTAAATTTTAAAAATTAACTATCACACAGAATAATGGGTTTCATAATGGTACTTTGCTCATTTGTGTATATGTGCTTATCACTGCACTTTGCTCATAGTCACCCCATCACCGTCTCTTGTCCCCCATTCCTGCTCCTGTTGGTCCACTTCCTTCCTCCTTTCTTGATTCATGTCACTCATAGACAGATAGACAGACAGACAGGCAGGCAGGCAGACAGACAGACAGACAGACAGACAGACAGACAGACAGACAGACAAGCAGTCAGACAGATATCCATTTATGTAACAGCTAGATTCCATGAATGAGAGAAACGTGTACTATTTAACTTTCAGAGACTGGCTTATTCTGCTTAACATAATCTCCAGTTGTGCCATTTCCTTGAAAATCACACAATTTCATTCTCCTTCACGGTTGAGTAATATTCCACTAGGACTATATACTGCCATCCAGCTAGCCACTTGTGTGTTGATGGCCACCTAGGCCATCTTTGCTATTGGAATAGTGGTGAGCTAAGCATGGGTGTGCGGGTGTCTATATGGTTTGCTGAGACCATTTTTTTAAAATTAAAACCATACCGACAGCCCTTCTACTAATTACCCCAGGTAGTTGCACACTCAGATAGGAAGTGTGTGGCTCTCTGCCTGTCACAAAGGACTATGAGGGGCCCTGGAAACCTGATCCTTCTTCATTTCTCCTCACCTTGGAGCCATTTGGAATTTGGGCTCTTGGACATAGTATTTACTGGTGCAAGGAAACAGATCAAGACTTTCCAGCTTTGTACTTGTTGAGATGCTCCCACCAACATCACAGTGCTCCCCCAAACACTCCCACCATCCCCTTTGCTCCCTAAGATTCTCTATATTCCTAGTTTTGCTCTCTTGGCAGCTAGAAGGCTCCACCAAGCAGAAAGTCCAGGCTCACAGCCTCTCTCCAGTATGGGACCTTGAGGCGGATGCTCACTGGTCTCAACCCAGCTCAGTCCCACCCTGGAGAGGGCAGCGGGGGCATAGCGAGAGACCTTCATTGGCATGAATGGGTTTTGCCCTGGGCTGGCCTAGGAGAGGCAGTGGGTGGATGGGATAGCTGCAGACGATAGCAGCTCTCCTCGCTCTTGCAGCTGAGCTCCTGCTTCACCAAGAGAGGCTGGACAGCCACTGTGCCGGTGTGATCGAGACACTGAAGAAGGAGAGGCTCATGTTCTGTCAGTTCCAAGAAGAGCAAGCCTTACGGAGCAGAAACTTTCGCCGCAAGATCTATGACATGGAGCACATTTTCTTGAATGCCACCAAAAGCCAAAAGTAAGGGGTTGGAGCATCTTCTTCCCAGTCCTGGTTCTAGATGCCCAGCTCCTTCTGGCAAAGGGGCAGAAGGCTCTTTTTTTTTTTTACTGGTAAGAGGTATATACACATAGGCCATATCCAAGGGTACAGATGCTGTGCCCCAAAATGTCCACGATGAGAAAAACAACTTCCTTTTGGTGTATTTAAAAGGGCTTCCCGCAGGAGGGCATTGCTGATGAACTCAGAGGCTCCTGACAAAACCTGGGATATCTGCAGGGAAGATAGAGCCAGGGCCTCCAGCAAGGCCACAGAGACATAAGACAGGGGCCTCATTCGAGTAATAGAAGGACCATGGCAGGTCTGCAGCAGCCAATCCCAGGGGCAGCTGGCTCAGGTGGTCTTTGTTATAGAGATGCTACTTTCAGGGCATTGTTTGAGGAGAGCACAGGGTGAGTGCCACACTGCTGTGGAATCAGATGCCTTTTTACTTTTTATTTTGAGGAAGGGTCACACTAAATTGTCCAGGTAGGCCTTGAGTTCACTGTCCTATAGTCTGGCCTTGAACTTGTGATCCTTCTAGCTCAGCCCCATGAGTGCCAGGGTCGTAGGCTTGTACCACCACACCCGACTTCAAATTTCTCTCTCTTTCCTGGCCAGAGGAGTTGGGCAGTGTATCTGGCAGGGCCCAGGATTCCCACCAGGCTCACATCACACCCAGCCTTTCCTTGCTTCCCAGGCTGGTCATTCACCGCTACATACCTCTCCCCTGTCCCCACAGGCTGGTTAGTCTCACCAATACGCTACACCGGGAGCTACTCAGCTACGTGGATGTCATCCAGGTGTCCCTGCGAAGCTTCCGGCAATATCTGGAAGAGAGTCTGGGCAAGCTCCGCTATACCAACATTGACTTTGTCAAGCACTGCAGGTGGGAACCGGTGTATAGTTTATGCCTCTGTGAGCCACCACTGTTCACTCTTGGGGGCAGCCATGTTTCACTCTTAACTTAGTTTTTTTAACGATTTGTAGATTGCTGTGACATCAGAAATGTGTAGTGGCTGGTCCCATTGCTCCCCTCACCAGGAATCAGAGGCCTCTTACTTCTTCAAATGTCGCATTTGGTTATTTTATAATTTATGTCAGATAATTGTAACACATCCTTCCTCTGCTCTCTGTTATCCCTTGGTTCTTATTTATGCTGTGATTTTTTTTTTCACTAGAAGTCATTTCCCCACCCCCACCTTGGATTTTATCAGCAGCATCCCTTCAAAGAATCCACATTTGTTTTTACTAGACCACTCGGGGCAACACCTACTCAGGACCAATGAAAAGTTAGGTTTTGTTGTGTCATTTCAGAGAACACATACTCATACGGTAAACAGATTCTCAGGAAAGAAAGAGCTTTCTTTCCTCCTTGCCCTGGGATCTCAGTATCCTGGAATCTGGTGGGGTTCTTGTGTCAGTCTCATACTATAAGTGTCATGCTCAGTCTCCAGCTCCATGCTGGCCCTCCCTGATGTGCAGTCATAGAGGTTCAGAGTCAAAGTCTCCAGGTTAAAGTCTGCTTTGGCACCACCCACATCCCAAGGAATCCTCTAGTTTCACTTCATCTGGGGAGGGCAGACATCTCATCTTTATGTAGATTTGTCATTCATTCATTCATTCATTCATTCATTCATTCTCTCTTTCATTCAGTGGTGTTGGGAATCGAACCCAGAACCTCCTGCATGTTAGACAGGCACTCTACCACTGAGCTGCATGCTGAGCCTCCCTATCTGGAGTCTGTGCAGCATTTCATCTGTTTCAGCTGGTCTATCAGGGCACCCAACCTGATACACCAGCAAGGCGGCAATCCCGCTACCCCTGCATGTGCACGGCTGGCATTTGTCTTTCCATCACCCACACTGGAATGTAAAGCCACGGGCCTTGGGATGCACGGGGACGTTCCGTTTGACTGGTGGTCTTTGCTTCTCCTCAATCTTTCTCTAGGTTGTTCTCAGAGGGTGGCAACTTTTCCCCTGAAGAAATTGAGACACTGTGCCACCGACTGGAGAAGGAGGCTACCCGGATTGAGTTCGTTGAAAGTTTAATCATGATCCACATGGAAAAGATGGAGACGGAGTACCTGGATCAGGTGGGGTCTCCCTGTCCTCCCTCTAAACAGCCTCCTGGATGGCCGGCCAGAGGCTGTCACTTCTGAAGAAAGGGCACACCTGGGTCACAGCAATAATTAAGCTCCCGCATTCTTCCAAGGTCTAATATTCCAGATCAAAGTCCCCCCAGTTTACTCCTTACCTTTCCTTACAGGCCAATGATGTCATCAACAAATTTGAGAGTAAATTCCATAACCTATCTTCGGACCTTATTTTCGTAGAGAAAATCCAGCGGCTGATGACAAATCTTCAAGTGAATATCAAGTGTCAGGTAGGACAAGTCCGTCCTCCATCTAGTGAACAGCTGGCACAGACGCCTGCACACCAATACTGTCCAGCAGGGTGTTGACTATACCATGGTACTTAAACCTCAGCCAGGAAGACAAACTAACTCTTAGTAGCCCCACCCATCCACTGAGTTATTACACACTGCAATCACCCACTTATTTAAATCAGCACTATCTGTCCATGTAGAGATTAAAGAAACGGAGGCAGGGGCTGGGGAAATAGCTCAGTCCTTAAAGTGCTTGACCCACAGCGGGACCTGAGATCAGTCCCTAGAATCCACACCTAAAAAATCTGGGTTTGATATACATGCTAGCAGTTCCAGTGCAGGGGAGGGGAGGCAGAGACAGGCAGATCCCTGGGGCCTGCTGACCCATCAGGCTAGCCTACCTGGCATGTTCCAGGTCAATGAGAGACCCTGTGTAGACAGCACAAATCGAAGCTGAAGGGTTATTAAGTAATAATAATGATAATGATGATGATGATGATAATAATAATAATAATAATAATAATAATAATAATAGAGGGTATGAAGTTGGGGTTGGTAAGGAGGTGGAGAAAATCTGAGAGAAGTTAAAGAGTTGGGGGTGAGTATGGTGAAAATACATTGCATAAAATTCTCAATGAGTCAATAAAAATACCTAAACCAAAACAAAAGTGCATCCCTCCTGACCTCTGGCCACTATCTGCATACTCTTGTGCGCTCATGCATGTGCGTGCACACACACACACACACACACACACACACAGAGAGGGAGGGGGCAACTGAGGCTAATAGTAGTAATTCCATGACTTAGGAATGCGTAACTCTTTTTTTTAAAGATTTATTTTATATATGTGACTACACTGTTGCTGTCTACACACAACCCTGAAGAGGGCCTCAGATCCCCTTAGAGTTGGTTGTGAGCCACCATGTGGTTGTTAGGAAATCGAACTCAGGACCTCCAAAAGAGCAGTCAGTGTTCTTTAACCTCTGAGTCATCTCTCTAGTCCCCAGGAATGCATAACTCATAAGTGGTAGAGCCAGAATCCAGGCCTGTGTGGAACAAGAAATGCTGGCCCAAACCATGGCCAGAATGCCTGTGTCCAAAAGGAAGGTACACATGGCACTTGAGAACTAGAAGGGAAGAGAGGCACGGGCTGAGGAAGCAAAAGTGCCCCAAAGCTTGAGACAGAAGTCACCTGGAGATGAGGGAATAGTGTGTCCTAGAGAGATGGTGAAAGAATTCAGGTGCTGTGTGACAATGTGTGTGACAAGAGACAGTGAGAAGCTGAGGTTGGATAAGCTGCAGTCAGCCTACAGGACTTTGGTCAGATGGCAAGGGTCACAGAGGGTTCCTACAGGACGGAGGGCTCAGGGATATAAATGAGGAGAGCGGCTAGCTGCTGGCTGCTGGCTGCTGACTGCTGGCTGCTGACTGCACAAAACTGGTGGTGAGTATGAGGCAGGCTAAGGTAGAGACTGACAGAATAGGCCTGCAGGGGGCATCTGCAGGGACATGTCCTGATTTCAGAACTGAGAGGCCATGGGACTTGGGATACACTAGACATGAAGAGCCTGGGCTGACCGCCTAGTGACCCAGGGGTTTAAGTAAAAAACTTCACCAGCCCAGTTGGACATAACTAAAGAGCTTAAGATGCTGGACACTCATGGTTATCGAAGATGGACCTGCAACAGAGGCTCTGAGTTCACTGTCTCACACCAATGATGGTTAAATTGCTCAGACACCCATGGGAATGTGCAACGTGGAAGCAGTCCTTGATAATAATTAGTTACTACAGGAAAGTAAGACATCGAGAAAAAGTAAGATTTTTTTTTTAAAAAGTAAGAGAAACTCCTGAAAGTGGGAGGGGTCTCTAAGAGATGGAAAGATACTACATTTCTGTTGTCTAGGAGGGTTTTGTAGGGCAGTGTCAGGAACTGGGAAGAGGCTGGGGTAATCTATTGAAATTGGTTAATCACCTGGGCTATCATAAGCCAAGCCAATGGAGCTCATGCCCCACTCTCTGCATGTCTCCTGGGCCCAACAAGAGTGATAATCAGATGCTGTTCATGGGCTGTTAGGGCTGGTGGAAGCCCCCTTCTGCCTATCTCTGACTGGTTTTGTTCATTAATGATTTCGTCAGCTAGCTGCTGGTCATTAACTGGCATTGCTACCTCATACCTTGAAGGTCCCTTGTTGTCTATTGTACCGAGCTCCCTCTATTCTCACACTTACGTGACCAGTGCATCTCTCTATCACTGCAGAGCAAACTCTATCACAACCACCAAGATGTAGCTGCATCTTTCTGAGTTCTCTCACAGGAGCCCCTTGTCTATAGGGTGAGTGAGTGATCTCTCAGTGGAGGGTTAGAAGTCATCCTTACGCTTTAGTCTGTTACAATGAACTACACGAAGCAGGGATGATTGAAGGACTGTAGTGACTTGCCTGTTCCCTGAGGACACCACAGGGGCCAGGCAGCACTCAGTGGCCCATTCCTCTTCTTATCTGCCCCTGTCGTTGTCTCATACACAACCATAAGCCTTCTCTGACTCTCCTTCCTCAATGTTACAGATCCAGCCATTTAAGGTCTTCATCTTTTAACTCCAGCCTCTCCCTGTCATGGCTAGTCTATCAGTTTTCTTTTGGGGATCATCTTTCATCATGGTCCTATCCAGGACTGTGAGAAACACCCCTGTCCAGGATACTACCTATGTCTTCAAGGTATCTTAAAACCTGGAACTCTGTGTCCGAGTGTGGGTGTTCCAAAGCTCTGTATGCCTTCTGACGGACTTACAGACTTAACCACACTCTGTGTCTTAGGGTTTACTGCTGTGAACAGACACCATGACCAAGACAACTCTTATAAAAACATTTAGTTGGGGCTGACTTACAGGTTCAGAGGTTCAGTCCATTATCATCAAGACGGGAACATGGCAGCATCCAGGCAGGCATGGTGTAGGAGGAGCTGAGAGTTTTACATCTTCATCTGCAGGCTGCTACCTGAATACTGACTTCCAGACAGCAAGAATAAAGGTCTTAAAGCCCACACCCACAGTGACACACCTACTCCAACATGACCATACTTACTCCAACAGGGCCACACATTTTAATAGTGTCACTCCCTGGGCCAAGCATATACAAACCATAGCACTGTGTGACACTAATTTCATTTAAACCATACTATTTGATACAGAAACACATCTTTTAAACTGGTGTTGATCTACTTTCTGATAAGGCTGCACACTCCTCTCTCATTGGTTTTCCCTCCAGTGTTTAATCGATTTCTCATGTATCCTGAAGAAGGTTTTCCTATTTTAAATACATATTCTAAAATCAGAATCTCAAAACCTCTGGTTTTCTAGGTGGCAAAGTCCAATTCCCAAGCGGAAGGATTAAATTCTTCTCTGGAACAGCTTCAGCAGAAGATACAAATGTGTCAAGGCCACCGGGGAGATAAGGAAGTGAGTGGATCACAGACTCAATGTGCCCAGTCGAGAGTAGCAACGGTGGTGTTAGACTTGCGTCCGGGTACCAGATTTCCCCAGCACAGAAATGGTGGGATGTCTCTGAGCCTCACTGGTTAACTTGTGTGCTACTCAATGGAAGGCAGAGATTAAAACAAAACAAAACAAAACAAACAACAACAACAACAAAACCAGCTAATTTCCCCTCCCCCACCAGCCTTAGGCAAATATGCAGAGGTCAGTTAAGATAGGAGTCTGAGCCTGGATTTGGGGACCCTACTTCCCCCTGCAATGCCATTAGGCCTTCCTCTCTGGACTGGGAACTCAGCCCCAGGTGAATGAGAAAAGCAGGTGCTCTGGGCTCCTTTTTATCACAGCCCATAAATGGACTTTTCATGTCTAATCTGTGAAATGTCAGTATTGCTGCAGAGTTCCACAGAACCGTGTTTCTGATTGTCTCTGGCTCCCCAGTCAGAGACCACAAGTCTCTGGTGTGTTCATACTTGTTTTTTGGTCACGAGTGCCTGTCTCTTGCCATAATTCATGTATGTCAAGGTATCGTCCCTGGGCAGCTCACCCAGATGACTCCAGAACTGGTACCTGACCTGCAAGACTGTGAGAAGTGCTTCCTGCTCCCTTTTGCTGCAGGTCAGCAGCTCAGGGCTCTGTCTCCATTGATGTGAGCACCAAGAAGATGCTTATTTTTTTTTATCATCATCTGCAAATTTTTGTACGTAATGACACACAATTTTTGAGAAAAGTTCCCACAGAGCATCATGTGTGGAATAAATGTCCCTCTGGAGACAGAGATACTCTGGGTCGAATCGTGTGCCTTCATATGGTCTCCTTACAGACCGTTGAGTTACCACTCTGAAGAGCAGATGTGCAGACAAAAGGTTCCTATGGTTGAGGGCGCTTGCCTGAATCTGTAGGGTGCCGCTAAGGGGAATGCCTGTGAGATATTGCCATAGAGACAGACAGTCCGCCCTCCTGCACAGCTCTCCACACCCTCGCCAACTGGATCAAGTACATCCTTCTGAACGTAGAATTTTAAAGCTAATGGAAATACAGGGGGGATGTTCTGTATCTCCATCTTATAGATGAGGAAACAGGGCCTAGCAGGTTTGAGTCACTTGCACATAGCCAAACCTATAAGACCAGGAACAGAACTCCCCATCCATGAAGGATCTGCCACCTCAGGACATCTGCCCCAAAGAGACAGCCAGTGCCAGTCCCTCCCCTCCTCCAGGACCATTTTCTTTAAGAGAGGGAGCTTGTGAAAACCAAGAGTTGTCCTTCCTGGATAAGTAAGTCCTTGTCCTTCCCTGCCCTTGTGGTGATTTTGCCTGGTTCCTGAGGCTTCCTCCCTCTGTGCTCCCACTAGATGGTGACCACGGATGATCTCCTCTCCTTTGTCCGAAGCTGGAAAGAAAAACTGTACCAGAGGATTAAGTACCTCAACTGCAGCCTGGACATGGTGTCCATTACTCAGGAGGTCTTTACGGTAAGGAACACAAAGGGATGGGGGAAAGGGGAGACAGGCTGGGCTCCTAGAAGACCACACAAGATCTAGTACAGCATAAGGGGAGAGGAGGCTCCCAGGCTCCACCAAACCAGCTGGGGTGATAAGGAAGGACGGCGTACTGTGGCGTTGGGTCTGAGCTGAGGTCCCTGTGGGCCACCTCCATGCACTTGTCTCTTAGGAAATTCCTCACATCCTTGACACCGCCTCTCTCTCTCTCTCTCTCTCTCTCTCTCTCTCTCTCTCTCTCTCTCTCTCTCTCTCTCTCTCTCTCTCTCTCTCTCTCTCGGCTCTTAAGTCAGCCAGTGCACGTGGTCTCAGTCATGCCTGCCCACCTCAGCCTCTGGCTTCCCATCCACCATGAGCAGTCCCATCCACCATCGCCACAAGACCCCAGTGTCTTTCCATCTACTTACTAAGTCTTCTCCCATGCTTAACACCCATTCCCCCAAACTACAGCAAAGGCCCAAATAACTTTGTCATTCTCTTGCCTTCAGTGTCAAATCCAAACCCTTCAACCAGTCGCATAAGCAGCCTGGGGTGGGGCGGGGGGTCGGGGGGAGCTGTCATCAATACCCCTTCATTCCTTTCCTGCCCTGGAGTGTCTCCCACTTCCCCATGAATCCACAGACTGTGAGGTAAGGTCTCAGGTTAATGGGCTATCTGCCTGGGGCAAAGGCTGCATGGCTGACCCCTTTCCTCATGCCCACCTCAGGCTTCACTTGTGAGGGTCAGTCACTTCCAGGGAACTCAAGAACCAATTGCTTTATGAGTAGGCTGACCTTGGCCTCAGCTCTCACTGTCACATTTTGCCTGTCCTTCCTTCCATGGGGAGGCTTTCTCTTCTGTGTGGCTGGGTGAGCTCCCAGCCACTTCCTCCACTGCTTATGGCAATATAGAGACCCCAGGGATCCAGCCCATGCCCTTTGCATGGCCTAATGAGATGAAACTCAGAATAAATGATGGAACAGTCAGGTTAATCACTCTGTGGACATCATTACTACCCTTTCTCACAGGCAGTTGGTCACTCGCAACCTTGTCTTCACTTGTCCCCTCATCCCATGTGGTCAAGACACCAACCACTTGGACAATTCTGTGGCTAACTCTTGTAGGTCTCACTTCATGCTCACAGGAGATAGGAACTTTGCCTTCATAGGACTGGTCCTATTTCTGACCATACGTGTGTGTGTGTGTGTGTGTGTGTGTGTGTGTGTGTGTGCACGTGCACGCGCATTGAATGTCTGTCTTTCTTACCTAGACTTCAAGCTTCAAGAGATCAGGGACCCTAGGCCTCTCCACCCATATCCCCAGGCCTCAAGCAGAGCCTTGTGGATAACAGGCACCCAGGAAAGCTTTTTCTAAAGGCGAGCGTGCATGACTTGAATGATCAGTCAATTTCCTGAGTGAGCACAACCACTTTATAGAGAAAATGAGCTCTACCATGAAGTCAGGCAGCTTGCCTCCAGACATCACCCAGACAAGATGGCAGTGCACAGTCCCTGCTGCCTCCTTTGAACGTGGTCCATGCACTCAGCTTTTCTCTCTGGACTGCAGGACACCATCCTGACTGATGCTGAGATGGAGAGTGATGTCCACATGAGTGCAGAGGCCCTCGAGGAGGAAGCCAAGGTGGGCCTTGTCACCCCGGAGTCTTTTGCCCAACCAACCCGCATGGGGAGGCCCATGATTGAAGACCCTGCTGTGGACGTGGTCAGAAGGATCCTTCAGTGAGTACCTACACCGTGGACTGTGGCCCTGAACCAGTAGGGGCTGGCTTTGGGGCTTCCTTCACTGCGGTACCAAGGGAATGCTGATCCAGGAGCCTGTGACCTCAGGCCAGGGGCTTCCCTTCTTAGAACCTCGGTTATTCACCCAAACTCTTGAGCTCATAGTGAGACTTACACACCTGGTATTGAGAACCAAGTTTGTCACCCGGCGCTTGGCCTGGGCCCTTGTCGGCATGGTCACCATGGAACATTTCAGGTCTTTTGCTCTGGTTTCAGAATTTCTCAGGCAAAATCAACATACCCATGTGACAAGGACCACTCCCAAACAGGTAGAAACACAGGCCTGTGGGTCTCGGGGAAGGTAGTGGCTGGGAAGTTGGTGGCAGGTGTAGCCTATCATCACCTCTTCTCTGTTCTTAACCTGGGTACTTGTCACCCAAAGCCTTGAAGAGACATCGATACCGGGCAGAGAAGGCTTTAAAGAAGGCCTTGGCCAGCTCCAGTGCTACCTCAGCAGGGAGGTAAGGATTCAAGGCTACTCTAAATTTCCCCTTCCTAGACCCACCCTGGGCCCGCTTGTCCCCAGACAGAGGTCAGATGGCCTGTCTTTTGCTCTCATGCTCAGGAACTGTGTGGGATGGAGGTGGGATAGGTACTACTAACGGTGGCTTTATTCAGGCTTGAGTTCATCCTCAGGGGTGGATCACAGCTCCCACACGTTGGTACCTGGAGAAGCCTCTGACTGGTTATTATTGGGATGGCAGGTAGATCCCTACCCTTCAATCGCCCAGCAGGCTGGACAGCATTAGAAAGGGAGACAGACTGAGCATAGGAGCAGGTGGGTTTCCTGGAGCAACTTCACAGACACAGGAGGATCAGAACAGGGTGTCCCAGTATGTGGTCACCTGCTAAGCTCCGGAGAGGTCACCAAACATGAGCATCTCTGGCCACTAGCCCTAACCAGCATACTTTAGGGAAAGCAAACAGGAAATGCCTGAGCCAATGTTGGCTCTTTGCTAAGCCCTAGATAACATGGCTGAATTCTTGGCTGGGAGAAATGAAAGGAGACCCCATTTTGCTTTAGCCAGTACAAGAGCTCTTGACCCCTGAAGAGAAAGGAAGAGGGTCAAATGGAAAGAGCAAAAGCCAGTGTAGACAGCAGCGAGGGAGCTGCTTTCGGCAGGCTCAAGGACGGGTAGGGTAGTAGGAAGGCTCTGATGGAACTCAGGGAAGGCCCTGCATGTTCTCCTTCCGAGGTATGGCACCTCAAGCTGCAAACTGGCCTGTGGAAGCAGGGCATCGTCAACAGAAAATTGGAAATGTCAACAGAAATGAGGCAAGCTGCCTGTCATTCAGTAACCAAGCCCTGGCCATTTGGAGCCTATCTTTTCATTCCCGGACCATCAGGAGATGGCTGTCTGACTGCCTGCACGTCCAGCTGACAGCAGGCTGACCTCAGGCTGTTTGTCCTGGGCAGGTGGCGGGTGCTCTGGGCACAGCACTCCAGGTTATTAATCAAGAGTTCTGTTTTGTAACAGGTGACCCAGTCAGCTCTTCTTTCTACATCTGCTCTCTCAGAGGTTCAACCATAGAACAGTAGCTATGTCACTGTGACAATCTAGTGTTGTCAGATAAAAGAGGGACCCAAGCTTAATCTCATTGAAGGTCAATACTTAACTATTTAGACTAACCAAAAAGATATAAATATGGATATAATATGTCCCGATATTTCCTGGATACACACACACACACACACACACACACACACACACACACACACATATGTACACACACACACACACATACACATCTTGGTGTGTATATGAGTTCACATCTAACTAGAAGTGTCATATGCTGACCTACTGATCATGATGGCTTTGCTTTAGTCTTCAAACAGGAACAGGAGGCTACAAACTTCTGGGCCTGACCACCCCTACCTCTTGCTCTCCACCTAACCTTGACTGTGACTTGGAAATAAACCCGAAGTCACAGTTATTTTCAGAGGAGTTGAGAGTGGGAAATCATCCTGAAGGACTTTTCTAAAATCCAGTCATCCTGCCCCTCAGGCAGCTCAGCGTCTCAGGCGTCCCAGGCAGGGCTCAGTGGGTGCAGAACCCCACACCTTGTACAAAGTACTGACCTCCTTCTGTCCCACAGCATGACACGACATCCCAAGTACATCAGAGCCGACAAAAAGTACCAGGTGCTTGGGGAAAAGCCTTCTTCTCAGACTGAGTAAGTAGTGGCACATTGTATCCCCCCGTGGAACCCTTTCCCTCTGTGGAAACTTTTCCCTCTGTGGTGTAGTGATAAGTTTTAAGCTACACCTCTTTTTGCTCCTGGCTGGTCATTCTTCTAGCCTCCTTCCCAGGAAGTCTTTGGATCCATGAATAAAACACACACACATACACATTAGCTTATTTTTAATATGTTGTCTAGCTCAATGGCTGGGCACTTCTAACCCTCCACCTGCAACCCTAGGCCTAATTAGGGAGGTGGCCAGTGGTCACTTACCTGAAGTCTTTCACATGGCTGATTGGCTTTACCTCATGCAGCTCCTACATCCATCCGTATCCCACCACTTCATGGTGATTTCTCCTCTTCTTCCCCCATGTCCTAGCCCATACAACCCTAGGGGTCCCACTCTGTCTCCCTTTGCCCAGCCATTGACCCCTGGCTTCTTTATTGATCAGTCAAAAAACAGTTGGGGACAAGGACCTTTAGTGTTTGGATACGCAGATTCCCAGTTGAATCAAAGCATTAGACCCAATCCCCAACACTGTGGAACCTTTCCCTCTGTAAGAACCCTTTCTCTCTGTGAGAAGATTTTCCTTCTGTGAAGACAGTGTGGAAGTAGGACAGATAAGCTTACACCTCAAGCTCTGTTTGTCTTAGCCTAACCAATGTGTTTGTTGACAGACATTTTCACCAAAACGTTCGCATTTTCCAAGCTCAGCACTTCATGGTGCCAAGACCCTCTTGAGGTGTGAGGGCTTTGCTTGTTTATCTTGTTTCTGCTTTTGTTTTACACATTTCCACTTCTCCAGCCTTCCTCTCTGACTTCATCGGTACTTTAGTGACCAAAGCGAAAGCCAGTTTTCTTAGTAGAGCTTCTTTTCAAGCAAATCAGCAGAATCTTAAGTTGAAGAAATCAGAAGCCCTTGGAGGACAGCAAGTTCTAGAGTAGAGCCCCATTCTCTCGACGAGGGGCCGTTAGAAACAGCTTCTCGCTGACCTTTGACCCCAGGAGAGCCTTACCTCTAGAGCTGGGGAACAATCCCCAGGTGACTCGGGAGAGACCTCGACTTGGCAGCCTGATGTGCCCTTATCCTGTGCATGTGACGTACCATGTCACAGCAATCCTGACTCTGTTCACTCAGATCCTGAACTCCCACCACGGTCTAGATACAGAACCATTCCACATATTCCCACAAACATCTCCCTCTTACCTTTCTCTTCCTTCATCACCCCAACGCAGAGCAAGCAGGAATTTGCTTGATTTTTTTTTTCCCTTGTGGCACTGTCAGTTGGAAAATATCATACAAACCGACTTGCAGCATTTGACTTTCTTGGTGACAGCACACTGCTCCTGGCCCTGTCTTAATCTTATTTTGCTACTATAATGGAATGTCTAAGACTGCGCATTATGAACATCAGAGATTTGTTTCTTACAGTTGTGAAGGTTGTGAAGTTCAGGGCAGAATTACCAGCATCAAGCCAGGGATAGAGTGCTTCTTGCCTATAATTCTTGAGCCCAGGAGTTAACACATGAAAACCACCGGTTTAGACCAGCCTAGGCCATGGTAGCATGATCCTGTCTCCAAAAAAGGGAAGGTCGCATTATCCCATTTGGGAATGAGAGGAACAAGAGAGTATAGGAGGGCAGAGAAAGAGGGAGAGAGAAGATGGAAGGAAGTGAATGTGTCTTTTCACTAGGACCTCATTCCTATGATAACTAACCCACACTCCCTGAGGGCGGAGCCTCCAGGACCTCAATGCTTCTCAACTGCATGGCCTTGGGAATGGGTTTCCAACACATGCACTTCAATTGTTTTTATTTCATGTGTGTGTTTGCCTGGATGTATGTCTCCACTATGTGTATGCAGGTGCCTGTCGCGGGGGTCAGATCCCTGCAACAGGTGGTTGTGAGCCATCAGGTGGGTGCCGTGAATCAAACCCAGGTCCTCTGGAAAAGCAAATGCTCTTAACCACTAAAGCCCATCTCTTCACCCACAGCCAGACAGTTCTATGCCTGACTTAATGAAGTGATTTTTTTTTCATCTCTTGGTGGCTGCCAGAATTTTCACCTATGTTTTTCTTTAAAATTCTAATAATATTGCCCTTGAGCTTAAAAAAAAAATTACACCAAGAAAAAGAAACAGTGTTAGAAATAAACACACAAGGTAAATAAATGCTCAGCCTCAGGGGGGCACCAAGAAATGACAGGAGACAAGCTCAACAACCTCACCTGAGACTGACCAACCGACCCAGGACTGCAAGGAAGCGGCAAGCCTAGAGAGGGAAAGCAGAGGTCCCTCGCTGAGGGAGGGGGTCATCAACCATCATCCTTCCAGAGATTCTGGAAAGTCATCAGCAGAGGCTAATAGGAGCCCTCAGAGCAAGCCACACTGCACATCTTCATGCCTTTCTCCCAACGGGTTCATCCTCCCCCAAAAAGGAAAAACTCCACGCAGCTTGCCTTGTGTGACCAGTTGCTTGGAACTACTGTTCTGAAGCAAGAAGGAGCCCTACGGGAGACTGAAATGCACACTTTCAGCAAGAACGCATGGTGGGCTGACTGTACCCAAGCACTTTAACACCCCACTGATGCTCTAGGCTGAAGAGGGCCCAGAAGAGAGTGCATATTTGGCCCCAAGGACAAATACCTTCGATGCGTTGAGGCAAAGAGCCACACCCTCAATCAGCTGGAGAGAGGGTTCACAGCCTCATGCCAGAATCATCACTGTGGTGGGTCCACACTGATAGAGTGTGACCTCGATGCCACCCTTTTTAGGGTTCATCCACAAACCTAGGACCAGTCTCTGCCGACCAGGATGAGTAGAATCGTCTCTCTGGAAGTTTCTCAAGGTCGTCCTTGCCAGTTGTTTGGTTGTTTGGGGGTTCT
This sequence comes from Tokudaia tokunoshimensis, assembly GCA_036184795.1. Classification (NCBI taxonomy): domain Eukaryota; kingdom Metazoa; phylum Chordata; class Mammalia; order Rodentia; family Muridae; genus Tokudaia; species Tokudaia tokunoshimensis. The sequence goes on from BTHU01000005.1 coordinate 33,153,980, forward strand.
GTTAGAGTTCTCTCTACCCATCTCCGACAGACCCCCCTTCGGAGCTCCCCTGGGAAACTAGAATGTTGGGAGGCCTTCACCAGCCTTTGAGAAATATGTGAAAGTTACTGAAGGAAGTTGATTGGTGGACCATCCTGTCACTCTCAAGCAGGGACAGGATTCCGTTAGACTGGCAAAACAAGTTGCCTGAAGTGCAAAAAGGAAAAACAAACAAACAAAAACAAGCAATACCTTATTACTGATTTTGTAGAAATCCGATGACCCTCGGACCTCACGTATGCTAAGGAAGCACTCTGCCACTCAGTTATATCCCTGCTGATTCGTGCAATGCTTTTAGTGCCAATTAAAAACAGAAAGAAAGAAAAACCCTCTGAAATTCCAAATACTAAAGGATTGTAAACCAAGTGCATTCATATTTAATGATATTCCACAATCATTTAAGTCCATAGCCCAATCCAGGGGGCAGCAAGAGTTTGTGAACAGAGATTATGTGAAATCCATGCGAAGATAATTGTGTCTGATTTTAAGTAAAACTAGCTGAAGGGAAATCACTAAAATGTTGGCATTAATTTTCTCCTCATTTCAATATAGTTGTTCTTTTTTAAAAGTATAATTAATAACTTTTGGAATGAAAGGTCACTGACCCAGGCACATGGGTGCTTGGATCTGGCGTTCAGTACTGCATGTGGGTAGAAGTTTCTGAGACTTGTCAGAGCCATCCTGAAATGTTAAGTGTCTCACAACCCCAAAGGCATTGTTTCATCGTCCCACCTTTGAGTTGAGCTCATGGAGTGGGAATCTCCACGGTCAGTAGAAATTTGCTTTTAAGTCCCTGGTGTGTGAGCCATGGGCCTGGTGGCCACTTAAGAGTGATCAGGGGAGGTGCCTGTCTTAGTGTTACTATTGCTGTGATAAAACACCATGACTAAAATCAGCTTGGGGAGGAAAGGGTTTATTCACTCACAGTTTCAAATAATAGTTCATCATCAAAAGCTGTGAGGGCAGGAACTCAAGCAGGGTAGGAACTGGAGGCAGGAGCTGATGCAGAGGTCATTGAGGGGTGCTGCTTACTGGCTTGTTCCCTGTGGCTTACTCAGCCTGCTTTCTTATCGAACCCAGGACCACCAGCCCAGGGATGGCACCACCCACAATGGGCTGGGCCCTCCCCCATTGATCACTAATTAAGAAACGTCCCCACCCACTAACAACTCTCTGAAATGCCAGCCTCAGGAGATCTCACACCCTCTGCAGGACCCCAAAGGCACTGTACAAATTGCACAAATCCACCCAAAGACCTACATATAAACATGTGAAATGTAAATACTAGAAATAAAATTAAGTCTTAAAAAATCTAATTAAATGTGGTAGGAAAAAAACGCTTTCCAAGCATCTTCTCTGGAAACTTGCAGCTCTATTGTCTTTCTGCCCATTCTTCTCTGACAATGACAGGGCGCAGAAGTCATGGATAAGAGCCCACAAGGCCTAGCGCACAGACTGGAGGAAAGCGGGGCGAAATAAACTATCTGAGGGGCTTCAGCCACACCACATGGGGGCATTTTCTTCATTGAGGTTTCCTCCTCTCAGATGACTTTAGCTTGAGTCAAATTAACAAAAAGCTATCCAGTACAGCTCCCCCACAGAATGTCTTACTCATTGGCCTCCCATTTGTAAACTTTTAATTCACTTTTATTGTTAGTACGAGAGTGAATGTGCATGCCAGCCCATGTGTGCAACTGTGTGTGTGTGTAAGTCAGAGAACAGCTTTCAGGAGTAGGATCTTTCCTGCCTTCTTAGGCAGGGTCTCTCTTCTGGTTTCTGCTGTGCCCCATGCTCACTTCGGGATGCTTCTCCAGCCTCTGCCCCCGTCTCATGATGAGAATGCTAGGCAATCACTTTTACCCCAGAGCCATCTCTCTAGCTTTGGCTTACTGTTCACAACTAGTCTTTCTCTCTGTGTTTAAAAAAAATTTTTTTTACTGTTTTTAGACAAAACCCAAAGGTAGTCATGGCCAGCCTTAAACTTGTCCTTGTCTCATACTCCTGACTTTACCTCCTGTTGGGATTATAGGTGTGGTCTATCATGACCAGCTCCTTCTTTTCTCAAAGAGTGCAGGGGACCAACCAGTGTGAGGACCACCAGGGCCTCTGATGAATATCACTCCTGTCTTAGTTAGGGTTTTACTGCCATGAACAGACACCATGACCAAGGCAACTCTTATAAGGACAACATTTAATTGGGGGCTGGCTTACAGGTTCAGAGGTTCAGTCCACTTTCATCAAGGCAAGAGCATGGAAGCATCCAGGCAGTACAGGAGGAGCTGAGAGTTCTACATCTTCATCTGAAGGCAAACAGGAGAAGACAGACTCTCAGGCAGCTAGGAGGAATGTCCCTCAAAGCCCACCCTGACAGTGACACACTTCCTACAAGGCCACACCTACTAATAGTGCCACTCCCTGGGCCAAGCATATTCACAGTCTACATCTAGGGTTAGAAGTTGGGCATACTAAAATGCTACCACCAAGTTGATTTGTGCAGATGGCATGCATAAGTGGGGACTGTGGACTGTGTGTGATCCAGAGCTCCATGGAGGAGACACCAAGGGGAAACATGTTCATCTTCACAGAAGCAAGAAGAAAATGCTTGATTAGCTACTGTGCAAAGTCCCTAGGTAGAGTTCTGATTAGTTAAGGTTAAGTTTCATTTTTGTGGACTGTGGGCATCCATTCATTCTGAGCTCATGCAGGAAACTCAGGTACCAGACATAAGTCTGTCTTATGATCTCCCAGTCAGTGTTTTAGGTACTTGGTAGATTTTACAGTCTGCTAGACGAGACAGATTAATCAGCCAGTCAAACCAATCAATCCCCAAACCACTGATCAGGGTGCATCAGAGGAGCTGAATATCAGAATCAGGCAGAGCTAGGATCTGAGGAAGAAAAGGAACAAATGATAAATGAGACCAAGAAGTTCTGCAGCTTTTTAACATTTTTATTTATTTCATTTATTTATTTATTTATTTATTTAGATTGGGCTGTTCAAAGGTCGAGGCCTTGGGGCAGTATCTATTGCATAGTTACTATGAGTGACAGGGTTAGAATTTTGTCTACCTCAGTGCATCTGGCAGAGGCGACTCACAGATCTGCCTTGTTGGTGTTGCAGGGATTTTAAAAGCATCATCCTGAATCTCCTGTGGGAGAGCAATGAGCACCTGCTGGTGGTAGTGGAGGTGAGAGCCCCTGCCCTCAGACCCTTGCCTACCCTGGAAGCCCCCTCCAGCTCCCTCCAGCCCCACCCCTGCCTTATGCAGTCTGCTGAGCAGACCACTCTACAGTTCCAACTTGGGACCTCGAGCCTGTTGCCTGTTTTATTCGTTTGCTATTTTTGTTTTGTTTTTAACTTTTCCTCCTAAGCACTAAACCTTGTTCATCGATGTGACATTTATTCATTTATTTAAGCCATCAGCAAACATTTCTTGGACATAATTTGTGTGTCAGTTAAAGAGTATGCCAAGAGGAACAAACCCAAGGGCCCCAGCAGCCCAGGTATAGTGGGGCACGGGGAACCAGGTGGGGCTTGCTGTCCTGCTTTGATGTCCCAGAACACATCCAGGTCTCCTGCCTGCCTCCTGCAGGCCAGGTTCTGCCAGGCAGGGCTCATCTATCTCTGTGGTCCACATCCTGCTGCTCTCTAGTATACACACAGCCTTGTTCCAGTCTGAGATGCTGTGGACTCAGGCCTCTAGGGTTAAATAGGGGTTTGTCATCCACTCATTCAAGAATTCAACAGGATCTGTTTGTAGTCATGCTAGGTGGGCCTGGGGTGCAGAGAAGGTCATGCAGGCAGAGGGGGAGTGCTTGTAAAAGCTCAGGGGTGTGGATCAGGATAGACCAATGGGGCCATACATCGTCACCTCTCTCTGGCAGGATTTTTACCGTAAAGAGAAACGCCCAGTCACCAGGCCCGAATGCATGTATGAAAACTTTGACCAGTGCGCCGACCACATCAGCAAGAAGATCTTAGAATATCTCCATCAGATGGATGAGTACCATAACTCCTGCCTTCTGGGTAAGTGCAATTAGGCTGAGAAGCCAGAAGAGGGAGCATTGGAGCAGTTACAGCAGGGAACCAGGGGTGGGCCTCAGCCCATCTTCCCTTTGACTCAGGAACAGAGGAACAGCCTTGTGAAAAACCAGTCTCTTGGAGTTAAGAGAAAGCAACTGTTAGCTTTAATTGGGTTTTTAAAAAAGGATAAAGTTTCATTGTTTTTTCAGGAACGTAGTTGGCTTTCTCCTTTGTTTCTACTCACCCATAAAGTGTACGTTCGATGGCTTTCAGATCATTTCCAGAGCTGGAGAACTGTCATTGCTGTCAATGTTAACCCTCATCAACCTATCCCCTCCCAAACCCAAGCAGCTGACAACCACTGTCTATAATTCCTTGACTCTTTTTTAATTCACGTGGCTCTCTTTTTTGACTGTCTTCCTTAGTTTTATGGAATGTTTTTGAGGCTATGCATGCTGTGGGTTGTATGGTACTTTAAAAAAAAATCACAGAATAATATTCCTCTGGGCATATCGATCTCACTTTATTGATCTCTACAGTGTGATTTCAGAGGTAGCAGTGGGGAGGTATGTCAGAGGTAGCAGTGGGGAGGTATGTCAGGGATGGGGGGATTAGGAGGGACCCAGACCTGGGGTTAAAACTCAGCCATGTTATCTTCTAGCTGCGTAACATTGGCAGGGTGATTCTACCTCTCTGGGCCTCCGTTTTCTTGTCTGTAAGCCAAGGAAGGCATCTTTGGGGATTAATCCCTCACAGGGAATGGCCGGCCATAGCCTTGATTGTAGAATGAGTGCAATCCAAGCCATAGACCACATTTCCCACCAAACTCAGAGGGATCCCATTCTCCATGGTTGTCCTCAAAGCAAAGGCCGAGAGGCTAGGTGTTCTTGGGAAGCACTGTAGATTGTGTTCCTCTCCCGTAGATGCCTGATCTGCTGGTGGGAACTTCTGTCCCCTTTGTTGTAACAGCCCAGCACCCTCCCTGTATCCTACTGAGGACATAGAAAGCACCAAATTTTGGTCTAAAGTACGGTATTTGGGGCATAAAATCTTTTAAAGTGGTTGTAAAGTATGAGACACACAAATGCCAGAGATCAAATGAGAATAGGAACTATGTTAAACAGAGTAGAGACCCCGGCTGCTGCCTGAAGTCCATGGGACCTGGGTCTCCTCTTTCCTAGACAAGGCGTTAGCAAAAGGAGACACATGCCAAGGCCGCCCGAGGTGGGATGTTCCACGTAAAGCTGGGAGCACACAAGGCTCTGCCTGCAGAGCAAGGCAGTTGTAGCTCAAGTCCCTCGCTCAGGCTGGTGATGCACACCTCGCCCATCCCCTGCCCTGCCAACTAGAAGCAAACCACTCAGTAGAAACCTTGGTACTAATGGACGATGAAAGCAAAAGACAAAAAGCTTCACGGGCATCCAAAGCAGAAGTTTAGCCCTGCAGTGGTTCCTAAACATGATTCACACTTACTAAAACACGAATTCTGTTTTATGTGAATCATTCAAAAAGATCTGAAACAGATCCTCCAGCTTCAAGCTACCATTCTCTGACAGTACCCAGAATTTGCTTAATACCGAGACATCCTCTCTAGAGAAACCCACCTTTGCCTTAGCCCTCAAACTCTGACAGATGAAGTTCCCTGTGGTTGCAAAGCACTCGAAGTCAGAGGTGCAGAATGAGAACAGCAAAGATCTCAGACCCTGAAGGAACAGCAGAGACAGCTAGCCCTGCATGGTAGCACACACCTTTGATTCAAGCATCTGGGAGGCAGGGTTTCAAAGTCAAGGCTAGCCTGGGCTACACGGTAAGACTAGGGGAAGAATGAGGGGACGATTTAAAAAGAGGTCGAAGGGGATGAAAGGGGAAGAGAAGGAGAGAGGAAGTGAGAGGGGTCAGGAGTGAAACACCAGGCATAGAATACAAAATGATGCGCTTGTAGCAAGATGAAAGAGGACATTGGAAATGCGAGGAGAAGATACTACAGAAACGACCGATTTGATATCAAAGAGAAATGAAGTAGAACTTCTGAGAAGGAAACATCAAGAGCTGACAACTTAAAATGATGAACGGGTGTCCACCCAGGTTATGTGTAGCTGAATCACATGGTGAGCTGGAAGGCAGACACAGAGAGGAACTACCCAGCAAGACAAGGAGACGAAGACCTGAGAGGTAAAGAGATAGGCATGAAGGAGTTAAGTCTCAGCCCGTGTCGTCTGGAGGTGCAGGAGAAGGAGACAAGGTCAAGGCAGTACCTGAAGCGGTCATGGGAACTTGCCCATGATGAGACACCCGTGAATCCCTCTCTGAATTTGTTTAACCATCATTTTCTGTCTTGGTCTGGCTGCAGACCTCCTTTGGATAGAACAGCTCTTAACCCACTGGAGGGCCGTGTTCTCCCTTTGCTGGAGACATGGCCTCAGCAACTTCTGTCTCCTCTGCCCATTCCTGATACCCTATCCTCAATTCCGGCAGAATTACGTGCCCAGGTGAGGAGGTTTGAGGAACTGCTGCCCCAGGTGTGTTGGCTGGTGACAGAGAACTACAAGGAACAGCACTGGAGGAAATTCTGCACATCCATGAAGGAGGTCCAGGAGCAGTTCGAGCAGCAGCAGAAGCAGCTAGAGAAGGAGAAGGTGAAGGTCACAGGACCAGGAGTGCAGGGAGTTGACACTGGAGACAGGTCACGAGCAAGGATGCTGGGGACAGGGAAATTGGTAACTAAGCCAACACTTGTAGGCAGAAGGCACTCCCCAAACTCTAGGCTGTATATGAAATCTTTGATAGGGTCTTGGTCATTGAGATCAACAACAGTTCAACCATGTTCCTTGGTTGCCATGGGATGTGATTGGTGCTGATTTTATCGGACTAAAGGCCCAGATTGTTTTGGAGCAGGTACTCAGCTCACCTTCTCTCCAACCCTCTGAGTACCAACCACACTCCTACCTTCCCACACTCAGATCACAGGGCATACCTGCCTGCACGTGACCTTAGCTGACAGAAAACATCGGTTCTGATTTCAAGTCTGGGTCAAAATCTCTGCTCATTTCTGCCTTGTTTGATTGAAGGATGCAAATGCTCAGAAGCTCCATCCAAATCTTGGCCATCCCACATGCACCAATCAAATGGAGTCACTGCAAATCCTGGAGGAGCTGAGGCAGCAGAAGCTGAAACGGATGATTCACACGAACCAGGAGAAGATGGAGGTGAGGGCTGCCATTCACCTTCCACCCCAGGGTCTCAGGGCTATACTAACCTTCAGAGAGCTGGGCCTGATGATTAGCACCTGATCCTTTGTTTGTTTGTTTGTTTGAGACAGGGTCTCTCTCTATAATCCTGGCTGTCCTAGAACTTGCTCTGTAGACCAGGCTGGTCTAGAACTGGCAGACTACCTCCCAAGTGCTAGGATTAAAGGCGAGGTCATACTTTGATTTTTAAATTATTTATAAAAACTAGTAATGATTGTTTTCTTCAAGATCCATACCTACTTTTATTTTCTGTTTGGTGAATTGTCTGTGTCTGTACCTTGGCCATTTCTGAAGTGTGCGGGTATGTGTGCATACATGTGCATGCACGTGTGAGTGTGTGTGTGTGTGTGTGTGTGTGTGTGTGTTAGGGGGCGTACTTGTGAACACATGCATGTCCATATGGAAGACTGATGTCTGTGTAGGGTGTTGTTTCTCAGGAACAGTCACCCTGTTTTATGAGACAAGGTCTCTCACTAAACCTGGAACTCACCAAGTAGCCTAGGCCAGTTGGCCAGAGAGCCTCGGGAACCCCTGTTTCTGCTTTCTCCGTGCTGGGCTTTGTGGCACATACCACCACACCCAGCTCTTTTTGTGAATATGGGAACTGAACTCAGGTCCTCATGCTTTGATGGTGAGTACTTAGCCCACTGGATAGTTCTCTAACTCCTCCGAATCCTTTCTTAGTGTTGGGAGAGATCTCTGGGCTCCAAGGACCAGGTGCTAGCTAACCCCAGTGCAGCTGTTCACAAGATGTCAGGGTTGCCTCACTAGTTGGCTCTCCCCGGAGCCGTTCTACTCCCCTCCTGTTAGCCTGGTAGTAGCTTGTTTCTGAAGTCCATTTTCACTCTGTTTCTTCCAGGAATTTGCCAAGAAGTATGCCCGCTTCTTCATAGCAAACTTGGCCTCCTTCACAGAGAGGTTCCTGATACAGTTGGATGAAGTGATCACTATTGATGACATTCAGGTCCCACGTAAGTGGTACACCAGCCTCGTGCTGTGGCCCTAGGGGGATCACAAGGTATAGGGTGGTTGGGTCCTAGGGGTGTCTGCTGTCCCTCTGTTAGGGTGAAAACATTTTCTTCAGTAAGTGGGCTTCTGGCCCCAGAATGATGTACAATAGCCACACTTGTGGCTTTGAGTATATACCAAGCCAAAGTAGCAAAGTAAATACCGGGTTGCAGATAGTTCCATAGACAGCAAGATGTCATCATACCGAGCTCAAAACATCTAATTGGGGAAGTCCCATTGAGGCACTCACCTGGAGCTAATAATCGATAATCCTGGACAGAGCAGGGTACCCCCTCAGCTGAGGCTTCTGTTACCACACTTGGGGGTCACAACCTGTTCCCCAAGTCAGATCTGTCCTCCGGTCCTCAATAAGCCGCTAAATAAGTGGAAAGCAGAAAAAGGAGATTTACTCAGAAAAGGGACAAAGAGATCCTGCAAAGCCCCAAATCCTTCTTCGGGGTCCTGAAATGAGATTAAGTTTAAATAAAAGACCGAGTATGTGCACATCTCTTCCAGCCGGGTGAACATGGACTCCTGCCCACCACTGTCGGTCACTGTCTGCTTCAGTCTCATTCTGTGAGGTGGTCTAAGTTCTCAGGACTGTGCAAAATCTCTGTCCAGGAGACATGTTCCCTTCTGGCAGAGTCCTTTTCCTTCCCCCAGCATGAGATTTCTAGAAAATTCCCATTTCTTGGGGTCCACTGTTTCAACAGGCTGAGAGACACGTTGAGAGGCATAGTGTCTTCTCTAGAAGCCCTCTACGTCTACCCGGCCAGTTACCGCACCAAGTAAGAAACCAGAGCAACAGATAGAGGCCAGTCAGATGCTGACAACATCCAGCCAGACCATCCAGGGGATTTGGAGCCAAGGGCTGGGGTTCCCCACTGAGGCTTTTCCCCAGGGGCAGGGCCCCTCTGCCTCCTCTTCCTCGCTACACATGCTTTTATTGCAAACAGTGCTCATCCCTGCTGGAAGCAGGAGGGAGTCTAGCTGTTCAAGGGGACATTCTTGTGCTGTTTTCATGTTCTCGTCCCTCCGTGTCACTGAGTTTGGGGCAGAGGGCAGCTTCTTCCCTTGTGGCCTTGGAGAACGATTTGAGACAAACATGCTTGGGTCTGAAATGGGGGAGGGTGTGAGCGGGCTGCTTCCAGGGACAGCTTCTTAGTGAGCTCAAAGAACACGTGACAGTTTACTAATTTAATGTACATTGCAAGTGGACTGATTGATTTTTACTTATTTTCATCAAAACCAATGTTTTGGCTGAACAGGTCAATGACAGCCGAATCAAAGAGTAAATATAAAAATAAAGCCCAGGCAGGGAATATCTCCATACTCTTGGGGTTAGGGCACTGTTCCTGAATATAGAATAAGAATCAGAGGACATAAAGGAAATGGCGGCACTTCTGTGGGCCGAAATTAAAATGGGTGGTGGGGGGGAGATCAATATGGAGAGAAACAAAAAATCTGAAGAGTGTTCCTCCTCACAACCCACGAGTCAGAAAAATACCAGCTATCCCTGGGGTTCAGAGAACTCTCACAGGTCAGTCTTAAAAGCAGTCAAAACCCAGGCTCACATGTTCCCAAGAGAAGCAGTCCCTGGGGCAAACACAAGGCCAACCCTCACCTACAAGGAAGAACATGGACATAGTGTTAGCATTTTGTCTAGGCTCTGTCCCCCTGGCAACAGCCAGGTATGTTTGATTCACTATAAAAGGGGCCTCTTGCCCCCTCCTCTCCCTCTTGATCTCTTGCTCTTCCTCTGTCCCTTGCTCCTGCTCCCCCTCTCTCCCCATTCCCCTCTCCACGTGCTCACAGGCCAGCCTCTACTCCTCTGTTCTCTCTCTCTCTCTCTCTCTCTCTCTCTCTCTCTCTCTCTCTCTCTCTCTCTCCCTCCCTCCCTCCCTCCCTCCCTCCCTCCCTCCCTCCGTCTCTCCCTCCGTCCCTCCCTCCATCCCTCCCTTTCTCTGTCTCTACTACCCTCTTGACTCCCCTCCCCATGCCCTGAATAAACTCTGTTCTATACTATACCCTCATCGTGCAGCTGGAGGCACCCTCTTCCCACACATCTGACTGCACATCTACCAAACACATTCCTTCTCCTCTTTATTTTTATAAAACACAACACATGGCATGGCTGAGAGAGAGCTACACGTTAAGAGTCTCCCTGTGCTTGAATAGACTCTTGAACACACACTAGCACAGGTCCTCCTGCCTCGGCATCCCGGTGCCTCGGATCATAGGCGTGTATCCAGCTAGCTTCTTGGTTTCAGTTTGGTGACTATTGGGGCCTGGTAAAGATGTCAGGGAGCAGAGCCCCCACACTGGACAGACAGATGGACAGGCCACCCTGCCAGATGGACAGTCGGACAGTGGGAGGTGTGCATGGCCAGCTGCCCTCTTGAAGAGTGCTGCTCTGCACTCAGAGCCCCGCTCTCCTTACCATGCCAGAGTTGGATCCCCAGGCTAGACATCGGGTGAGCAGCCTTGACTGTTCTTTCCAGGGTGAGGCCTCTCGTCTCTAAATCCGACCACGGTGTCAGGTCCCTGCTTCTCAAACTGTCCATGAGGTCGCAGTCAATAATGTACCTCTTTCCTGTCAGGGATGGAGCCCCCAAAGCAGAAAGTATCAGTCCTCATACGGAGGAAGCTGGCCATGCTCTCTCTGGAGGAAGAGAGGGAGAAGCCGCTGATTGAACGTGGGAGCAGGTGAGAATCTCGGGGACGGTGTGAATGGTGGTGTCCACTGAGGCGGGAAGGGGTGGGGTGAAGAACTCAGGCTCAGAACTCAGACAGACTTAACAGCCCTGGCAAGTCTCTGATGTCCAGTCCTCAGTTTCCATTTCTGAAATGAGTGAGGCTGTTTGAAGAGAAAGGTGAGGTCATCCAGCAAATACTGAGAGTTCCAGGGCCACAAAGAAAAGGAGGCCTGTCAGAGGGGAGGTGCATTCTCAAGCTGCTGACAGCACTGTGAACCACTCCAGCTGTCTGTCCAGTTGCCAAAGTGCCTGTGCCCTGGGTCTGTGGGCAGTGACTCTCCCAACTGTATTCTCCGCTGAGGTTCCTACAGCATAATAGGAAAAATGGGCCAGGAGTTCTTGGCTGCTGCCTGCATGGCAACTTGATGAGGAAACCAAGGCCCAGAAAAAGGGAAGAAGCTTGGGTGTGGCATTTCCCTTTCTCGTACAGCAGGCCCCACGGCTATACACATGGTTAGGTCATCGAGGAAATAAGAAACAGAACACAAAGAGCCCAACAGGAAAAGCTCAGGGGGACCTTTAACAAAGCCATCTAAATCCATGCTAAGGGCTGAGTTTCAAGCTATGCGCTGGGTGGCTGACAAAAGGTGAGGCCAAGCATGTTTGTCTGTAGGAAGTGGCCAGGAATCAAGCCCAACGAAATCACCATTCAAAACAAGATACTGATTCGGAAGACACCATCAATAACCACCAATAAGACCACCCTGGGCCACTTGGCCGCCGTAGAAGCCCGGGATGCCGTTTACCTGGTGAGTCAGGGTCAGGCAGTGTCTGTCAGGAGGAGCAAAACAACTCAGATTGACTGCCCGGGGAAGGAGAGAGCTACCTTTCACTGGGTACCTCAACACCTAGCCGGTCCATGGAGAAACAGCACATGCTAGCTGGTCTCAACTCTTCTATAGGTTCAAGGACACATTGCCAAGGACTATGTTCATCCCCCGGACCAGTAAGGTGGCTAAGCTGTGAACCTTGTGCTATATCCAGCTGAGAGATACCTCTCTTAGTAGTCATGGGGAAAGGCTGTTGCAGAGAGACAGTAGAGTCAGGCACAAGGCAGATAGTTGTAGCAATGCCCATAGCTGCAGGGATCCACTGGGATCCAATGGCAGGAATACCCACAGCCTCCAGGCGCTAACCAATGCCTCCTATTCTCAACTTGAGGCATCTTGCGCCATTCTCTCTGCCACTGCTGAGGGATGGAGAGACTCTCCCATTTCCCTAGCAAGGGCAGCAACACCCGGAGACACCTGCCTTTCTACACCACTCCCAAAGAGCAGAGACAGGGTTTGATCCCCACTGACAGACTGTGGGACTGACCTGATGAGGCTTCACCCGAATGCCACCTGAACTGTCTCCCAGCTCAGAAGATGTACAGACCCTTGCTCTCGGTGCCCATGGAGCAACCTAGTTTTATCCAGTGGCCCCCGGGGAAAGCCTGAAGAGATCCATAGGTCTCTGCCCCTGCTCAGTTTCTCTTGAGCTGGGTGACCATAGGTCACAGCCTTCCCATTGTAAGGTAAAAGAATAACGTCACCTATGTGAGAGCTTGTGGGATGATTTCTTGAGGAGCAGCTTGGAGGACTAGCGCTGTTCCTGAGGGCCAGGGGTCAGTGCTTGTCGAGGGGCAGGGGCGGGGTAGGGGTGGGGGTGGGGGCAGATCTCCCAAGTCTGTGAGGGCAGGAGTCCCCAAGCCTTCCTTTTGCCTCCCTTAAGAAATACTTGGCACTGTTTGACAAAGAACTGAAGGGCATCCAGGATCAGTTCAAGACGCTGCTGTTGGAGTCTCAGCGCTGGAAGGAAAGCTGGAAACGCTCCCTTAGCACCATCCAGGCCCTCTATTCCACTCATTCTCTTCCATACCTCAAATAAAGTCTTTATTTCTCTCCCCTGCCCATCTGTCTACAACTTTCCATCCCACGCACCGTAGTTTTATCAGAGATGAGGACACTTTGGTAAAGAAGGCAGATGTGGAAGGGACTCATGGTTAGCAGGATCAATTGGTGGGTACCAGGACCCAGCCACTTAAAATAGATACCAGGACTTCAAAGAAAATAGCACCTGAGGCACGCTTGATGCTTCCTTTCATTCTCCGGTTGGAGATCAGCTAAGATCGTGCCTGGCAGCCAGACCAGGAGGTGTCAGGGGCCTGCCTGGCCCTCATTGAGGGAGTACACCACCATTAGAAAGACTGCCCACGGGTCTGGAGAGATGGCTCAGTGGTTAAGAGCATATGCTGCTCTTCCAGAGGACGCAGGTTGGGTTCTCAGCACTGAGCAGCTTACAACTCCCTGGAACTCCAGCTTCAGAGACTCTAGTGCCCCCTCTGGCATCTGTGGGCATCTGCAGATACCACACATGTACACACACACACACACACACACACACACACACACACACACACAGAGGAAAGGAGAGAGAGAGAGAGAGATCCTATTCTCCTCAGATTATGCTCAAAGGAGCCTCTGCATGAACTTCTCAACAGAGAAAAAATGAAAGTTCAAAGGCTCCAGGTTAAGGGAGTTCTCAGCACTCACCTGCCCACTGACCCACAGGGACCAGGGATATTCTTTGCACAGAATGGGAATGCCATTGTCTCCTGCCCACTACCCACTTACACACACACACACACACACACACACACACACACACACACACACACACGAGAATGTGCTAGTAGGGAAAGTTGTGAAGTTACTTACCCACTGTTGCTTTTGGGGGGAGGTACCTTCTCCAAATGGCCACAGCCTTCAATGGTGAGGGCTGAGCCAGTGTCTGCAGAAAAGACCTCCCATTCTAGATCTATCCAGTGCCTGAGCCTTGGAAACACAGATGTGAAGCCAGTAAGATGACCCAGTAGGTACGAATGAATGTTTGCCTTATGACCTGAGTTGGATTCCTGGAATCCATGCAGTGGAAGGAGAGAACTGACTCCCACAAGTAGTTCTCTGACATTCACATACACATCATGCATACACAAATACATGCATGCATGCATACATGCATATATACATGCATGCATACATACATACATACATACAGTATATGTTCAAAACAAACAACAACAGGAAAAGCTGGCTGTATAGCAGTTAAGTACCTGCTCCTCTGAAGTCTCTGGTCAAGTGAGAGGCATGGGATGGGTGCTGTCTGTAGCATATGCTTGTCTGTTTTCCAAAGTTCTAAGAGCTACTGAGATCTCTCACCAGGAAGTGAGATCACTTCTTCAAGGTTCCATTATCTGGTCTCCTTCCTTTAATGAGACCCACAAAGCTCCTCACCTAGTGGCTGCCCACCTTCCTCCCACATCACTTCCTTGACTGCACCTGGTTAGTGCCACTGAGAAGATCTGGATGTTTCCACAGCTGCAGGGCTGGGGCTCCAGAATCTCAACAGCTCATTGTGCCTCTCCCTTCTCCAGACCAGCACACTGGGGCTTGTTCTAGAGTCTACTTCTGAGGGATAGCGCTAGGTGAATGTGAGTTGATAGAAAACCTGCAGGTCAGTGTCACAAGCTGCACATGCCCGGAGTCAGACTCAGAATGGGAGGAGTCATGATTATACAACTCAAAGCCTCCTCGGCTCCCACCCTGTGATACTGACCAGCCACATCGCCTATGAGCCTTGTTTTCCGCTCTGTGCTGTAAGGGAGTGGGAATGAAAGTTCATATATTGCCATCCTGTGGTCCAGAGCCTTCTGATGGCTTCACACTGTGCTCAGAATCAGACTGTGTGCCCTTTCCAGCCTGTGTTACAGTAAGCAGCAGCATGCCATGACTTTCTATTCCTGCTGGACTGGTCCTCATGTAACCACTGAGTGGTTAGTGGTTCACTTCTGACTAATGTAACATGGCAAGATCAGTGGGATGCTACTCTGTCACTATGGGCATAAGCTATATGAGAACATGGCTGTGCCCTATAGAACAGGCATTTGTTTCTCTCTGAGCTGGTGGCTGCAAGTCTGATATCAGAGTGTCAATACAGACCAGCTCTGATAAGGTCTGGCTACAAGGTTTTAGAGCACCAACTTCTTGCTACTATTTCTCACAGGGCTGAAAGAGGAGGAGAGCTCTCTGGGCTGCCTTTTAAAGGAGCACTAGTTCCTCTCATGAAGACTCTACCCTCATAACTTAGTTACTTCCTTGAAGTTCTACCTCCCAGTGCCATCACTGTGGGGACTAGGATTCAACGTAAGATTTTGGGGTTGTTGTGATCATAAAAAGAGAAAGCTGTATAAGAATATGTTCTATGGGCATGTGGGGAAAGGGGGTGTCAACGGGCCCATGCCAAGGCATCCCTTCCCCCTGAGAAACCAGGCACACAACGGTATAGTATAGAGTTTATTCAGGGCATGGGGAGGGGAGTTAAGAGGGTAGTAGAGGCAGAGAAAGGCAGAGAGAAGGAGAGAGTAGAGAAGTAGAGGCCGGCCATGACCACGTGGAGAAAGGAGGGAAGGGAAGAGCCCAAGAGGGCAAGAGAAAGAGGAGGGGCAAGCAGCCCCTTTTATAGTGGGCCAGACCTACCTGGCTGTTGTCAGGTAATTGTGGGGAGGGGCATACCTGGCTGTTGCCAGGTGATTGTGGGGGTGGAGTTTAGACAGAATCCTAATGGGGGTACCATAAACACTCATTGTACTGTCTGTCTATAACTTCTAAGATTTAGCTAGCAAAACCACTGCTCTCTCACCTTCCCATGTGGATCCTCCCTTATCTCCTATCTCCACTGTCAGCCCTCTTCCTTTCCCCTCCCCATCTCAGTCTTGCCTCCCCGCTCCCCCGGAATCCTCTACTGGAGATTCAAGGGCCCATATTCAGAGTCACTCTATGGGAAAGGTTCATGTTGAAAGAGCCTAGGAGAGCTCAGATCCAACAGTCAGAGCCCGGGAGACCTCAGGCCACTGACAGGAGCTGGAACTTTCTGACACTCACAGATTCTCCCAACTCTAGCCTCACCAGAGAGTGCATCACTAGCATCTGGAGGCACCCGTGGCTCCCAGAGAAGCCATATGTAGATTCCTGGTCCATAGAAGCTGTGAGAACTGAACTGTTAGCATGTTAACAGTGCCCGTGTTGTGAGAAGAGCAGATAGCCAGGCATCACATCACAGACGCTGATCCTACAGTCCCCTCAGGCATCCTTTTCCTACCCTGGCTGTCCTTCTCCAACTTCCTGTGCTTGGTTCACTTCTGTCTGAACCTCTGCCCCAGCAGAGCTTTGTTGCTAGCACACAGCTCCCAGACTTGAGCTGCTCACAGTATAAATGTCACTTCAGGGAGCCCCCTGCCACCTGCCCTGCTTATCCCCAGCCTCACCCTGCTTCCTCGATTTTTCCTCTTTTCCACCACGTGCATTTTCCAGCCCTGGGTTCTTTATCTGCTCCGTGCCCTAGCCAAGGAGCCAGGACCAGTTGGTGATTTTCTGCAGCCCATGCTGAGCCTACCAGTGCGCCTGGTGTGGGTCTGTCCCGAGCACATGGCTGCCAAAAAAAGGGAAGACTGTGGGACCCTCCCCGCTTCCCGTTCTGATCAGCTCAGACTCTTGGTGTGGTGATGAGGAGATGCAAGTTTACCTAAGGCAGGAGGATGGCCAGAATGAGAGAAGACAGCTGCAAGACCCTTCATGGCTTCATCATGACCCAGGGGCATGCTTGATGCAGGAAACATCCCACCCCTGTTGGCCAATCCCACCTTTTCAGACAGGTAGCCAGGAGCCCCATAGCACATATCACATGCTTTGTCTGTGTGATCTCAAGGCTACGGTTCTCCAAGGTCTCAGGGATGTGCAGCAATGTGGGGACCATAGAAACCTCTCTTGTCTGCCTATGCCAAACTCCCCCACCTCCTGCTTGGTGATCCAGTTCACTCACAAAGGCTCCCATTCAACAAAAGACATTGATTTTCCCCACTGGCAAAGAAGTTCCCCAGGGATCCAACAAAAACTGGCTTTGTTCCAGAACCAGGGTGCAGTGCTCTGGAACCTTCTCTTCCAGTGAGAGCCCCAAGACTCTCCATACTAACTAACCTGCATGGGGACAAAAGCATTTCCCTGAGCCCAGAGCACAGTGACTCACTGGTAAAGAACTTAGGTTGAGAGATGAACTTAGGTTCCTGAGCATGTGGAACTATTGGGGTCACAATCTCTAAATCCACCACTTCCTAAAGGAGAAAACAGGGGCTTTCTACCTTGAAGCTTCTAAGCTTCTATCCATATTAGTAGATAATATAGCGAAGGTTTATGGTAGTTCTGGGTGCTAGGACTTCAGGTCCATGGGGCTGTGTTCTTGAGGCTTTCTGGAGACATTAAAGAGTCCTAGGTTTCCTCATGCCCATGCTCTGGGCCCCTAGACATATTTCTAGAGGACCGGATGCCACCGCCATCTAGAGAAGATACCTTCAACCTCTTCTTCCTGGGACTGTGGAACAGAACAGCAATACATCCTCCAGATCTGCCCACCTTCTGTGATCTAAGGCAGTCTTGTTTTTCTGGGACTCAGTTTCCTAAATGCCCCATGTCAGGCTGGCTGCAAAGTTGCAGTGCCAGTCACATCAACACAGGATGGGCTGCTGGGGTGGAGAGGGTCAGGTGCATCTCAGTGCAAAACTTTACCAACTCAGGCAGATGCTAGAGGACATTAGTAACCACAGCCAGGCGTAATGTCCATAGCCAGGCATACCCAAGAAGCTCTGTACCCGAATTAAGAAGTGGGCGTGCTGCTGAGTTTCTGCCTCGGCATGCTTGTGAGAACAACAGCTCAAGATGGTAGCTGCTCCCACACCTGTTGATCCTGGTCCCATTAATACTGGAGCCAGGAACAATGCTATCTTGCTTAATAAGCACAAGGATGGAAGATGGAGGAGGAATAGTTCCCCAAAGAAAACCTGAGGTGCTGTTCCCGACAGAGAGAGCTTGTTCCTGGCCAGGCAAAAGCTCTAGGTCTTGGCTCATACACACAGATTCATCTGACACTAAGCACATGGAGATGTCCAGGAGAAGGAATGTGCCTTGGCCAAAGTCACACTAACAAATCTCAGACTCTGGTTAGCCTTCACTGTGGCTATACAGAGACGTGTCACTTAACAATAGGGGAATGTTATCTCTTAGTGTTCTATTGCTGTGAAGAGACACCACGAGCATGGAAATTCTTATCAAAGAAAACATTTCATCAGGGATGACTTACAGTTTCAGAGATTTAGTCCATTATCACAGTGGGGAGCACGCAGGCAGACATGGTGCTGGAGAAGGAGCTGAGAGTTCTACATCCAGATCTGCAGGCTGCAGAAGAGAGAGCCACTGGACTTGGCTTAAGCTTTTGAAATCTCAAAGCCCACCCACAGTGACACACCTCCAAAAAGGCCATACCTTCTAATCCTTCTCAAATAGTGCCACTCCCTGATGACTAAATGTAGGCTTATATTTTTCAAAACCTACTTATTAAGGGTTCTCAAACACTTTGACCCCCATTCTAGCCCACCATCCAGAGGTAGGAGGAAAATAATTCTAAATAGGACAAGGAGATGTGAGCCAATTTAGAAGTAGTTCTTTGGGACCTTTCTGATCTCCATTGTCAGGATACCAACAGTCCAGTTCAGTAGTGTCAGGATACCAAACACAAATCTATAGTGATGCCACAATCCAGAAGAAAGTGTCAGGTCTCTGCAGAATCAGCACAAGATAGTGGAAGTGATCAGAACCAGTGGGAACACCCAGGAGACATTCTCTGCTGTGCCTCTCTCAATGAAGTGAAGATCAGGGAAGATTCAAGACCAATGGAGCATTGCACAGCTATCTATGCAAGGACATCATCACTGTCCATTTGAATCCATTTATACTCTCTCCAAACATCACATGTCCTTTTCAGTGTCCTGCCTCAGCAAAATACCACATGAGTCTGCATCACATGACACAACCAGAAACTTCCACTTCAACTAAACATTGAAATATATTAGCCTATGGGGGACATTCTTATTCAAACCACTGCACATATTATAAGACATGTATTATCAGATGTCTTTGTCATGTGAATACCGTAATGTAGACATGGTATAGGCAAGTCACTTGACATGACTTCTTGGCACAAACAGGAAGTTAAAAGAAACACAAGATGTAAGAGGTTGCTGACTGCTACCACAGCATACTGTTTTATAGTAAGTTTGCTGGCTTGCTTGCTTGCTTGTTTGTTTGTATAAGTAGGTATATACTTCAAAATAATGATACAAGGTACAGTACAATAAGTGCATAAGCCAGTAGTAGTCATTTTGTATTAATATTACCCACTGTAGATAATTGCATCTTTACAATAGTTTATACCAGCAGCAGGGTGAGCAGGCTGAGCATGGGAGGAAGCATGACATGAAGACAGTAATTACAACAGCTGTGCCATCCCTAGGAGACAGGACTCTTGCAGCTCCATATAAGCTTATGGGACCTTATAGTCATATGTATGGTCCCTTACTGACCTAAACATACTTACTCAGTGTGTGATTTTACTATAATCCTTCAAATAGCAGTGACACAAGAGCGATTTCTTTCTTTCTCAGATATAAAAGAAATGTGAAGGCAGACAGCATACACCAATCTTGGGCTGACACCTGGGTGAGTTCCCAGATCACCTGTCTTTCAGTCCTGACATGGAACAGGATGGAGTTCCTCTAGTGATGGAGAGTTAGAAGATGGAATAAATTCTTTCCTCCCCAAGTTGCTTTTGGTCATGGTGTAATGTCACAGCAATAGAAACCCTAACTAAGACACTCTAAGACTGTGCTTAGCTTTATTAAAAATTACTCGTTCCCGGTTTTCATCTGCACCTGGAGCTGATCCTGTGCCACAGCACTCCATACCCAAATACCATCACCAGGGGAGAGTGGGTCTCCAAGGAATGCTGACACACCTGTGAGCACAGGTAAGACCACCACTTCTGCTCAAATTCCTGACCCAAGAGGGACCAACCCAGAGCCATCAGGACACAGAACTCAAGGAACATCTTGGGACAGGATCCTTCCAGTTTCCACCCCAGAACTGACCCTGTGCCACAGCTCTCCATACCCAAATTCTTCCTGGAGAGAACTGGTCTTCTAAGAGTACTGACACACAGGTTTACAAGAGGGACAAGCTACAATCAGAGACAGCAACACCAGCTATCACCAGAGATAACTAGACAAGGTGATAGACAAGGGCAAGAACATAAGCAACAAAAACCAAGGCTACATGACATCATCAGAACCCAGTTCTCCCACCACAGTGAGCCCTAAATACCCACACACACCAGAAAAGCAAGACTCTGAGTTAAAATCACATCTCAAGATGATGATAGAGGGCTTAAAGAAGGGCATAAATAACTCTCTTAAATAAATACAGGAGAACACAGGTAAACAGCTAGAAGCCCTTTAAGAGGAAACACAAAATTCCCTTAAAGAATTACAGGAAAAGACAACCAAACAGGTGAAGGAATTGAACAAAACCTTCCAGGATCTAAAAATGGAAGTAGAAACAATAAAGAAATCATAAAGGGAGACAACCCTGGAGATAGAAAACCTAGGAAAGAGACCAGTAGTCATAGATGCAAACATCACCAACAGAATGCAAGAGATAGAAGAGAGGATCTTAGGTGCAGAAGATACCATAGAAAACATTGGTACAACAGTCAAAGAAAATGCAAAAAGCTCCTAATCCAAAACATCTGGGAAATCCAGAACACAATGAGAAGTATAAACCTAAGAATAAAAGGTATAGAAGAGAGTGAAGATTCCCAATTTAAAGGGCCAGTAAATATCTTCAACAAAATTATAGAGGAAAACTTCCCTAACCTAAAGAAAGAGATGCCCATAAGCATACAAGAGTTCTACAGAACTCCAAATAGATTGGACCAGAAAAGAAATTCCTCCAGTCACGTAATAGTCAAAACATCAAATGCACAAAATAAAGAAAGAATATTAAAAGCAGTAAGGGAAAAAGGTCAAGTAACCTATAAAGGCAGGCCTATCAGAATTACACCAGACTTCTCACCAGAGACTATGAAGGTCCTGGACAGATGTTGTACAGACCCTAAGAGAACATAAATGCCAGCCCAGGCTACTATACCCAGCAAAACTCTCAATTACCATAGATGGAGAAACAAAGATATTCCATGACAAAAACAAATTTACACAATATCTTCCAACAAATTCAGTACTACAAGGGATAATAGATGGAAAACACCAATAGAAGGAGGGAAACTACACCTTAGAAAAAGCAAGAAAGTAATCTTTTTTCAACAAACCCAAAAGAAGATAGCCACACAAACATAAAAATAACATCAAAAATAACAGTAAGCAACAATCATTATTTGTTAATATCTCTTAACAGCAAGGGACTCAATTCCTCAATAAAAAAAACTTAGACCACTGGGCAGTGGTGGTGCACATCTTTAATCCCAGCACTTGGGAGGCAGAGGCAGGTGGATTTCTGAGTTCGAGGCCAGCCTGGTCTACAGAGTGAGTTCCAGGACAGCCAGGGCTACACAGAGAAGCCTGTTTTGCAAAATGGAAAAAAAAAAAAGACATAGACTAACAGACTGGATATATAAAAAGGACCCAGCATTTTGCTGCATTCAGGAAACACACTTCAATGTCAATGACAAACATTACCTCAGAGTAAAGAGCTGGAAAACAATTTTCTAAGCAAATGGTCCTAAGAAATAAGCTGGAGTAGTCATTCTAACATTGGATAAAATCAACTTTCAACCAAAAGTTATCAAAAAGGATATGGAAGGACACTTCATACTCATCAAAGGAAAAATCTACCAAGAAGAACTCTCAATTCTGAACATCTATGCTCCAAATGCAAGGGCACCCACATTCATAAAGAAACTTTACATATTGAACCTCACACAATAAAAGTGGGAGAATTCAACACCCCACTCTCATCAATGGACAGATCACGGAAACACAAACTAAACAGAGACACAGTGAAAATAGCAGAAGTTACGGACCAAATGGATTTAACAGATATCTATAGAACATTTCATCCTAAAACAAAAGAATATACCTTCTTCTCAGCACCTCATGGTACCTTTGACCAAAACAGGTCACAAAACAGGCCTCAACAGATACAAGAAGACTGCAATAATCCCATGCATCCTGTTAGATCACCATGGACTAAGGCTGGTCTTCAATAGCAACAAAAACAACAGAAAACCCACATACACATGGAAACTGAACAATGCCCTACTCAATGATAACTTGGTCAAGGAAGAAATAAAGAAAGAAATTTAAAAACTTTTTAGAATTTAATGAAAATGAAGGCACAATATACCCAAATTTATGGGACACAATGAAAGCAGTGCTAAGAGGAAACCTCAGCTCTGAGAGCCTCCCAAGAGAAACTGGAGAGATCATACACTACCAGCTTAACAGCACACCTGAAAGCTCTAGAACAAAAAGAAGCAAATACACCCAAGAGGAGTAGATGGCAGGAAATAATCAAACTCAGGGCTGAAATCAACCAAGTAGAAACAAAAAGAACTATAAAAAAAAATCAACAAAACCAGGAGCTGGTTCTTTGAGAGAATCAATAAGATAGAGGAACCCTTAGTCAGACTAACGAGAGGGCACAGAGACAGTATCCAAATTAACAAAATCAGAAATGAAAAGGAAGATATAACATCAGAAACTGAGGAAATTAAAAAAAATCATCAGATCCTACTACAAAAACCTATACTCAACAAAACTGGAAAATCTGGATGAAATGGACAATTTTCTAGACAGAAACCAAATACCTAAGTTAAATCAGGATCAGATAAACCATCTAAACAGTCTCATAACCCCTAAAGAAATAGAAGTAGTCATTAAAAGTCTCCCAACCCCCAGAAAAGTCCAGGACCAATTGGTTTTAGTGCAGAATTATTTCAGACATTCAAAGAAGACCTAATACCAATACTCTTCAAACTATTCCACAAAATGGAAACAGAAGGAACACTACCCAATTCATTCTATGAATCATAGTTATACTGCGTATTCTCCCTTGGAGATAGAACAGTTTATGTCTAATCAGGAACCTATCACAATTTCCTTTCATAAAGGACTTCATAAGAGATTTTTTTCTTCTTCTATCATATTTAATTTTCCAAATAGATTTTTTAAAAACTGGATGAGTGCATATTACTTTTAGCTTCAGAAGACATCATGTATATTTAAGAGGCATATATCTATTATAAATTATTTTGATGACTTAAAAAAGTCAGTACTGAGTTGTATATTTTAAAATAAATTTTATTAATTTAATAAAAAAAGAAATTAAAAAAATTGCTCCTTCTGTCTTCTAAGATACCTACCAGTCTGCACTCCCAGCAGCAGTGCAGTCCACATGGTTGTCAGCACTAGATGTCGTTGGCTTTTTGTATTTCAGTCATTCTCATAGGTTCTTGGTGGGAATCTCATTGTTATGTAAGTGGAGGTTCCCCAACGACAAATGCTGTTGGACATCTCACATGTGTCCTTACCATCCATGTATCTCCTGTGCCAGTTTATGTGTAATGCATCTTAGTGAGAGTCTGTTGAGTTTTTTCAGGTCTACAGATTAATTTCATTTGTTTGGAAAGTTTCCTGTTATTATTTCTTCTAATATTCTTTCTTCCTCTTCCTCTTCTCTTTCTGGGATTCTCATAATGTGTATGTTGGTCCACTTGCTATTTCAGAGTCTCCTTAATCTCTGTTCACTTCTTCTCATTCCTTTTTCTCTCAGCTTGTCAGAGTGGATAATATTGATTTTCTTTTTTTACCCCCTCTGAGCAACTCTTACTTATTCTTTGATTATTCCACAATTGCCATCATTAATTCTCTGTTGCTGTGACAAAAACACCATGACCAAAGCAACTTATAAAGCGAAGCATTTAATTTGCGAGCTCATGGATCCAGAGGATTAGAATTCATGACCAACGTGGTAGGAAGAATAGCAGCAGGCAGGCATGTATGGTGCCAGAGCAGTGCCTGAGAGCTTACAGGGAAGGGGAGGGAAGGGAGAGGGGGAGGGAGGGAGAGAGAAGAACAAGTATACTAACTGGGAATAGTATGGGTTTTTGAAACCTCAAAGCCTACTCACTCCCAGTAACACATCTTCTTCAATAAGGCCACACCCCCTAATCCTTCACAAACAATTCCATTAGCTGTAGTCCAGACATTCAAATATATGAGCCTATGGGTGCCATTCTCATTTGAACTACCACAACAATGTATCTTGACCATTGAAGCGACCTCCAACTCTCTCACCCATCTATCAAAAGGTCCTCCTCCACCTTCTTTCTCCTCCTCCTTCACCTCTTCCTCTTCTCTTCCTCCTCCTCATCCCTCACCTCCTCCTGCTCCTCCTTCTGCTCCTCCTCATCTTCTTCTTGATCCTAATCAGTGCTACCTGCTAAAATGTGGCTTTGTACGGGTTTTGCGCAGGTAAGTACAGCTGCACTGAGTCAAGGGGTGTTCATTGCTGTGCCATGTCTAGAAGCATTTCACAGAACTCCTCTCTAGTCTCTCCTATCAACCCCTTGTTCTGTGATGCTCCCAGAGCCTTGGAGGATCTAATGCAAACATCTCATTTAGGGTTGTACACTCAACTGTCAGTTTTTCTCAGTGTTCTAACAGTTACGAGTTTCTGTGTGACTGCCTAATTTCAATCTTGTCTCTGTGTTCACAGATCTCTTCCATTCAAGTCTACTGTTGAATGTCTTCAGGGAAATTTCCATCCCAGTAACTTTAGTTTTCAGGTTAGATTTTTCCCTTTGGTTTCATGTATTTCTACCTTTTTTATTCATGCCCTGATCTATTTGGTTGCATACTATTTTGAGGTACTCCTTTAGTTCTTTGTGAATTACATGAGGCCTAACATGTGATCTGAATTAATTTTAATAATTGCGATTGGAGAAAAAAACAAAACAAAACAAACAAAAAAAGCAATGGTTGCCAGAGCTAACTATTGAGAGATTTCAAGGTTTCTTGCTAAACGAAGTCAATGAAATTGACACAGCCTGTGAACTGATTGTTAGTCTATTAATTCTGATGCTGTGAAAAGACGCAACCTGTCTGTCCATGTTTTGGCATGGTGGTAGTTACAACAAACACTAACTCCTTATTTGGAAGACAAAGTCATTATTTCCTATTCTTCCTTCAGAAAGTCATGGCAGGAATGTGAGATGCTGCCCTGAGACTGCCAGTCCAGAACAGGGATAAAGGTGAGACAAAGGGTTGAGGCCATAGTGTGAAAAAAGGCCCAGACTCACCAAAATATTTTTCATCAAGTCTCCCTATCCTCCAGGATGCTGTAAGTGTTGCTTTAAACTCTGGAAATAGGAGGTGATCATTTTGGATAGTTGCTGTCAGTTCACTAGTTGTTTAGGTAGAATGGCATCCTGCTGAGATGTCACACCACCCTCTTCCGTGATGCCATTAACATTCTTTAAAGATTTACTTTATTGTTCATGTGCGTGCATGTGCACCGCATGTGAGTGAGCATGCATGTGTGTGTGTGTATGTGTGTGTGTGTGTGTGTGTGTGTGTGTGTGTGTGTGTGTGTGTGTGACCACAAGGCCAGAAAAAGATTTCAGATCCTCTGGAGCTGGAGTTATACATGGTTGTTAGCCATTGAGGTGGGTATTGTGAACTGAACTCTGGTCTTTTGCAAGGACAGCAAGAGCCCTTAACCACTGAGCCATCCATCCAGCCCCTGTATCACCTTTACTACCAGCCACATCATTACCTCTGATGGCTGAGAATAAGTCCATTGTATAGATATACCACAGTTCATTCATCCACTCATCACTTGATGGAGAGTTGGTTGCCTACATTTTACATTGCTTACATCACGCTGTTATGAATGTCCATATGTAACTTTCAGTGTGACTATTACTTAAATACAACATACTCAAAATCTTTCTGCTAGTAGTCCATATACAAGTTTCAAGAATAAATTTACAAATTAAAAGTATCATCCTATTCATTGTGTGCTATCGACTCCGAGTTCTGTGTTCCAGAGATTTCCCCAGAATGCAAGTAGATGAGGAGTCTGGCTTCTCCTGGTTTGCCTCCCAGGGGGAGGGGTGTGGAACAGAGAGAAAACGGTGGATGGAAAGCTTTCAATGGTGATAAACTAAGAGAAAACAAGTGAAATGTGGCAAAGATGGACTGGTGTGCACGTGTGAATATGGTGATGCTCAGAGAGGGCTGAGACTGAGCCAGGATCCTGAACTTCAGCAGCCAAGATGGCCATGGTGTAGTCCCCAAACACAGATGGACTTACAAACCCAGAAAACTCAGTTATTTTCTACTTCCCATCACCTAACTTGGCTTTGGCTTTTCTGTACCATCCTGAGTTGCTGTTGTTACAGCTGAGTGTTCCCCTTCAGCAATGCAAGCCTTTAAAACAGATGATTCATTATTCTTAAAGGGTAACCAATGCCCAAACACATCACCGAGATGCCACTAAATATTCTTTACTTGTTAACGGTGGAGGACAGAATCTTTGTAATTCAGCCACTTGCAAAGATGAGAGTGGATTTACTGCCACTTAGAATTTGAACTAGAATAGCCAGTTAACCATATTACCAAAAGGTCAGATGATTGCTTAATTTCTCACCATTTATCTTTATTCCAGAGACCTCACATTTTTATTTGCATCATAGGCCAGGCTATTATTTGGACTTCACTTGGTGAAATTGTCAAATGAATATATTAATACTTAGCTCAGTGATAAAACACTTGTCTAGTGAGAGAAAGGCCCTGGAGGTTTGGTTCCCAACACTGGAAAGAAAAAAAAAGGATAAAATCTCTCTCTCTCTCTCTCTCTCTCTCTCTCTCACACACACACACACACACACACACACACACACACACGAGAGAGAGAGAGAGAGAGAGAGAGAGAGAGAGAGAGAGAGAGAGAGCACCAAGCATAAACAAAAACAATAAAAACCAAGAAAACTAACACATACAGATTTTGAGCTGTCCTTGCCACTGAGCCTGAAGTCTCAGGCTGGATTCCCAGACCCACATGGCAGAAGAAGAATTCAACTCCCACAAGTTGTCTTCTGATCTTCACATACATTATAGCAAATGTGTGTGCATACACACAAAATAAATAAATACAGAAATAAAATGTAATGAAACCGTTGAGACAGGGTCTTTCTATCCTGGAATTTGCTATAAGGACCCAACTGGCCTCAAACTCACCAAGATCTACCTGTCTCTGCCTCCTGATGCTGGGATTAAAAGCATTTACCACCCTGATTAACCTCATAAGTTTTTTTAATTTTAATTTTACAAAAAGATTAATTCTGCCAGTGCATACCTCTAATCCTAGCACTTGGAAAGCAGGGGCAGGTAGATCTCTGTGAGTTCCAGGATAGCCTGGTCTACATAGGGAGTTCCAAGTTAGCCAGGGCTGTGTAGAGAGACTTTGTCTCAAAAACAATAACAACAAAACATATGTGTCTGTGTAAGTGTGTATGTGTCTATGCGAGTGTATGTATGAGTGTGAGTGTGTGTGTGTGTGTGTGTGTGTGTGTGTGTGTGTGTGTGTGTTTGTGTGAGTGTCTGTGTGGTTCTGTGTTCTGCCTCTCCTTCTAGGGTGTCAGGACACCACCAATACACTGGCTCCAAGAGGACTGGTGGAAGTCTAGGACCGGTCTGTAGTCCACCTGGGGAGAATGACACAGAGTCTGGGATGAGCAGGATCCTGGTCTGGTTGGGAGTAAGTGTGTGTGTTGAGGGGGAGGGGGGTTAAGGGTAAAGGCTTATGGCCTTTTTAGATGAAGGCTTTCTCTGACAAGCTTTAGTAAAGCAGCTCTCTGAGACAGTCTTAACTTGTTTTTATTTCTTTATCAATTTGAACAAATACCCTTTATTTGCGGTGAACCAAGGGTTATATAGTTCTGGGGAGAGACATGAGAATATCCAGGGAGGGAAAAGATTATTATTAATAAAATAATTATAATAGAAGATTATTAGCTGAAGGCTAAGTCTACTGAGATGCCTCATTTGCATGGGGGAGGATTCCGGATGCTGTACTTATGAGATGGACCACTTGTGGCCACCTGGTTGGGGGTGGGGCAGTCTCTGGGTAACCTGTTCCTAGGCAGGCACAGAAACAGGGAGGGAGTTAACCCTACTCCTACTGTAGGGTATCATTTGCTCATTTATAGTATCTATGGTATTTAATAGGTTAAATTTTTTAGATTTTTCCCCCCTGTGGATAGGCCCCTTGATTATCAATGCAAAGGGGAAATAGTCTCTTCATTCATGAGCACAAACACCAATGCTAAGAAACTGTCATAATCGTAACATTAGGATGCAGTGAGCCAAAACCAGTCAGACATGGTTCCTAGTATATTAAAAGTGCAGTGTTAGTATGTCAGGGCAGAAGTTGTAGTCTCTCCATCAAAACTAGAAAAGCAAATGCAGTGTGTTGATACTTTTTTATTATATAGTCATGGAGAAAAATGCAAAATGCTTTTACTTACTCAGATACATTTAGAATCCCATTGAGAACTCTTAGAGTCCTCAGACCAAGTCCAAGGCCTTTTACTACCAGAGGCCTGGCTTTCGTATCCTCAGGCCTGCAATCCTGACTAGTGCTGAGTGATGTATGGATATGGCACATGGATTGTAAAATCACTGTTGCTTTGTAGTGACTGCCCACGTGGCACACACAAGCCTCTACCCACAAGTCTCAGGGTCACCAAGAAATGCAGGTTGGCCTTCTCAGATTCAATATGGGGTCAGGATTGAGAGAGAATGACTGAGGACCACCCACAGTCATGTTTCCTTTAGTCCTCCTAAGGGAAGATCCCCAACAAAGCATTACCAGTTTCTGTTTTGAACATATAGCCATTGCCTAAGGAAGAAATGAGGAGCTCTGAGTGCCAGGCTCCAGAAAACTGGGTAATCTGGGTTTGCCGGGAGAAAGAAAGCATGACCTTGAGGTCAAGGAAAACAGCAAGATTTGGAGACATGCTTCAAACACTAAGTGAGCTCCCTCCCCAAAGGGAGAGCTATATTTCTCCTCTAGCCTCGGAGTTAGGATCCAAAGAATATATTCTAATCAAGGGGGGGCGTTGTATAAATGGAACTGTGACTTTCAGAGGTGCCTTTCCCATAAGCACGGACTCACACCAAGGCATTTTCCTTGTGTATAGAGGTGCCCCGTGCACTGGTCAGTGTATTGACTACAGGCCAGATAGGCTTCCTGGTTGACAACCTAGGCATCTGGAGTGGTCACATTCCTCAATGATAAGTCACATTCCTCTGGTCTGTCCTCCGCCTCACCATCTAGGATGTACTAAGCGCCTATACAGACAGAGTGCCTGGCAGCTTTCCAGGAAGGAGGCAACTCTGGAACAAGCTGAGGGACAGTCGGAAGACTTTTAGAAATCTACAGAGAGAAAGTGTGTGGCTGTTGAGTGACAGAGTCAAGATCAAGTCTCTATATGAACAACTGTCAGTTTCATGGACTCTCTGTGTCTCTTCACCAGAATCAACAGGTTGAAATCCCAACCCTCTCTGTGATGCTGTTAGGAGGTGGGGCCTTTGGCAGATGATGTAGGTCATGAGGGTGGAGTCTTCATTGATGTGCCCACTGCCTTTATAAAAAGAGGTCTCAGTGAGGTCTGTGCATACTTGTCACTATGTGAGGGGAAAGGAAGCTCCTCTGGAGGATACAATGAGGAGCCAGCAGTCTGCAACCCAGAGGAGGGTCCTCAGCAGAACCGGACCAAGCTGGCACCCGGATCTTGGACTTTCAGCCTCCAGAACCGTGAGAAATAAATTCCTGTCGTTTGTGAGCCACACAGTCTGTAGTGCTTTGTTATAGCAGCCCCCAAATGGCTGAGACATCATCAATCTGCAACTGGTACCCAGATTTGGTACAAGATGTTTGCTAACTTACAAGTATATAGTTCTACGCAGATATTCTTACAGTAGATAGAGGTTTGCTATTTTGATGCTTTTAATGTATTGCCTTTTGCTTTGCTTGGAGAGTCTTCCCCCTCCCCCATCATTCAGAGTACAGACAGGTCGCATAGCAGTAAAGAAAGTGTTGGACTTGAGTCCTTCACTTATTCATTCATTGCAAATATTTGCTGTCAGCCAGTGTGTGCCAGGTGCTAGAGCATGCAGTTATCGTGATCCCGGAACCACCTCTAACACACAAAAGGCTCTGGAAGGAGTAAGCTCTGGGACATTTACAAGCAAGTTTAGAGTCCGCGTTCTGGAGTGTGTGCTGTAGGAGGAGGAGCAAACTCATCAGCGCTGAGTAATAGCCAGCTTCCTGCAGGAGCCCTGAGTCCTACCCTGGCTCAAGCCCTGACCCCACCCGAGGTGTTAGATTGTTATAGCAGCAAATTACAAAGCATCCTGTTTTAAGGAAACTGCCACAGAGATTAAGGGCTCAAACTTTAAATGAGAGGAAGTTGAAGGGAGAATTGGGAGATAAAATATTGGACTACAAGAACTCTGGGGAATCCCTTGAAAGGAATGATTTCTTTAAAAGTCTTCAAGTGGTTTAAGCGCTGTGGAGAGTAAGGCATCCTGTACTGTAGTGAGTGATGGAGAAGTCCAATAACGGCACGCCTGTGCGTCCCGGGTCTATTGCTGTAACCACGCACATCTTGCTGTCCATGTTTCTGGGTGGGGTTGGTTGTCAGGGAATTTCTATCAGTATTTAAATCTGTAGGGCCCAGGAAACAGCTCCCAAACTTTATGATAATCATTTTAAAGCTTCCTCTACTCATTTACTTCTGACATAGAGTTCACAGCTTCCCCACCCCCGCCTCTGAAAAAAAAATCATCATAAAATTCATCATAAAATTGTGGGGAAAGAAATTCGTGCTCATACTGAAAAGAGGTTTTTGTCATCTACACAAATAGCCGGCAAGACATTCATTCACACTTTGGTTGGAGCAAGGGACATTTCTCTGATAAGTGGACAAGACACCGACCATCTAGGTACTGGCCCAGACTAAACTCCCCTGTCATTGTGACAACTAACATTACCCTCCTGAGAATCTAGAATGTCCTGGGAGCAGGCGGGGGGTGGGGAGGAGCTTCTCCCAGGATGGACCACAGACTAATAGGAGTTGACCTGATGGCCTCAAGAGAAGCTCTTCTACTTAATTGGATTAGCTCTGTTGTGGAAAGGGGTCCAAGCTACAACTGGAGCCAAAGGGCTTTGGAATTCAGTTCAGTGTAATCTTGGACTTTGACCATGGACAAATTAGCAAGTCAGGAAGGACTGTGTGCATTGTTGCCTAGGAGGCACATTTCCTGAATCCTAACTGTTCTTCCTTTTCAGTCTGTGAGCCCGAGGCGAGTGTCCCACCCCCAGGTTCCTGTGCCATTTCTTGTCACTGCTGTCCCCTTTCTTCCCTCCCACTCCCAACAACTATTGTAACATAATTTTTGTATACCGATAGGTTTATCCATGATTTCAGTTTGGTGACCGATTGCTTTGTTTAAAGCACCAGTTACCTAATCTCAGGCCTTGCTAAACAGCCCGGCCTCTTTCTCAGGTACTTGGTAGTGCTTAGTAGACACCATCCATATTGTCGGTCCTGCATAAGCTGTATGAGTGATGCACAATTTAAGCAGGAAGGTGAAGATGGTATCTTGGACAGCAGGTTCTACCCTATTGGTTCTCTACACAATAGAGTGTTCAAGAAGTGGTTCTCAATTTATGGGTTGAGACCCCTTTGGGGAGGGGTCAAACAATCCTTTTCACAGGAGTCAGATATCCTGCATAATAGATATTTACATTACGATTCAGAGTAGTAGCAAAATCACAATTATGAAGTAGCATGAAAAAAATAATTTTATGTCTGGGGGTCACCACAACATGAGGAACTATGCTAAAGGGTTTGAGCATTAGGAAGATGGAGAGCCACTGTATTAAAGCTCGCATTATCCTCTCCTTTCCACTGTTGGTGGCTCTGTGGCCTCTGAGGTGTCCCTGATCACCCTCCCGGGGATTAGGGCCTTTCAGCTGACTCACCTTGGAGGCCTTTGTGGAAAGCTTAGGGGGTTTGCTTGCTCAGCATGCCCTGATCTCCACCAGAGCCAGGATTTCATCAGGGCTATGGCAATCCCCCCCTTTTGTTTTGTGTTTTGTTTTTGTTTCCCCCCACCCCCTTTTTTCCTTACTCAGTTAAAACAAGCATAGTTGTCTAGAAATTTCTCTCCATTTGTTCATGGAGGGGGGTAGCTGAATTGGGAGTGATGATGTCATTAGCGATTAATCAAACATAGATCTATCCAGAGATTCCTTTTGTGCCGACTCTAATTCTCCTGACCTTGTGGAGGCAACTAGTGCCTGAGAAGCTGGGTTCTACCTGGATGCAGCTCAGCTCAGCTTGTGGCTGAGTGGCAGGCAGGCAGGAATGCTGAAAAAGCCACTTGCAGCTAAGCAAGTAGGAGAATGGAGACTCGGTTAAGCTGTCCACAAGGGGGATGGAAAGTTTCGTCCTCAGCTGCTTTTCTGTGAGAACGTGAGAAAGCATCTGAGGAAAAAGGAACCATCTTGAAGCTCAATTAAGAGAGCAGTTGGTTTTAGGTAGGGGCTGTGAGGGAGGTTTCCAGAGAGGTACCACCCATGACACTGAATAATGTCACAAACCAGTCCCTGCAGTTCCCTGATGGGATGGAAAGTGATAGAAATCAGAGTCCTGTGGTGTTTGGGGTTTTCTTTTTTGGAGCCAATGTAAACAGGTAACAAATGTTCTGGATAGAAGGTGAGATAGCAGGACTTGAAGTAGCTCCAAATGCCACTTGAGATGTGGAAGGGGGAATTCACAACCCTTCCCGGTGTCTGTGAGGTGGAGGCTGAAGAACGTGTGGATCTTGGGTTGTGCTATAGACTTGTCAGGTAAGAGGGAAAGGGCTGTAGATATATGCTTGAAACTAGGCCTTTACTGGTTTTGCTGAACGAGTATAAGGGAGGAGAGATACAATTCTCCTCCAACAACCCTGGATCCTCCTGCCTTGGCTGGGTGTCCTGGGTCCTACCCTATGGCTCTATTTAAACAAGTAGGCTGGCCAGATGAAAAAAAGGAAAATGCATAGAGGGCTTTTAGTGGACGGATTTGAGGTGTTTGTTTTTATTTTATTAAGACAGAGCCTCTCTAGGTAGCCCTGGCTGCCCTGAAACTTGCTACATAGACTAAGCTGACCTGTGAACTCACAGAGATCTACCTGCCTCTGCCTCCTAAGTGCTGGGTTTAAAGGCGTGTACCACCACACTTAGCTTGGTGGAGGTTTTTATAGTTCCGTCTTTTTTAGCCTGGGATAAGGGGGCAATGGAGTCATCTTTCTTCCTTCACCTAGTCCCCACTTTGCACTTTCTTTCCATGATAAACTCCCTCTGGTGAAGTCTCCAGATGATCTACCAGGAGGCTGTCCCCCTTGCAAAAGCCACTTGAGCAGGACTCTGGACACCTCTCTGCAGCCTTGGAAATGAGCAATGTGTATATGTTCTTTTCTGGCATAGCAAGAGACCCACCTACCTGCCCCCTGCCTCGATGGTGGTGACCTAGGATGAGGGTGGCCTTTTCGTGGGGGAGAATACCTTTGAACTGCATTCTATCTAGTCTGAAATGCTGATCTCTGGCTATGAGTTTCCCCCCAAGGGAATTTTTAATGTGTAGAACTTGACTCTGTAAAGTCCTGTGTCTCTGTGTTGCTCTCACATGTTCTGACTTACTGTTCCATAAAAGGATAAGAACCCTGAGTTTAAAGCCTAGCCAGTCTGAGTTGGGCATGGCAGCATACGCCTGCAATTCCAGCACTTGGGTGAGTTCTATGTCAGTATCAGCCAGAAGACAAGCCCCCGTCTCAAAACAAAACAAAACAAAACCAAAAAACAAGCAAACAAACAAACAAAAACCCCCCACCAAGTCTTCATTTTCCTGAATTCCAGCTATAAAACAAGCAACAATACAACTCCCTTGCTTCCTGTGAATCCTCCTGATGCATCTCAGTTAAATCCACCTACAGAACAGGAACTTTGTCCATTGTGCAAGGACAAATAAAAAAGCCAGTGTATATAGGAAAAGATGCTCCATGTCATCACGGGGAAAGGCGAGTCAAAGCCTCAGTAGTATACCCTCAGTGCCGCAGTGACAACGTCCCATCCATCCAGTGCAATGCTCCAGTTAAAAGGACGGGTGATGCCGAGTACTAGGAATGAGCGGACTCATGCTTTGCAGGGGGCGGAGTACGAAAAGATGTGGCCACTTAAGATTGCACTTTGACATGTACATGCAATTATGCATATAACTACACATTAGTACACAGAAACATATACTCATGTCCATAAATATATACAATCAACTACACATTTATCCTGCATCCTGACATTAATTCTACTCCCTGGTACGAATGTGAGAAAACCATTTGACTACACAATGGTTATTTATAGATACTTGATCCAGAACAGCCCCTCCCCACCCCAGACTAGAAACAACAAAAAAATTGCACCTTAGATGTGACTAATAAACTAGTTGTGATGTAGCCGTACAGTGACAGCCATCAACAGGAAGTGACTATTGATAAGTATAGCAAGGATGATTCTCAGAAGCATCACAGGAAGTGAAAACCCAGGCACAAAGGGCTACACATCCTAGGATCCCCTGCACATGATACTCCTGAGAAAGAAGAGCTGCCAGGAGTGGTGGGTAGAGGAGGGAACAGGGATGGGTAGAAGGCTCAGGGGGACTTCTGCAAATAAAACTAGTTATGCGTCTTGATTGTGACGGTGGCTGCGCAGTCATATACATTTGTTAAAACTCAGAAAACCGCACACTTGAAAATATTTACTTGTGGCCATTATTAGTAAATAAAGCCGGTTGTGGAATAAAATAAAGCCGCAGCACATGACTTTCCTTTGTACACAGGATACAACAAACGGGGGGCACCTTTATAAACATAAAGGATCTCAGACTTAGGGTCCGTGCACATCGTTTTATGATTTATTTTATATACAGAACTCAGTATCGCCCAATTCCCCATCCCCACAAGCTTCCAGTTCATAGATGCTGTTTTTACCCTTACCCCCCACCAGAATGCGGAGCCAGGGCATGTCAGAGTATTGTTACAGAGTCCAAATAGAGAGCTGGCTGTATTCTAGGTCTGTGAAAGCCACTGCCATGTTTAGTTTCGCGGACAGGGCAGGGAGAAAGACATCTGAGACAGTCTGAAATAGAATAAAGGTGGTGTAGAGAATTCTGTTTCAGAGACACTTTGGCAGCTTTAGGCAGAGACCAGATGTGAGATTATGAAAGAGAACAGAGTTCAAAGAACACCCCTGGTCAAAGCCTTAGGACAGAACCTTCTGAGCATAGGATATCCGTCCGGCTTTTCACCATCTCCTTTCAGTCTATTCATTGCCTACTGCAGCTTCACAATGAATGGAAAGTTCCTAAATCCAGGTCCTCAGTACACTATTGCTATTTGACCACATTGAGTCCTTAACAGTTTATTGTCTACTCACCCACTGAAGGATGTTTATGCTATCTCTCTGTCTTTAGGTATTGCAAACAAGGCTGATTTAAACATCCTTGTATAGGTCTGTGATGAATAAACCCTTTCTTTTCTCTTGGGTCAATACCTGGAAGTGAAAACTCAGGGAGCAAAGGTTATAAACTACTAGTGTATGCAACAACCCAGAAGAATCTCAATAGAATTCTGATGAGTGAAGAAAGCCAGACCCTCCTCCTTAATGACAATACGTATGGAATAATTACATTTATATAAAACCCCAGAAAAAGTAAGCAGCTCTATAGTAAGTAAATGGGCACTTACAGGACTAAAAGGTGGGGCATGAGGTAAACATTATAGAAAGAGATTTTGAGGGTGTGGCTATGTTTGTTATGTTAATATCTGTGATTGTTTCTCTGGTGTATGCATACCAAACACATGAAATTGTACTTTTGAATTGTGCAGCTTGTAGTATGGCAAGTATACCTCAAACTGTAAAAAAAAATGCTGGTTGAGTAAGTAGCAGGCTCTCAGCAAAAAGATACAGAATGATGCCAAGTGTTCACGACCGGTTAAAGCAAACCAGACATTAAATAAACGTTAGTGGAATTACCGTGGAATGAATAAATAGAGGCTATCCGACATGTTTAAAATGAATTAAAGAATTTGATAAATATTTATTTTATGCTTATTATATACTGGGCAGTGTTCTAGGATCCCTGCCCTCAAACAGCTTTAGTTTTAGAACAGTGGATGAAAGCGACGTTCCTATACATGCGTGAAGGGTATGTGGCAAAGCATTTTAATATAGTCACCTTCCTCCAAAGAGTGACCCAGAAGACAGCTGAAGACAGACTGTCTAGGAGAATGAAAAAAAAGTATTGAGATGCTGAAGAGAATGAACTTTGTGGAAAGAGAAGTAAGTCCACACCCCGATCTCCAGGCCGGCGTGCGCACGCGCAGAAACCGCTAGGCGGCGTCGGTTTCCCCTCTCACACGCGGACCTCGAAGTGGGCGGCCTTGGCTGGAGGGAGAGCCTGCGTCTGCGCAGAGCTGAGCCGGCCGGCTTAGGGGCGGGGCGTGGTGCGACGGGGCGTGGCCTAGAGGGCGGGGCTTTAGGTGATTCCCAAGCCGCGGCTCAAGCCGTGCGGGGAAACCGAAAGTGGGCGGCGGCCGCGTCGGGGGGCCCTGGCGGAGGTAGCTGAGGGAGCCGGGCCCAGAGGCGCGGGCGTGGGCCGCGGGCCCCCGGGACGAGGTGAGCCAGGTCGGGGCGCGACTGGTGCGGGCGACGCGGGGTGGGCTGCGGGACGGCAGGGCACGGGCAGGACAGCGGCTGGGCGCGGCGCCTCAGGCCCTGGCCTGGTCCCCGCCGCGGCGGGGTTCCGGAGCGTCGTGCGTGACGCCCCGGGACGTCCACCCTGCCGGCCGCGGTGCAGCTGGAGATGCACAGGGGGCGTGGGCGGCGCGCAGCTCTGAGCAAGAAGTAGCTCCCAGTCAGGAGCAACCGGCCTTGGCCGCCCGTGCTGGGCAGCGGTACCCGAGCTCTTGCGCAGTTGTGCCAGCCCCGCGGGCTACATTGCGGCGGCCTCCGCCCTCGAGACCGGCCGGTGCAGGCCGCGCACTTCAGACAGGACCTACACGTAGCCGTTCCTGTCAACCGTGAGCGCTGGGGAGGAAACAAGCATTCACGGAGAAGTTGTCTTGGAAGTCAAGGCGGAGCCGACAGCTTTTCTGCTCCTGTCCGCTTGAGGGTACATTTCTGTTAATATCTAGGGCTACCACTACTCAGTCATTTTGGGGAGCAGGGAAGAGAGGTGTGTATAGATGTTAAGACCCAGCCTCAAAGGATTCTGATACCACCACCACAAATCAACCAAGAAAACCACTATTCGTGTTGGTGCCTACCTCTGCTCTGCAGGTGGACGTTTGCAGAGAAGTGTTCTTGGCACTGGAAACACCTTTAGTGACAGAAATGTGGTTTAGAACTGAGTCCCCATCTCTTCCTGGCCCCCATGATGTGGATGAAAACGTGGCATTCTACAGTGTGGCCTTTGCAGATATGTATTGGAATCTGAGCTTCAAAGCTTAAATGTGAGGTCGGTGGAATCAATTGCACCCCTGGTCCCTGCTCATGTACCAAATGGGAATAGCTAACTTACCCTTCGAAGTGTTTTCAAGATAAATCTTTGGCTCATAATATTAACTTCTAAAGGGGCTTTTTATTTCACCAAACTGCCCATATTTTACAGGTTGGGATTTCAAGGTTTTTGAAGACGGGTCACACAAATCTTTAGGATGTTGGTACGTGGTGTAGACCGAGCTAACATAGTTGAGCTTCAGTTACATGCAAAGTACTGTTCTGGCCATAGAGCCCGAAGCACCTCAGCCCTTCTCTTTGGTAGATTTTCTCTTTGCTAAGACAGCAAGGCAGCACTTGTCAGTGCCCTAAGATTTTAGTCCCTATGGATTGGAAGTGGAATGTAATCCCTGCTAATTCCCTCTAAATGCCCCACATGAGCAGGGCTGTGTGAGCTATTGTGTTGCATCTAGAGTTTAAACTCCTAGAAGGATCGACCGCTCTTTTTAAGTTTTCTAATATAGTTGGATAGAACTATAGTTTCTAATATAGTTTAATAGAACTGGAAAGAAAATGCGCTTTATAATTCAATTCTGAGTGCCTGCTTTATGTTTGATGAAGTATAAATAGCAAAAACTAAGCTTTGATGTAGAGAAAAATACCTGGATGCTTTCATGGATCAGGAGTTTCTCGTTGCTCGGAGTGAATTTGACTTTCTGATGTCTATGAATTTACTTTCTTTCTTTGTGCCAAACTTGCTGTTTCTTCTCTTCATCCGTCTCTGTTATTCATTGTTTTCCTATGTTCCCCATGAGCCCAAAGATGTCTTTTCAAACAAACAGAAAGGAGTTGATTTTGTCATTTTTCGTTGAAGAATGTGTCAGGCAGAGCTTCTGCTCAACCAAGATAACCCCGTGTGATTTCCAGGCAGATGTAGTATTTTAGTCTGTGCAGCTTTGTCATGAGCAAGCAAACCCACAATGTCCATCAGAACTTTGGAGCCCATTACCTCTTCAAAGGATTAGAAGAAAGCAGAGAATCAGTGTGTAGTGAGAATTTTGGTTTCTCTGGGAAAAACAAACAAACAAAAAATACCCAACCAACACCACCCCCCCCCGCCCCAAATCCACAGGAATGTTATAGGAATGTGTTTTTGTTTTAATCCCAGGTATGGGATGTGGAACTGCTTTAGATTGTCAACGGCAGCTGGTCTGCCTTGTGCTCTAGCAGGGGTGTGATTTTGCCAGCTGCAGAGAGTTTCTGCAGACATATGACATTTGGAGTTCTGGGGACTCTTGAAACGGTATATAAGCGACTGCTTCTCCTCCTCCCTTCCTCCTCCATCCCCTGTTGCTTCCCCTCTCCCTCCTCCTCTTCCTCATCCTCCCCCTGCTCTTCCTCTCTCTCTTCCTCCTGCTGCTCCTTCTTTCTCCTCCTCCTCCTGCTGCTGGTCACTGCTACTGGTTGGTGGTGGTTGTTGCTGTTTGTTGCAGTTTGTCAAGTGGTCCTGTGCAAAAAGACCAGAAGAAGAAATTGGATATCCTGACAGCAAAGATTAGCATCCCAGTCAGCAAGAAGTAGTCTAATGATATTGTCATTCCCTTTCCCCTCTAGCCTTCTTTCTGTCCTATCTAGTGTTGGGGAGTTGGGAGAGTGAAATAGGGGTAGAGAAGGGTGGAAGGAAACAGAACCCACATAGTAGTAGAAGTCCAGCTACACCAGTGGCTCTTCCCATACTTGTTATCCTGCACAGAGAGAGAGAGAGAGAGAGAGAGAGAGAGAGAGAGAGAGAGAGAGAGAGAGAGAGAGAGAGAGAGAGGAGAGAGAGAGAGCACAAAATGAATTGCTCAAAAAGGCAAGGGTGTTTAGTAGTTAGAAGTAGGGTTGAGACCCAGATCCCTGACCAAATTACTTAATCATTATCGTATGTACATTTATAAAACTAGTCAATTAGATACTGTGTAGTGGCCAAAATAAATAATTTGAAATAAAAAAAATAAAAAACTGCTTCCTAAATACTTGGAAGGAACATAATACTCTTTCCTTTAAAACTGGTTGTAGGTAGACTTATTTTAAGTTTAACAGGTAGACTGTAATTGGAATGAAAACACAGCACCGTAAGCTTTTGCACACTGGGTGTGGTGGTGCATATGCACTCTGGAGGCTGATGGAAGGCTGCACAGGGAGAGTTTGTCTCTAAAATTAAAAAGGAAAACAACCCCACACACCTTGTAATATGGGAAATTGCTGGGTAAGGATCTTAGATAAATTCCTCCCCTCTCTGAGGCTGTTTATTGCTTTGAAGATGAAAGGCTTGAGCTAGCCTAAGTGATGTCTAAAATTTTGAGCATACATTCTGGGGCTTTTAGAGTTCCACTTGTAAGATCATTATCTTACAGAGAGAGCAGCAGTTGCCCGAAATATACACTTAAAGCAGTGGTTCTCAACCTTCCTAATGCACTCCCTCATGCTGTGGAGATCCACAACCATAAAATGACTTTCACTGCTACTTAATAACTGTAATTTTGTGACTGTTATGGAGTCAAGATGCACAGGCTGAGAGCCATTGCTGTAAGACGATGTCCAGATGTTTCAACATTGAGCAAGAGGTTGAGAAGCTAGGAGAGTTTACCCTAATAATCTGCTGTGTTTACTTGGGAAATTAGAATTTATGCTGGGAAGAGTGTTGTGGGAAAGACCAGACAAGTGATACAGTTAGAAAGAGTTCAACAAGAGAAACTTAACAGGCAAAAACCCACAGATGAGAGCCAGACTAATGTCACTATAGTCAGTTGGTGGACCCCTGTCACCATAGGACACAAGAGGCATACAGATCCCTGCCTGTACGGTACTCAGTCCATGGTGGACAGCATCAGAAAATCTCTGTTTCAGATGCATCGAACCTTGGGCTGTGTGTGGCAGTGCCCATCTGAGTCCCTGCACTGAGAAGGCAGAGGCCAGAGACTCTGAAGTTGGAAACCAGCCTGAACATCACAGTGAGAGCCAGTCTTAAGCAAACAACAAAAACTCCACAAATTCTTCAAAACAAGACTTTTTGAGTCATTCTCTGGTAAATTAAAGAAAAAGGTCAATTTTATATAATCTAGTTCTGAAATATAGTGAGGATCATTTTAAATCATGTAAATTGTGTAAATTTGTGTTTGGCAATATAGCTCAGTGGTAGAAGGCCCTGGGTTCTGTGTCAACCACAACGCACACACCCCCCCCACACACACACATGCACATGCACACACTTAAATTTGATTTCCTGTACTTACACACCATTAGTGTCGTGGGGCCTTGGCAGTGAAGTATGTGGCAGAGAGGAAGAGAGAAGGATGAAAGATCTGAGAAGTCTTCAGGCTTGCCTCTCAGTATCTGTAACATGGACATTCTCCTGGGTTTAGATGCATCTCTTTTTCCAGTTCTGAAGATGTGTCACTAATCATGTATCTAGATTGGTAGTGTTCTCAGAAAGAAAGGTCTAGATTGGAAGTCAGGAGACAAGAGGTTTTTTATTCTGGCCCTGAGATGGGTAAGAGGTAGAAAACTTCACCATGGGCCTCTCTTTCCTCACTTTTCAAAGTTAGATTTTTAAATATTTATCATTTTTATGTGTATGAGTGTTTTGTTTGCATAATGTATGTATGTCTGTATGTATGTATGTATGCATGCATGCATGCATGCCAGGTGCCTATGGAAGTCAAAAGACCATTGGTTCCCCTAGAACTCGAGTTTTAGGCAGGTATCAGTTGTCATGTGGGTGCTGAGAAAAGAACCCAGGTTCTCTGCAAAAGCAGAAAGTACTCCTGACCTCCGAGCCATCTCTCTACCCCCAGTTTCTTCTTTTTTGATATGTGTACAGATGTAGTGCTAATTTGTGTTAGTGCACAAATGTGCACACAGTTATGCATGGGTATGGAGGCCAGAGGTCAACATTGGTCGTCTTTACTCAGTCGCTCTCTGTCTTGTTCTTTGAGACAGTCTCACCCAGGTCCTGGAGCATGCTGAGTTTGCTAGACTGACTGTCTGCTGAGCCCCAGGTGTCCTTCTGTCTCTGCCTTCCTTCTCCATCGGGTTTACTGAGGCAAGCCACGGTGACCAGCTTTTTACAGGGTGCTGGAGTTCTGAAGTCTGGTGCTCATGTGTAGCAAGCACTTTACCAACTAAGCCACCTCCCTAGCTCCAGATTCCATTTTTAAGCTGAATAGTTTGAAGGAGGTGATATTAAAGGTGTCTTTGTTGTATGACAAACTTTTCCTGTGGAGATGCTACTACACACGTCTCCTCACCCCAGATAGGGAGGCCACGACAGACCAAAGTACAGATCTCACCAAAGTCCAGCTTGGTGAACCAGTGAGTTTTATTGGGGTTACTTAGCAGTAGTTTCTGAGCAGGGGCATAAAGTACTCACACAGCTACACCAAGGCCTACACAAACACAGTGACAGCTCACAAAAGCTGGGGACCTGGAGCACACTGCACAGCCTGCTGGCAGCTCAGTAGGTTGAAGAGTGTCCCTTCTAGGTGACTCAGTTGTTCTATACCGCTTCTAGGCAGCTGGGTTATCTGATAGTCTACTTTTTAGCTTTGCTGGTCTGAGAGGGACTCTCAGCTTTTATTGTTTACTGGGGTGGAGGGACTGAGTGAATCTGGTCAGTTTTGGGAATTTCCTGAAGCTATATCGCGTTATTTACCTTTGTGCTTTAAAGGAGCTTCCCTATAGGATGAAATGCTTCAGACTTGGAGAAACTGTTACAGAACAGCCTGCTACCCTACTGTGCTATTCCCAGGTCCTTTTTTCTATGGTTAGGCCCATGGCCTACACCGTCCTAAGACAGCTGGGTCTGGGGAAATTGTATCTTTCTCCTAGACCATTTTGCCAAAGCAGTGAGTGACCTTTGCCTGCTTGCTAGGAGAGAAATCATGGAGATCCACTGGTTTGCTCACTAAACTTGTCAATTGATACATGTGTTTATGAGGCAATTAAGAGAATGAAGATGATTCCTGATATTTTGAATTAAATACAAAACTAGAAATTTCACCAACTTGTTTTCTGTTTTCAACCAGTATATTTATCCATGGTCATTTACCATAC
The DNA here is from genome assembly GCA_036184795.1 of Tokudaia tokunoshimensis. NCBI lineage: Eukaryota > Metazoa > Chordata > Mammalia > Rodentia > Muridae > Tokudaia > Tokudaia tokunoshimensis. The sequence goes on from BTHU01000005.1 coordinate 33,196,700, forward strand.
ATAGCATTGAAGTGGAAACTTAAGGGTTCTTTGGTAAGTCAGTTGTATTGGATGGTGTTTTGCTGGGGCAGGCATGTGAAGGAACATTTCACTTAAGCAGAGAAAGGATGTTCTGCTAAAGCACGCATGTGAAAGGACACATGATGATGGATTCTTGATGGCACACATGTATAGGTCCGCCTTACATTGCATACTTGAGCTCCGTTTGTCTAGACTCCATAGAGAGAAACTCACCAAAAAACCTCTGGTGGTGTGCTGAGGCTTCTTGCTGATTGGCAGAGTGATGTCAGCTGAGACAGACGGCGCGTGGTGAGGCAAGACCAATGGAGGACCTGTGATATTTGGAGGGAGTATAAATAGAACTCGATAGCAGTAGAACACTTGTGAGTCTCATGCTTCACTTTGCTGAGAAAGACACAGCCGAGAATTTCTCTTGGTGACCCTCCTGGTCCCTCCTGCTGACTCCTGTGAACTGAACTATTGATTTCCTGACAACACAGATAGGACTTGCCCCAAAGAACCATTTCTAAACAGGTCCATTTCCCCTGAATCCTTCTTTTCTGCTACCTCTGGTGGGTGGTGGGCTAGAAGGGAAGTTAAAGCATTTAAGGACCATTTGTGCATTGACCTCACTGCTCAGTACTGAGGGAAGCTTAGGCAAGCTCTGAAGTTGCAACATGGCCAGCAAATGCTCACTGCCCACAACGAATGCAATGACATATGAGGATGTGCATGTGAGCTTTACTCAGGAAGAATGGGCTTTGCTGGATCCTTCCCAGAAGAGTCTCTACAAAGATGTGATGCAGGAGACTTACAGCAGCCTCACTGCTATAGGCTATTATTGGGAAGACCACAGTAATGAAGAACATTCTTAAAATTCTAGAAGACATGGAAGGTATCTTTAAAGATGTAATGGAACCCATAATGAATGGGAACACCATGGATATAAACAAAGTGATGAAACCTTAAAAAAAAATAGGTTTTGAAAAAAATTAAAGTTCTTATAGCATGCTTCTGCAAAAATTTGAGTAGCTGCTGAATGCATGTATTGTGCTAAAGTGCAGTACTAGCTTGATGCTTCTGTTCGACATGAGCAAGGAAGAGAGAGGAAGGGAAAATGAAGTGTGGTTTGTCAGGGTTCTTCCTCATTGACAGGTCTTTGCCACCTGGCTCAGTGACTAACTCCCCATACCCATTTCTAGTTTGCTTTCCTGCCTTTGAGCCTTACTAAGCTCAAGTAGCCCATACATTGGTCAGGCAGCCCCCAAGAGTGTGACCCTCTGAGAATCTGCCTACTCCATTTCTCTCTGTCTAGCTTCATGGTACCTGGTCTTGTAGGATACTTAAGACTCACAAGGTAAAAGTCTTAAATTTCACTTAAATTCAGTGAAACTCAAATTTGCATCTGCTACAACATTTTTAGAGACTGGAAATAAGGGAAAGGTTTGAGGCAGGATACTTAACACTTTGCCTTTGGACTCTCAAAAGTTGAAGTTCCCATGATAAGTTTTACTGTCGTGCTTGCAATGAATGACTCCCAAGATTTAAAAAACAAACAAGCAAAAACACTTGATTTTTTTTTAGAGGAATGTATTCCTATATACCTGAAGAGTATACTTGCCCTCTGTAAAAATTCTAAACAGATAAACAAAAATGTCATGATAATCAAAATTTCATGAATTACAGCATTGTAAAGCACTATATACTGAAAAATACTATTTTAAAGTGTGCCTTTGTTTTTGATCAATACCTTAAGCAATTGAGATTTGCAACAGAGACTAGAAAAATGGCCATGTGCAAGAACAAGATACACAGGTGAGAAGCCATTCTGCCTTCTCAGTATTGCAGTACTTAACTGTCTCTCAGGTCTTCCCCATGATGGTGGAGTGGGGGAGACACAAACACACCTCAGTGTACAGACAGCAGTTATCTGCATAGGCGTGGCTTTCAACTCTTCCCAAATATGAGCTTTTTGTAGTTTAAAAAAAAACCCAACTCTGTGTACTTATTGTACTTCTGGTATTTGTTAGTTGATTAGATAGATAACTACCAAAAGCTTAGGAAGAGTGGCAGTTTGTGTTGGTGAATGCCAGCACTCTGCATTGTTTGAAAACAGAATTGTCTATGTTTGCAGCATTTGGGCTCCAAAGCAACACTTGTATCCCCCTAGGAGTGTGGAAGCCTGACAGTAATGCCATGGCAGTGGGCCTGACCGGTTCCTGCCTATTGTGAACTCAGTGTGAAATGCTCAGAAATAAGCTAACAGATGCTTTTCAGCTGGTGACAGAGTAGTTGTCTTCTTTAGTTTATAGCAATCAGTGTAACTTGAGGACAGTTTTAATAACAAATTGGCTGCATGATTATTTATGCAATAGCTCACATATGTTGTATTTTATTTTACGTGTGTTGTATTTTAGTGAGTAGGAGGAAGAAGGGGTGGAGAGTTAGATGGAGATTTCTCCTTCATTCCACATAATATTTATTGAGCTCTTATGGACTAGATACTAGAGCATCTGCGGGGAACAGACACATCCTGCAGTAAGGAGACAGCAGCATAACAAATATTGGGTAACACACTAAGGTGGCAGTAAGGCAGAGTAGTGGAAAGAGGTTGCTATGCAGCTGGCACACGGGCTCTGACTTTGAGTATTGTGGTTGCTGGGAAAGGCATTGCTGAGAATGACATGTGAGGTATTTACCTGAAGAGAACAGTATTGACCCTTGGGGCAAGGAGTTTACGACTGTGGGACTAGCAAGCACAAAGGTCATAAGGTGGGGCTGTCCCAAGCACAGTCCAGAAAAGGCAGGGATCCCAGGATGAGTGTGGAGGAAAAGAAAAGAGTCCAGGCCAGAGAAGTGGGGGTAGCAAAGACAGTTGTGGTTTCTTGTCTGAGTAAGGCAGGTGGAGAAGAAGGTTGTGAGTAGAAGAGTGGCATGGTGGAACTTAATGTGGAACATCTGCTGTTTGATATCTGTGGTGTGAAGAATAGATTCTAGAAGGCAAAGTGGAAGCAGAGACAAGCCAAAAGGCAAAGATGTTGCTGGCATAGACTAGGGCAGCCTTGTGGAGGTGGTGGGGAGTGATGCATATCAGTCATCCATCTTTATCCATTGCTTGGTGATGGGGTAGAGGGAATGAAATCTGCTGGTAGGCATCTTCTCAGGCTGGACCTAGGAGAAGGAGCTTGTGCCAGGAAGAATAGGTGTGCTCTTTGCATTCTGGCATTGATTTTGGATACATAGGCAAAAGCAGATCCAGATACAATTTTCTGCAGGTCCCTGGTCCTCCACATCAAATGAAATCAAAATATATCATCTGTTTGCTAGCAGCTTTGCTGTGGAAATAAATACTAAAATATGGACTTTTAAAAAATAATCTGTCAATAGCAAGTGTGTGTGCAGCATGAGACTTTACCAAAGCAACTTGGAAAATTACGCTTAGCTAAAAGTTTCCAGGGAAGAGAATTTGACTATACAGGTAGACAGGATGGGAAAGGGAAATCTGAGGGTGTGCACTCTGATCCACACAGATGGGCACTGTCATTGAAGTCTCAGTGTGTCTGCATGAATGATGCCTAAGTAGCCTAGTAGAAAGGCAGGCAGTGACTGTGTGACACCTGCTGGGTCTGGGAAATCTGGCCTGAGAGAAGGGAGAACCTTGAAAGGGGGGGTGGGATTTAGAGAAGGAAGCCTTGGATCCGGCTTTCTAGTGACAGTTAAGTCCTGAGTGGGGTGTGTGGCTTTCACTGCTTCCCTTCCTTTCCTAGTATAAAGACCCTGCTTGGGAAACTGCTGTTTGCCTCTCTTTCAAAGCAGAAAAAAAGGAAGATTAAGAGGGTACCTTTCTTGGACAAGGGTGGAAGACTATTCTAGGGGGAAGGGGAAACAGGCTTGTTTGGAGCAGCCACAAAACTCACTTGCAGGATCAAGGATGCCTGGTTTTTCAAACATCTGTGTTGGTAAAAGTCTTTCTAGGGATCATTGAAATAACCCTGTCAGAGGTTTGCCCCATAAGGTTACTGTAGACATGGATGTACAGGCTTTATGCCATTTCTCTTGGGCAGATACTTGTGGGATTGCTGAGTTCTGTGGCAAGTGCATGCTTCACTCCTGAGAAATTGCTAAACTATTTTCAGAGAATTGTTTTGAACACCCACCAAAATTGCATGTGAGTTCTGGTTACAAAGTTCTAAGCATTCTGTGTTGTCGGTTTTATTTAAAGAGTGTGTGTGGTGTATGCAGATGCAATCATCTGTGTATGTGTGTATGTTTGAGGTTTGTATGCTTGTGTGGGTGTGCTTACCTGTGTGTGTGTGTGTGTGTGTGTGCGGTGTTGGAGGCCAGGGCTTGATGTTGGGTGTTTATTCTAGTGCTCTACACACACACACACACACACACGCACGCACGCGCACACACACACACACACACACACACACACACTTTTTGAGACAGTGTTTCATTGAATTTGCTGTTCTTTTTGTACACTATCTGTTCCCTCCAGTGATAGTGTTACAAATATCTATTGTCTTAGCTTTTCATGTGGATGCTAGGAATCCAAATTCATGTCTTCATGTTTGTTTAGGAAGCTGTTTTAGTTAAGGGTTTACTACTGTGAACAGATACTATGACCAAGGCAACTCTTATAAAGACAACATTTAATTGGGGCTGGCTTACAGGAACATGGAAGCATCCAGGCAGGCATGGTGCAGGAGGAGCTGAGGATGCTACATCTTGTTCTGAAGGCAAACAGGCCGTATGTACATCCTAATAGTGCCACTCCCTGGGCTAAGCATACACAAACCATCCCACAAGCATGTTATCCACTGAAACTTCTCTCCAGCCCATCAAGTAATTGTTGGGGTGGGGTATGTGCATGTATGCAGGCATCCATGTGTTGTGTACACTTGGAGGAGGCAGAAGACAGCTCTGAGTGTTGGTACTCACCTTCCACCTTGTTTGAGACAAGCTCTCCTGTTTTGTTCTGCTGAATATGCCAAGCTAGCTGGCCTGGGAACTCATAGGCATCTTCTATCTTTTACCTCTTGTTTGGCGTAGGACTGCTAGCATTACAGACCTTTTGAAGGTTCTGGAGGTTTGAACTAAGGTCTTCACATGACAAGTGTTTTGTTTTGGTTTTGGCTCTGCCTGCCATTTCAACTTTATTATTGATTTTGTTGTCTCTGTGCTGGGAAGGTTTGGAGGAAGGAAAGGGAAAGGGGGAATGGTGTAATTATAATCTCAAAAAAGAAAAGAAGTGATTTTTACAAAGTTTTTGTTTTTTAACGTGTATCTCTAATGAAAGTATGTTATGAGGTTGTTTGCATACTTCAAATGGATTCTTCATTTAATTTTGAGTCTTTATATAAAGTATCAGCTTACTTTTCTGTTTGTGTTGTTTTGTTTTTGATACAGGTTCTTTATATGAAGCTCTGGATGTTTTGGAACTTACTATGTAGACTAGACTACCCATGAACTGACAGAGATCCTCTTACTTCTACCTCCTGAGTACTTGAATTAAAGGTGTGGGATACCACATCCAGCTGAGTACCAGCTTGTCACTGGCTGCACTAAGAAAATATTTTCTTTTAGTCTGATATTGTCTTTTAGAAGAGAAGAAAAAATTACATTTTTAATGTAATTCAATTTGTCAACTTATTCTGCAGTCAAAAGTTAATCTTGGCATAACCCAAGGTCACAGATTTATTCTGGTGGTTTTTGTTTTGTTCTGTTTTGTTTTCTGAATGTTTTACAACCTTTTCATTTTGGATCTAAATAATCTGTTTCAAGTTATTTTTCTCATATGGTATGAGTGTCTTTTTTTTGTGTGTGTGTGTGAAAGGATGATTGGTTGTTTAGGTTTCTCCATTGAATTTCCCTAATACCTTTATTGAAGAACACTTGGCATGTATGGATTATATATTCTTGTTGTGACAGTCTCAGGAGGTCATGCTGTGCAGAGGGAAGTATGTAAAGAAGACATAGGTGTGCATGTACTGTGTGGAGGCAAACACTAATTGTAAGACCCACTCCAGGAGCTGGCTTTCTTTAATGGTCAAATGAGGAAATTACTATTGAGTTTTGCTCTTCTGTTTTCTAAGCCAGAGAAAGGGAAAACGTCTGCTTATGTAGAACTCTGTCCAATGTGGTAACCACTAGCCACATTTAAATCAAATATTTACTTCCTCAGTCATCCTAGTACATTTTGGATGCATAAAGCCACATGTGGCTTGTGGCTCCCGTGTGGCCAGCACATACATAAAATGCTTTCCTCAGTGGGATGTGGTGGTACAGGCCCATAATCTCAGCTCTGAGGAGTCTAAGGCAGGCAGACCACAAGTTCAGGTGTATCATGGACTATAAGGTGAGTTCCAGGATAGCCTGGGATACATGATTGAAACCCTACCTTTTAAAAAAGTTTATTTTTATTTTATTATTATTATTTTTTATTACTTTTATTTCTTACAGTCCAGTCTTTATCCCCCTCCTGGTCCACCCTCTGGTTCCTCATCTCATTCCTTCTCCCCCTGTCTCCAAGAGGATGTCCCCACCCTCCTACTCTACCTCCCCTCCAGACCTCCCCATTCCTTGGGGCCTCAAGTCTCTCCAGGGTTAGGCATGTCTTCTCTCACTGAGGCCAGACCAGACAGTCCTCTGCCGTATAGGTGTCAGGGGCCTCAGACAAGTTCTTGATTGCTGCCTGGTTGGTGGCTCAGTGTCTGAGAGATCTCAGGGGTCCTGGTTAGTTGAGACTGCAGGTCTTCTTATAGGGTCGCCTTCCTCTCTTCAGCTTCTTCCAGGCTTTCCCTAATTCAACCAGAAGGGGTCCCCCAAAAGTATCTGTGTCTGAGTCAGTCTGATGCTTGTTGGGCCTCTCAGAGGACAGCTATGCTAGGCTCCTGTCTGTAAGCACAGCATAGCATCAGTAATAGCGTCAGGCCTTGGAACCTCCCCTTGAGATGGATCCCAAGTTGGACTGGTCACTGAACCTCCTTTTTCTCAGGCTCTTCCCTGCAGATCTTTTAGACAGGAACAATTCTGGATCAGAGTTTTTGACTGTGAGGTGGCTTTATCCTTGGACCTGACCTAGAATGAATGTTTTTCCTTGATCACAAATCTGTTCCAAGTCTATTTCTCTTCTTAGTGTAATTTATTCATCTAAACAGCATTAATTCATGAAAGCTCATCTTCATGTTGATCTGCAGGAAATTTATCCTGTAGGATAGGCTGTTACCCAGAAGTAATTACACAGGCTATAGGCAGTGAGGGTCTCCTGGTGCCCACTCACACCACACCAAATAAATGAGGAGCATGGTAATGGCAAACATGAGAAAACACATCAGTAGCAAGAAGCAGTCCTGGGACAAAGGTCTCTGGGGCCATGACTGACTAGAGCTCACCCATCGCAGCTGAGCAAGACAGTGGGGCTGTCTCCAGGGAGCTCACTTGCCCACTGCAGCTCTTCCTGCATGGCATCTGCTATAGGATAGGTCCTTTTATATAGCTAGTTAATAGTATGACTCCTTATGACCTTTTCAGACACCCTTACTGTGATTTTACCCTCTCCCCCTTCTGTAGCTCATTCCCTTTCTTAGTGCTCCCCGTTCCCCTTCAGACCACTTGCACCGTGCTACTCTAGCGCTCCACTAACCACCTTCCCGGGCAATGGCCCCTTCCTTCTTCCCTGGTTTCTGCAGTTGTTCCTGGATACGTACTCACAGCCGATGACGTGGAGCTGGAGCCTCAGATGAAAGAGCATTTGGTGTTCGTCCTTCTGGGTCTGGATTGCCCCCCTCAATGTGAACTTTTCCAGTTCTGTTCATTTCCCTGCAGAGGTCATTTTTTCTTCTTTACAGATGAATAGCATTCCATTGTATGTATATACAACGTTTTCATTATCTGTTCGTTGGTTGAAAGACATTTAGGTTGTTGCCAATTCTTAGCTATCATGAATCGAGTGGCAGTGAACACGGCTGAGCCAGTACCAATGGTGTAGGATGTCATGTCCTTTGGGCATAATCAGGGAGTAGTATAGCTGTGTCATGGCAGATTTGCTTTAGTTCTCTAAGAGTTCTCCACCCTGATCTCCAGAGTGGCTAGACCAGTTCGTAGCCCCACCAATAATAAGAGAGGAGGCTCCCTTTCCCCATGTCCTTCCATCATTTGTTGCTGTCTACTTTGTTGACCATTGCCATTCTTGCTGGGATGAGATGGAATCTCAAAGTTGTTTTGATTGACGTTTCTCTATTGCTGCAATAGTGGACTTTTCAGAGACAATTCTTAGCCATTTTTATTTCTTCTCTTAAGAACTTTCTGTTTAAATCCCAAACCCATTTTTTTCTTTTTTAAAAAAATGAGTCATTTGTTTTTTAGACTTTTTTTTTATAAGTTCTCTATCTATCCTGGATGCGAATCTTCTGTGAGACTAATAGCTGGCAGATTCCCTCCACCCAAATGATGGTGTTTTTAGCCATGCAGTGCTTTACTTTCATGAAGTCACACTTATCAATTGTTAGTCCCAATTCTTGGGCAAAGGGTTCTGTTCATCCAGTCCTTTCTTATCCCTGTGTCTTGTTCAGACTGTTTATGCTTTCTTATAGTAGTTTTAGTGTTTTAGGCTTCAATCCATGTGGACTTAGTTTTTTATTTATTTATATATATATAAGTACACTGTAGCTCTCTGCAGACACACCAGAAGAGGGCGTTGGATCCCATTACAGATGGTTGTGAGCCACCGTGTGGTTTCTGGGAATTGAACCCAGGTCCTCTGGAAGAGCAGCCAGTGACCTTTCTCTGAGCTGCCATCTCTCCAGCCCCTGGACCTAATTTCTTTCTTCTACATATGGACATCCAATTTTCTCAGCACCATTTGTTGGAAATGCTGTCTTCGTACAATGTATTCTGTGGACATGTTTGTTGAATATTAGATGGCTATAGTTATTTGTGCTCACATTTGGGCCTTCAGTTTTATTGCATTGCTTTTGCTAGTCATGACACTTTTGAACATTCTCTGGTAGTCTGGAGGACGCTGGGATACATCCCTCCTTTCCCTCCCTCTCCTTCCCTCTTCTTCACTTTTGTATCACACTTTTGTAGTTCTTTTTCCTGTGCCTATCTCTTACATGCCTACCTTCTACAGAAATCCTTTAACCTTGTTTTTTTCTATCTGGATGCTGAAGACCAGTGACTCTCTTATTAGCTCAGACCTCTGACCTGAGTTCTTAGTAAATATATCTATGTGACATCCAGCCCCTACCTGTCCAGAATGGATGCAACCTCTTTCTCTCTTGTAAACCTGCCTCTAACCCGTGACTGTGAGTGGTTACTACCCAGCATGCCTTAGCCAGACACTAGGAGCCCTCATCACTTATAGTTTCTGCATCTGACTACTACTTTCAGCTTGCTTTTTTATTTCTCATTTCAGGTTCTCCACACTTCCAAGCTTTTCCACATCTGTGAAAGTCCTTCCAATTTTGTTTCCCTCTTTCGTGATCTCCCTTCAGTGATGTGTTACTTTTGACAAATGAAGTCATTAGCATACTGTGGTCTTCTCAAAGTCTACAGTCCTGTCAGTCACACAGCTCCCTAAAGTTCCCAGGGCACCCCACCCATGCCCTTCTGCCCACCTCTGCCTTTGCAACCTCCCTAGCCCCACAACCCCATTTTCCTCCTATTATGCCCATCAGAAATCCACACAGGCTCATCTTGCACCTTTCTGACTTCCCCCACACTCCCGTGGTAGTCCCTACTTTGATGTCACGGTAGATACTCCCTTACATTGTTATCCTACAGGAGACCTTCAGCACTCATATGTGGCATAATCTAAAAAGCTTCAGCTCTGAAATATATTCACATTCACAGGATGATGAGTCATAATAGTAACATTCTTCTGTGTTCTTATAGGCAAAGATGCTGGAGGCAGATCTGGTTTCAAAGATGCTAAGGGCTGTCCTGCAATCTCATAAGAACGGGATAGCATTACCCCGGCTCCAAGGAGAGTACCGATCTTTGACTGGAGACTGGATCCCCTTCAAGCAGCTGGGCTACCCTACTCTAGAAGCCTATCTGAGAAGCGTGCCGGCGGTTGTCAGGATAGAGGCTAGTAGATCTGGAGAGGTAAGATGGCATCTGGCCTGTCAGAAATCTCACACTGAGTCAAAGTCACCTGCCTGGTGCTTCTGATCTCATACCTGTGGTATAAGCAAAAGCAGCACTAAGTAGCTTAGATCCATAGTGACAGCACACCCAAGGTCCAGCCCACATTCTCATGTCTTGTGTAATGTATGCCTCAGAATATTCGGGATATTTACCCAATGCCAGTGTCTGTGTATGTGGGGTAGGAGGGGGGTTGGTAGAGAAGAAAGGGGAGTAGAATCGAGAGCAGTCGGAGGGGACGCTCATTTGTAAGAACGTGTGTAAGGGATGACCACAGTCAATTACTCGTGGGTATCAGTAGTAAGCATGTGCAGGCATCCCACAGCCTCCCAGGTCTAAGCCTTCAGCTCCTGCTCCTGACAGCACTCATCACAGAGTTTTCAACTTCTTTACTCTCTTAAAAAAAGATTCTGAGAGTGAGAGAGATTTGCTTTTTCTCTCTTCATAATCAGCACGTCATAAATGTGCTGAATGCTTGAAAGATCAAGTGTGCAAATGAATGAATGAACTAATAGTGCTTCATACAGTTTTGAATTATGATTTACTTTGAACTTTCCCCCACTATTTTGAGCATTTAAAAATGTTTCCAAGTTTTGACTATTACAATATCCCCTACTGCTCATACATGCTGAGACATGTAGCTTTTTTTCTTTGTATTCTCAAGAATAGAAGTACTGACCAAGAGTACTGATTTCAACTTAGAGTAACACATGCACAACAAATGCAATTTTAAAAAATAACATCCTTTAGCCTCAGAGAGACAACCTCAGTATGTGAGCCTGGAGCTTAGCTTTCTGAGCACTCCCTGCTTTTCCTGTCTAAGTGGTGGAAAGATGTACCTTGCATCTCAGAGCTGGTGTATGCAGAGCCCACGATGCCTTTGGCTCATTTGCTAATTCACCCAATACCTACTTTGTTGTGTCAGTATCTTAATAAGTATCTGTTTAAAGAACAAATGAAGATCTCAGATTGGAGAAAGAGTACTAGATCATGCATGAGTCCTTTTGTATTAAATAAGATTTTGGTTCTGGAGATTGGGGGAGGCACTGGGAGTTCATACACCCAGCTCCCTGGGGCCCAGCCTTTACAAACTGGCTCTGAGAATGTCCTGCTTTCCCTCTGCTGCTCACAGATTGTCTGCTATGCTGTAGCCTGCACAGAAACTGCAAGGATCGCTCAGCTTGTGGCGCGTCAGAGGACCTCTAAAAGGAAAACAGGGCGACAAATTAATTGTCAGATGAGAGTGAAGAAAACCATGCCATTCTTTCTAGAAGGTAAGTCTGTCCCTGAATAGATTATCATAAGGACTTATGGAAATATTGCCCATGCTCCTAATAAACTGTTCATTGAATACTGATATCCACATGTCAGGAGAAAATTCCTGAAGCATGGATTTCCATTGAAATGATGAAGATGAATGTGACTTATAAAATCCAGTGATGACAGTGCGGAATAATGAAACTGATGGTGACTATGGTGACAGCCACAGTCTTAGCATTTTAGGTTATTTGACAAGAATTCTCATCCAGAATATTGGATGAACCAAGAGCCTGTGATATGCTTTTGTACTTAGCAGATTATGTCTTTTGGTTTTAAGACATTTATTTTTCAGAAAAATATGAATTGCATGGCCTGAAAACATGATAAACAGCTGTATTTCCTGAATGCCTATCTCTAGGAAGTTATAGTAAATTCTAAAACCAAAATTTTAAGCAATGGTTCAACAATGATGTGCAATATTAGATGATTCCATGGCAGAAGCATTTTACAGGGTCCTGCTGGCTTCACACCAACTGATGGTTGCTTGGGAAGTGCTCACGTAGTGAGCAGAGGGAAGCACTGGCTAATGAGGCAGGCAAGACCCCATCCACAGAGCTCCCCAGTCTCGTGTGTCCCCTACTCACCCCTACCAGGGACCCCTTTTTGTGTTCTTTCAATTGTTCTGGGAAGTATGACCCACAGAAATATATGGAGCAAAATAATGAAACTACAGTCTGAGGAGGTCAGCTGATTGTGTTGTATCTGCCTAATTTATAGGGAAACCAAAGGCAACCCTCAGACAACCAGGATTTGCCTCAGATTATTCTATCAGCAGGAAACCTAATTCAGCGCTGTTAAGAGACAAAGGAAGCACCTTGGTTGTTAAGGCTGATATGGACATGCCACCCTACCCAGACATTCCTGTGCAGAGGCATGTGAGCATGTCTGCCAACAACAGGTACCCTGGGCTTTATCTGTCTTAAAGGAGCAGTGTGGAGAGCTGGGGTATCAACTGTTAGAAGTGTGTGTTCATGGAGAAGCGTTTTCTTTGTGTTACAAGCATCACATGCACTGTCAGTCCTCTCACTGCCTGGTGGCATCCCCTGAATGACCCCTGTACTGTTTCCTCCTGCCATTGTGATCTCTCCTTGTCCAGTCTAATAAGTTCTTATAAGATGCTGTTTTAAGTAATTTTCAAATTTTTCTACAAAATTGTTCTTACAATTAGTAAGTCTCAGGTAAAATCTTATTTGCTGTATATTTATTCACCCTTGCTCTGGTAATTGCCACAGTCAGGCAGTAGCATTTGATCTTGGTGCACTGACACCTGGCATGTTTGTACCATGGAACTGGACTACTACTAAGGCACTCCTTGCCTTTGCTTGGGTGTGGCCATGCATGCACCAGCTAACAGTAAGCTCATTATTTTGTGTTGTGCAGATGATTCCTCACGTCCAGTGAAAGCTTGCAAGAAGCTGATCAAATGGTTTCTATTTCTAAATTTTATGGTTTTAAGAAGTCACCCAGAGGTCAGCAAGCTATAATTTATGGGCTAAAATTAAAAAACCTCACTGTCTGCTTTTGTAAATATAGTTTTATAGGAGCATGGCCATCCCCTGTTCCTGTATGGCCTGTGTTGTTTTGTACTGCAGTGGCAGAGTCAAGTGGTTGTGCAGAGCCTGAAGTCTGTCCTTTTGGCCTCCTGGCAGGAAACACATGCTGATCCCTGATAGAGATAAATCAGTATCCCATCTCCCTTCCAAGCTGAAAGTTGTGCCTTTTTGTAAATTTGTGATATCATATTCCTTTAAAACAGTGTCTATAGGGCTGGGGAGATGGCTCAGCAGTTAAAAGCACTGACTGCTCCTCTGGAGGTTCTGAGTTCAAATCCCAGCAACCACTTGGTGGCTCACAACCATCTGTAATGGGATCTGATGCCCTCTTCTGGTGTGTCTGAAGACAGCTACAGTGAGATATCACACAATAAGATAAATAAATCTTTAAAAAAAAACAGTGTCTATTTGGGGGTAAAGATCAATTTTTCCTCAGAAGCTTTCCATCCAGATACTAAAATAGTTAGGAAAAATTAATTTAAAAATAGTTTTGCAGAAAGGTATGCTTTGGCATTTTCTGTTGAGCACTTATATAGATCAGTGCAGAGGTGTGGAATACCAGCAGTGGTATGTGCTAAAATCCTTTATTAGTAGTTACAGACTGATTGCTTCTTTTAGAGTTAAAATACCATTAGGAAATATGCTTCATTTGAAACAGTTTAGTTTTTAAATCCTTTGTGCTGCTCAGAATTGTGACTACTTCTCCTAATGAGGAAAATGTGGTCATTAGTTCCTTTGATCATGGTTCATTCAGCAAGTCTTACAACACTCACTCTCACTTGCTAGTACTAAGCACTACTCAAGAGCCTGGGATACTAGTGAAGGACACACACACACACACACACACACACACACACAGAGCGAGAACAAGACAGTGAGAGAGCAAAGGGGAGGGGAGGAGGGAGGGAGAGGGGGGAGGGAGAGGGAGGGAGGGAGGAATAAGAATGTGGGGGTGTTGATATGGGGTGCATGTGGAGGAGCACATGGATGTGTGTTGGTGAAGGGTTCATGGCTATGTATATGGATGTGTTTGGGTGTGGTTTGTTCATACTTGTATTTGGAAACATCTTCCTATGTAAGTCCAATAGTTGATAGTAAATTATGTTGGAAAGGATATGAGGTAGGCAGGTGCCTATGTCTCTTTTCTCCATGTGGTTATTCGAGCAGCCTATCTGCCGACTTTGAAACTCTACTTTCATTAGCCAAGCTAAAGCTAATGTTTGTACAGTCTGTGCTCCTGCACTCTAGCACCTAGTTTAAAGATCGTGATTGCAGCATGTCCCACTCTGTGCTGCAGCTAATCTTGTGCATGGGATTGTGTTCCAAAATATTCCTTATTTTAAGTGTTTATTCTTCATGTGCTTTTATTTATTTATCCCTTTAAAGATGATTAGTTGAAAATCTGACTCCAGGTTCTAAAAGAGATTTTCAAAAACCTACTTTAAATTTAGCTTTTAACAGACTTTTCTCTGAGTAAACAGGAAATATGATGCCAAATTTGTTTTCATATTTTAGAATATTTTCATAAGTTACTTTGTTGGTCAGTGAGATAGGGACATTAAATGAAAAATAGAGTGTTTAAAACTTGCTGTTTTCACACCTTAGGTTCAGTCCAAAGTCATCCTTGCCAGCACCTTTCCAGACACATATCTCAAGGACCTGCCCTAAGGAAGTGGATGGTATGTTTTCCAGATGTGGCATGAGTCTTGGGCCCCAACAGAAACAGTCTAATGGTGGCTTTTGACATGTGCTCTCACTTCTCCTGCATGATATTTATCTCCCTCACTCCATTTCTAACCTTAAACTCATGGATTGAAGTGATCGTTAGAGAAAATAATGCTTCCAGTGATATTGTCAGTGTGAACTGAGACCTTCATCACACCAGACCCATTCTGCTCCATATCCACGTGTCCCCTATACAGTTACCTGTTTTCTTCACCCACTCCCTAATTAGAGGGTGAACCCTCAAGACTTGGACTGCAGAGGCCTCACTTTAAGGAAACTACCTGTTCTGTTTCAAGGTCCTAAATGTAGGGCTTACATTCATAAGAGAGACTCAAGATGGTGTACTAGTGAAAGTTGGCACTATAAACTGTGAGGTGGGAGCCTGGGGAAATAACTCAGAAGTTAAGAGTATTGGCTGCTCTTCCAAAGGATCTAGGTTTGATTCCCAAAACCAACATGGTTCCTGTCCCAGAATATCTGACACCCTCTTCTTACTTCTGCAGGCACCGCATATATGTGGGGGTGCACAGAAATACATGCAGTCAACACAGCCATGCACATAAAAAAAGTAAAGATTAAAATTATTTTTAAATTGTGAGGTGACAGGTATAAGTAATTATTGGTTATAAAATTTAAAAGGCCATTAAGAAAACAGTAGGATAGTAAATAAAGCCAAGGAAGCTGCTGGTTAGACATGCACCACTCATGGACTTGTCTTATGCTAGCAGTGTATGAATCCACTAAATACTTTCACCAAGAGCAGCTTTACAGAGGGTTGGCTCTGTGCTCCTTGAAATGACTAGGCAGGATTGGTTGCTTGCATTGTGTCTCTTATTGAGTTCAAATTCCTTTCCCACAGGAGTGTTCTTACAGTATTGATTATGAAAATGAATAGTACGATTTTTGTATATAAGAACTATTTTTACATATGAATTTTCTAAATCATGACTACTCAGTGAAGTTGTATGCCTCTTTAGGAGTTTAAAATAGAATAAGTTTTTTCCTTACTAGGAAACGGTTATGGGTATCCTGGACCCTTCTCCTCTCTGTGCAAGTCTAAGGATGGCAGAGGCACATCATTATGTCTTCTAGTGAGAAGAGAGGAGTAATCTCTAATGATCCTCAAAGGAAAACACTTTTTGGTACCCGGTATCCTTTAAGACCAGTGTCCCCAGACTAGACTACATATCTCTATTAGTTAATGAAAAAGAAGATAAAAATGACTATATTTAGCAGAAAAGGTATCTGATTACATTGTAAATAAAATTTTCATGTGTTAGATTTTAATTCTTTGATATATCCTGATAGAATTCTATATAGGTTTGACTATTTCCATAGTTAAAATACCAGAATGGTCACAGTAACACACAGGTTTCTCTTGCTTAGTATGTAAACTCAGGCACTCTGAGTTTTAAATAAAAAAATAAACAGGAGTGAAAGAAGCCAGCTAAAGCTTTATGAAAGATGAATATTGGAGAAGTAGAAGCCATACCTACGGTTGATGTCCATAAACTAGCTGAGGTCATTTTTTGCAGATTTCAGGCTCCTGTGGGTTGCTAAAATGTTTTCCTTAAAGAGAAAGTTCATCATAGTCAGAAAACCTGGACATCTTTTTATCTTTTATAAAAGCACTCTTCCTACTAAGGCATTATTTTTGTGCCTTGTGGATTATAGCTTCAATTGAGCACTGCACATGTATTTATATTATCTAAAATGTTGTTTCCCTTAGTTGAAGTTAAATAATAAAATATTATGTTTTACCCAGCAAGATTGCCATAATGTTTAAAGTAAACTGCAAAGCATCCTTGCAGAACGAAGGGATAAGTTCCCTCATTGGCGGTGTCTTGGCTCTGCTGGTAGAATTCAGGGATAATATGTGAGGTGGTCCTCAGTGCTGCTCAGCTTACTCTACATTCTCCTAAATCCAGGACCCCTGAGCCCACAGTATAGCAAAGTCAGACACAGATGCTAGATAATGGAATAATCTATTAATTCTATCATTCTTTTAATTTAAAGATAATTTAAATCAGACTGTTGAGAAACCAAATGTCACGCCTCCTGCCTCTTACACTAATAAGATGGATGAGGTTCAAAATCGCATAAAGGAAATATTAGACAAGCATAACAATGGCATTTGGATATCTAAGCTTCCACATTTTTACAAAGAGTTTTATAAAGAAGACCTTAACCAAGGAGTTTTACAGCAGTTTGAACACTGGCCTCACATTTGCACGGTACGTGTTTCCTTCTTCTTCCCCTCTATGCTTCCTCCCTGCCCACCTTGAAGGTCCCAAGTTAGTAGTCACGGGAGCAGAGTGCTTCCCATGTGCTTCCTGCTAACTGTCTCTAAGATTAACACACGTGACTTCTTATCCCTACAAAACAGATGTTAAGGTTGGAAGTGCTATTACCTATTTTGCCTGAATTTTAAGATGCATTTAGTATTTGGTAATATGTACTGTGAACCATTTTGTGTTGATTGAACTTCTTCCAATAAACATTGTTCTGCCATCTTAGTACTTATTGGTCACAGTTTGTATTAGTCCTAATTTGTACATACTTATTTTTGAGCACTTTTCAAGACTTTCAGCTGGAACAAATTTGTGCTAATTGTTTTTACATGGAACTTGATTTGTTCTGGAACTGATACTATAGTCATATACTGTAGTTATTATATTTGAGACCTGTGCAGGTTGTCCTCATAATAGAAGCTTTAAACTGAAAGTTCTTTGTAGCCGCCCCTATTCAGAGTTCATGATTATAAGATAGTGGATCAGAACGGTCTGTTAGAAATTTTAGTCCAGCCAGAGTTAGAGATAGCTGGATTCTTATACCCAAGTACTTTCTAGATGTTTCTTAATTATCAATATGGAATCTGTTTTTAAAATGTAGTTGTCCTAAATGTCAGCATTAATACCTGCTTGGTGCTTCTGCATTTGTAGAATCAATTTCTTGGAGTATGCGTGTTTTGAAAGAGGGCATTCTTTAACATACATTTTGGCTTCTACACCTATTGGGCAAAAGGACAGGTAGTCTCACCTTCCAGGCTCCTGGCCTAAGAAAAGCATGCGTTTTGGGACTGTTTCCCCCATGGCCTATAGCTCCCTCGGAGTCTCATGTCCAGTACCAGGCAGAAGTCATCCTTCCATACATCGATTCACGTGGTACTGCTCCTGCTCATCACTGCTCTGAGTGCTTGAAAGCACAGGAGATGAAGTCTAGTAAGGTAAATAGCTATGAGAAAAAAGGGTTAGGGCAGTGTGGCCAGTGTTAGAATACTCTATATGAAGTAGGGAAACAAGAACTGTCAAACTCTGGAGACACTGCTGTTTCCCTGTAAGTGCAGAATAACAAATGTTCTGGAAAATGTTGTCTGTAGTGTTTAAAGTATAAAACTTGTTCTTAAGATGGGAATTCTCTTTCCCTTTATTTGGGCGAGATTCCCTCCCGGATATAGTATGTTGATGTCCTCTCTGCCACCTTATTCCTAAGGGAGTTTGTTAGGAGTTTGTTGTCCAGAATTTCAGCTCATATTGGATGCATACCATCCCTTGATTTTAAAATTCCATTGACAGTTGCAAACTTCAAAGTTTCAATGGCCTTAGAGCTTTTTGTGGTCATGATACAAAGATAACTTGGTGCTGGGTTTGGATAAGGAATTCTTTAGAGCATAAGTTTAAAGAATAAACAGTGTTGTGTTTTTGTTGCTTTATATTTCATGATAATTTCTAGCATTTGTGTAGCTCAGTTTATTACTTCTAGATAAATTTTCATCTTTGCTGCTCTGAATGACTATAGAGTCCCAGAATACTTAACTGGCAAGAGTATCTATTCTGTTGATATTAGAATGTTACCTGAAATGGATGGTTTCCTCTTAAATTTTAGGTACTGAAGCAACCAACATTTTTGTTACACTTTTAGCACTTCACTCCATCTACACCTCATGATCATTTCTCGCCCAGTCAGGAATGTTGAACATGGAACAGAACCACAGAATTCATTCCTTACCCGTGTCCCTCTTGGCTGTGGGTAGGATCGTCTAGACTGAGTAGGACTATCAGTGTGAGGTACTGATGGAAGGCAGTGTGCCTAGGATGCCACAAACTGCCAGTCATTTAGCTGTCTGTTGATAGTTTCCATACCTATTTTCTGACTTCTGAGTATTTTCAATAGTTTGAGTTTTTCCTTGGTCATTTCTCCCTGGCTTTAAACAGTTAGCCATGGTTATTATTCCTTCTTCCCTTTGTTCTCACCTCCATGAAGAGCAGAATACTGATAGCATGCCTGGGGCTGTGTTGGCACAACCAGCATCAGAAGAATGAAAGGTAGTACAGAAAGTCTGGTATTAGAAGTGGGCCCTTGTTCTGTGACCTTATCACAACTGAAGAAATCTAAGTGTATTATATTTCTTTTAAAAAAATTTCTCCAACTGTATATTCTATATGAAAACAATTAAAAATCAAGTCATAAAAATTCAAATATCCTGTAGTCCTTCCATCCCAAGACATGCGCTAGTAGGCAAATTCCATTTGCCTGTCAGAAGGGCAGCGTCAGCTTCAGGGACCACATAGCAGCTGTGAAGTTTTACCTTCATGGAGTTTCAGATCAAAGGTATGCAGTAAGCCACATCACAAAATGCTAAATGACACTGTGAGGTTTTATTTGTAGACAGGATATTTCCATCATTTTGTAGCCCAAGTTAGCCTTAAGCTCACAGTAGTCCTTCTGCCTCAGCTCCTTGAGTGCCGAGGTTATAGATATAACTGACACTGGGCTTCATGACATTTAACCTTTTGGATCACTCAGACAGCAAAGGGTGTGCTAGAAAGCCGGGGAGACTGTCAAGTCACAACGATGGCTAGGTTCGTAGTTTTAGGCATCTGTAAGGGAAATAGAAATGATGGAGAACCTTGTCTTATCTTGGAGAGTCCCTGCTAACACCTAGGAGAAGGGCAGCAACTGATAGAAAGGATGCCCTCTTTAACAGTTGGACTTGACTGGGAATTAAAAAAAAAACTGTATGATGGGGCTGGAGAGATGGCTCAGCGGTTAAGAGCACTGACTGCTCTTCCAGAGGTCCTGAGTTCAATTCCCAGCAACCACATGGTGGCTCACAACCATCTGTAATGGGATCTGATGCCCTCTTCTGGTGTGTCTGAAGACAGCAACAATGTACCCACATGTATAAATACACACACACACACACACACACACACACACACACACACACACACACTTGTGTGCCAGCCACTGACCCAGGTGCTAAGGATAAAACAGAAAACAAGACAGACATGGTCTTGCCCTTGTAGAACTTCCTGTGCAGTAAAGAAAATCATCATTTGAACAAATGCTGCTAGGCCTCCCACTGTGCTGAAGGCCTTGCAGGTAGGGGATAATAAGGGCAGTAAGTGACTATTAAATGGGAAGCCAACACTGCATGATACAGACCAGAGGAGCAGCTCATGCAAGAGTCAGACAAGAGACATTGCATGTTTCAGAAATTTTAGAAGAGAAGGGCTCAAAAGGAAGCTAAATGGAGCAAAAGGTAACTAATTTCATAAGAGTCATCTCTAGGTGGAAGTGGTGTGTCCCTCTGCTCTGTGGTGCCACAGTCCTGGCCTCTGACTTGCAGATCTTGCAGCAGGGACTGTTGGGTCGTGGATTGGACTGAAGCCTGCTGTGAGACCTGGGTGGAGAGAACAGCCTCTTCATTCCTGTGTCAGTCAGCATGTCTGTCTCAGGGTCCTGCCCAAAACAGTTTGGAGAGCCGAGAGCCTAAGCTTTTGAGCCAGGTCAGATGCACTTAGCTGAGAAGAGTTTCCATCCACAACCATAGCAGATCTGCTGATAGACAGCTATGGAGCCACCAGAGAAGTAGTCCATGTTTGTAGCACAGCAGGCCTTTGTTATAAAAAGTGATACATTATGAATGGCAATATAATATTGCCTTATGCAAGATGCCCTGAGTAGTTGGAAATGCCTGGTGACACTAATTATTAATAGCTCCCACAAAGATGATTTGCGGTTACATGCATTTCTGTTGGGTATCATTTTGTAACCCATAGAAATCACTGAGTTTTAAGTTGGCATCGCAGTACCCCAGACCCATTCCTACCATATGCACAACACCAGCAGAGCCCGTCTGAAAAAGCAGAGGCACCAGCAGTTCTCTCATGTATATGCGGCACTCTGGGTCCCAGTTTTTTATTACCAAAGGAAATCCTGGTGAGCATCTTGGTGCAACATCAAGTCTCAGCAGACAGTTGAGTAGATGACAGATGAGCTGGCATATGGCAGAATCAAGAGAAGTTGAGAGATAGTGTGCTGTTTGTGTCTGAGTTACCCACAGGCCTGAAGGATGCCGAAAAGCTTAGATCACAACTGAGTTGGAATTTGATTTAAAGCCTCAATATAAAACTGCTACCCCATGGAAAGAGCTCATACAGATGCTTTGGAAAGTCCCTTGATTTGATTGGATACTACTTTCTTACAGAATCTTAGAGAAAATTCTAACTCCATAGAGACAGTAAACTTAATCTCTGAGGTCTCTGCAGCACCTTTAGGGGTGTCATTTATTAGCTGTGTGACTTCCGGCCTACATACCACTCTTTTAGAGCCTTAATCTATCATATAACTAATCCTGCACAAGTCATAGGGTTGTTGTGAGAATTAAATGAGATAGGATACATAAAGCAGCTGCTAGCAGAACATCAGAAACCACAGCCCAGCCTTACAGCAGACAAAGCCTTCGCTCAAGTGGGGGTGCCCAGTGAGTCCTACAGAGGGAGGTACTTCAGTGGAAGCGGGAGATGCTACTAAGAGGAGAAGCTTCCAGACGAAGAATCAGTGACCTGCAGGGACTACAGTTCTAATGTGTGCATAGGTGCCACCTGGGAAGATCTCTTTCCTTTCCTCACCCCTGCCACAGGTATTAAGGGCAAGGGGAAAGCCTAGTGCACAGTGCGAGCCCCAGCTCCCTCCCAGCCAGAGGCATCCCAGGAAGTTCTGTAGATGTAACTGGAAGACAGCAACATTATCTTCCAAATGTGTGAGCAAGTGGTTTCAGTTGGGGCCAAGATAAGAAGTTTATCTTTGTTGAGGTGGGGTCAGTGTGTGTCTAGAGACAGCACTGGTGAGAAGGCGTCAGGTAGACAAGCAGCAGGTGAGTCGGCAGTGAAGGAGGTTCTACACCTACAGCTACCTTCAGAACCATGGAAAGGTTCTCTGGGTAGATGACCTGTGAGTGGCCAGAGGCTACGGCAGCAGAGAACTTCTTGCTTCACCTTTTAAGTCCCTGTGAGATGTGCCACAAACCATGCTTCTTAAACGGAGCCCACTAGAGAGGTGCTCCTTCCAGCACCTTGGATGTGGCCGTTAGTGTGGAGCGCTGCTGCAGAGATGTGTGAGGTGGATGGCATGGGGCCGCACTGCACTAGCTTAGCTGCTCTGTCTTTCCGTGAACACAGTACATCCTTCATCCCACAGCATCACGTGCTTCAGATTGTACCAGGCTGTCTGTCTAACTGTGGCTCTGTGATGCCAGTGTCTCTGACTTCCAGCCAGTCTCACCTTTAGCATGGAGAGGCTGTCTGTTAAGGAACCAATTCACCAGTTATTCTATGAAGTGAGCATAGTGTACAGGCTTGTAAACAGTAATAGAAATTGTCATTGTTGAGGAAAGGTATCTGGAGGTCTTCCCTTCACTGCTAAGGTTAGAGTTTAAGTTTTTAATGTAGGTTTCTTTTTGTTAGTGTTGATTCATTTTGAGCCTGTAACTGCCCGTAACCATTGCTAAATATTTAGAGGGCTAGAATGTAGATTGGTAGGTGAATAAAGACAATTATTATACCATTTTGAATTTCAACTGAATGATAGCCGTGTAAAATAAGATTTAAAACATTTAAAACCTCAACATAAAATCTCTACTCCATGGAAACAGACCAGTGCTCATATAGATAGTTTGAGAACTCTCAATTTAATTGGATGTTACTGGATTCTTCTAGAACCCTAAAGAAAATTCTAATTCCATAGAAACAGTAAACTTAACTTCAGAGGCCTCTGCTGTGCTCTTGGCAGGTGAGCCTTCAGAGACTAAGTTCACAGGCAAAACTAGAACAAAAGAAGACTTCTGGCTAAGGAGAAAACAGGGCAGAGGATGAACCCTCACCTGTATGAACACAGAGCTGTTTAAAGAAGTTGATTTTTTTTCCCCTTTGAACCTGTTCCTACCAAATCTGATGTGTCTCCTGGAAGCTTACAGAAACCTGGTGGGGTGTGAGATTCCAAATGAGGCAGAATCAATTCAAATCAAGCTGAGTAGAGACTTGTGAGCATAGCACACCTAAGGCGTATTTGACGTAGTCTCTTCTGATGGTCACTGTAGAAGGTGGGTTATCTCTGTGGTATACAGTGCTAATGGCTTACATCACTGCTCTCCTGTAGGAGGTGGAGGTTAGACCATGACTGGGCCTGCCACTAGACTGATGATTTGAAGAGTGGATATCCAGATGTAAGCTACAAAACCAAAGGACGATGAGAGCGAGCATGGTTAGGATGCTGAGTCTGCCCACACTGCATGGGCAGCGGCAGGGGGAGGGGTGCTGGTCCTTTCCCAGTTATATAGACATGAATCAGGTGGGCTAGAGGAACTAGAAGTTAGAAAAGTCCCCTCCTGGAAGATCTGCCTGAAGTGGTTTCCTGGCTGTCACATGCAGGAAATATAGGAGCTTTGTTTTTGTGTTGGGAACTGAGGCAGGAGCCCACATATAAATCTTAAACCCTGGGAGATGGGCCAGAGCACAGAAAAGAGCGGAAGTCAAACACCCAGTGTGAACATGGCTCCTTAGCTTTGAGGAGACCTGGAGTGTAGCAGGAGAGAGAACTAGAGATGTATGTCATGGTTTGTGGGAGCCAGCAGCCGCGGGAAAGTTTAGGGAAAAGTGAGTTTCCATCCATAGGGAAATTTGAAACAAATGAGCTAAAAATTACATTTGTCTTAATTTTTTATGTCTAAATAATATCTTCCATGCATATTTCCCTTTGAACTAAGAAACCCTTAAGCCAGTAGTCTTCAACATGTTCCCCTTTGGGGGTGGAACAACCCTTTCACAGGGGTCATCTAACACCCTCAGAAAACAGGTATGATTATAATCATATAATTATACATTATGATTTATAACAGAAAAATTACAGTTATGAATAAACAACAAAATTATTTTATGGTTGGAGTCACCACAACATGAGGAATTGTATTAAAGGGTCATAGCATTAGGAAGGTTGAGAACTGCTTCCTTAAACCATTCTCCAAAGGTTAGTTAACAAAATATTTGGTCCAAGCTGCTTTCCATGTCACTAAACTTACCAGGGAATAAATTTTCCTGAAAATTTGAATGCTGTCTGAGTTAACTGCAGCTAGGCCAGGGTCTGTTGCTAGCATTGGTGAGTATTTAATCTTAGTCAGCAGGCAGGACTGAGGACTTCAGGTGTTCAACCTCCATTTTGAAATAAGGAGCCAGTCTACAGGCATAGCCCTGGCACACCCAGCCTTATCTAAAGTGTGGAAGAAGCCACTACTGTTTCACTGGAGTTTACAGTTCAGCGAGGTCATGGAGAATGGAGGGATTGCCCTAAACAAAAGCATAAGCTGCTGAGGGAAGCTGCCTTCTAGTTTAGGGCTTGACTGTTGCTTGGGCTTTCAGGAAATTCTTGCTGTTTATTGGCAAAGTTTGGCTTGGATGCTGCAGCCAGAATTGTAAACACACTACTTTTGGATGGCCTTTAAGATTAGTCTAGAATTAGGTGAACATAGAGGTACACACCCACAATCTTATCACCTGAGAAGGAGAGCTAGATCATCAATCAGATGTACAATGAGTCTGAGGCCAGCCTTGTCTGAAAAGCAGAGATTATTGAATAAAAATTAGGAAAAAAAAGAGGATTGTGCTTTTGGCTTAGGCCAACTTCTACTAAGTGGATAAGTTGTCTGTAACTTCTGTGGGAAGCAGTGCTTCCTGCTCAGAAGAGCTCACTGCACTGGCTGTGTGCAGAGGCTGTGACAGCTTTGCAGGAGTTAATGTGGCCATCACTTCTCATCACACTAAGGCAGGAGGAAATACAGGCTCTACACTGGGGTCGGTGGGGCAAATAAACACTGAAGTGCCCTGTATTTTCAGGTAACTTCTTTGGAAAGAAAGGTATCATAAAGTTGAAAAGCATATCCTTTTAGGGGTTAAAGGACGCATGCAGTTTTAGCCCGAGGCTTATGGCCTTTTCCCTGCTGAACTAGCCTCTACCATGCTCTGGAGAAGGGGTTGAGAAAGGTTAGTAGGTGAAGGTGGAGAGAGTTTGAAGGCAGGCCTGCAGCCTTCTCTGGCTTTGGATGTGGAAGGTTGCCGTGTCTCAGTCTGAAGTCACTTCAGCTGGAGTCATACACACAGGAGCCACTCACAGTGTTGGTTTTTATTTTCCCATTTTTCTGGGAAATATATTTTCTAGCCCTACTTGGATGCCTGGTCTAAATTCTGAGGCCTTATCCAGTATGCTAAAGCACAGCACAGACTGGCATTTTTTTTATTGAAAAAGGAAGTAAAAAAACATTTTATGATAAAATTAAAGATTTACATGGAAAATGTTTCTGAAAAAATTGAAGAAGCATATAGAAAAACACATTAAGATTGACAGTTTTCATGGAAAATTAAAGAGTAAAATGGTAGACATAAAAAATCATTGCTAAATTAATTGAAAAAGAAAGTAGAAACATTTTATGATAGAATCGAAAATTTACATAGGAAATATTTCTAATAAAATTGTAGGAAAATATAAAATAACATTAAAATTGAAGATTATCATAGAAAATTACAGATAAAATGGTAGGCATAAAAATATTTCTAAGTTGATTGAAAGAGGAATTATAAACATTTTCTGATAAAATTGAAGATCTACAAGGAAAATATTTCTGATAAAATTCAAGAAGTATATAGAAAAACACATTAAGATTGACTATTTCATGGAAAATTATACAGATAAAATGGTAGGAATAAAAATATTCCTAAGTTGATTGAAAGAAGAATTATAAACATTTTCTGATAAAATTGAAGATTTACATGGAAAATATTTCTGATAAAATTGAAAAAAATATATAGAAAAACATTAAAATTGAAGATTATCATGGAAAATTATACAGATAAAATGGTAGGCATGGAAATATTCCTAAGTTTATTGAAAGTGGAATTATAAACATATTCTGATAAAGTTGAAGATTTACATGGAAAATATCTCTGATAAAATTGAAGAAATATATAGAAAATCATGTTAAGATTGACTATTTCATGGAAAAATTATACCGATAAAATGGTAGGCATAAAAATATTCCTAAGTTGATTGAAAGTGGAATTATAAACATTTTCTGACAAAATTGAAGATTTACATGGAAAATATTTCTGATAAGATTGAAGAAATATATAGAAAAAATGTTAAAATTAAAGATTATCATGGAAAATAATACAGTTAAAATGGTAGACATAAAAAACATTACTAAATTGATTGAAAGAGAAATCACAAACAATTTTCTGATAAAATTGAAGATTTACATGAAAAATATTTCTGTTAGACTATGTTTTTTGTTGGGGGAATTCAGTCCATTGATGTGATAAGATATTAAGGAATAGCGATTGTTGCTTCCTGTTATTTTTGATGGTATTTTTATGTTTGTGTGGTTACTTTCTTTTGGCTTTGTTGGAAAAAGATTACTTTCTTGCTTTTTCTAGGGTGTAGTTTCCCTCCTTTTCCATCTCTTATCCTTTGTAGGGCTGGATTTGTGGAAAGATATTGTGTAAATTTGGTTTTTATCATGGAATATCTTGTTTTCTCCATCTATGGTAATTGAGAGTTTTGCTGGGTATGGTAGTTTTGGCTGGCATTTGTGTTCTCTTAGGGCCAGTATGAGATCTGCCCAGGATCTTCTAGTTTTCATCGTCTCAGTTGAGAAGTCTGGTGTTAATTCTGATAGGCCTGCCTTTATAGGTTACTTGACCTTTTTCCCTTACTCCTTTTAATATTCTTTCTTTGTTTAGTGCATTTGGTATTTTGATTATTATGTGCCGGGAGGACTTTCTGGTCTGGTCCAGTCTGTTTGGAGTTCTGTACGCTTCTTGTATGTTCATGGACATCTCTTTCTTTAGGTTGGGAAAGTTTTCTTCTGTAATTTTATTGAAGATATTTACTGGCCCTTTAAGTTGTAAATCTTTACTCTCTTCTATACCTATAATCCTTAGGTTTGGTCTTCTCATTGTGTCCTGGATTTCCTGGATGTTTTGACTCAGGAGCATTTTGCATTTTGAATTTTCTTTGACTGTTGAGTCAATGTTTTCTATGGTATCTTCAGCACCTGAGATTCTTTCTTCTATCTCTTGTATTCTGTTGTTGATGCTTGCATCTATGACTCCTGAATTCTTTCCAAGATTTTCTATCTCCAGAGATGTCTCACTTTGTGATTTCTTTATTGTTTCTACTTCCACGTTTAGATCCTGGATGGTTTTGTTCAGTTCCTTCATTTGTTTATGTTTTCCCATAATTCTTTATGGGATTTTTGTGTTTCCTCTTAAGGGCCTCTACATGTTCACCCATACTCTCCTTTCTTTAAGGGATTTTTGTGTTTCCTCTTTAAAGGCTTTTTACCTTTTGACCCATGTTCTCCTGTATTTCTTTAAGGGAGTTATTTATGTCCTTCTTGATGTCCTCTAACAGCATCGTGAGAAGAGACTTTAAATCCAACTCTTGCTTTTCCGGTATGTTGGGGTATCTGAGACTTGCTGTGGTGGGAGAACTGGGCTATGATGTTGCCAAGTAGCCTTGGTTTCTGTTGGTAGGGTTCTTGCGCTTGCTTTTCACCATCTGGTTATCTCTGGTGTTAGTTGATCTTGCTGTCTCTAGCTGGAGCTTGTCCCTCCTATGGGCCTGTAAGCCTGTGTCTGTATTCCTGAGAGACTAACTCTCTTCTGGCAGGGTCTGTGCACAGAAGGTTGTGGAGCTGTCTGGTTCCCTGCTGCAAATGGCGACCGGAAGGGAAGACTCCTGTCCCAGCTGCTCCACTGATTATATGCCCTGTGCCGCTCCTAGCTGTACCCCTCCAGAGAGAAGGTGGAGATCTCACCTCAGCACTCAGAAGTGAAATCACTGCTGGGAGATCATTCTCTCCTGGTAGGCTAAGCACAGAAGGCTTTGGAACTGCCTGGTTCCCTGCTGCAGATGGTGGCCGGAAGGGCCAGACTGGCATTTTTAATTGCAGATTTAAAGCCAGGCATGATGGAATCCTTACTTCAGAGGCTGAGGCAGGAAGATGGCTAATGAAAGGCCAGCTCAGGCAACATAGCAAGACCCTACCTCAGAGTAGAAAGGGGCTGGAAATGTTGCTTAATGATAGAATATTTGCTCTGAATCATTTCCTAGCATTGGAGAGAAACTTTAAAATATTAAAAATTCGGATTTAAGAAGCTAATGAGTCATGGAGAGAAGGAATACCCCAGATATTTATGTTACTGCAACTTAACTGGTGCATATCACTTGTAGGTGATCTCCAGCTTTTCAGAGTCTGAAATGTTTCCTGAGTCCTTGAAACTTAGGACACATTAGTGGAAGAATAAAGAAGAAAAGTAAGGGGATCAGTGTCCGAGGCTTCCTGAGTGTCGTGAAGACTGTGTAATCAGACTACAAGGATGCTGGGGTTTGGTTTTGGGTTTTTTTTTTTTTTTTTGCTTGTTTTGTTTTTTGAGATAATATCTCCTGTAGCCCAGGCTGTCCTTACGAACATACGTAACTGAAGGTAACTTTGAACTCTTGATCTTCCTACCACTACCTTCAAAGTGCTGAGATGAGAAATGTATGCTACAATGCCCAGCTCCAAATGGAATCTTTAATGTCATAGTGGCCTTGTCTTTCGACTTATTAAAAGTCTTCCCTTGTACATTTGCACCTGTGGTCTGTCTTCCTAAATACTGTGTAAAAAGTGAGGTAAATGAAGTAATGTTCTTTATTAGTAAGCTGACCAGTCAGCAAAAGTATTCTGGTTGTGCTTGGCATTGGTGAGTCATGCCTGTGATTCCAACTCTTAAGAGGCAGAGGATCAGAGGGCCAGGATGTGTGGTGGCGCACGCCTTTAATCCCAGCACTAGAGAGGCAGAGGCAGGCAGATCTCTGAGTTTGAGCCCAGCCTGGTCTACATAGTTCCAGTATAGCTGGAGAGACCCTGTCTCAAAAGAGAGGGTTGGGGAGATGAGGAGTTCAAAGCCAGTTTGTGTTAAATAATGAGTTTAAGGCCAGCCTGGGTTGCAGGTAGCCCTGCCTAAAAACAAAATGCAAGAATCAAACAGCAACAAAACAGGAAGCAGTGTCGTTTTTGGTAGTTTCCTATAAACACCATTCTAGTAGATTCTCCTAAGAATTAAAATTATAGCTGAGTAAAAGCCAAATGGGACAAATAAAAGGGATCTGAAGGCAGATCCTGAAATCTGAGCTCAGGCTAAGGGTGAAGATCTGGTGTTGTGAAAGGCTAAATAGTGACTGTCTAGGCTTTGGGAGTTCAGAAATGTTGCAGAACTGCATGACTGTCACCTGTCCTGTCCCGGTGTAGAAAGCAAAGCAGTCTTGGGTTACAGACGCCAGGGAGGCTGGATGCACACCCAATCCCATAGGATGTTCACCTGTGAGTGGCTCTTCTGATTGGTCAGCCGTTTAAACTTTGAAAGTCAGTTCTAGCTCATAAGTCTTAAGCTGCATAGGGCAGGAGGCTGGCAGTGCCAACCCTCTTCTGTCAGTAGAAAGGCTTAGCATTGGAGGACAGCAGTGTCACCAGTTGTCAGGGTGTTCCTCTTAGGCATGCAAAGTCAGAGACTGGATGCATCTGATGCTGGGTATTTTCTCCCTAATTAATTAAGATGGCAGTGTTTTCGGTTATATGTGTGCTGTGGTGATTGCTCACACTGCCTTACCTCTGGGCATCTTTTCTAAAGACTCCCACACTGAAAGCTGTGAGTGTCTCAGGATGCTGTAGGAAGAAAAGTAGTACCCCTACTGTGCTTAATTATTCCTCCCATTCCTCCCCAAGGTGTCTGTATTCCTGACATAGCTTCATCTCATCCTGGCTCCATAGCTTCATCTCATCCTGTATTTTGCAAACTTTGCTCTGGATTTAGCAGAGAAACATTGACAGGGCAGAAGCCTCATGATTCCCTGGGCAGTTTGAGTCTTAACTGTCTTCTGAGTGAAATGAATGCCTTTTCTTCCTGATTGTCTCTGAACTCTAACTCATGTCATCTTTCAGGTGATGCATCTTTGTAGTTAAGAATAACATGTACACTTTTTTGCATTATGAAATTGAAAATAGTCCTCTCTCAAATATAAAATAATTTCTGTGTTTTTAAGTTTTTCTTACCCACTGAAACATTCTGTCATTGGCTCTCTTTAAAATTTTCAGGTGGAAAAACCTTGTGGTGGTGGTCAAGATTTACTTCTTTATCCTGCCAAGAGAGAGCAGCCCTTGAGAAGTGACCAGGACCCCGAGAAGGAGCTCCCACCTCCACCTCCTGCTCCCAAGCAGGAGGTGCCGTCAAAAGGGAGCCCAGCAGTGATGCCGGATGTCAAGGAGAAAGTGGCAGAGCTGCTGGGGAAGTACTCAAGTGGCCTTTGGGCAAGTGCACTCCCCAAGGCATTTGAGGACATGTATAAAGTCAAGTTCCCTGAGGATGCCTTAAAAAATCTTGCCTCACTCTCTGATGTGTGCACCATAAACTACATTTCTGGAAACACCCAGAAGGCAATTCTCTATGCGAAACTCCCGTTGCCCACTGACAAGATCTTGAAGGATGAAGGGCAAGCACAAGGAGATTTTGACATCAAATCGATGATTGAGCAAGAGTATTTGCAGATAGAAAAAAACATGGCTGAAAGTGCTGATGACTTTGTGGAGGACATAACTGTGCCACCTCTGATAATTCCTACGGAGGCTTCACCGTCTGTGTTGGTGGTTGAGCTGAGCAACACAAATGACGTGGTTATCAGGCAAGTTGGCATTTCTAGTTGTTAAGAGCTGTGCAGTGTTGCCACGTGACCATTCCTAGCATGGATGCTGTGGAGGGAAGGAAGAACACCTTTAGGAGTCATAGTGAAGTGCAGGAGTATGGCTATACTGATATTTGTTAAATGCCCATGAGATTCTTAGGAGAAAAGATGTCTGATAGTTTTAAATGGGAATGATAATGTGAACTTGGTAAAAATTGTGTCATAGCATCATGGCAACTATGTCAATAACATTCCATTACTGTTCAGCCTGTAAACAGCCTGGCCCCTTCAGGCCAGGTGATGCCATCAGCTCTAGGATACTGTGGCAGCCCTAAAATGTCAGGGTAGCTAACTTTATCATACACCTCAGATTAGCCAGTGGGCCTAGATCTGCCCTGCTGACATGAGCCTTTAGATGCCATTCTGAGAGATGAGTAGCTGTTGTCTAAGTGGCTAATGACAGCCTGAATTGACACCAGCCTAGCTCTAAATGCTTCTCTTAGATTTTCAGAAAAAAACATGATGTGAACATAGGGAATATAGAAAGATTGCAATTTGCTGCTTCCTGCAGTGGAATCACTGTATCACGGAAGTATTGGATCACCATCCAGTGTGGGGCTGGGGCTGGGGAGAGAGGGAAAGCATTGAAACAAAAAAAAAAGCATCCAAGTCCCTTCACCCCAGATGACCCTCTGGTTTGTGCTGCCTGAGACCTATAGCTGAACTAGAAAAGCCCAGAGAAAGCCCACATTAGATCCTTCTAGAAGGAAGGGCTCGACAGCGTAGAGCAAGTGGTGGTCTGGCCGACACTGGGGGCCATGGTGCCTGCCTGGTCTTCTGCTCTGCTACCAAGAAGTGCCTTTACAGGGACTTTGACTTACATGCAAGTTTTAGATGCAAGTAAAGCTTTGTACCAGTCACATACCGAGGTTGATCTGTGCAAATTCTCTGTTCCTTTGCTCAGGTAATTTGGAGACAGTGCGTGAGCCTGTACTGGGTACCGCCCACTCTCACCTAGCCATAGCACCAACCCTTGCCCTTACCGTGAGTGGGGCCATCCTTCTCTACTGGCCGCTGCAACTCCCGGGTGCCTCTCCACATTAACTCAGTTGTCACCCAAGTTCAAGCCCCCAAGTCCCATGCCTCAAAGACTAGAGCCCAATGGAAGACTGGCTCAGCAAGTGTAAATGATGGATCTTGACAAAGTCTCTAACCCATTCAGGGATGAAGACTATACATCTTAAAATAGCTAGTTTTCAAAGAGTCATTCTTTGCATTGTGTGTAAAACGTCTTTGTAGCTTCTTCTACAGTAACAGTAACCTTCTTTCTAGTAACAGGTAGGCAGGATGGGCCATCTTCTGTCCTGCAGATAGTTACCAAGACCATGTGGAACAATTTCTTAAGAGTTTTCTGAAATCCACCAGAGGCCCTGGGTAAAACCTGGAGAAATATAAGGAACAGGGCTCTTCTCCCTCCCTCACCTTGGCCAGTTGATTTGAGGACTCCTCTAGCTGAAAGCCTCATCCTGTAGCAGAAGTGTTGTTTCAGGAGCCAGACTTGGTTTTCCAGACCTAACATTCTGGAATGAGGCCTATAAGACAGCCTACTCATGGCAGATGAGAGATGTATTTTGAAAATCTCACTGGATCATAGGACTGTGCATCAACAGTAGAAAAGGCTGGGGTGCTTGAAAATAACCCTTCTCAGGGTGCACACTTTAGAGGTGCTCAGCTAGAACTTGTCACTTTCAGAGTATGAGCTCAACATTTTGTTTAATTTGCTCAAATTTGTTAAATAACTTTTGGGGGGCATTTCACTGCTGTGCTTGTCTTGCAGGGCTGGAGATGGAGCCTAGGGCCTGGCAGAGGCTAGGGAATTGTTCTGCTGCATGCACCCCCAAGTCCTAGGCCTCACTTCCTTGTTCTTGGTACTTTCTCTGATTTTCAAAGCTTAAGGATTCTAAGATGCAGCCTCACCAGGGTAAAACTGTCTGCCAGATCTCAGCAACCTCATTCAAAGTCTGAAGGGCTCACATGACCTCCTGTGGTGTCTCTATGTACCTTCTATCTCCTGTCCTGGGGTCTCCTGCAGACTGCTTCTTCCTGGGGCTTCCAATGCCTATGCTACTCTGCTCTTCTCAGGGCTGTCACACATTGCCACATTGGGCAGTGGGCACCATAGTCCTGTCTTCCAGCACTGAGAATGATGTTCCCTGAGTACAGTTCCTTCCCCTGCTGGGGTGAGCTGCTGTGAGACTCGAACCAAGACTGCAGGGGACACAGGAGCACCAGTGAGCCCTGGGGTTCACTCACCATGAGCTGTTGATCCTCTCACCAATCCAGGTATGTGGGCAAAGACTACTCAGCTGCTCAGGAACTGATGGAGGATGAGATGAAGGAGTATTACAGTAAGAACCCCAGAGTCACACCAATCCAGACTGTGCACGTGGGGCAGCTGCTGGCCGTCAATGCCGAGGAGGACGCCTGGTTACGAGCACAGATCATCTCCACGGATGAGAACAAGATAAAGGCAAGCTCAGTTTTGTTAGCATGAGGTAGATACAAGTTTCAGATGTGTTTGTTGTTTATTGTTCTTTCAAATCCAGTGTGACTTTCTCCAGAAAGTCTAAGATAGTGCCTGTGAAAGACTATCCCTGCCAGCTCTTATATCCGTGGTAGTTATAATGTCTCAGTTTCCTAGTCACAGAGTAAATGAAATTCCCTGTGAGGGCAGACTCTCGGATCTTACCAGAGGGCCATAGCAGAGAGCTGCCATTCTTCCTCCGTGTCTTAGCCTTAGCTGGGCTCATGCATAGAAGGCTCTAGTACTTTTGGTAACATCCCATCATGGTGATCAGCCTCTGCCCCTTTGCTTTGTATCTTCCATGAGGAGCCCAAGACCCAGGGCTCTGCCACAGGCTCAGTTTCCTTGAGAGTTATTCCCTTTCAAGCCTTGAAGCTCCCCAGACAGGGAGAAAAGTTTCTGAGCCATGATGGGCTGCTGGCTTGGTGCTTCCTTGTTGGAAGCAAGCATGCTGTGAGTGACAGTCCCGTATGGTGTCTTCCAGGCAGAGGAGCTGCTATTTTTTGGCATGGAGGGTATGAAGCAAAGGAGCATAGGCTGATCACCAGGACAGGATGTGGCCAGAAGTCTCGGGGCCTACAGATGGGGCAGGATCCAAGAGGATTGAGGGTGACCCTGGAGCAGGCCAGCTCAGGCTGAGACAGTGAGAGGAAGAGCGGCAACTCTCTGCTGAGGCTGCTTCCTCAGGGAAAGCCTGCTTCAAGCTGCTCAAGTCTTCTTGCACTCCTATGGTATTCCCGGCAGCTAGGAGGAGTGTGCAGGCGCTCAGGTGGCACTGAGACCTGTGGTCACTTGTGGTGGCAGAGAACCAGAAATGGAAGCACCAAGAGCCTGCTCACTGAAAGCTATCCCAGCATGAGATGCTTGCTCTGCTCTCCTAGAGCAGAGAACACAGGGTGAGTCATAGGGCTGCATCCAAGGACAATGATCGCCATATATGTTAGCTGCTGGGCTTGGTATTGTAGCTCTGTAATCCAGCTACTTAGGAGTCAGAGGCAGGAGAAGCAAGCACAGTTTCAAGGCCAGCTTGGGCAACAACTTAGTAGGAACCTGTCTCAGAAAGTTACAGGATGTAGCTCAGTGGGAAAGCACTAGTCTACATACATTAGGCCTTAAGTTCAATCTCCAGTACCACAGAACAAACAAAAACCCACCACTACCATACAAATAGATGCAGCGAGCAAGTCAAT
Source organism: Tokudaia tokunoshimensis (assembly GCA_036184795.1). Taxonomy (NCBI): domain Eukaryota; kingdom Metazoa; phylum Chordata; class Mammalia; order Rodentia; family Muridae; genus Tokudaia; species Tokudaia tokunoshimensis. The sequence goes on from BTHU01000005.1 coordinate 33,231,277, forward strand.
AAAGAAGCCAGCTTCAGACATAAACCCTGTGAAGACGTTGGAATGGCCCTACCGTAGCCTGTCTCTGGGTTAACAATGTGGCCTTACCTTCTCTGGAGACTGGATCTCACACACTGTATATCATATCAACATATATAACATGGGTCTAAGAAGAGCAAATCCAAGTTTCAGGTGTAGGCTACAGTTAATGAAATTTAAAAGTTTGCCTGAGTCTTGAGGCCTGTGAGGGGAAGAAATCATGTGGAAAAGGTGGACGAGAACACTGGCATGGCCGACAGCTGACCCTTTGGACTCTGCCAGCAATCTGGGTCCAGGCAGCAGAGAGTTCAATATTGTTTCCTAAGAGTGAGTCTTTGCCACAGCAGCCAGGCACACTCACCACATGGTCAGGGGGAGTTGGAGGGCTCTCTGCCTTTCTTCTTCCTCAGACTCTGCCATGGAAGAATTTATCTTCATTTCCTGCTGGTGCCTGTGCCTCATTTTCTTCAAAAGACACAGGTACCTACCTCTGTTGACTGGTATTTTAGGCAGCACTGCCTGCCTTTTGATGGGACAGTAGTCAGTAAGGAATGCACGCATGCTTGGTGCTCAGTCAGCTGCCTCTACTACACAGTCCAGGGCCCAAAGCCAGGGCGTGCTGCTGCCCACTTTGAGCCTAGGTCTTCCCGTATCAATTGAGGCAGTTAAGATAGTCTTCCACAGATACTATAAAGGCTATATAGCATCTACTCTAGTCTAAACCCACTGAGACACTTCCCAGATGATTCTGGGTTATGTCCAGGTGACAGACTAACCGTCACAGTTAAGAGTATACCAATCCAGCTCTACTCAGAGCTGGGGCCTTGGCCAAACTGAATGAAGATATAATCTAGCTTTGTGAACTTGAATTAAAAATTGGATCCCCCCCCATTTTTTTTTTAGACTTGCATTTTATTTTTTTTATTTTATTTTTTTTTAATTTACATTCCAAATCATTTCCCCTTTCCCGTTTCCTCCCTCCCTGAAAGTCCCATAAGCCCCCTTCCCTCCCTCTTTTCTCCATTCAACCCCCTCTCCTTACTCTGTCCTGGCGTTCCCCTACATCCAGTCTTTCCAGGACCAGGGGTCTCTCCTTCCATCTTTTTAGAAATCTATTGATATGCGGATTGTGTCTAGGGTATTCCGAGATTCTGGGTCAATATCCCCTTATCAGTGACTGCATACCATGTGTGTTCTTTTGTGATTGGGTTACCTCACTAAGGATATTTTCAAGATCTGACCATTTGCCTAGGAATTTCGTGAATTCATTGTTTTTAATTGCAGAGTAGTATTCCATTGTGTAGATATACCACATCTTCTGAATCCATTCCTCCGTTGAGGGACATCTGGGTTCTTTCCAGCTTCTGGCTATTATAAATAAGGCTGCTATGAACATAGTGGAGCATGTGTCCTTATTGCATGCAGGTAAAGCCTCTGGGTATATGCCCAGGAGTGGTATAGCCGGATCCTCCGGGAGTGTCATGCCCAGTTTTCTGAGGAACCGCCAGACTGCTTTCCAGAATACAAATTGGAAAGGAAGAAGTCAAACTATCACTATTTGCAGACGATATGATAGTATACTTAAGCGACCCAAAGAACTCCACCAGAGAACTCCTACAGCTGATAAACGACTTCAGCAAAGTGGCCGGATATAAAATCAACTCAAGCAAGTCAGAAGCCTTCCTATACTCAAAGGATAAGCAGGCTGAGAAAGAAGTAAGAGAAATAATACCCTTCACAATAGCCACAAACCATATTAAGTATCTTGGTGTGACTCTAACCAAACAAGTGAAAGATCTGTATGACAAGAACTTCAAGTCTCTGAAGAGAGAAATTGAAGAAGACTTCAGAAGATGGAAAAATCTGCCATGCTCATGGATTGGCAGGATTAATATAGTAAAAATGAGCATCTTACCAAAAGTAATACACAGATTCAATGCAATCCCCATCAAAATCCCAACTCAATTCTTCATAGAGTTAGAAAGAGCAATTCAAAAATTCATCTGGAATAACAGAAAACCCAGAATAGCTAAAACTATTCTCAAGAGTAAAAAAACCTCTGGGGGAATCAGTATCCCGGACCTCAAGCTGTACTACAGAGCAATAGTGTTAAAAACCGCATGGTATTGGTACAGTGACAGACATGTAGATCAATGGAACAGAATTGAAGACCCAGAAATGAATCCACACTCCTATGGTCACTTGATCTTTGACAAAGGAGCTAAAACCATCCAGTGGAAAAAAGATAGCCTTTTCAACAAATGGTGCTGGCTCAGCTGGAGGTCAACATGCAGAAGAATGCAAATTGACCCATTCTTATCTCCTTGCACTAAGCTCAATTCTAAGTGGATCAAAGATCTCCACATAAAACCAGACACACTGAAACTAATAGAAGGGAAACTAGGGAAGAACCTTGAACATATGGGCACCGGGGAGAATTTCCTGAACAGAACTCCAATAGCTTATGCTCTAAGATCAAGAATAGACAAATGGGACCTCATTAAATTACAAAGTTTTTGCAAGGCAAAAGACACTGTCAAAAAGACAAAGCGGCAACCAACTAACTGGGAAATGATCTTTACCAACCTTATATCCGACAGAGGGCTAATATCCAATATATACAAAGAACTCAGGAAGTTAAACTCCAGAGAACCAAGTAACCCTATTAAAAAATGGGGTACAGAGCTACACATAGAGTTCTCACCTGAAGAATATTTAATGGCTGAGAAGCACCTAAAGAGATGTTCATCATCCTTAGTCATTAGGGAAATGCAAATCAAAACAATCCTGAGATTCCATCTCACACCAGTCAGGATGGCTAAGATCAAAAACACAGGAGACAGCAGTTGTTGGCGAGGATGTGGAGAAAGAGGAACACTCCTCCACTGCTGGTGGGATTGCAAGCTGGTACAACCCCCCTCCCCCATTTTTAAAAGTAGAAGTTGATGTTATTCAGACTGATGTCACTGTTGTCCCCAACTGAAGCATCTCATCCCCTAGTACTACAGTGGCTGAAAGAGCAGGCGGCCATAGGTGCTGTTTTGGGATTCTAACATCTGGCCAGTATCACAAGACTGATGGGCTCTCTGGAAACAGCTGCTGCCCCTCAGGACAGGGAAGACTCCAGGCAGGAAGGACTGGTGGAACAGCGTTTTATAAAGATGGGGAGAGGCCAGACAGCAGCAGAGGTGACCTTGATGAGGCCTCAGAGCCTGTTCTGCCTTGGCCTTACTATGCCTGTTGACTAAGGGGTAAGGTCGCGGACAAGGACCTGGAATATGGGGCCCTGAGGCCCAGCCTTTTGTCATCTTCTGGGGTGCATCAGTGAGCCTTTCCTTTAGCTGTGGGTGAGAGCTGAGGTACTACTTAGTGACTATGGAATAAAATGAATCCCATTGAATATATTAAGGTTTTAAACTAAGAGTACGGACTTTTGAGTGTAGATGTGATTGGCTTTGCTTTACCCCTTAGGTGTGCTATGTTGACTATGGCTTCTGTGAAAGCATTGAGAGGAGTAAAGCATACAGACTGAACCCCCGGTTCTGCTCTCTGTCCTTTCAGGCTACAAAGTGCAAGCTAGCAGGTAAGGGGACTTCGTAAAAACCCTTTAGCACTGTACTCCAGCCATTTAATTTGGAAATACTCTTGGTGTCTTAAGTGTTATACTTTCTTTTCTTCGGCCCTTCCATTTGTTTGTTTGTTTGTTCGTTTTGTTCCATTTTGTTTTTCTTTAGGTTAAGTCTTACAATGTAGGCCAGAGTGGCCTTGAACTTAAACTCCTCCTACCTCACTTCCTCAGTACTGACATTATAGGTGTGGGCTGCCACACCCAGATCATAATGCATTTTTCTTGAAAGATTCAGTGAATGAATTCACATGATGTTCTCTGCATAAGATGTAGTAATATTGAAAGTGTTTATTGTCACATTTATTAAGTAGAACATAGCTCATTGTATTTTATTATAAAAAGTTTATCTAGCCATTTGAATGACTTATGTTTATTTTGTTTTATTGTAGTAAGAAACTTTCTTGTAGTTTTCTATAGCATGGGATTCACCCTGCTGGATCCTGTCACTTCAGAGGTAGGGCCCTCAGGCCTCTCCATGGAGACAGACTGTGCAGACACATGCTGGTAGCAAACCCTTGTGCACCCATGGCGCTGCACTGTAGGTTGTGCTGGCTTGTGCCTTCCTCTTTACAGATGCATAGGAGTATATACCTGTGCTTGACAGTAGGGAGAAGCTTATGGAAGGCGCAGTGAGATTAATGGAAGTAGGCTTACACTCCATTCTAATGGGATCGTACTTCTTTTTCTAAATTTTATGTCTCTCTTTTATGTACACACACACATATACATACACACACATACACACACAGAATGTATGTATCCCCTATGAATACATGTTCCTGTGGAGGCCAGAGGCATCAGATATTCTGTAGCTGGAGTTTCAGGCGATTGTGAGCCTCCCAACGTGAGTTCTGGGAAGCAAACTCAGGTCCCCTGGAAGGGTGGAGAGCATTGGTAACCACTAAGCCATCTCTCCAGCTCTGAGATCATTACATGAAAATGAACCCTCTACAGAAATTCCCCTTAAGCTGAGTATGATAACCCACACCTGTGATGTCAGCATTTCAGAATATATGATGACAAATTGGAAGCCAGCCTGGGCTACAGAGTCAGTTCCAGGCCAGTGTGGGCTTATACAATGAGACCTTGTCTCAATGAATGAATGAACGAATGAATGAATGAGGGGGGGAAAGAAGGAAGGAAGGAAGGAAGGAAAAAATAGGTAAGTAGATAGACAGACAGACAGATTAGTGTCCCCACCAACAAGGATGAATCTTTGTGTCTCTGAAGGGCCTGACTCTGAGGTAAGCCCAACAAGCTCTTCAGAGCCAATCACAGATTGTGGAGTTGGTTTGAAAGTAATGTATCACAATTGCAGAACAGGAGTTCGGATGCTGAGGGAAAAGGTATGAGCACAGTCCCAGCACTAAATGAGCAGGGCAGGGGTCTGCCTAATAGCTTACACTCAAAGAGAAAAGTAGATAGAGGCACTGAAGTCCTATACAGAAATGGTGTTCTCATTTCAATTAGTTTAGTTTGGTAAATGGACTTAGAGTTGCCATATATGTAATGTATTGAATTCCAATTGTCCGAAAACTGAAAGTGATTAATAATACCGCACCTGACCCCTGTGGTGGCTGAAGCATCAGTCTCTTGATGAATCTATCTGTGGTGTCCTCAGGGTCAGGGATGAATAAGGAGGAAAAGGCAGAGGAGAGGGAGTGTTTCGATTTTCAGTTATACATAATAATCTTATAAGAAAAAGTTGTACACATTCAACTAAAAACAGAAAACCAGCATAGGAAAGGTATGATTTGCAAGAACAGGTTCTTGTTCGTGTTAGTCTCTAGTTTTACATGTGGATTTGCCTGTCTCTCAGAGGCTGCTCCTTCTGTGGTAAAGCTCCGACTGGTCATCAGTCCCATTATGTTAAGAGTACCTGCTCTAATGTGTCTTATATTTTTGGTTGTGAGTAGCCTTTAATGGCTGAGCCATCTCTCCAACTCTCTAATGTGTCTCTTAAAAAGGTTCACATCAAGCTGTCCATCTACAGATGTATAAGGTAAAGAAGATTTCAAAAGAAAGCTTCCATTAAAAGTGTTGTTATTATGAAGTAGAATCTTCATTTTAGTGAGTGGTCAAAATAGACACTGAAGTCATGCATCCATGGTGCCTCTGTGACTAAGTAGAAATGAAAGCAGTTACTGTTTTTCAGGGTTGGAGATTCTGAATGATGATCCTGACCTTGTGAAGGTGGTGGAGTCATTAACATGTGGGAAGATCTTTGCTGTGGAGATCCTGGACAAGTCAGATATCCCGCTGGTGGTGCTGTATGACACTTCAGGAGAAGATGATATCAACATCAATGCCACCTGCCTGAAGGCCGTATGTGACAGATCTCTAGAAGTTCATCTCCAGGTACCATGGTGGTTGCTGTTCAGTGTGAAAGTGTGTGTGTGTGTGTGTGTGTGTGTGTGTGTGTGTGTGTGTGTGTGTGTGTAGGGTGGCTATGCAAACACTATGGTCAGCAGAGTGTCTATCCAGAGAGGCAAGAAAGAAATTCGGTTTAACACAACTAAGTAGCTGGTATTGATTCAAACTTCATGATTTTGTTATCAGGTACTTGATTTTTAGACATATTTAAGCACAGCACAATTTGGCAAAAAGTTTCCTGGCGATAATTAACTCAGTCTTATGTGTACAACAAAGCTTAAGACAAGATTACATTGAAACTCTTACAAAGTAGAAGTAACTTCCATAGGAACCAGGAGTGTTAAGCATACAGTGTCTCTTCAAAGGGAGAGAGATGTATGTAGCCAGTTTCTGCTCAGAATGCTTGGAGCAAAGGTGGTTAATAGCTTGGTGGTCTCTGTGCTACCTGTGTGGCTACACTGGCTCTCTTAGACCTTTATCTTGAGCCCATTTATCTCAGTCAATCTATAGAGCTATCCTCCACCAGACCCCTTTCAGGAGTATTTTACTTTGAGCCTGCTTCCTTAGTTATTCTATAGAACCCATCCTATGGAAGGGGAGATGAGAAGAAAATCATATGAAAAGAAAGTTATAGATTTTAGTCAAATAATCGATATCACCTGACTGGAAACAGGAGGAGGGGATGCAGAGGGGAAATGACACCACCTTACTGTGGGAAAGCAAGGAGAGCATGTAGATGGGACATGACAAGCTAGTAATTATTTCTCAGGAATTAAATTTCTTTGTTTTCTAGTTTCTTAACCACTGAACCATCTCTCCAGTCCACTGTTTTCCAGTTTCTGCCGTGGAATTTTTTATATGAAATTTTCTTATAAAGATTGAAAACCATGAGGAAAAAATTTATCCATGAAAATATTGTTAGTCTAAACATTCTTTAAATCTTTAGGACATAATAATCTATAGAATATTCAACTGAAACAATTGGGTAGATGCTAAAGAACAGGCTTACCATTTTAAAGACTTGATAAAATCATTCAGGGAAAGAGGCTGTTAATAAATGGAGCTATGATTTAAAAAAAATACTGAAATTTGACCCAAAAAATGGCTGAGATTAAAATCTTACGTTGATTATAGTTTTTGAAAAGCATTAATACTCATATAGCCTCCCTTGCCCATACTGTCTACAACAGGCAGGAGAGCTGGCCCTGCCCCTCACCAACTGCAGCACTCAGGAGAGGCCCTACCCTCACCTGGGCAGCACAGTAGATATGGCCTTGGTGCCAGGAGCTCAGGAGAGATGACCCAGCCACTCCTCTGCCAAAAAGGTGGCTTGAGCAGGGAGTGATGTTCCACCCCTTGCCACCTACAGTAGTTGAGAGAGCTAGCCCTGAGGTCATGAGAGTGAGAGAGCCAGCCCTGCCCCTCACTGACTGGAGCACTTAGGAGAGTGAGCCCTGTACCCCACCTAGGCAACACAGTAGAGACAAGCTGGCCCTAGTGGTGAAGGCACAGGTGAGCCAGGCTCCAAGGATGTGAGAACAAGAGAGCTGGCCCTTTGCCAGCTGCAGCTCGGGAGAGTGAGCATGACTGAGCAGCTGGCTCTGGTGGTGTGGGTGCAGGTAAGCTGGCCCCAAGGGCATGAGAGTAGGAGTGCTGACCCTGCCTGCTGCTGGCTTCAGCATTGAGTGAGCTAGCCATGGCAATGCTAGCAAGTTCACCCTGGTAGTGAGGGTGTTGAAGACTGTTAGGCTGACCAACTCAGCTACCACCCAAGGCCAGATCCAGAGCTTTGAATTGCCCTGCCCCGAAATATACCTCATCTATGAAACACTGAAGCCTGGGAAAGGCCTGGTCCTGCAAATCCAAAGCTGCATAATCTCCATGACACAGGGCAGCAGTAGGAGAACCCAGAGGAGTCCTAGTGAGCTTCCAGTATTGATGATGTATCTGAAGCCAGAGGCCTCCAACCAGACCAGTGACTCATTGCAATGAACATTTGCAAGTAAAGATGTGTGGCCAAAGGGTATACTGGGGGGCACTCCACAGCTTCCACAACAAGAATGCTTTGTTTGTTTTCTTTTAGGGGGTTTCAAGAGGAGAGGGTGGATATGAAGGGATGGGGAGATGAGTGCAACTTGGAGTATGATGTGAAACTCAAAAAAAAATCAATACAATGTTTAAAAACATTATCACCACTAGCCCCCACTCACCACCACCTGCACGCAGACCTGTCTCACACCCCAGACTGGCATGTAGTCTTGCAGTGGTTAGAGTCTTCTGGTGTTACCCCAGAGCTAAGTGCTTTTCAATTTTGTAAACTGCTACCCTGCCCTAACTTGTTTATCAGTTGTAGTACTCTCCTGGTAGAATTAATAGGGGCACTAATACATACTATCATACAATCTGCAAATAAAGATGCTTTGAATTTAAAAAAAATCATGTAGTCCAAAGTGTAGGACTCCAGCCCATGGCGTGATATCACCCACATTGAGGCTAGGTATTCATTCAGTTAAATCTTTCTAGAAACATCCTCATACATACATGCTGAGGTATTGGGTTCTCAAAGTTGTCAAGTTGACAGCGTTAACCATCACAGAAGTGTAAGTGCTTAGGTAAAGGGGAACATTTGTTCTCAGACAGTCTCCATGTGTCTTTGCTTGTTCCAGGTGGATGCCATGTACACAAATGTCAAAGTGACTAACATTTGCTCTGATGGGACACTCTACTGCCAGGTGCCGTGCAAGGGTCTGAACAAACTCAATGACCTCATGCATAAGACAGAGGACTACTTCCACTGCAAGGTATGGTGGAGGCTGCCTCCTGAGATCAGCCTCAGACTACAAGCAAAGGGCTCAGAATTGTATTAGAGTAAATATTTGTTTAATAGTTAGAGGTTGATTTTTCAAAATGGTGGGTAGAAAACCCAGATTTTAGAGCTTTGGGGAAAAACTCCCACTTCTGCCTTATAAAATGAAGGTATAGCTTTGTTCTGATGAAATATCACAGATGGTCTCAGTATTGCCTAGAACAGTGCTTGGTGTGCCGGAGGTGTTCAGCGGTGGAATAGTTGGTTACTGGGGCAGGCGCCAGGTGTCCGCAGGAGCCGGCTTGTCAGGCGCCACCCTCCAGCTCTCCTCCGAGGGGAGACAGCCCATCAGTGTAGCTCCTGCTCTCCTTCCGTCCCTCCTTCTTTTTATCTGGAATCAGGGTATGCAGAGGTGTCAAGTCACTAATATGATTTCCTAACCTCCAATATGACTTAATTATAATCCAGAATGAGGTAAATAAATTCCTGTGCTTCAATGCTGACTTCTCACCCCTGGCAGGAAACCCTTCCTTTACCTGCAAGGGACATCTAGCACCATAAGTTACTTCATTCAGCTTTATAATATTTCAGCTACTTGGCTACTCTCGTGCCTTATGGTAGAGACAATTGCTTTGTTAGTTTTTATGTTGCTAACTTAGTTTCATATGTAGACTATGTAGTCTAAAATATATGTTGAATCATTTGTTCATATTGTCTGGAGTGGAAGCATCAAATATATAGCTTTACTCCTTTTTGGGGTGTGTGTGTGTGTGTGTGTGTGTGTGTGTGTGTGTGTGTGTGTGTGTGTGTGTGTGTGTGAGAGAGAGAGGGATATGTATGTACATATGTAAATTACCATTTGCTAGTTGAGTTTGGGGTAATAGAAGACTACAAGACTGTCTAAGTTGGTGAGGATTCGTTTGTCCTAATAACCCAGGGTGCTGAGAGGACTCAACATTTCCTAGTGCTGTGCTACCTAAGGGGCGTCCTTGTGCATAGACACTAGCAACAGTCAGCAGAACAGCAGGCCCTAGGCAGGCCCTCAGAGCAGGCTGGGCAGAAGAGGGGCAGAGAAGAACACTGTCATTTGTTAGCATCTCACTGGCACTTCTGTCTGTGTTGATAACACTTAGTTTGGAATTAAACTGTGAAGTGAAATTTAATGTTAAAAGGTGGAGGGAAGCGGCCTTTGTGGCTTACTCAGCCTCCTGACTTGGTCCATCTGCTCTCTGGTCTGGTCAGACCCAGCAGCCCTGTCCTGTGGACCTGATAGAGTCAGAGCCCACTGAACCCCACTGACCCTGCTAACATTGTAGACATTGTAACAGTGTCAGTCTCTGAACTCTGTGCCTGCTGGGTGAGTGAATAAACTGGTTCTAGCAAGCATGACAGCAGAAGCACCATGGTAAGTAAACCTGCTGTGTCTGATGCAGCTGTTCCTGGGAGGAAGGGTCAGCAGTCCACGCCTCCATGTTGTCCCCAGTGCTGTGCTAATGTTTGCTTTTCTTTTCCATAGCATATGACCTCTGAGTACTTCATCTCGCTACCCTTCTGTGGGAAGATCTGCCTCTTCCATTGCAAAGGGAAATGGTTACGAGTGGAGGTAAAAATCAGCGTCTTTGCTTGTAGGGTTCTCAAAAGTACAGTAAGCACTCTTGGCCGTATCACCAGTGTCTGACAGCCAAGCTCCCATTCTTATCTCCCTTCTTCTGCTCTGAGGAAACTAACAGCTAAAGTTCTTCATGCTCTTGGTATATTTGTGACTATACGTATAGCTTTGCTATGTATTATACATAATAGAATCTTTATTCTAGAATTATAGAGATGAATATGTATTTAATATGCATAGTTAAAAATATAGAACTAGGGAGATGGCTCAGTCAGGAAAGTGCTTGCTACATACACAAGCTTCAGGACCTAAAGATGAGTCCCCAGCACCACACAAAGAGCCAGGCACAGCACATGCTGCAAACTGAGCTCTGGGCAGGAGAGAAGCTCTGGGGCAGCCTTGCTGAGCTCATAAGCTTGAATTAGTGAGCTTTGGGTTCATTGAAGGATCCTGTTTGAAAAATAATGTAGACAGTGATTAAAGAATATTCTCAGTGACCTCTGGCCTCTACATGTATGTATGTATGTGTGTGTGTATGTAAAGTTTCCTTTGCTAGGTGAGCTTGGGGAAGTAGGAGACACCCCATTGACACTAACTGGTGAGGATTCATTTGTCCTAATAACCTAGGATACTTAAGAGGACTCAACAGTCAAGTTAAATGTTAAAAGACAAGAGTGTGTGTTCGTGTGCTCTTGTCCATATACACATATACACACATGTGAATGACTAAATGAACAACAACTTTAAATTTTTATGTAAATAAGTGTCAGTGCATTCTTAACAGATGTCCAGGCATCTTCTGAAGCAAGCCTTCCACTCATCATGTGAGACTCAGCTCCATTGCTGTAGTAGTCTGTTTTCACTGCTGTGTAATGTGGCAGCCCAACACTGCACTCTTCTCATGAGTGTTCGCAGTTTTTGTTTGCCACTATGACCCTTCCTGTGTCCAATATTCCTAAGAACCACAAGGAAACCAACCCTAGAAGACAAGAAACATCATTTGATTGCTTTCTGAAATGCTTCAGCGTATTAACTGTACTTACTTTTAGTAAGACTCAGCTGTCCATAGGCAAATGAGAGCAGCAGTTCTAGAGTGTTTACTGCCTTTGGTAGGACAGTTCTCAGGGGGCGAGGGCGAGTGTGTCAGATGCTCAGATGGGATTAGTGAGCTCTTAATGCTCTGTTGTTTAGTCGATAATATTTAAATGGACAGACTGTTTTTAATTTAAAATGTAACTCAAGACTCTGAAAAGTTACAAAAGTAATATGAAGAGCCCTCACACTTAGTATTTGTGTAACCAGTCTCTAATTACCAAACCAGGAAATCAACATTAATACAAGTAACTAATGTGCAGGGTTTTCTGTTGTTTCTCAGATTGTCCCACTATGTTTTCTGCCCTGTGATCCAGTCTGGATGCCTCATTGGTACCTGACATGTCTTCTCTAAACCTTCCAAATACTGCTAGTGGCCTTCCTTTCTATGACTAAGTGTAGGGCCATTTTGTAAATTCTCATTCAGTTTAAGTTCATATTTAAGTTTATGCTATGTATTTTGGACAAAAAGTGCTTCTTAGTACATGTACAAATACTTAGAATAAATATGTATTTTATTGCTATTAAATTATTTAAGTAATATCTTTGTTTGTGACAATTCTACAAGAATTGGTCATGTAGTTGACCCATTGCTGAACATTACTTTGTACTTTATTTTATCCCTCTGATTTTTTGAGCTTCCGATTTTTTCATATGGCAAAAATAATAAAAGTGACTGGGTTTTATAGTAAAACTGTAAAGCTTGTTATGATTTCAAAAAAATCTATCTTGAATTATTGGAGTTCTTTATTTTCTTACTATGATATAAGACGTTTTCTCCACATTTTAATATTTTAAAAAGTGCATTGTCTAACTAGCAGTATTTCTAGAATTAGAGAACTAGTAGACACTGCTGTCCTCACGGTGGGCAGGCTTGCTGCATAGTACTTGTTTTCTCACTGTCGAGTGACTTAGAAGAAAAAAGGTGCATGTCGTAGTCCAAGAGTGTTTGATAAATACCTTTAAACAAACAAACAAAAAAAGCAATGGCTTGACTGTGCTGGAGGCAGTGTGTCCGTCTTCCCCTGTGACAGTGAGGCCCTGCTCATCTCATTGCAGATCACGAACGTGCACAGCAGCCGTGCACTTGACGTTCAGTTCCTGGACTCTGGCAACTCGACATCAGTCAAAGTGTCAGAACTCAGAGAAATCCCACCTCGGTTCCTGCAGGAAATGCTTGCCATCCCCCCTCAGGTACGACCTGCCCAGGCCTGAGGGTCTGTGGAAGAGCTTTCTGCCTGTTGAGCGTCAGGGCCAGCTGTGATCACAAGCAGTGTCTCAGTTTATAAGGAGACTGGAGAGTGTCCAAGTGCCGCTGTTCACTGGTTTTCAGAAGTGAATTTGGCTGACTTATACAATAAGTAGTCACATTTACAGAAAACCGTTTAGTAAATGTTTGTTTTCAAGTACATTGAGTCATTAGACTGTCACCTAAGTAGAAGCTCCATTATAATAATCACAGTATTGACACTAACTAGCCAACTCTGCACTCTTCCAAGATGTTTTATCTAAGTGTTTATTTCCAGGGTCTGTGGTTTATTTGTCTCACCATTCATTTGGGAATGTGTGTATGTGTACTCATTTTTCTATAATATTTCCTCCTATATAAGAAATGGGAGTGATAGCATTAACCATAGCCTGTCCTCTTAAGGAACATTCAGATGACAGTTATGAATCACTATAAACTTTTTGGTGTTGTTAAGAAGCACTTACTACCTTTAAAGGAAATAGAGGATTCTTTTACAGGAATATATACCTATATATGTATATATACATATATATATAATTTAATTAGTATATTCTATCAAATATTCATATCTAAATAATGTATACTCTGTAAACAATATATCAATTATTATATTCTATTAAATATATATACTATTTGATTAATATATAAAGAATATATATATTAATTACTATGTTCTATTAAATAGTATTTATACCAGGTGTGGTGGCACACTTCTATAATCCCAGCACTAGGTGGGTAGAGGCAAAAATCTCAACGGTTCATGGCTATCCTTGGCTATGTAGTGAGTTCAAGGTTAGCCTGGATTCCATGAGACCTGGTCTCAAAAAAACAGCACATAAAAATGGATTGCATATTGTCCCTTGACTCTTCCAGAAGACACCAGTCGCCAACAGGACTAACAGACAAAGCGTGGTTTGCCATGACTAGCATGGCTTTTAGCATTTCCCTCCATTGCTTTTTCTGACAGACAATCATAGAGAAGAATTTAGCTCTCATGTAAGCCTGCTTTCATAATGTCTCTTACCCTGTTGATATGCAGCCATAATACTGGAAGTCTGTGGTCCTTTAAGTGCTACAGTTCTATGACACTGCTCTGGCCTTCATGTCTCCTCATGCCCATGTCCTCCTAGGGCCTGTATCATATTAACAAGGTGCCCTGGCTGGAGAACGGGGCATCAGGCCTACCATTGCCTCTCTGAAAGTCACATAGTAGTCCCTTTTTTATGCTGCAGTGTGTATATAACAGACATTAAACACCTTTTATTTTCTGTTAACTTTGGCTAGATTCCTTATTTGATAAGTGCGATCACTATTTACTGCAAGTCCCCAAAGGTCACCTGCCCAGCCTCTAGTTCATATCTCCCCAAGAGGCCTAAGTAACAGAAGCAAACCCATAAAGGTTGACTGTTTCAGCTCTTGATTTTAAGATATTTTAAACATGTAAATAGATTGCCAGGATTTTAAAAACAAAAAAACCAAACCAAAAAAAAAAAAAAAAAACCCAGTATTTTTCTCTCACAAAAGTGCTTATTTTGGCATTTCTTTAATCATTTAGAAAGTCTGGTTATATTAAATGCTCTCTTTTGGTGGCAGAGCTGCTGAGCAGTCTATGGCCTTTCCTGCCATCGGAGCCTGTGCTTACCTGTGTACCAGCCCGTAGGCTGCCTACCCCGTCTTACCTCTGCCCATAGGTCATGCAACGTGTTCTCTCCACTCTGAGTGGCCTAGCCATCACCTGCAGCTTTTCCGGGGAGAGAGAGACTCCAAGCCCAGGGGGAGGGCGGGCATGATGGGGCACTTGGAAAGCACAGAGAAGGATGTGGGGGAGCTTCCATGCTGGTCACAAATTTCCTACCTTAGTTCAAGACTCACATATGGCTCAAGGAATCCCAGAAGTCACCCTCCCTCTTGTGGCATTCTGCAGCAGCTTGGGAGTAAGTGTGTGTGTGTGTGTGTGTGTGTGTGTGTGTGTGTGTGTGTGTGAGAGAGAGAGAGAGAGAGAGAGAGAGAGAGAGAGAGAGAGAGAGAGAGAGAGAGAGATTGATTGATTGATTATGGCATTTGGCATTTGGTTACCTGAGGATTTAAAGGTTTTTGCTGTCTTTAGTTCTCATCCCTGCCTCCTTCAGGAGGTGAGCACAAGTGTTTGGCACCCTTTAGTTTCTTTGATGACCATAGCGAAGCCCGGTTGGTGTCCCATGTGTTCTATGACCTGCTACGGACTGCTCTTTGAACTCGTTTCGCTGTCTGTAAAATGGTGCACAGCATGTGTCAGACCTGAGGGACGGTGAGGTGACAGTAGTGTCCAGTATAAGCCCCTTGGCCCCGGGAGGATTAAAAAATAAGCAGTGACATAAACAGACCCTCAGACCGACGGCTGTGACTGCTGTTATCTGTTGCAGAAACTGGCTCTGGGGAAACAGGGTTAGACCTATTTTAAGACCGTATGTTTGCTCCATACCATGTCACTTTTTTTGTTTGTTTGTTTGTTTTTCCAGGCTATAAAGTGCTGTTTGGCTGATCTTCCACAGTCCATTGGCATGTGGACACCAGATGCCGTTCTTTGGCTAAGAGATTCTGTTTTGAATTGCTCGGACTGTAGTATTAAGGTTAGTTACCTTACTGGTCCTGGGATGTCTGGAAAGAGCTGGAGCTCAGGGTTTACATGGATGAATTCCACCTCACTGTCATAAGTAGACACATTTGTACTTCTAAGGGATGAATTATACATGGAGATAGTTCATGGTTCATTTCTGTTTAAAGAGTTACCCTCCATCTTCTGTATTACTCAAAACCCCCTTTCCTGTTATTAATAAAGTAGCAGAGAAGCTTAGTTCTCCAGTTTTGCTAAGAGATAAATTGTGATCATATTTCTGGATAAATATTTTAAGACAAAATTTTTTTTCTAAATTGGGATGGATTATAAATAAGTCATCTACTGCTAACCTGGTGTTTGGCCTTTTTTTTTCCTGAAGCTTCTTAGCTTGTTGCTCACATTTCTAGAGTGAAGAACATTAGACACCCCTTTTAGCCCTTAAACCCATGCACACAGCGTTATTACATCTAAACACAGGTGAAATCCCTCAAACAGTAACTTCCCAAAGCTATAGGTCATTTCTCCTGCCCTGACTCCCCTGTCCTGTGTGCCTGTGGAGTTAGCCCTGACTCCCCTGTCCTGTGTGCCTGTGAAGTTAGCCCTGACTCCCCTGTCCTGTGTGCCTGTGGAGTTAGCCCTGACTCCCCTGTCCTGTGTGCCTGTGGAGTTAGCCCTGACTCTCCTGTCCTGTGTGCCTGTGGAGTTAGCCCTGACTCCCCTGTCCTGTGTGCCTGTGGAGTTAGCCCTGACTCCCCTGTCCTGTGTGCCTGTGGAGTTAGCCCTGACTCTCCTGTCCTGTGTGCCTGTGGAGTTAGCCCTGACTCTCCTGTCCTGTGTGCCTGTGGAGTTAGCCCTGACTCCCCTGTCCTGTGTGCCTGTGGAGTTAGCCCTGACTCTCCTTTTCTGCATGCCTGTGTTGTCCAGATTGCTGCTGTGTGCTATGCTCATTGCATGTTCCATGCTAGTGCATTTACCGGTTTGATGCCTTGTTTTATGGTCTTCATTTCTCACGATAGTATGTGTTGTTTTCTCAACAAAGTCTTGGGTACACATAATTGTTTTTTTCCTTTTGCGATAGTGCCTTGCTTTGTAACACTGGCTGGCCTGGAACTTGCAGTAATCCTCCTGCCTTGAACTCTGAGGTATTGCTACTACAGGCTCAGTTCATCATTCTTTGCTATAAAAGTATTTTTTAGTGGTTAATTTTAATGATACTCTATATCATAAATCTCAAGATTAATCACAGTATCTCAGTAGACACCAAAGAGAGGATTTAAATGGTTCACTGAGGGACCACAGTTCTCAAAGTAAATTGTCCTCGACAGGCTGTCTTGTAGGCAGGCGTGTCTCCCTCTTCCTGCCCATGTTCCTGTCTCCCATTTGTGTCTCCTTTGATCGAGCCTGAAGGCTCTCATTTTTGTGGTCCTTAAGACACACTGGAGTAGCTGATGAGACTCACTGAGTTGCCCAGCCCTCAAATGTGCATCCATGCAGCCATAATGACGGCGTTCCCCATGGACAGGGTGGGAAGTCAGAAGGGCTCTCATTTGGTGGGGTCGCCTTCTCCTCTTCTTCCCGGGCTCCTCTGTGTAACTGGCAAGGGAGACACAGACAGTGACCAAACAGAGGTCCCAGTAACTGCCACCCTGGTCCTCAGCTGGCTTGAGTCGGGTGCTTGTCGTCACCCTTGCTGTGAATCATTATCGATGAGGATGGGCGGCAAGTGTGTGGAAGCCTACTGTGTCCATCCTGCTCTGAATTGGGGTGTCATTCATTTAAAGACTTGATGCTACATTATAGCTCTTCTTCCCTCAGTGGCAGTAGCCACTTCTTACACATTACAGCATTTTTTTTTCAGTTTTCATTTCTGTAAGATTTGCTGCTGTTTTATAGATGTTTTGGCACAGGGCCTGTTAGACGGTGATAATCCATCTTACCATGAATAGTGTTTTTGCAAAACACACTGCTTTAGTATTTAAGGTTAATATAGATTCTGCTTCTCAGGATTGAGTGTCAGTGTGGATTTTATAAGTTGCTTCTTTCTCTCTTTCAAAGGTTACAAAAGTGGATGAGACCAAGGGGGTTGCCTATGTGTACTTATTCACTCCCAAGAACTTCCCAGATCCCCATCGCAGCATTAACCGGCAGATCACAAACGCAGACCTGTGGAAGCATCAGAAGGATGTGTTTCTGAGCGCTGTGTCTGCTGCAGCCAGCTCCCCTGGCAACAGGAACGGCAGCACACCTGTTCCAGGCAGCCCTGCAAAGAGTCTCAGAAAGAGCCACCCAGAGGTCATCAGAAAGTCTGTTCTGGACCACACCAGCTCTTTCTCCTTGGAGGAACTGCCCCCTCCTGTCCACCTGTCAAAGTCAGGGGAACACATGGATGTGTATGTGCCCGTGGCCTGTCACCCAGGCCATTTTGTCATCCAGCCTTGGCAGGAGATCCATAAACTGGAAGTGCTGATGGAGGAGATGATCCTGTTCTACAGTGTGTCTGAGGAGCGGCACGTAGCGGTGGAGAGAGGCCAAGTGTACGCAGCCAAGGTGGAGAATAAGTAGGTCCTGGGCAGCGCTTGTGCTTCAGGGTGTAGAGTTCTCATGAGGGTCCCTAGTCTGTCTGTCGAGATTGGCCTGAACAAATGAAAATTCTGAGTGAAAAATGGATTTGGTAAATTGTGCAAATTTTCTCATGTTTAAAGTAATAACATATAAAAATATACTAACCATTTTCATGTTAAAAGTTAGTTTTGGAGTTTGGGGATTTAGCTCAGAGGTAGAGCGCTTGCCTAGCAAGCGCAAGACCCTGGGTTTGGTCCTCAGCTCTGGAAAAAAAAAAGACAAAATAACAAAAGTTAGTTTTGCTGGGCAGTGGTGGCGCATGCCTTTAATCCCAGCACTTGGGAGGCAGAGGCAGGCGGGTTTCTGAGTTTGAGGCCAGCCTGGTCTACAGAGTGAGTTCCAGGACAGCCAGGGTTACTCAGAGAAACCCTGTCTCGAAAAACAAAACAAAACAAACAAACAAGTTAATTTTACATATATAAAATGAAGTTTTTAAAATTAAATGTTTACTGTGGAAAACTTAGAGGAGGAAAAAAAAGCATAAGAAAATAAAACCAGCTTCCCAAACATAACTTTTTAGCCACTCCTGTAATCTTTCCAGTTTGGTCTGTGTATCTGTATCATTGATATGCTGTTATAAAGTTGTACTTGCTTTTCCAAAACTCTAGTAGTCTGTGCTAAAAATTCCTCAGAAACAGTTTATGGCTGAGTGATTATCTGTCTCCTGGGGAAAGCATAATTAGCATTTTCTTTGGTTAGGTAGGTTCTTCCAGATCTTTTGAGTATCATAAATAATAATAGCCATTATAATAAACCGTTGTTCCCACCTCTGGTTAGTCCATAAGAGTCTTTGGAAAGAAACTGTTAGTTGAAAGATGCACAGCTTCCCAGCGCTTGCCATGGCTGCTCCCAGGAAGTGTAAGCCTTTTTAGGGAGTGGCATGCATTGTTTGTGTCTCCACACCTGTGCCCCGTGCAGTTCTGTGTGCATCTTCACCTCCTCCCCCAAACCATCAGGTTGTACTGGGTTTGCCCCAGTGGAGCACAAGCACTCCACTTCACACTCATGCCACACTCATGCTTTCCCCAGGAGACAGATAATCACTCAGCCATAAACTGTTTCTGAGGAATTTTTAGCACAGACTACTAGAGTTTTGGAAAAGCAAGTACAACTTTATAACAGCATATCAATGATACAGATACACAGACCAAACTGGAAAGATTACAGGAGTGGCTAAAAGGTCTTGGGAAATGCAGAGCCAGCCATGGGAAGAGGAGCTTCTTAATGCTGACACAAAGTCCCCCAGCTCTCCTCCTCCATCACCCCCTCCTCCCCCCACCCTGTTCTCCCCTCCATCACCCCCTCCTCCCCCCACCCTGTTCTCCCCTCCATCACCCCCTCCTCCCCCCACCCTGTTCTCCCCTCCATCACCCTCTCCTCCCCCCACCCTGTTCTCCCCTCCATCACCCCCTCCTCCCTCCACCCTGTTCTCCCCTCCATCATCCCCTCCTCCCCCCACCCTGTTCTCCCCTCCTTCACCCCCTCCTCCCTCCACCCTGTTCTCCCCTCCATCACCCCCTCCTCCCCCACCCTGTTCTCCTCTCCATCATCCCCTCCTCCCCCCACCCTGTTCTCCCCTCCATCACCCCCTCCTCCCTCCACCCTGTTCTCCCCTCCATCACCCCCTCCTCCCCCCACCCTGTTCTCCCCTCCATCACCCCCTCCTCCCCCCACCCTGTTCTCCCCTCCATCACCCTCTCCTCCCCCCACCCTGTTCTCCCCTCCATCACCCCCTCCTCCCTCCACCCTGTTCTCCCCTCCATCATCCCCTCCTCCCCCCACCCTGTTCTCCCCTCCTTCACCCCCTCCTCCCTCCACCCTGTTCTCCCCTCCATCATCCCCTCCTCCCCCCACCCTGTTCTCCCCTCCATCACCCCCTCCTCCCCCCACCCTGTTCTCCCCTCCATCACCCTCTCCTCCCCCCACCCTGTTCTCCCCTCCATCACCCCCTCCACCCTCCCCCCTGTTCTCCCCGCCATCACACCCTCGCCACCCCCACCCTGTTCTCCTCCATCACACCCTCTCCTCCCCTCCTCACATAGAGTTTTAAAAAGGTCATACTGCTAATTTTTTTACACAAAATATTTTTTTTCTTAAGATAGTCAATATATATGTATATAAAAATGTCATTTTTATGAGAGGAAAAAACAATTTTTAACTCTTAAAATGTGAAAAAGAATAACAGTGCTCATTTTGAAAATCATGAGCCTGTGTCATAAGCTTTTCACCTGTAAAATTCATTGTGACACTTTATTTGTTACAATTAAGCATGAGTGGGGTTGACTCAGTTGTATACGTCTATCTTAATGAGTCTTCACCAGGTAACAGTTCTCATGCAGCCTTTGTTGTAGGGTGGATGAGTGATGCTGGTCTTGGGACAGCCTGCCTGGAGGGAAGGAGTCGCCCCTCCTGCTCCCAGCACACAATTGGGGCAGCTCTGCAACCACACTTTAGAGCTTTAGCTGGCCAGTTGTTCATGAACAACGGATAGTTTATAGATAAGAATATATTAATGGTTTTTTTTAATTTTTCACGAGTTAACCATTGTTAAGTTTAAAGAGCTTCTATCTTACTTAAGACTCTCAACTATTGAACTTTATTCCCAGCTATGGCAAGCTAGTAATACATAGGAATTTGATACATTTTTAAATTGTCATGGTCTCCAAATCTCTTAATGAGAAGCACTTGGAAACACAGTAAAAGCCCCATTCTCCTTTCTTTCCCAGCCCCTGAGTCTAAACCTTGGGGAAAGGCCCAGAGCATCTGTCCTTTAACACTCTGGGTTATAATTGCTCTGGAATTGATATCGAGTCCAGTCAGAGCCTCTGTATAATGATCACCTGGCTTCAGAAATTCCGCTGAGCAGAAATGCACCCATTTTCTGCAGTGCTCCTTTTATTACTCTGCTCAGTGGACTGGAGTTGCAGAGCACCCTCACTGGTCCCCTGTCACTAGCTCATCTGACAGTGCGGTGGGTAGAGACCAAGTGTGTTTATCATACCCCTTGAGCAGTCTGCAGCCTGGCATTTCTACCAAGAAAAGTCCCCTCTAGTCTGGTCTGCAGTTTTCACTTAGTTATCTGCAGATGGTGGCTGGCACTTTTAAATGACTATTATAACGCCAAGTATTAATTTGGAACCAAAAAGTAAAACATTACACATGAGACACCTGAGTCTCAGGCCAGAGTGACACCATGGGGCTATATGGGCCAGGCAGGCAATTCCCGTTCAGGGGTGCTTGGCTCCCCACCCCCAGCCATTTGTTATGAATCCTTTCTGTGTCCCAGTTGTCTGTGAGACACGTGCATTCTTGCTTACTGCAGCATAAACCTGCCCCCAAGGTTCCTGTATTCCCTTAGAAGCCCTCAGTCACATACAGGGATTAAAACTGGCCTCAATGTAAGCTACTAGCTGTTTCACCCTGGGCTTGCTGCTGGTTTCTGGCTGATAAACTCATTGCAGAGAATGGCCTGGTCCTGCCACCTGAGGTTCAGTCCTTTTTAAACAGAAAACTAATTTGTTAAGGGGAAGAGAGAGCTGAGGATGGGAGGGGCTCCAAGGAAGGATACTCAAAAATACTGTTTGTTCAAAATGTTTGATATCTCCGCAAACAGCCACTGAGTCCTCTGTGTCTTCATGAGGCCTCACTCTGGCCCCTGGTCTATCTGCCCCTGCAACCATCATGTCCTCTCAGCTTTAAGCCAAAATGTCCTCTCAGCTTTTCTCTGCTCTTAAGGAACTCTCTGACTTCCCCTCATCCTACCTGCATCCCTTTTTCCATCTTGCAGACATAGACCGTATGCCAGATGTGGCCACCATCCCTTGCCTTGCCTTGTGCTGACCACCCCCATGGCATCTGTTTCAGCCTAGAGAGGGTGATAGTGCAAGAGCCACTGACTTTGAGTAGCCCCGTGGGGCAGCATGTGTCAGAGGATCCAGAGCACAGCAGGCAGTAGTCACCTCTGAGGAAAGCAGCCCCAATCGCTTCCAAACTTCCATGACTCACGTGTGTGTGTGTGTGTGTGTGTGTGTGTGTGAGAGAGAGAGAGAGAGAGAGAGAGAGAGAGAGAGAGAGAGAGAGAGAGAGGGAGGGAGGGAGGGAGGGAGGGAGGGAGGGAGGGAGGGAGGAGAGGAGAGAGATAGATATGTAATGCTTGTTGCCCTTTGGAAGGGTGTTGACTTTGCCTGTTTTCTCTTTTTAATCCAATGTGTCTCTAGGTGGTACAGGGTGCTTTTAAAAGGAATCCTGACCAACGGACTGGTGTCTGTGTACGAGCTGGACTATGGCAAGCATGAACTAGTCAACATAAGGAAAGTGCAGCCCCTAGTGGACGTGTTCAGAAAGCTGCCGTTCCAGGCAGTCACCGCTCAACTTGCAGGTAATTTCTGCAGAGGGGCTCAGCTGCAGAGGGGCACAGCTGCAGTGGGGCTCAGCTGCAGTGGGGCCTGCACTCTACTTGGTATTAGGTTTTTAGCAAGTGCAGGATCACTAGTTAGCCTGCTGCATGCTGCTTCAGCTTTTTAATGCTAACAACATCCTGTCCCTGGTGGTCATTTTCATGGTCGGTCTGGGTCTGTTCTCCCCTCTGCTCTTGGCTCGGGTTGCATGCCTGATATATTCCTAAACTACAATCCTGGGGTACATAATGATGCTGCCTCTTGGCTTTCCTCACTCACACTCTCCCTGTTGGGGACATATTATCCTATGGACTACTTGTCGTCTTCCCCCAGAACTGCAGATCGAACCGTGCATCTCATTTGTGTGAGTGCTAAGCACAGGCTGAGCTGTCCCCTAGCCCCTGCGGATTGTTTTGATGAGTGTATAGCATTCCATTAACCAGTAATAAAAACAAGCAAAAGGCAAACGGAAACTTTCAGCCTAAATAACCAATAAGCATAAATTAATTATTTTTAATTCTAAACTTAGTAACTGCCACACAATCACAAAGCATAAGGACAAGTGGGTTTCCTGTTTGCATCGCATCACAGCTTATAAATGTGTAACTTCACCATGCATTGACATTTGACATGCTTATTTAATGGCTACACACTGACAGTGTGTAGGGTCTCTCATGGGGTCTTCCTTTGCTCTTTTGAGAAACAGTTCAGATGTGGCCCTTCTGTGAGTGACTGCTTGGTCCCCTTGGTGTGAACAGAAGGCATGGAGGCCAGCAGGACACCTTTGCTTCTTGGGCCTCTGTGCCCTGCCATGCTGGGACATTGCAGCCTTGCAGCCCCCTTGAGCCACTTGATGCCTTCACTGCTGCCTGAGGTCTTTTCCTTTTGTACCCCACACATGGAACAGCCTTGGAACGTGGTGTGGACAGGGGCAGCTGTGACTTCTCTGCTGGTTGCCGAGCCTCTAATGTGAGGCAGGCAGTGTCTCATTCTGGGACCCTTGTCCTTCACCCTGTGCCTTTCTGCTAGGATTCAAAGCAAGTTTCCCTTGAAAGTTGAATGTAAAGCAAAAGCAGCTCTTACACAGCTCTCTGTGTGTGGCATGGTCACTAGTCAGCCTGGGATTGGGGTAGCTTCTTCAGATTTACTGCTAGCTTTTTCTTCATTTCCACTTTGAATGCCTAAGTTTACCCAATACCACGTTCTGTCAAATATGGCATCCCACTGTCAAGAGGGTTCTCTGAGGGATGAGTGCCTAGTGTCACTGCCGTTTGACAGGGCCTTCAGCACGTGTGCATGCACACGCACACGGAAGCTTTCTTATGTCCTAACCCACGCTGCTAAAGATTTCCCCCTGAGCACTCTCTTGCCGTGCACCACACTTTCTGATGTGCTTGCTGTGTTTTCATTTTCATTCAGCTCACAATATTTTTAAATCCCTTTGGAGTTTCTAATTGGTCTGCGAGTTAGAATTGTGTCATTCCTTCTTGATGTGATGGGGTTTTCCGCGAGCTTTCTGTTAATCTCCAATGGAACTCTGTCGTGGCTTGAACAGACATTGTGTGGTTTCTGTTGTTTTGAATTTGTTCAGGCATGTTTTATGTCCCAGAATGTGAATCCATAAAAACTTGAGAAAAATTATAATCTGCTGTTAATGGATGAAATGGCCTGTAGATGTACTATCCAGTAGATTTATAGTGTTGAGTTCAGTGTATCCTGCTGGAGCTATACCCCTACTGTGTGGCAAGTGCGTGTGTATGTGTGTTGTGTGTGTGTGTGTGTATGTGTATGTGTGTGTGTGTATGTGTGTTGTGTGTGTGTATGTGTGTTGTGTTGTGTGTGTGTATGTGTGTTGTGTTGTGTGTGTGTATGTGTGTTGTGTGTGTGTATGTGTGTTGTGTGTGTATGTGTGTTGTGTTGTGTGTGTGTATGTGTGTGTTGTGTTGTGTGTGTGTATGTGTGTTGTGTGTGTGTATGTGTGTTGTGTTGTGTGTGTGTGTATGTGTGTTGTGTTGTGTGTGTGTGTTGTGTGTGTGTGTGTGTATGTGTGTTGTGTGTGTGTATGTGTGTTGTGTGTGTATATGTGTGTTGTGTTGTGTGTGTGTGTTGTGTTGTGTGTGTGTGTATGTGTGTTGTGTTGTGTGTGTGTGTTGTGTGTGTGTGTGTGTATGTGTATGTGTGTGTGTGTATGTGTGTTGTGTGTGTGTATGTGTGTTGTGTTGTGTGTGTATGTGTGTTGTGTTGTGTGTGTGTATGTGTGTTGTGTGTGTGTGTATGTGTGTTGTGTGTGTATGTGTGTTGTGTTGTGTGTGTATGTGTGTGTTGTGTTGTGTGTGTGTATGTGTGTTGTGTTGTGTGTGTGTATGTGTGTTGTGTTGTGTGTGTGTTGTGTGTGTGTGTGTGTGTGTATGTGTGTTGTGTGTGTGTATGTGTGTTGTGTGTGTATATGTGTGTTATGTGTGTGTATGTGTGTTATGTTGTGTGTGTGTGTGTGTACGTGTACAGATAGAGCAGCTGCTGGTGCCCATACCTGTTCCTATTCATGTTGAAAACAGAGGTCAATGTCAGGCATCCTCCTGTTTCGCTCTGGACCTGGTATCTGGAGTCAAGGCCCTCTCACTGGATGTGTATATGTGCTGATCAGAGGACAATGTCAAGTGTCTTCCTCATCCACTGCCCACCTTATTTTCCTTAAGATGCTCTCACTGAGCCTGGACCTGAGTTGCTAGGCTGGCTAGCCAGGAAGCTCCAGGCTGCACCCACCTGCCCGTGTCTCCCTAGGGCCCAGTTGTAAGAGCAAGCACAGCACGCCTGCCTTTCACTGGAGTGCTGGGGGTGCACACTCGGGTTCTCCTGCATGTGTGGTAGGTTCTTTACCAACTGAGCTGTTCCAGCCTTCCAGGCTAATTTTAAGTAGTGTTATTCTCCTTCGCAGTTAGTGGCAATAGCTCATAAACTTTATAAAACAACTTAATCCTTGGGGAAATAGTTACTTCCTCCCCCCCCCCCAGCATGACTCTTACTGCAGCCATTGGTTTACTTATGTCTACTAGTTTGCATAATCAGCTGCTTTGATGCTAGTAATTTGAATACACTGTTATCTACTGCTAGATCAGTTACAAATAAGAATAGCCAGAGCATACCTGTAACTCCAGCACTAGGGAGACTGCAGCCAACTTGTGCTCCATAGTGAGACATAATCAAGCCACAAAAGCAAACAGTGTGATTTTACCTCGTCACTCACTCTCTGAAGGGTGCTCTTCCTCTGCTCAGACCCAAGTTTCTCTTTCCCTCTGAGGGTCTTTCCTCATTCCTTCTGAGGCAGCCCCCAGCAGACTCCACCAGTTTTTCATTTGTCCAAGCATCTGTTTCTCCCTCTCCTCTTTTGCTTTTCTTTTCTTCCCCCCACACCCCGCCTCTCTAGATTGAACCCAGCACTGTGTGCCTGGGAAGCACTGGGCCGCCGCTGTGAGGGCTTCTTGAGCAGGGCTAGAGTTTGAACCCTCGCAGCACTTCATTCCTATGCTCTCTGGTGTGGCTGTAAGTCTTCTGGGAGTCTGTCCCTCTGTGCCCGAGCAAGCTGCTTTCCCTCCTTTGGCTTCTTTCACTGACTTAGATTTTTGAAGTCGGATGTGATGTGCAGAGACGTGTTTCCCAAGCCGTGTGGGGTTGTCAGTGTGTTCCCCCTTTCTCCCCTTCTCCCTTCTCCCGGTCCCCACTACATTGACTTCACACTTTCCCAGCCTTCTCTTTGCTTCAGTTTTAGAAGCTTCTCTTGTCACATTCTTGAGACCAGAGACTCTCCCTGGCCCTACCCGCCCACCAGTGGACTTAGCAGACTTCTCTTTCAGCGTCTTTGTTGGTTTTGTTCCCAGCATTTTAATTTTTTTCTTTCCTCTTTTCTAAAACTTTCCATGTTTCTATTAAATCCTACATTTTCCCCTCTGGTGTCAAACACAGACCCTGGGCCCACACATGCTAAGCAAACCCTTTCCCTCCCTCTTTCTCCTCCACTGAGACCCTCACTTGTCACTCATGCTTACTTTAAATTCCTGCTTGCTCACTCCAGCATTCCTGCCATATCTGCTGATTCTGATGGTGGGTCAGTCTCTTCAGACCGTGGGCGTGGCCTTTAGAAAAACTTGTTTTGGGGGAGGTGAACAGGATGCACTGGGAAAAGGCATTTCTGAACAGGCCCTTGGTGGAAAGAGCGTGAGGGGTTGGGACTGGGGCACCTATAGTTCCATAACCAGGTGCCACCATGAGTCTCAGGTGAGTGTGTGCCCCCAGACTATGAGCTTCACTTCCTTCCAGGAGTCCCTCTTTAGGGGAGCAGGATGGCTGTAGGCAAGAGGGAACCTGTGTAAGACCTGAGCATTCCTCGGATCCATGGGCTCAGATGAAACATTGTGCTCTTTCTACGGCTTTCTTTTTTGTTGTAAGAAATGACAGTGTGAGGCAGGAGAGATGGCTCAGTGGTTAAGAGCACCGACTGCTCTTCCAGAGGTCCTGAGTTCAAATCCCAGCAACCACATGGAGACTTACAACCGTCTATAATGAGATCTGACACTCTCCCTCTTCTGGTGTGTTGAGGACAGCTATAGTGTACTCATATAGATAAAATAAATCTTTAAAAGAAAAAGAAATGACAGTGTTCATAGATCATATAGCCAATTTTTTCTGTTAATTTAGTATTGGTTCTGACATTTTCCTCTGGCTATCTTAATCCTAAAAATTTACAGCTTAGTAGGAAATGGGTGTGGTCACCACTACCCCCTTTATAACCAGCATGGTCATCTCAAAGGAAACTTGTGTCTACAGGTAAAGTCTTACCTTTGTTCAAGGTAGACGAGCCGTGAGGCGAGGGATGTGGAGCAGCTGTTTCTGGCCTAGGCAGGTCTCACTTGGAGTCTTGAAGTACTCTGTAACTGACTTAATAGTTCTCCCTCCCAGTGGCTCAGAGAAAGGCAAGAGTGGCCACTCACTGCCCCCTCACTCCTTGTCTTTCTCCTAGGCGTGAAGTGCAGCCAGTGGTCAGAGGAGGCTTCGATGGTGTTTCGAAATCACGTGGAGAAGAAACCCCTGGTGGCATTGGTACAGACGGTCATTGAGCACACTAACTCTTGGGACCGGAAAGTAGTGGTCTATCTAGTGGACACGTCGCTGCCGGACACTGATACCTGGATTCATGACTTTATGTCACAGTATCTGGTAGAGCTTTCAAAAGTTAATTAATCACTGCTTGAGACCTTGACTGCTAACGCAGATTGTTCTCTAAGCAATAATACAAAATGTGTAGTAGGGTCTTAAAACATCTTATTTTTACTACATGGCTCTGACTGTTGTGGAGGATTGAAAAGAATATGCTTTGTTTGATGAAAGATATTTAACAAGTTTTGTTTAACGCAGTTGACTTTTCAAAGAAAAATTGCACTTGAATTATTAATATAATATTAGAATAAAATGTTTAGCAATGTAAAACCTGATGTCTTAGTTTGTTTTAAACACCATGGCCAAAAAGAAACTTCAGAGGAAAACTATCTCCAGAGGAAACCAAGGCAGAACTCAAGCAGGAACCTGGAGGCAGGAACTGAAGCAGAGACCATGGAGAAATGCTGCTTCCTGGCTTGTTCCCCAGGGTTTGCTTAACCTGCTTTCTTATAGAACGGAGGACCACAGACCCAGGGGTGTCCCTGCCCACAGTGGACTGGACCCTTCCACATCAAGACTCAAGACTCAGGCCAGTCTGATGCAGACACTTTGTAACTTGAGGCACCTTCTCAGATGACCGTGATTGTGACAAGTTGATGTGTAGTCTCTAGGCATTCTGATCCTAAGCTGAAAGTATTCATTTCCACTGATACCTGCATTGCAGCGTTGGGGTCATCGCCAGCAAATCGAGAGTGTAATGATTTGACTTTGATCCGCTCTGGTATAGTGATATAGCAAATGACCCCAGAGCAGAATGTTTATTCTTAGTGTCTGGTACATCAGTGTTGCTAAAGGAGGAGGCACTCACAACACTGTGCTCCTTGCCCCAAATTAAAAAAAAAAAAAAAGATCTCGTTAGTGCATATGTGTGTTTCTTATTTCATGTCAGATGGATTGACATAGAAGTCAGGGGAACTTTGGGAGCTGGTTGGTTCTAGATCCTTTCATCATGTTCAAGAATTGAACTCAAGTCATCAGTTTGGCAACGAGTGTCTTTACCTGCTCAGCCATCTCATCAGCCCTCACCCCAAACCTTGTGTGGCTTCTCACTGTCTAGAGTCCAGACTCAAGACCCAGGCTTTCTACACTTCCTCCCCAGCCCTGTCTTCTCCACCTGTGTCCATCCACGCGGACCTTTTTCTGGAGCCTGGACCTCCGTCGAAAGCTACTGACATTTCAGAGAGGGCTTGCTCCCTCAACCGACCTGTTCCTTTGTGTTTTGATTCATTCTGCCATAACAGTTCTTCTTGTCTGTGCCCTTCCTGACCTCCCTGGACGACCATGACACCTTCCCTGGTGCCCCTTCTTCTCCACTGTACCTTGTTCTTGGTTTTTGTTTGTTTTGTTGCTTTTCTCTCCAAAAAAGTTTTTGCTGTATAATCCAGGCTGGTTTCAAACTGGAGATCCTCCTGCTTCTGAGGTACTGGGATTATACCAGGCCTAACTCTCCCGTGTAGTGTGAGCATGCCTCTCCATGTCCTGATGTCTGTCACTGCACCTTAAGAGTAGACAGCCAGCTAGTTGTCTGTCTTAGTCATCTCAAGTATGACAGCCCCTTGGGACAAATCCTAGCCATCTCTTTATCCAGTAGCATACCATGGATACCTGCACGTGAACAGATGAGCCCTGAATTGTACTGCCTGACAGCATGTATACAGTTCATACTCCCACCCTTGCTGATGGCTGGCCAACCATGTGATGTCACTGCATCATGGAACCAGGAAGAGGACTGACAATTTTAGCTTCTGTAACTGTTACATGATCACTTCCTATGTCATCCGCATAGACAGAATGACGTTGTGGACAGTGCAGCATGTGCTGGCTTAGTGGTAGACAGACAGATGGTCAAGTGGATGGACTGTGAGCTTTAGCTGTGGTAAGGATGAGGTGGAGGAGCCCAGACTAAGGGCAGAGCACTGGACTAAACACATCGAAGGTATCCTGAAGTTCTTAATTAGAATATTAGAATAGGCAGCAGAGATACAGGAGGCATGGGAGCAAAGCAGAGTCAGGCCTGAGGGTGGTTCCCCTGACCCAGGCTGAGTGGAAGATGAAAGTGTGGGTTGAGCACACTGCGTTTGAGCTGGTAGGCTGCTGGGAAGATGCACGAAGGCTATGGACATCAAGTGAGTGGACTTCACAGAGAAAACCAGGCGGGAGACAAACTTTGTTAAAGTCATTTTTTTTTGTTTGGGGAAAACAATAATAGGAAAGAAAAGACCGGGTTTTTAAAGCTTTTCATCTGAAATGTAGAAAAATTATTCTGGCTTTAAAAAAATGTATTTTAAAATACTCGTGAACACTTACGCCACTAACTAAAATGAAATAACTCTTCCAAAATAGCAAGACTTAAGAATACTTATGCCAGTGGTTAAAGTAAATATTTATGATGAAATAAAAAATTTTCCAGAACATAAATGTTGGAGTTGAGGCAGTGTCATGATTTTTATAGTGATGTCTTTCAACAGCAGAAAAGACACAGAGCCTTGAATTGTACACAGTCAAAAGGAAGACTTTCCTATTTCATTGACTTAAACATTTCCATTCTTAAAGCACTTACTGTTCGTTAATGTAAGGATAAAATTAGTGTGATGTGAGGTTGCTTGACACACACATGAATTTGGCCACTACTGTGTATTGAAGTCCAGAGTCTATTTCCGGTGGACTAGAGACCAGCGTGTGAGGGGCTAAGGTATCCAAGTACAGACACCTGGGAGCCAGGGACAGCTGTCCCCAAAAGGCTGGAGGAGGAGGAAGGGCAAAGTGGAAGAATACACACTGTTGTATATTACATATGTGGTATATGGTATCTGTCCATGCCGTGTTGATATATTGGCTATGTTCGGTAAGAATGGGCCAGAAGTTTCAAGGAACACTGCACAAAAAAAGAAAATCCAGCTGGCCAATAAACAAAAAGGTGTCAGCCAATGTGGGCACAAGGCAATGACATTGTGGATCAGAACCTCAATGGATACCATTACTCTCTACCAGCGTAGCTACAATGTAGCAATTCTTGTTAAACCGAAGTGGTTTAACCCAAGTGGGAACCTCTTGTAAGTAGCATTAATCCAGTGCTCATCTCTCCTAGAGCTGAGCTGGGGCACTCAACTTCCAGCAGACAATGAGAAAGAATGATCTGAGCCATACTGTAATATTCCAAATTTCCACTAATTGCAAAGTAGACTTTTAAAATAGGATGCATTCATTTGGAAATACCATATTATGCTCATATGGTAAATTTGCTCAGGATGAAACCTATAAATTGAACAGCGGAGAAAGAATGTTGCATCACAAATTAACCTCAGCATCGTGGAGCAAGAGGCACCAACCTGACAGTAAGGGCAAGACTTCTGGAAGGGTCCAAAATGCAAGCAAGTCTCTTAGGAGGGAGAGGTGGGTGACTGGGGGCAGGAGGGGGGGTGTTCTTACTGTAAAAATTCAAGAAGCTACACGCTAAGATGTGCCCTGAAAGTATTTGTACCCACAACAAAAAGGGTTAAAAATAAGTCGTTGGGAATGGTAAGTCCCTGCTTTGTTTAAAAATACACCCCACTTTTCTATTGAAAAGGGCATTATTAATAGGGCGAGGGTTTTATTATACAGTAATGCATTAGGAAAACACTTTCAGTACTTTCCAGCGTTTCTCCTTAGGCATCTACATACAGCAGAATTAAGGTTTCCCTCACCAAAAAAGTTAGGATAATCCAACTGAGATGTTCCTCTGTGTCTGTCTGGATTCTTTGGTAGGAGCCATTTGTTTATTGAAACACTTAGGACTCCAGTTTGGGTTTAAGTGGTTTGTTCTGGAGAGAACACGTTAGGCTTTTCAGAAGGAGGAACTTTTGTTCCGATTATTTTAAGTGGTGATTTTGGATGCTCCATTCTCTCAGTGCTGTGTAGGGAGAAGGCGTTCAATTCGGCGTTGGAATTGCACGTCCACGGGTGGTTATTAAGCTCTGGGCCGGTGCCAGGCCTGCTGGGAAGAGGGGACAGGTTGCCTCTTCAAAGGAAACAAGGTGTAGCTGACCCGACTCCACTGGAACATTCTAGAAAGAATAAAGATCTGCCGTCTTTGTCCAGATACCTCAAACGTAGCTTAAAATCTTCCTGAGACAAGTTGGAGAAATCGAGAATACGGCAGGAAAACACCCATTCACTTGACTCCAGGCTCGGGGTGGCCCTAGATTCTCCTAACAAGTGTCGCTCCCCGGCGGGGGACCGCGCAGCACCCCGGCGCCCCTGGTGGAGCGGGAGGGCGGGGAGGGCGGCGGGGTGGGGCGGGGCGCGGTGACAGCGGAGCAGGGCCCGCCCCCGGCTTCCCACCCGCGGCCGCCAGGGAACTCGCCTAGCCCCGCGTTCCGCTCGTTGCCGACGCCCGCACTCGCGCCTCCCCGCATCCCGGTAAGACCCCCGCCCGCCAACCCTAGGTCCCCTTCGTCCTCGCGGGGCTCCCTGCCGCCACGCCGGGGCGCAGCCATATCTGGGCAAAATATTCAGCTGTCGCCGCCGCGGAGAAGGGACTGAGCACGGTTCCCTCTATAAATAGCCTCCGCCTCGGGTGGCCTTCGGGGCTCGGGGTCCGGTTCCCCAGCCTGATGGTCCGGTCGCTGGCGCTAAGCGTCCCTGAAGCCTGACTCGCGGGACCCTGGTTAGGGCGCCCGGGGCTCTAGACCTGGTCGCCCAGGAACCTTGGGAATCTCTTGGGGTGCCCCCGTGGGCATCGGTACATTGCGAGCTGGGCATGAGCCCTCCTGGGAATCTGGGGAGGAAGGGGGTCCACGCTCAGGGGACGCTGAGTCCGCAGAGCTCCGATCTGGCCTGCGCCGGAAAAGTTTCCCAAACTGCTGGAACTAAGGAGGTTTAAAGTACCAGCTGCACTTGCATTGCAGGCAGCCAGGTAGGATGAGAAAGAGCCTAGAGGCAGGAGGCCACCGGCTGTCTCCAACTCAGGGGTGGCCAGGGCAATCCTTTCGTCTCTGGATCTCGTTTTCCCATTTGTAAGGTGAAGTTAGGCTCCTTCAGGGGTGTTATGGTACCGAGAGCGGCCAGGAGTGCTCTGAACTGCCCCCACACTCCCCCACACCTGTTCTCCAGTTTCAGGGTGGGGATGCTGGGGACACAGCTGCAAAAGTCAGAGACTTTGGTGGCTCTTGGAACTCAGGTCCCAGTCTAGGACCCACTGGGGCCCTCGGAATAGCCTAGGAAGTGTGCCTGGGGTACTTTAGGGCATCTCTAGGCTGAGTGACCAATAAACTGGGCAAGCTCGGGCAGTTCAGTCCCCTATGTGGCACCTGTGATACTCCCTTAACCAGGAAGTTCCCCAGCTCTCTGCTTAGTTACCTCCCTCAGTCTGGTGCTCACCTTCCCTGTGAGAATCCTGAAGACCTGGCAGAGACAGACTCCCTCCCATAGGGTTGATCTTTCTCTCGAGGTCCCATTGTTTGCCTAAGGGCTTCAGAGCCCTTTGCTCAAGGTCATGTAACCCCACCACCACAGTCTGCCAGCCTTTCCTGTCTCTTACCGACCTTTCCTGACAAGTCTGGGGACTCTCTGAGCCCCTCTTTTGTGATTTACTAATGTCTGGGACTTTCCCAGGCTGGAGTAATAATGTGAAGAGTCTAGTAATAGATTCTGAAGATTGCTCAGTTTTCTCTAAAGCTATACCCGGGCTTCGCAGATAAATGAGTGAAAGAGGAATCAAGCCCAATAGGAAGGTTCCCACCGACTTCAAACCTCACAGTAAACAGGCAGAGTGACAACAGGTCACCTGCCACTCTGGCATGTTATCTCTAATGAGCTAGTCTCACAGTCCACGGTTTAGACAGCCATTGGCCCTCGGGTGCCTCGCATCCTAAGTGGGAAGTTAGAGCCCTCTAAAAATAGCCCAGCCCACCTTATCAGAGTCTCACACCTTCTCCCCCTTCTCGCGCAAGGCTCTTCGCTGCACCTTAACTACAGAACACAGGAACTAGGTGGTGTCAGCTCTAAGCAGTAAATAGGAATGGCCTGGACTTCAGGCCCCTAGCTCCAGCCCCAGCTCTGTTACCCGCTCAGTGCGACCTTGAGAAATGACCTTAGTGGACAGGATGGTCTGTAGTGGCGCTGGAGTGCAGAGGGAGGGCTGGAAGTCTTCCGGGACGCCCTCTAGCTGGAGAAAAAGGAAGTGCAGGGGAGATCTGGGGCACCAGATCTGGGATAAGGACCTCTCCAAGCGTGGGGAGGGTGGGGGAGGGGACTTTCCATGAGCCTAGTGGAGAGGTGAGCACACAGTTACTACCTGGGGATAGAATGCCGAGAAGTGGGTTAACAATAGTGGACACTTCATTCAGGCTGTGATAGGAACTGATGATAGAGGCAAGCCCTGAGCTTAGTTAGACCCTGCCTGGTACCTCACAGGAAGGCTGGAGCTTCAGTGGAGACAGCTCCCAGCTCTCTCTCAAAGCTTAGATGAGAGAGACGGTAGAAGCTGGGGCAGAGGGCAGCCCTCTGTTTTTATGAGATGGCCAGCATAAGAGGCAAATCGAGGGCTGACCACAGAGTGTAAGAGAATCTGAGGAGTGTGCCCATGGCAGGATTGAGGTCCTTCCTTAAGGACATGCCACATGTCACCAGCTTTGCAAGTGGTTTTCAACCCTCTAGACTTTGCTGAGCAAAAATAAATGGGGGTGGAGGTGGTTGGGGGTAAAATGAAGGCCCTGGTCTGGGCCCCTGTGTCCCGTGACTGACTCAGTAGCTGTGAGCCGTGAAGGGTGAGCTGACCCTGCTCTGGGGGCCTCATGACCTTGGCTTGCTAACTTCTGAGGTGATGTCATCTATTGATGACTTCTGCTGAGCCCAGTCATATGGCTTCTTCCGGACAGTGTTTTGATTTTTCAGTCTTACTAATGGACCAGTCCAGGCTGCCAACATTTCTAAAGAGGCCAGTTCACTCTCCCTTAAAGCCAGAACACCAGATAGATCAATTATTTGGCTGCTAAGAGTCATTATCAGTTTAAAGCCAGGGGCCTGCTTCCTAGGATTAACAGGAGTTCTGTCCCACAGTGCTGGGGGCCATCTCTCTTTCCGTTTGTTTGGTAAAATCTTCTGGTTTATTATGATGGCAACAGCCTCTCCATTGCTCCCCGTGATAATGAAAGAATGAGCTCATTGGAATCAACCTAGGACATGGGCTGGAAGTCTTCGGGGCTGAGGCACTGGGCCCTTGTCTGATAGAAATGCTAACCGAACTCAAGCATTTCGCGTGTGCCTTCTGTCATGTCATTTCATGGAGATGAGCTTTGGAGATAAGCTCAATATCACAGGGCCTGAGAAGGTGGGAAGCAGGGAAGAAGACGGGTCCCTATGCCCCTGTCCCTTTTATACTCCCAGGCTCCCTTTCCCAGTCTGCCTTTTACTCTGAGTTATTAGAGTAGTGCCACAGGGCTGTTGCTAAAGATGTCTGTAGTGGACCATGGCAGTGATCATTGGACATTCCTCCAGTGCCCAGACAGGCCAAGGAAAGCTAGAGCCTCTTGGCCTCACTCCGACTTCTTCATGGACTCATCCTCTGCCTGGCCTTTCAATGCAGCTGCTTTGAATTCTCCTGGCCTCTCGTCCTACCCCCTCTTCCATTTCTGTTAGCCCCAGACTCCTGCATTCTAGACAAAGCCAGAAATGGTTCCCAAAGATGTTTCAACCTCAACAGACCCAGCCTTGGTCTCTCCTGTTAATCTCCTTGTGTTCTCATCTTGGTCACCAAAGACACAGTCTACCCAGGCACTAAGGCAGAACCTTCCTTCCCTTCACCGTCCCTTCCACACAGCCATTCAGTCAATCCTACCTTCCTTTACAGCTCCTATCCATTTGAAGGTCCACATTCATCACTGCAGTCAAGGACTTCAGCATCTCTACCCCAGGCTATTGTCAGAGTTTCTTTAAAAAAGGGATTGTGTTTCTGTTCAAAGAGCTTCCCCAAAGCAGAGCTATGGCCTTTTCAATGTTTTTTTTGGGAATTCCCCATTTCCTAGTAAAGACCTAAGATTTCTTAGCATCTCATAGGATCTGGTCCCATGGTACTTTGAAATCCCTGCTAGGCCTAACCCAGATTCTTTGAACCTTCTCAATGATCAGATGTGTTTCCCTACCTTTGCCTGGATACTCCCACTGCCTAGGATACTGCTCTCCCAGCTTCTTGGTGTCTTACCTGTGCTCCCCTCGAACCCCAGACCACCTGCATGCTCAAACTGGGCCCATCTGCTGCCTTTCTGTCTGGGCAGACAGGAAGCTGTTGGAGGGCAGGGTTGGATGCTTCTGTATGTATGTAGTGATATCTAGATCACTGCTCGATGCTTGCTGCCGCACAGGTTCTAATAAATGGTTGGCAGAGGAATGAATGGGTGAACAGCTAAGGCATCACAACAAGCATGCAGTACACAGCACCCAGCATCTACATGTTTTCCCATCTACCAGGCAGTCAGTCTCACGGTTCAGAAAGCAGACTTGGCCTGCCTCCTGCCAAGCCCCCAGCCCCCATCAGCCACGCTGAACAGCTGATGACATCAATCATGTCATTTGAAACTCACAATGATCCTGTGAAGGAGAGACAGCAGGTGCCATACCTGTGTTTTATAATTAGACAGTGGACCCCAGCAGGAATCGGGGTGCATATTCCAGAATACTGAAGTGCTGACCAGGTTTATAAACTTGAAGAACAAGGGTCTGGTTCGCTCAACCATGTGGAATCTTTCTATAAATATTCAGAGCCTAGCCCAATAGGAACAAAAGTGTGAATTTCCCAAGGGTACTTTACTTCTAATAAGCTGGACTATGCCGCCAGTAATAAGCCTAATTGCTGCTAACATCTCTTGTAGCTCAATAAAGCGGTGCTGACATTTGTCCCGCCCATACCCACATGCACTTTCTCCTGCTGCTGCTGACTCTAAGACAGTGCTTTCTTAAATCTATAGAGGAATGCCTTTTCACCCCGGCTCCAAGTCAAGGGCTCTCTCTGGTCGGCGCACTGCTTACAAGTTTGGTTTCTCTGAGCTTTTGGTCAGTGTTGGGGTGGGAACCTGAGATGGCTGAGATGCTGAGACATCAGACAGGGGTGTGCAGACTGAAAAATGATAGAGAGGAAGACAGGGAGAGAGACTTCCCCTGTGCAAACTCGGGGAGACTCCAGAACTCTGGTGCACGGCGGTGCTGTGTGCTCTTGTGTGTGAGCTCTGTGAACTGAGTTCTGCTTGCTTACTTAAAAGTGTCTGAGATGGCTCAAAATAAGCCTAGAGGGGCAAGGAAACTAATAACGACAGACCTTCTTAAAGACAGAAGAAACCTGGGAAATTACAATTATGAGATTCTGGGAGGCTGATTAATGCTATGGACCCTTGCTATAGAAACATGAATATATTAGTCCATATGGTGATTCACATAGCATTTAGGACAGTGCAGAGACCCCCTGAAGCCCGTTCAGAAGCGTGAATGCCCAACACAGGAAAGAGTACCATGTGAGGGGCCGAAGTGGAGATGGAAACTGTGTCTGGGTGCTCAGATTAGCTCCATCCAGGTTAGTGCCGGCAGCCTCTTCACGTCTGACACACGGAAAGACACGGGTCTTTCTAGAGACAAAAAAGCTTCATAAGGCCTGGTTCTTAGCATGTTGTCATGACAACACACCACCAAGCTTCTTGTAAAAGCCACACACTACCGGCAGTTTAAGTAGCTTACCGCAGTAGCTAAGAACTTGGACACTGGGAAGCAACTCCTTGGCTTCCTATCTCAAGCCTAACAATCACACACTGTGTCTTGGTTTCCTCATCTATAAAGCGAGTCATTGTCAGGATTAAATCACTTACATGGAATGTAGCAGGGTGGTAGTTGTGGTGGTGGCACACGCCTTTAATCCCAGCAACTCAGGAGGCAGAAGCAGGAGGGTCTCTGAGTTTGAGGCCAGCCTGGTCTACAGAGGGAGTTCCAGGACAGACAGAGCTATGTAGAGAAACCCTGTCTTGAAAAAGAAAAACAAAAGACAGCAAAGAAGTCAGCTATATATAAAATGCCGAGGGCAACACCTGAGACGCGGTCCGGTCCATGCTAAGGAAGCCTGAGCTCCCACACTATGGGAAGACAGTGCACAGCAGGGAGGGTGCATACAGCCTGACTGCTTGCTGCATCTTGAGCCTCAGCTCCATGACCTGCTCACCATACTGGCCTACTGTACCCTCCCCAGATACTCCACCTGGACAGGATGGTACCATCCTTGGGAATAGGGTCTTTGCAAATGTGGTTAGTTAAGGTGAGGTTATACCAGATAGAGCGGTCCTAAGGCCAATGTCTGGTGTCCTTATAAGGAGCCACATGGCAAGGTGGGTGGACACTGGGAAAAGCAGTGACAGGCTAAGTCCACCAGGGACTGCCCACAGTCACCACAGTGAAGGGACCCTGCACCCTGCCCACCTGCAGAGTCTCCCAGCAGGAACCAACCTCGCTGGTAAACCTTGATTGAGGATGTCTGCCCTCTGGACTATGTCAGATTGATCCTTTGTTGTGGTAGCCCTTAAAAGCTGGCATAGTTAGGTTACTTCACTTTTCTACATCCAAGTCTCTTTGTAAAATGGGAACAATAAAAGTATCTGTCCCAGCATCAGCAAGACTGCAGAAAATAAGCCACATAGGGGAGCTTGGTGTGCCGGGGGCTGCTGTGCACTGGGTTGTGAGGCAGGGTGCCGCTGGTAAGTGTCTGCCTAGCATCCTCTGGGCCCTGAGCTTCAGCTCCAACCCCAAAAGGATGGAAGAAGGGAAACTACTCTGTACCTGGCTCAGGCTTGTCATCTCAGCTACCGCCGGAGAAGCTGAGGCAGGAGGATTACAAGTTCAGAACCTTCCTGGGCTACAGTGAGAATTCAGAGCCCTATCCCAAAATAAAGTCAAAAGTAGCTTGGAAAGATGGTTTGCAGATCAGAGTGCTTGCTGCTCTTTCAAATTACTCAAGTTCAGTTCCCAGTATGGACACTGGGCAGTTCACAACCATGGTAACTCCAGTTCCAGGGGATCCCACCCTCCCTCTCTTGACTTCTGTGGGAACTGGCATGCACACATGTGTGCGTGTGTATACACACATACACACACATATATGTCGTCATCACCGTCATCATCATCATCATCCTTTCTGTGACAAGCTACCGAGATATGAGGCAATAACAACCTCAGTGGGATGTCATCGGTGTTCCATTACATTTCAGTACAACTTATTTACCCAGAGTCCCGCTTGTGATGAGCTCTCGTGGCGTTTGCAGGATAGGCAGTCTGTACCATAGATCTTTGTAGAATTCCACGAGTCGGTGCCTGGAAATGGAACTGCTGTCAAAGGCTCCGAAGCACTCATGGAGGGGCTTACCTGGCTTTGGAAGACCCCTGACAATGTCCCCTCCTGTCCATGAGGGTGTCACCACCCCTTGGGT
Source organism: Tokudaia tokunoshimensis (assembly GCA_036184795.1). Classification (NCBI taxonomy): domain Eukaryota; kingdom Metazoa; phylum Chordata; class Mammalia; order Rodentia; family Muridae; genus Tokudaia; species Tokudaia tokunoshimensis. The sequence goes on from BTHU01000005.1 coordinate 33,270,316, forward strand.
CATCCCCATGGGTGGTTCTTGGGCTTTTGTCCCTGTCCCTCTCCAGGCAAGCCCTGACCAGCGTGGGGTTTTGTCATCTGTGCAGCTGTTGACCAACCATCATTTCATCTTGTGGAGCTACCTAGTCCTTCCCTAGCCACACAGTTTTCCCCTGTTGTATTTTTGTTGTCTGCTGCTATAAGAACTCTTTGTTAAGCAGATTAGCCTTGTGTTCAAGGCATGGTGGATCTATTCCATGCTGCCCCCCATTTGACCCTTCAAAAAAGTATAAAATGTGCTCCATATTTTATATGGCTCTATTTCTCTGATTGCCTGCCATGAGAAGCCATTTCTCAGAGACTCATAGCCATCAAATTCAACAGGCACACCCCACACTGGTTCTCATGTTGCCTAGGTTGGCCTTGAACTTGCTATGCGTGTGAGGATGACTTGGAACTTTTGATCCTCCTCTGAGTGCTGGGATTACAGATGTGAGTGTGACACCACTCTGTTTATGACGTGCTGGGGATAAAGCCAAGGCTTTGGGCATGCTCGACAAATGACCAGCTGAGCCGCAGCCCAGCAATATCCCCTCTCTCTCTCTCTCTCTCTCTCTCTCTCTCTCACTCTCTGCAGCACTAAAACTACAAGCCTTAGTCTAGGCCCCTGGGGGAGTTGCCTTTGTGTGAACATGGCCATAAACCTGTGCAGTTACTCCCACAAACTCTGACAGCCTCTCCTGTTTGTGCTGTAAGGTTTGGCTTCTGGAACCCTCCTGAACAGACACGCAGAGCCTGCTCAGAGCCAAGGCAGCCAGAACCAGGGAAGCCGTACAATGAAAAGGAAGGAGGCACTCCAAGGGCTGTGTGTGTGTTGGAGGTGTGGGGGACTTCAGAACCCTGCCCTGAAGTCCTGCTAACATTACAATGATCCTGAGAGATTGTGTGTGTGTGTGTGTGTGTGTATGTATGTGTGTGTGTGTGTGTTCCTTTCTCTCTGTGTGTGCACATATGTGTGTACCTCTCTCTGTGTGTACCTTTCTTTCTGTGTGTGCATATGTGTGTGTACCTCTTTGCGTGTGTACCTTTCTCTGTCTCTGTCTCTCTGTCTCTGTGTATGTGTGTGTGTGTATCTGTTCCTTTCTTTGTGTGCATGTGCATATGTGTGTACCTCTGTGTGTGCATGTGTGTGTATCTTTCTCTGTCTCTGTCTCTGTGTATCTCTCTCTCTCTCTCTCTCTCACTCTCTCTCTCTCTCTCTGTGTGTGTGTGTGTGTGTGTGTGTGTGTGTGTGTGTGTGTGTGTGTGTGTTTGCCTTTCTGATTTAAACCACTCAGCCACTTTGGCTGCATGGACCCTTGAAGCTTAGAGTACTCTGGGCTGAGATTCACAGCAGCTGCAGAGAGTGACAGGCAAACCCTGTGTTTGGTGTCGCTGCTGGTTTAGAAGGTGCTTTCCCACATGACTAACAGAAGGAGCTCAGCCCAAGAAAAGCACATGAGGCAGAAGACAAAACTCTAACGACGGCTGAGTCTCCTTCAGTCATTGCTGCAAGCACAGCTTTCACAACGGAACCAGACCGCAAAGGGCCTTTGGCGGTATCAACTCCACAGCAGGCCCAGGAACTGTGATGTCAGCCCCCTCTGGAAGGCCTCTTCTAGGACTGTCGCCTCTGCTCACATACCTGCAGTGACAGGTGCTCCTAACTTCACGGGTCAGCCCAGTGACTTCTTGGGCATCATATAGTCTGGGGTATTCCTTGTGTTGTTCAGAGATCTATGCCTTGGTGATCTCAGTAAAACCTCAGCCTCTTCACTCTGGGAAGCTTTCAGGCCATGCTGTTTTCTCTTTGCCAGTTGGCCAAGTGCCGACTGTGCCTAAGGAATGACATCTGAGGCAGTCCCGTGACCTTGCTCCTCCTGGTCCATTGGCTGTTCTACACATGACACCAACCCATCTTTTCTGGACTTAGTGACACATGAGAGAAGACCTAGTACAGAGGTTACCTGCATGGCCAATGGGCTTTTAAATAAATATGTATTTGTGTGTGTGTGTGTGTGTGTGTGTGTGTGTGTGTGTGTGTGTGTGTGCGTGTGTATGTGTGTACATGTGTGGTCTAGCTCACACATCCAAGGAGTCCAGAAAGGTGGATGGATCCACTAGAACTGGAGTTACAGGTCATGAGCCATCTAACATGGATGCTGGGAGCCAAACTCAAGTTTCTTGGAGTCACGGTGAGTTCCCTAACAGTTGTGCCATCTCTACAGCCCCACAGTGGGCTTTTGGAAGGTGCTCAGTAGCACTGGCCATCAGGGAAGTGCACAGTGAGGTGCTACTGCCACCCCTCCTGAATGGCTAAACAGATAAGTGCCAACAATGACATTGGCAAGGATCTGGAGCAAAGTGAAGACTCATGCGTTGCTGGTGGGGGTGGAGAACTCACAATCACTTCAGAAAACTGCTTCCATTGCAGTTTGGCTGTGTCTGTTGACACTCGACTCCATACCCGGCTGGCCAAAAAGTAAGTGGTTCTTTCTCCCAGAAGACATATTCACGGCACCAGTGGTAATTCCCACGTAATGGAAACAATTGAGGTGTTCTTTAAGAATAAATCAATCTATCGTGGTGTGCTTTGTGTAGCGGAATACCACACAACACTGAAAAGAACAAACTGTTACTACAGGCAACAACACCGATGAGCTCACAGATAGGACACTTCGTTTGAAAGAAACCAGTTCTGGGACTGTGGAGATGACTCAGTTGATAAAGTGCATGCATTGCAAACAGGAGGACTGACTTTGACCGCCAGAGCCCAAGTGTGGTGGTGTGTTCTTTTGCTCTCAGAGGGAGGAGGTTCAGGGAGTCAAATGCCTGGGGCTCACTGGCGGGCCAGCCTAGCTCACTTGGCAAGTTCCGGCCAATGGAAACCCTGTCTCAAAAACCAGTGCACAGTGCCTGTGGAATGACCCCTGAGGCTGTACTCTGGGCCCCACACATGCGCACCATTTGTACCTGCATACCAGGTGGACGTGTACACACAAAAGAAACCAAACCCAAGAACCTTCCCACTGCATATTTCAATGTATGTGACATTCAAAATACAGTCATGGCTAGTTGGTATTTTTGAAGGTCAGAAGAATATTGCTATGTTTTAGGGAGACTGAGAAGGGCTGAGGAATAAACCTTCAGGGTAAGGGGCCAGCTGGGTGTTTACATACTTGTATATTGGGGGAGATTCAGCGAGTTCTACATCTAAGACTTGTACTGTACTGCATGTATCCCGTGCCTTGATGAAAAAGAAAACTAAAAAACAAAAAACCATTTTCCTGCTGAAATAATGGTGTCTTCTCTGTCATAGAGCTGAGATGTCACCACCCTTGTTTGGGCCACTCTACTTTTACTAACATGGCTGTGCCTTCATCCTGGTTTGGGGTTAACTCCCCACACTGCTGACTTTTGTTGGGTGCATGGTCACTGGAGAGCCCCTCCTCCTGCTCCTGGTTGCTCAGCCATCATTACCCAGGGCTGGCAGAACTGACAGGTGAGCCTCTCGGGAGGTGGAGGGAAGAGAAGGAAAGGAGCCATCTGAGCCGCATCATCGCGATCTGATGTCCCCATCAAGGAACAATACGCGTCATGTTCTCACTCTGCACAGGACCTGCTGCTCTCAGTCTCAGGTGCTCGATGCTGCATACCTGAGGCTGGCAGCTAGCCGGGGCCAGAGCAGGCCCAGTCCATGTTCTCTTCTCTAAGGGATGACCTGAGATCAGGCTTCATCCGTTAAGGTCTGATGGCTTAATCCATCAATTCCCCCCCTCCCCTGCAAGGGTGGTGGATAAAGGACTGCCACATGTGTCCTCAGCCCAGAGACCTCTATGTGAGTCTTACCCTCACTTTTGGTTATCTCTCCCGCAAAGCCCAGAATGTCCTGCAGGTAATAAGAGATCTGTTACTGCTCACCCCGGGAGTTGGGCTATGAATCCAGAGGAGTGCAGCAGCTGACTCAGGGGCACACTGTACACCTGCAACTCAAGGCCCTTGACTCCTGGCACAGTGCACCTTTCTGCCACAGCACAATGGCCCCTATAGACCAGGCAGGTTGCAATGGGCCATCATCACAAGTGTGGAGAAGCCAAGCTTGTCCTAGAACCTTCAGCGTGTGACCTGGGAAAGGGGATGGTCGTGGGTGCTATACATTTGCTGGTGCACAGAACCTCGCTCTGCAAAGACCTTGTGTTTGATCAAATGCTGTACAGTCACCATCCAGAGATTTTTAATCCTTTTGTCATTGTTTGTGTGTGTGTGTGTGTGTGTGTGTGTGTGTGTGTGTGTATTCATGCACTTGTGTGCATGAGCACGAGCACATTGGAAGCCTAAGGTCATCTTCAGCTGTTGTTCCTCAGGAGTCCTCCACCTTGATTTTGAGGCAGGGTCTCTCACTGAAGCATCGCATTTGCCCATTAGATTAGGCTGGCTGGCTGGCCAACAGCCCCGGGGACCCATTTGTCTTCACATCCCCAACCTAGGACTGCCGGTGACTCTACCTTACCTGGCTTTTTATATAAATGTTGAACATCAGACTCAGGTCCTCATGCTTGTGTGGTAGACACCATTGGCTAGGGCGTCTGTTCCGCCCACTGAACTTGTATCTTTACATTCAGTTGGAACCTCGGCTCTCGTGGATCCTCCTCCTTCCTCTCTACTTCCTGGGTGGATTCTTGGAATCTAACTGCCCTGTCTTTGCAACACATCTCCAGCCTCTGTCATCCTATCCAGACACCCCCGGGACCCTCTGCCTACCCCAGTGCATTCACCTGGGAATGCTGAAGGAAAAAATCTACTTCACTATCGTCAGCCCCCAGCATCTTGGTCCAGCCAAGAAGTAAAATACCCACAGGGAATGGCCATTGCATAGAAATCTGTGGGTCAAGATGCTAGGAGCCTAGATGAGGGTGTGGGGGAGAGAATTATGTTGTTGCAGTGGTCAAAGGGATTGACTTCCCACCCTGCTCCACCAGAACAGTGTAGCCGTCCTATGTGTGACAAGAGAGGGAACTCAGAGGCCAGCAGCCTTCTCACACATGCTCTGAGTCGAAGAACAGGAGTGCTGGTGTTGGCTATGATCTAACACAGAGAAACAAGGACAGACCAAGAGTGAAAATGAAAGATCTCTCTCTCTCTCTCTCTCTCTCTCTTCTCTCTGTGTGTGTGTGTGTACATGATGGGTATGTGCACATGTGTGCGGGTGCCCACAAAGGCCAGAAGAGGATATTGGAGCCCCTGGAGCTGGAGTTACAGGTGACTGTGAGCCTCCCAGTGGGAGTGCTTGGAAAGGAACTCAGGTTCTATACAAGAGCAATATGTGTCCTAACTGCTGAGCCATCTTTCCTGCCTTTCAAAGGCCCCTATGATTTTTATCCCACAATGAATCCATTAAATTCTGCAGCTGGTTGCCTTTAACACTGTCCTATTGCTGTGAAGAGACACCACGACCATGGCAACTTTTATAAAAATTTTATAAAACTTAATTGGGGGCTTGCCTCCATATTCAGAGGGTCAGTCCATTATCATCACGGCATCAGGAGTCGCACTGGAATAGTAGCTGAGAGCTATAAAACCTCAAGGCCCACCCCCAGTGACTGACACTCTTCCTCCAACCAAGCCGCACCTCCTGACCCTTGTAATCCTTTCCAACAGTTCCACTCCCCGCTGACTAAGTATTCAAGTATATGAGCCCACGGGGGCCATTTTTATTCAAACCATCACAGCAGTGTATGAGTTGCTTGTCTCACTGCCATAACAAATTACAAGACAAAAGCAGCTTAAGGAAAGAAGGGGTTCTCCGGGCTTAAGGTTTGAATGTATGGTCTGTCCATCGTTGGTCTGTTTATCGTTAATCGTGGTAGAGAAGCCATACATACCCCAGGGGCCTGAGGCAGATGCCACATTGTGTTTACAGTCAGGAAGCAGGGGGAGGTGACTGCTGGTGCTCACCTCACCTTCTCCTTCAGGATCTACAGTCAGGGTGGCTCCTTCAACCTCAATCCATCCAGTCCGGAAGGTCCCTCCCTGACACACCCAGAGCTTCCTCTAGGTGGTCCTAGATCCTATCAAGGTGACTGTCAGGATTAGCCATCCTGCCTCGGAGACTCTTGGAACATCAGTGGTGGGTGGAACTGGACAGCTTTGTGTGTGTGCGTGTGTGTGTGTGTGTGTGTGTGTGTGTGTGTCTGAGAACTTCACCTACTTCCTGCTTCCCCTTCCACACTCAGCTGAGGCTGGTTGACTTTCTTCCCTAGCTGGCTGCTGGCCTGAGGGGACTCAGTTTGTAGTGTTTCCATGGGGCTTGTGTCCCTTGATGACAACCCACCTGCAGCCAGGCTGAGCCAGGCTGGGGTTGAGCACTGAGAAGAGATGTCAAATGCTCCTCTCTGGACCTGCTTGGGATGCGATATCTTCTGTTAATCACAGGGGTGTGTGTGTGGAATGGGGGGGGGGCAGTTATTACATAACCTCCCTCCCCAGGTTGTGCGCTTGCGTTTGGAAGGTGGCTGGCAGGGACACTATGTCTTGATGACATCAAACCCTAGATGGGGATTTTGTTCTGTCTCAGTGGGGAGCTATTAGGGATAATTAGAGGCTTGCTGGCTGCAGAAGAATGGTTTTCATTGGTGTCTGGATGTGGCCTGAGGAGGGAGAGCTGAGGCAAAGGGATGGGCCAAGCTCTTGGGATGACACAGATGTTAAAGGACAAGGGTCCTGAGAAGAGAAAGGAGGACAGACACATGAATAGTTGGAGATACTGGATTCCAGTCACACAGAGAGAATGGTGTCTGGTTCCACCCTTGTGAGCTACAAAAGGTAGCCAAAATCTCAGGCCAGGAAGGTCCCCTGAGAGTAGTAATGAACCGGCAGGATCAGGGCAGAGGGAAGAGAGGGCTATCATTATGTTGCCAAGTTTCGGCTGTGGTGGATGAAAGCATCCCAGAGGTGGATGGTGGTGATGGCTGTGTGAGAAAACACTGGACCATCCTGAGTGCCTTAGAACTGGACACTTCAAAATGGAGAAGGACGGGAGTGTGGCTCACTGCAGGGAGAGTGTCCTAGCAATGGAGTCCTAGATGCCATCCTCCAAAAAAGTGAAGATTTCATGTTATGTGTATTTGTTTATCACAATGTAAAGAGATGAGTATCAGGCACGGGGTTGACAGAGCTGGAGGAGCCAGGAATAGGTAGGTGGTTGGGCTAACCCCTTGTTACCCAGCCCCTGGAGGCTGACAAACACCACAGGGGCTCCCATCCCCCCACCATCTCCTCTTCTCCTCCTTCATCCTATTCCATGTCACAGGTTGTCGACTACCCAGTCCCCTACTCGAGGCATTCAGTTAGGAGTGGAGACTATCAGATAACGTGGCTGCCTGAGGTGCTCCCTGAAGAAGGGGAGACAGCCCTTTCGGGAAGTGCAAGGGACACTTCAGACGCTCTTGTGTACCTGAAGCTGGAGGAGAGAGGGAGTGGGGAGAGATATTCAGGAGGAGAAGACAGAGCATGGAGTGTGGGTTTGCAGGATTTTGTCATGAAGGACCACAGCATGGACTCTTTCAGCTGGTGTGTCTCCTAAAAGGAAAGCCTGCATGTCAAAGAGCAAGAGAGGTTGTCATGTCGATTTATCTTAGATATTCCCTGGCGCAACCTTGGGGAGATGCCGTTATAAACCAAGGTGGTACCACCTAGTGCCTCAGAGCAGATGCTGGAAGAGCCATCGCCAGAATGGCTTTCCCGTGCTACAGCTTGTAGATCCTACTGTTTCAAGTTTAGCGGCTGCTTGAAGTTTGTGCTATAGAAAACCAGGGTGGCGTTCTGTTCAGGAAATTCTCCCCTGTGCCCATATGTTCAAGGTTCTTCCCTAGTTTCCCTTCTATTAGTTTCAGTGTGTCTGGTTTTATGTGGAGATCTTTGATCCACTTAGAATTGAGCTTAGTGCAAGGAGATAAGGATGGGTCAATTTGCATTCTTCTGCATGTTGACCTCCAGCTGAGCCAGCACCATTTGTTGAAAAGGCTATCTTTTTTCCACTGGATGGTTTTAGCTCCTTTGTCAAAGATCAAGTGACCATAGGAGTGTGGATTCATTTCTGGGTCTTCAATTCTGTTCCATTGATCTACATGTCTGTTACTGTACCAATACCATGCAGTTTTTAACACTATTGCTCTGTAGTACAGCTTGAGGTCCGGGATACTGATTCCCCCAGAGGTTCTTTTACTCTTGAGAATAGTTTTAGCTATTCTGGGTTTTCTGTTATTCCAGATGAATTTTTGAATTGCTCTTTCTAACTCTATGAAGAATTGAGTTGGGATTTTGATGGGGATTGCATTGAATCTGTGTATTACTTTTGGTAAGATGCTCATTTTTACTATATTAATCCTGCCAATCCATGAGCATGGCAGATTTTTCCATCTTCTGAGGTCTTCTTCAATTTCTTTCTTCAGAGACTTGAAGTTCTTGTCATACAGATCTTTCACTTGTTTGGTTAGAGTCACGCCAAGATACTTAATATGCTCTAAGATCAAGAATAGACAAATGGGACCTCATTAAATTACAAAGTTTTTGCAAGGCAAAAGACACCGTCAAAAAGACAAAGCGGCAACCAACTAACTGAGAAATGATCTTTACCAACCTTACATCCGACAGAGGGCTAATATCCAAGATATACAAAGAACTCAAGAAGTTAAACTCCAGAGAGGCAAGTAACCCTATTAAAAAATGGGGTACAGAGCTACACAAAGAGTTCTCACCTGAAGAATATCTAATGGCTGAGAAGCACCTAAAGAGATGTTCATCATCCTTAGCCATTAGGGAAATGCAAATCAAAACAACCCTGAGATTCCATCTCACACCAGTCAGGATGGCTAAGATCAAAAACACAGGAGACAGCAGTTGTTGGCGAGGATGTGGAGAAAGAGGAACACTCCTCCACTGCTGGTGGAATTGCAGGCTGGTACAACCACTCTGGAAAGCAGTCTGGCGGTTCTTCAGAAAACTGGGCATGACACTCCCGGAGGATCCGGCTATACCACTCCTGGGCATATACCCAGAGACTTTACCTGCATGCAATAAGGACACATGCTCCACTATATTCATAGCAGCCTTATTTATAATAGCCAGAAGCTGGAAAGAACCCAGATGTCCCTCAACGGAGGAATGGATTCAGAAGATGTGGTATATTTACACAATGGAATACAACTCTGCAATTAAAAACAATGAATTCACGAAATTCCTAGGCAAATGGTCAGAACTTGAAAATATCATCCTTAGTGAGGTAACCCAATCACAAAAGAACACACACATGGTATGCAGTCACTGATAAGGGGATATTGACCCAGAATCTCAGAATACCCTAGACACAATCAGCATATCAATAGATTTCTAAAAAGATGGAAGGAGAGACCCCTGGTCCTGGAAAGACTGGATGTAGGGGAACGCCAGGACAGAGTAAGGAGAGGGGGTTGAATGGAGAAAAGAGGGAGGGAAGGGGGCTTATGGAACTTTCGGGGAGGGAGGAAACGGGAAAGGGGAAGTGATTTGGAATGTAAATTAAAAAAATAAAATAAAATAAAATAAAATAAAATAAAAAGAAAACCAGGGTGGCTAGCTAGATCTGCTCTGAGCCTAACCTACATACCAGACGGTAAAGGCCGGAGCATGCGAGGGTATTCTCCAGTTTCTGCAGCTCCTCTTTTCTTCTTCATACTGACACTTCAGTCAGTCGGGACCCAGGTTCTCAGGCAGGTAAAACTGCAGAGTTGTTCTGCTTTAGGAGAAACATGTTGGGAGCTCGGCTGGAGCTGAATCACAGCCTGCCCTCCCTCCCCTCCAGGATTCTACCCTCATCTAACCCCAGGCCAGGCTTTCCTGGATAAGCAGAGGCTCTACGAAGGGCCATTTCACTGAATTTCTAAGGATGCTAGATCAGAGCCCAGGTGTGACGTCTCTTTACCTAGATGGTGCTTCTGCACCAGGCACAGGGCTTAGCTGTGAGGACACAGAGATGACTAAACACAGGCCTCCTGGGAGGGACATTATGGTCTGATGATAGTGTGAGGGGAAAGTAGAGATGGGACTCCAGCAGCAGCATCTGTTAGATTACAGCACCTGGCGCTGTGAGCCTGGGTGGGCTGTGCCCCATCCCTAGACTGCCCCCTTATCTGCCTGGCAGTACTCACTCTTACAGGTGAGTCCTGGCACTCTGACTTGGTCTAATGAGTTTCAGCTTTATGCTTGATCTTTTATTTCAAGGTTCTCTTCAATGACCCAAAGTAAGCGTATGAAGTAGGGTCAGGTGAGCCCTTTCACCCTTTGGTCTCCTCCGGGTATCTGGAGATGCTGTCTCAGAGATCTCTGGGCACAGTTTTAAAGCCACCTATTCGATCCAACTCTGTCATTGATGACAGCTCAGTGAACAGAGGTCTCAAGAATTTAATGATGGTCACCCTGGCAAGTAACATCAAAACTGACTCTCTACCCAGGGGGGGGATTCTCCATCCGGACACCTCTTCTGCTAGGAAACAGAGGTCTTGCATTAACAGTTATAAATGCAATCTCTTGAAATCTCTATTTTAAGACTGAGCCTACAGTGGGATCTGTCAGCACACCAAGTTCATGCCCATCCCCTCCTCTCCACCTCAGGCCCCACACTCAGAGGAGAATCCTTCTTTGCAGAAATCGTCCTGGGAGCCAACCAGATTGAGTGTGGCTTGAAGCTGACAGCTTCATGATTCTCCGTTGTTCTTGGCCTATTTAAAGTTAATGCCTCATCCCTCTGTAATATTCACAGGGTGCTTGACATTCAAAAGGGCTTTTAAACCCCTATGAAATAGAGATTTTGAACTCGGCAGTGACTCTGGTGGATGCGTAGTGTAACTTTCCTGGACGCAATAAGAGGAGACCTCTTCAGGAAATTTAAAGATGGCTGCTCTTCAAGTGACGTGTGTGGGTGGCCTGTTGCCAGGTCCCAAATCTCTCTCAGCAGGCCCCAGAGTTGCCACTTACCACTCTCAACTGGCTCTTTCTGCAGTAACTTCCGCCCAAGCTCCCTTTCATGTGGATGCCTCTCTCCTGTTCTCAGGCTCTGACTCATAGGTTCTCCAGAGTCTATTTGCGTGTGAGTTCTCCGAAAGTCTTACTGCAAAGCATCTAATTAAATAAACAAAAAACAAACAAACAAACAAAAAACAAGCATGGGACGATCCCAGGTTTCTGGGTACTCTCAAGTTGTGTCCTGATGGGCTCTGTCCCTGTGGTGGATCTTGTGTGATGGCTCCCAGTATGACCTTGAAGTGACTCTAAGACAGTGTTTTCCAAAATTTGGTTTATGAGACTCCAACTTGTGGAGACATGCATGTCTTAGAGATCTAATGTTGTAACAAAAGAATTGGGGGATTCCATTGCACCCTATTGCCGGAGACATCTCTTGTGTGGCTGTGTAATAAACCTTTTGAGAAGTCCTGTAGGCCACATCTTGTGGATCTTGGTACAATCTAAAACATTTGAGGTCTGTCTTACGCTCACTTGTAATTGCTAAGACAAAATACCTGAGGCTGGGTACTATTGAAAGTAAAAGCATTATTCAGCTCACAGTTTTGGAAGAGAAAATCCAAAGTCAGGCAGACTCATCTATTCCTCTGCAGGGAGAGCCTCTTGGTGTATCTTGGGTGTATCAGCACATGGTCACGCCAACACGGGGAGAGGGTGCATGAGAAGTAGAAATCGCACGGCAAGACCATGACCCAGAAAGCAAGGGGAGGGGATCCTGGCTATTTCTTTTGTCACCTTGACAGAGTTAGAGTCATCTGGGAAGAGAAACCTCAACTGAAGAAAATGCCTCCATCAGATTGGCCTGCGGGAAGCCTGTGGGGCATTTTCTTGGTTGATGATTGATGTGTCAGGGCCCAGCCCACTGTGGGCAGTGCCACCCGTGGGTAATGCCACCCGTGTGCAGGTGGTCCTGGGTGGTATTAAAAAACAGAATGAACAAGCCAGGAGCAAGACAGTAAGCATCCCCGTGGCACTCATCCGTGGCCTCTTCTTCAGTTCCTGCCTCCAGGATCCTGCCCTGACTTCCCTCAGGGATGAAGTGTCACCTGAGAGTTTTTAAGACGAGCTAAACCCCTTTCTCCCCAAGTTGCTTTCAGTCAGGGTATTTTATCGAAGTTATAGAAGCTTTTAAGAGAAGGAGCCAGTCTTTGTATGATGACTCCTTCAAATAGTAAATAAACCATTCTGTAAGACTAGAATTAGTCTCTCCAGAGGGCAACACTTGCAATGACCTTTCTACCTCAAATATGCCCCACTTCTTTTTTAAATATATAGTATTTTATTAGTTCATGCAATGTATTTTGACCAGATTCACCTCTCTACTCCTCCCTGATCTATACCTACTTCCCTACCTGCTCCTAACTTCATAGCATCTTTTTAAAAACAACCCACTGAGTCCAATTTGTGTTGCCCATATACTCCTGGGTGTGAGGCCATCCATTGGAATGTGCTCACCTACACTGGATCCTACTCCCTAAAGCCCCCAGTAGGCAGCAGTGCCACACTGGAGACTGGGTTCCAACACAAGAAACTCTAGGGAAGCAAACCACATCTACAGCACAGCAGACACCAAAGACTGGGGTTCTGAAGCCTGTCTCAGAGATCGAGTCCGTAGGGCATGCTGGACATCCTTATGAGTTCGTTCTGGAAGTCATTGTTTGAGTCCCTCTGGGTCCTGTAGTGGAGATCATGGACCCTTGTGTTTCCTGGCTTTGCTTAGGACAAGCCCAGTTAGGCTGCTGTGTGAGGGCCTTCAGCTGTCACACCTGTAGCAGGTCACCCGAGCAAAAGGAAATGAACAAGAGTGTGCACTTATGGTCAGAACATTGTATACATGGAGTCTGGTCACAGGAGAACTTCAGCCCAAGCTGAGGCTTTTTTTTTTGGAGAACAGGATAGCACTGGTGTTCCAAGTTTGGGGAGCTCCTCTGTCTCACTGAGGTGGCTGTCACTCTGCCTTCCCCTGAGGATGTGCGCTCAAAGGTATGTGGACATAGTACTGGGTCCTTGATGAGATCAGGTTCATGAGAAGTTGCCAGAACTACTCAGAGAGGTAACAGATAGGCCGGACTTGTCATATTATTATTTTAGTCAGGCTAAAGGACAGGAGGGTTCATGGCCATTCCCCTGCAGTGGAGGAACACCATGGCTATCAGAGATCTCGAGAACGCAAGGCCATCATTCAGTTTCTTCATTGATAAAATGATCACTTAAAACCCCTGCCAGAATGAGCTGGCCTTATATGATAGGTCATGTGAGGGGTGTTGGGTAGCATCCAACAGGAGAAACAGCCTGGAAGTGGCAGGCACAGATTGTTCCCCTCTATCAGTCACTTCTTTTGAAGCAGCTTCTGGGACAATACAACGAGGGGTCCAGCCCATGGTTCTCTCAACCAGGATACTCTGCGATTCTGTGAAAAATCTCCTACCACACAGACACTAGATCCCCAGAAGACCTGAGTTCAAACTGGGGAACTGGTTCCTGGTGGTATGTGTTAACCTTTCCCAGTCCAAAGTTCTCATCTGAGGAAGAAGGCTAACACATAACATATAACACTTAACACTTAAGCCCAAGTTAAACTGGAGAGTCTGTGTGGGGTGCTAAGTGCATGGCTCTGTGTTTGGTATTGACAAACTGTATCAACGTCACTGTAGGATGCTTTCTGTCAGGATTGACTGAGATGTGGTAGGTGAGGGACCTGCATGGAGCAGGTGTTCACTTAATCCTCCCCCTTTCTCTCTCTTCTTTCTTTCTTTCTTTCTTTCTTTCTTTCTTTCTTTCTTTCTTTCTTTCTTTCTTTCTTTCTTTCTTTCTTTCTTTCTTTTTCTTTCTTTCTTCCTTTCTTCATTTCTTTCTTTCTTCCTTCCTTTCTTTCTTTTTTTTGTTGGTGTTTCAAGACAGGGTTTCTCTGTATAGCCCTGGCTGTCCTGGAACTCACTCTGTAGACCAGGTTGGCCTCAAACTCAGAAATCTGCCTGCCTCTGCCTCCCAAGTGCTGGGACTAAAGGCATGTGCCACCACTGCCCGGCCCCTCACCTTTTAAATGACAAACCTGACAGTTGCCTGCAGTTGTGATTCCCACTGAGACATTGGGAAGACTGTCCAGAAAAATATTTGAACTACCTAAGAATAAAATATTCATCACGTACTCAGAACTGTTTATAGACACCCATTTACCTACAGTTACTGGCAGTGCCCATTGCAACCAACTAACACTTAATGAAATTGCTCTGGGGAGATGGCTCAGTGGGTGAAGCACCCTTGGACAAGCATGAGGACCTGAATTCAAGTCCTCAGATCCCTTGTAGTGAGGGCATACCAGTAATCTCAGAGTTCCTGTGACGAGAGGTGAGGCAGAGGCAGGAGAAACTCTGGAAGCTTGCGGGCCAGCTAGCCTAGTGGTCCCAAGGTGACAGGAGGCAAGGATGGACACCTGAGGTCACCCTCTGACTTTCACATGTGCACACTTGCACACACACAAATGCAACCATACATATCAAAGAAAGACACCACACGCCACTTGTTGGCAAGTGGATAGAGAACTAATTCAAATTAGCCACTATTAAACACACCCCACTATTGCGAGAGAAAATCTGACAAGGGGTCTATCTTAAAGGGTTTTCCTCTTTCTGACAGGTCAGCAGTAAGCACAGAAGTTCAGGAGACAAAGACACAGCCTTGCACAATGTCCTACAGACGAGAGCTGGAGAAATATCGGGACCTGGATGAGGATGAAATCCTGGGGGCCCTCACAGAGGAGGAGCTCAGGACCCTGGAAAATGAGCTGGATGAGCTAGACCCTGATGTGAGTATCAGGAAAGCGGAACACTGGTCTGGGGTGGGGGTGGGGCAGTGCACCAGCACTTGGTGGAGGGACAGTGTGGTGGCCACACAGGGGGGAGGGGCAGGTAGACACTTCCCGAAGCCACCAATGTCCTTCTCCTTATATGACAGTGCGTTGGAATGATGTAGCCTCCATGGGGCTATTTTTAAAATGTTGTATTACTCATGGTTCTCCAGAAAAACAGAACCAATAAGGTATGTGTGTGACAGAGAAAGTAAATGTGTATCTCACTGAGATAGAGATTTAGAAGCAATTGGCTCCTGTGGTTTTGGAGACTGACAAGTCCTGAGATCTGCATTTGGCAAGCTGGAAACCAGGAGAGCTGGTGATGCCAATCTGGTCTAAATGCCTGTAGACTCAAGACCTAGGCACAGCTCATGCTATTAGTAAAAAAAAAAATAGGGGTGAGGGGTGGGAAAGCCAACCAACCAAGAAACAAACCCAAAAACCAATGGTCCAGTCCAGGCCGTTAGGTGGGAGGCAGTCCTCCTCAGGGGAGGGTCAGCTTTTCTGTTCTATTTAGGTCTGTGACAGATGGGATGGACCTTCCCACATCACAGATGCCTGACTCAGTCTACAGATGCAATGTTCATCTCCCCCAGAGACACCCTCACAGATACAACCAGAATAACATCCGACCAAACGCCTGGCAACCCGGGCTCAGACGAGCTGACTCATGCAATTACCCGTCACAAGTCCGCCTCTCCGTTAACTTGGCAATAGCGTGTGTCTTTTCAAACCACAGGCAATTATTAGCAAACAAAGACAACAGCATGTCATAGCTGTGCCCAACACGATGCTGTGTAGGATAAATCCCTCCCTCTTCTCCAGGAGGGGAGGTAAGATCTCCAGGGATGTTTAACTCAAACACCGCTGTGGAGAACTAATACTTCAGTTGTACCATCAACTGTCAGTACAGCTCAGGCTGTGTCGGGGAGGTGATCTCTGCAGTCCACATCCATGGTCAGGAAGCAGACGGAGATACTCGTGACGACAGCTATAGCCCTGGTTTCTCTAACCAGGATTTGTAACCACCTCCTTCCATTAACCACTCTGCACGGCCTCGGCCTCAGCAAGCCACCTCGGCTACTTATGCTTCTTGACCTGAGGGGCTGCCCTTGAGCTCCCTGCTCTATGTGGCTAACAGTTCTTCTCAGGTTTCCCACCAGCTTTCAGCACAGCAGCCGCAGGAGTTACCCCAAGAATTTCCCCAGCCTCTGTCCCTCCATTACAGAGTAGTTGGGGATCAGCTTCAGTCACCTATTGATTCTGAAGCAAGAGGAACACCGGAGGCCGGGTAGTAGTGTGTTAACCTCCTGCTCAGTGGAACCATTGTCCCTCCGGTGACAGAAACCTTTGTTCCTTTGGAACTGAGACTTCTAGGCAAGCAGAGCAGAAGGTTGAGCGAACGGAAGCAAAACTATTGCTAATTAATGGCTCGCTGAGGATGGTGTTGCGTGCCATCACTCCAGTGCCCAACCTTGAATCCTGGACCTGTGGATCTTAGCTCTGAGGGAGACAGCACCACATGAAGTCCCTGATTCAGAGCATTGCAGACCTCTACCTGAGAGCCTAGCCCCAGCCCTTGCGAGGCCCTGCCTCTGAGCTACTGCTGTGACAGACAGTCTTCCGAGGGCCACTGTGCCTTGCTGGCATAGCCTGCTGCTTCTGGACTGTGGAGACCAGGTTGGGATGAATTATCCGAGCAGGAGAGAACATGGAAGACCCTCTCATGTGTTTTAAGTTCCACTTTGCATGTTTAGGTTGTTCCTTCAATGGTGAAGTCTTGTTTGGCAAGCTTCACTAGAGCCCTGATCAGGGTTGAGGGAGACATTCCCACCGGCCTCCTGGGCAGGTCTCCAGCCTGTAACTCAGCAAGTACCCAGCACAAGTGAAGTTCTTAGAGGTGGAACCTTTATGCCCCTCTGAAAAGCAGGCATCACTCGACTGTGACCTAACAGTGATCCATAAGGAAAACATCACTTGAGTAGCGTTTCGCTAACCCACAGACTGTCACTCCTGAGGCACAGTGAGCAAGGCCACCCCAGCCCTTTCTTTGACACATGTGGTCTCAGGTTGGCTGTGGTCTGTCCTTCTCCAAGCCTCAGTGCCCCCCGCCCCATGAATGATCTAGTCCGTTGTTCCCTTAAGGCCTGGTCCCTGCCCCACAAAATGACATCCATCTAAGTGTGTCCTCATCTTGCTGATCACAACGGTCTCAACCATGAGATGGGTCCTTGGTGGGGATGCTCAATTTAATTGGCAAGAGACCTTGGTGGAGGGTCTTAGGTCCTTCTTTCCCCTGCCTTCTCCATTCGGAGTAAACAGCAAAGGAAAGATTGGACTTTTCTGTTCTAACTCTTCTAGATCACTGTTCTGTAGAATTACAAGAGGGAGTTACTCTTAAGAGTGAGAAGACAAGCCCAGAGTTAACTTAATGCTAGGTACCATCAATGGAGCCTGACACAGATACTGCCTCAGGGTAGCTCAAGGTATGCCAGGTGGGCAGAACAGAGTACATCCTAGGAACAGACGGAGCATAGAGGGGCAATTACTTCCTCCTGGTGGGAGGTTCCACAGACCAGTTGAGGTTGGAACCATGCCCAACTGAGTGTGGTTCCCTGTGTCAGAGTTTGCGGGGGAGGAGGAGTCTCAGTGTGATTTCTATGGAAACTTGGATGGGAATAGAAAAGGGAAGGGGGTATGTAATGATGCCGAGATGGCAAGGCAGTTGGGACCTCTCTTGATGACCTGGGGAGCCCCTCAGTGGTGACTCTATGTGGCTTAGCGGTTTGGAAGCTAACCCCAGAAATGCCTGCCAGAAGGAGGTGAAAGCAATTCGTGTGGCAGCATTGCATCCTGGGAGCACACACAGGCAGGTGCTTTTGTCGAAGGTAAGGAGGGATGCTGCCCCTCTCCACAGGCCCACCCTTTAGAGGGTCAATTCTGTACCATTCCCCTGGAGAAGTGTGAGCACCCACACCACCCCAGATACCCGCCTGCCTACTGCGTCTGGCCCTCTGCTCTTTTGACGTTCCCCTGAGCTGCGGTGTGGGAATGGGGTCAGATGAGGCAGCAACTGCAAATAGGGCAGGTGATGACAGGGGTCAGAATCCAGTGTCAGCCCCAGAGGGCGGAGCCTCTCAGAACCAAGATTTTAGTTTCCAGGGACTGTGCTGAGCCACTGGCTGGGTTCCTGCTTCACCCTTAAACCAACAAAGAGTTCACAGAGAGTCCCCTACTCAAATGGCAGGCTGTGTGGCCTCAGACGTCCCCAGGGACCTCTGTGTTATTCAGCCTGCTCTACCTCAGAGGTAGGCAGGAAGAGGCCACTCTGTGGGTACCCACAGGAGGGAGAAGACACAGGGGGTTCAGATTGCTGCCTAGCTTGCCTGATCGCAGAAAGGGGTGCCAGGAGTCAGATTGCAAACATCCTGGAGAGAAGCATAGACCCTGGGGTGAGCGCCCGCCACCTGAGACCCACCATTCTCAAGGTCTATGCTTTCAAAAGTTACATCTTTCAAAAGCTCCTTTCTCTTTCTCAGTTCAGGGAGAAGAAAAGAGAAACCAAAGAAGAGGGAGAGATAATAGAGTGGTAGGGTTAGTGTCCCAGCCACAGAACCGACCCCTTCACTGAGATGGGCTCCCTTACCTGATTTACAAGGCAGTAGAGTTTTTGAAAGGCAAATGGAGCTCCCTCCATCCCAGAACAGAACATTCCAGCTCCAGTTTCACTGGGCCCAGGGCCCAGCTCTGTAATCAGGACTCTGGAGAGGCCTAAGGTATGCAGGCCCAGAGGAGGGGAGCCCAACAGGTGTCCAACCGCCCCCCCCATTCCAGACCAGAGAGGGAAAGGAACCTGCGGCAGGGCAGATGTCCAGACCCCAGCACCCAGGCACTGCCCCTTGGCGGACTCTACACTCCTGCGTTTATTTTTGTGTCCTGGTGCTGGTGTGGTTCTTACTATTTGCACAGACTGTTCTAAGCACTTGGAAGACATAGGTGGCTTCACCTCACCACGATCCTGGGAGGCAGGTGCTCCTGTCACCCCAGCTTCACTGACGAAGTAGCCGAGAGGCAAGGTGACTTGTCCAGCATCTTACAAGTAGGTGATGGCAGAGTCTAAACACGGTCTTAGCATGAGGTAGTAATCCCCTCTCTGAGCTCCATCTGTTCTAGGATGTAATCTACTCTGCCTACCTGGTATACCTAAGGCATCATGGGAGTTTGGAAGAGGGGAGCTGGGGCCACCCATGTGCTCTGACTTTCCAGCTCTGGAGGCAGCACATGCAAATGATCCCTTTCTTTCTGGAAGGAGGTGGAGACAGGCAGTTATCTGCTCTACTCTACTCAGCCCTGTGTCTTTTCCTGTTTGCGTCTCAGCTCCTCTCAGTAAAGTACACCCAGTTGGTCCAGATGGCTCGGAAGCCCCCTGCGGCTCTATCCACTTGTAATTTTCTGAGCCCCTCCTAGCTGTCTCGGCACCTGATGGCATCACACACTTCAGGGGACAGCGTGTGCGATTATGTAACTCTTAAGCCCCAGCGCAGCGTCACGTGACAGAATAGAATAGAACACTTGAAAAGCAGCTTTGCCACAGAGGATTTCAAACTTGTACACATGTTTAAAAAAAAAAGTCCTTGAGACTTAGTATCTCTCATTCTGGAAAATCTTATCATGAGCTTATCATGAGATTGCTGCCCTTGGACTCTCTCGGGAAAGGAATGCCTCATGTGCTAAAAGTGTCTGCTGTTGACAGACTCCCAGCCCTGCCCTTTCTCTCTCTGCAGTTAAGTGAGCGCGGCACTGAAGAGCAGCCAAGTCCTCGCTCAGTCAGCCGCCTTTGTGCTGGGCAGTAGGAGAAATGAGCATGGGAAGAGTAAGCCATCCCAGGAGCGTGTGCCAGCAACAGCGAGCAGGCTCTTACAGTTGATGGGCCACATGGGGCATGGACTATCTAGTCCTCTGAGTGGGTTCGGCATCTAGCTCCATCTTAAGATGCGGAAATTGGGCCTTGGAGGAACAAGAGCTGGCTGCCTCAGAAGATGGGGACTTGATTTTGATTCCCAGAGGCCAAATTAAAAAATACCAGGAAGGGAGACTCTTCCCTGAATTCCTAGTGCTTGGGAGTGAGAAGGGGGGAGACAGAGATGGATTCCTGGAGCTCATTGGTCAGCCAATATAACCGTGTTTAGGGAGAGACTCCATGTCAATAAATAACTTTGGCTTCTACACACAGGAACAGACAGGCCAGGGTACCAGCACAGTCATGCTTACACACACACACACACACACACACACACACACACACACACACACACACACCCCACACTGTGAAAATATATGAAGGAAAAATATGTATTAATATTGCTTGTTAATGAGACCTTGAGGGGGAAAATGACTATTTCTAAAAGGCTGAACATGTTTGCAAGAGAGAAAATAGATTAATCTCAACCTTATAAAGAAACTGGAGCCTAAGAGTTGATTTTTAAGTCAGCTATTAGGAATTTGTGACACAGTATCACCACAGAAACACTAATGGAAGAGGGCTATCTTTAGGGCTGAAGTAATAGGGTCTTTACAGACACGCTTCTGCACGCTGGGAGCTCAGCATTTCATGGGGATTGTCTCATAAAACCTCCACAAAGATCCTGCAGTCAAGCCTCATGGTGGTAGGAGTCTATGCCCTTCTATAGATGGGGCTGGGGTTGTGAGAAACCCTACTGCTATTGAACTGCTATTGACTGTGTTCAGCAGGTCCTTTCTGGGCTTATGTGTCAAGGGTTATGAAAACAAGAGGCCTCAAATTGTAGAAAGAAATGATGGAGGAGCCACCCAGAACTGTGGAATCTCAGAGCTGCAAAGGCACTTGGAGCCATTAACATACACATACATGCACACACATGTACATGAACACACAAACATATACATGCACACACGAGCATACATGCACTCGTACATGCATGCTCATATGTAGGCACATGCATCCACCTGTACATCACACACATTTGCTCACATGTTCATATCCACAGAGACATGTATACATGTGTGCATATACATGTACACACACACACACACATGCATGCATACAAAATGCAGAAGAAAGACCCTGACTGTGGCATCCTTCTAGACATTAACTGTTTGGTTGGTACTGTCTTTGACCAAGCCACGGTCATACCAGTCTCATGAGTCACATGACCATTGTAGTGATGAAAAATTAACACTGACAAGACCTTGAACCCAACAGAGGAGAGAAAAACCTACCAAAGATCACACCCCTAGGTCAGCAGCTGGGTTACGAGGAGGACCTGGGCCTTCCGGTCATACCTCAGGACTTCCTCTGGGTATGACTCTGCAGAATGGCACACCCTCCCTCCCATGCCCCAGATGAGGTCCTGTAGGGCACGGGGCTCGCCTGGCCATCCCGGGAGCAGCCAAGTTTGGTCCACCAGCTGTGGTGCTGTCTTGTAACACAAACCGGCAGAATTGCAAGCGCAGGACAGAAGTAAACAGTTGGAATGGAAAGAAATAAATCTCTCCTCTAAAAATAGGCTCTCATCCTTAGAAACACTGCCCGGCAGTGTGTGCAGAACGGAGGGTGAGAGTCAGGCCAGACCAAGACGTCCCCACCCCACCCTTGTCTCCCGACACCTCCCCTCACCAGCTCCATTCTCCCTGCTTCCCAGTGCCTCCGCTTTCCCGCTGCTAGAACCAGAGCTCTTCATTCCTTGGGTTTAACATCCTCCCACTCTGCAGGGTGACAACCCCTCAACCCTGGAGCCTTGCTGCCTCCAGCATGGCACCTCCTGTGCAGGAAACGGGGCACTTGCTTTCTACTTCTGTGGCATCTCCTTTGCATGGTGCAGAGGGAGAATGCCCACAATACCTACTTCCCCACATTGATCAGATCTTTACATCTTGTCTCCTTTGACTCAGACCATCTTTAAAAAGATAAGATACCTCTGGCTAAAGCCTGGAGCCAACTTCTCAGCCTTAGCCTATTCTCCCCTGAGCACCTCCCACCCCTCGGGCAGCAAACCCGATACCCACAGCATCAGCTGGGGGATGCAGATGGTAGATGAAGGAAAGGAGTCTGTGGCCACCATGGCTCATATGTTACTTTTCCCACCTTTGAAAGGACTTGGATACAATGAAATCCACAGTGTCTAAAGAGACTCACTGCACAGAAAAAGAAATGCCGTGTGCCACAATCTTTGAGGGAGAAAAACAGCATCTGCGTCTGGTAACCTGCATCTCAGAGAGCATAGGGAATGGTAGGGACTGAGGTGAGGGGGAGTTTGTCTAAAGGACACCTGCCGTTAGCTCTGCCGATGCCAGTGTGAGCCAGACTGCCGCACCAGATAATATTTTGAGACGTTCAGGAAATCTGTTTTTCCTGTATAGGCCCCTGGTTTTAAAACATTGACAATTTACTGAAACACTCAAAAACAACCCCCCAAAAATCCAAACTTCTGTATTTTGTTGGACCATAGATTCCTCCATTTGCAGACAGGTCTGTCTTCTGTTGCTGCTTTGTGTGACAAGGTTTGGGCTTTATTTTTTGTTTCACAAACATACATACATGCATATATATATATATATATGATTGTGTCAAAAGGACCTTGGGTGCCGGGAAGATGGCTCATCAGATAAAGTGCTTCTGGTCCAAGCAGAAGGCCTGAGACTGGATCCCCCAGCATCCACAGATCTGACCACGGATGCTTGTAACCCTGGTACTGTGGCTTGGGGAACAGATATAGGTGGATCCAGGGACTTGCTGGAAGCTAGTCTGAATGACCAGATGAGCTCTAAGTTCCATGAGTGAGAAGATCTGTCTCAAAAAGTAGGGCAAAGTGACTGAAGAAGACATTCAGAATCAGTCTCTGGCCTCTTACACACATGTATGCACCCACATGTGTACATGCACTTCACACAGTGATACATGAACACACAAGAAAAAGAACAGCAGAGACACAACCTGCCTGGCATGCAGTTTGTTGCACCTGGATATTTGATATCTGAAACTCAGAGCCACACGGGTAACAAGGCCCAGAGTTGGCAAAAGTGGAACCTGGCTTCTGGCGCTCAGACCTCAGACCTGGCTCTCCTGCTGGGCCCACCTGGCTAGTCCCAGGGCACAATGAAGACTTTTGTCCTTTTGTCTAGGGAGGCTTGGACTGACTAGCATGTGACCTCAGTGAGGTCCTCCCTTTCCCGCTCTCAGTGTTTCCCAGCACCCATCCTGGAGGTTAGACTGCTTGCCCTGTCCTCTAATGTGGGAGGTTCTGGGACTTGGTCATAGAGCAGCAGTACCCAGTCCAACGGAGGCATGCTGTACACACACACACACACACACACACACACACACACACACACACACACACACGCCCCTTTTAAGACATAGCTGATTTCTTTGGCAAGAGTAACTCAATAGTTTATTTTCGTTACCGTGGAGAATCAAGTTAAGGACCATTCTGTGCATGGCTGACTACCCATTGCCAGAGCACACTCCATATAAACAGTACCATTCATGTGCAAGCTTGGACCTCCTGCCCTGTGGCTTTTAAGCCTGAAATCATTAGTGGAGAAGATCTTTTGAGACTTTTCCTAACAGTTTTCAGGGGTCTGCGGTCCTTTGTTTTAATGCACTGTGTGCCTGGACAGCTATGCGCATGCTCACATCTTAAGCCCACGGTGGTCTAGCCTGGGAGGCTTCAAACAGAGCCCTGACTGCATATAGCAATGACGGCCGCAAGACTCGCCGATGCCGGTTTGCAGGGCCTGAGAGCCACTAGCATCCCAGGAAAGAATCTGTGGATCTCCGCTGTCCTTTGGATGACTGGACTCTAGCACGCAGGTGTGAAGGTCAGACTAAGACGCTACACACCTGAGTCCGGTATTCGACAGGAAGCTGATGTTTAAAGAGCCCGAAATAAGATGTGTGATGTGGTGCACACCGGCAATCCCAGGAACTTGGGGCGCTGCAGCAGAAAGAGTGCTTGTTGGAGGCTAGCCTGGGCTAAATAGTAAGTTTAAGACTTTGTATTAAAAATAAATATTAAAAAAAAAAAAGTACCAGGGATGGAGAGATGGCTCAGCGGTTAAGAGCGCTGACTGCTCTTCCGAAGGTCCTGACTTCAATTCCCAGCAACCACATAGAGGCTCACAACCATCTGTAACGAGATCTGACGCCCTCTTCTGGAGTGTCTGAAGACAACTACAGTGTACTTACATATAATAAATAAATAAATAAATAAATAAATAAATAAATCTTTTTTTAAAAAAAAAGTACCATAGGAAATATGGTTAATTTTCTATGATTTTTTTTCCAAGAATATATTAAATTTTTTGCTTTTGTAATTTAAAAATATTCTTTGTTTTTTAGTTTGTGGTTTTTGTTTGTTTGAGACAAGGTCCCACTACATAGTCCTATCTATAAAGAATAGGCTGGCCTCAAACTCACTGAGATCTGCCTGTTTCTGCTTTCCCATCATTAAAGGTATCTGCACCACCACTCACAGCTTAAAAACATTCCTAATTAAAAATGAATGTTTATACCTCTTTCCGTAGCCCAGCGCCAGGAGCGAGCAGACATCTACACTAAAGGATGTAGTGACATCCTCTATGTGGAGTTTTAGTCTGACGGCAAACTTAGATCAAATATGGCAACCTGGCGGTCAAGTCTGAAACCTTTGTAAATATGTTTTATTTGTTCTGGATGTTTAGATTACACGTCAATATTTTAAAAATCAAAAGAGTTCCCATTAAAATAAGCAGGTTTAATCAGCCCATCCATATCTGTGTGTCATCAGTTTGCTGAAGCTGGGTGCTGTAGGGCTCAAAAGGCACAGTCAGCACTAGCCCCAGGGGTCCCCCAGCAGCCACTTTAAGCTGGTATCAGAGAGTGCCTATCTATACATTCCTTAAGCCCATACACACTTTCCCGCCTCATACAAAAGGCTGGCCACTGTGGAAAAGCCAGAGTGCTCGTGCAGTGGGTTTACTTTGGGTACTTGCAGGAGAATGGAATTCCCTGGACACATATGGCTTCCCTTGCCTGCAGACATCATAGAGTCCACCACTACAGGTGACATACAGCCTGCTAACAGATTGCGCTTCACTGTTCCGTGGCATGACCCCTTCAGGGCCTTGACCAAGATGTCTTGAGGGCAGGACCATGAGTAGCTGAGATTCCTTTTCATTGTCTGCTCCAGCCCCTTCACCTCCCAATGTCTTTGCTCCACTTGGCTGGGTCATGACTCTATCTCCTTAAACAGTGTCTGGGCACACTAGTAACAGCCACTCAGTAGATGCTTGTTGAGTCCGTTTCTTAAAAGATAATGAAAGATACGTTCTACCTATACATAGTCATGACATTCTCCTTGCCACCAGGATGGTGATGGAAACTCTTCCCCCACACTGGCTGGCCTGTGTGTGAGAGTCAGGCTTGAATCCTAAGCATTGAAGTGATCCAAAACAGTATTTTCTCTCTCTCATCTCCTTTGTGGTCCATGTCTATCCCACGGCACATCACACCGTGAGATACGGCAGCATTTTGGATCCTGCTGGCTCTGACCTAGTCAGCCCCAGTATCAGTGCTGGTGACTAGCCTGACACCAGCCTCACTTCTCAGCATCCGGGGACTGCTCAAGTTAGTTGCTTTGCTTTGGGTGTTTTGATAATATTTTCCTATGGAGAGTAAGAATAGCTTTCTTTTAGATGTAATTCACACACCATCCGATTTACCCATTTAAAGTAGATGATTTGGTTTTAAAATCTATTCACAGTTGGCCAACCTTCACTATAGGCAATTTGAAAACATTTTCATCACCTCAGAGAGGAACCTCTTCCTGACTTGCTGTTGCTGCTCAGCCCACCCTTCTGAGCTAAGCCCAGGCTGGTGTCATGAAGCATTGCAGACTGTGGGACCTATGCACTAGAACTCTAATTTCTAAGTCCCGGAGACTCGGAAGACCCAGTCTGGGGCCTGGCAGGGTGTATCTCTTACGGAGGCCCACTTTCTGGCTCCGGGTCAGCTGCCTTTCACTATGTCCTCTTGTGACAGGTGGCTGGGGAGGGGCACACAGCAATCTGTGATGTCTCTTCTTGGAAGGACTCTCATCCTGCTCTACCTCACGACCTCATTTAACCTCTGTCAGTTCCAAGCAAATCCTATCTCCAAATACAGTAATGTTGGGAGTTGGGGCTTCAGTGTGTGGCTTGTGGGGCTGGGGACACAGTTTAGCCTGTTAGCTCCAGCCGTGGGGCTACCGTTTAGGCATTTTTTTTGTCTTATAGACTGGACTATTTTGGACATTACCTTGTAGGGAATCATGGAGCTGGCCTGGTCTATCTGCCTGCAGAGGCATACATACATCAATGGTTTTTCACCTTACCACACGACTCTTGGGACACAGTGTGCCTTTCAGTTCCTGAGAAACTGAGGAACTCCCTTGGGTAGTGACGCGTCCAGGCTGCCTGTGTTCCCTAGAAGTCAAAGAAGAATATAGAGGCTTGACATTTTATATAATCTGTATAGCTTGCAAATGCTGTTGTACCCTGACAGCTACCATTGCACTGGTCCTGGCGACCGCCATTATATTATGTTTCTAATAAGAGAATAAGAAGACTGATTGCTTGCAATAAACTGGTCTCGGCCTCAGTCTTGCTGAGCCCCCTCTAGGCAGACTTGGTTGTCACTCCCACCAACCATATTAGGAGGCCCTGGCTCTGTAAATAAGTGCTGATGCTTACTTACATCCCACGGGCCACACATATCATAATGGCTTTTGCACCTGGCTTCTTTCACTTAGCGTGCTTTCTGGTTCACTCACGTCGTGGTCCTCTATTCTTTTTCATGGCTCAACAGTGTTCAGGAGCATAGATCTACCATATTTTATTTATCCATCCATCAGTTGATGGAATTTAACATGTTTTGGTCCATCCTTCGGACCATTATTAGTCATGTTTTTATGTATATCTGTGTACAAGTTTTGGGGTTAGCCTATGACTCAGATGCTTTTCCATCTCTAAGGGCAGTTTCTGGGCCATATAGCAATTCTATGTATAGCTTTTTATCAGAAACTGCCAGACTGCTCTCCAAGGAGACCATAGTATCTCACATTCTTGGCCAGCAGCCCAGCTCTGGTTTCGCCACACTCTCGCCGACACTTTTTATCATCTGTGCTTTTGACTGTGCCTGCCCAGGGTGAGCTGCATTTCTCTGGTCGCTAGTGGTGCTGAATATCTCCTCATGAGCTTACTGGACATCTGTGAGACAGGCTTTTCATTTGATTTGGGACAGGGTCGTGCTATGTAGCCCGGAGTGCTTCAAACTCTCTATCCTCCAACTTCAGCTGGGATTGCAGGCATGTGTTGGGACACCCAGCTGACCAGAAATGTCCTATAATCAAAAATTTTCGTCTATGTATTTTGTGTGTAGGGAGTATATGTGTATACACATTCATGCATGTGCGTGTGGCAAGCAGAGGTCAATGTCTGGCGTCTTCCTCATCTGCTCTCCACCTTATTTTTTAGCAATGTATTTAGTTCTGTGGATGGTCCATACGTTTATACAAAGTGTATTCATGACATTAATCCACCACGTCCTTCCGCTAACTCCTCCTAGTGCCCCTCACTCCATCTCTTTCTCTTTTCTTAAAGATTTATTTATTATATGTAAGTACACTGTAGCTGTCTTCAGACACACCAGAAGAGGGCATCAGATCTCATTACAGATGGTTGTGAGTCACCATGTGGTTGCTGGGATCTGAACTCAGGACCTTCGGAAGAGCAGTCAGTGCTCTTAACCGCTGAGCCATCTCACCAGCCCCCATCTCTTTCTTTTTATTTCTGTTATTAATACCCCCCAGTCTAATTAATGCTGCTCCTAAGCACGTCTGCCCTATCTTTCTGCAACAGTGTCTCCACTGAAGCCGGCACTCTCCACTTAGGCCAGGTGGCTGGCCAGCAAGCTCCAGAGACCCTTCTGTCTCTGCCTCCCAATCACTAGGGACGGCAGGTGCTCTAGGACTTGTGTGTATCCTAAGGGAGCAAACTCAAAGCTCCTCCCCCTTACGTAGTAGCAAGGGTTTTACTGACTGAGCCCTTCCTCTGGCCCCTCATCATGAATTTAATATGTTCTTTGAAAACAATTCAGCTTCTTTGACCATTCTTTAAATTTTATTCGTTATTTATTTATTTATTTATTGCCCTCTATGATTGAGTCCCAAGAGAAATTCATGCATTCTGGATATTGTACTCTTATCAGATATGTGATTTACAAGCATTTCTCCCAGCCTGCCTCTTTGCCAGTGTCCTTTGAAGCACAAATGTTTTTAATTTTGGTGAAGTCCATCCAGTATAGCTATTTTTTCCCTCTGTTGCTCATTGTTTTGTGTCATATCTAAGAAACCATTGCCTAATTCAGAGTCAGAAGATTTATGCCCACATTATGTCTACAGCGCCTTCTAAGGATTTTATAGCTTCAGCTTTTACATTTAGGTCTTTGATCTACTTTGAGCTAATATTTATATACACTGTGCAGTCATATGCTGTTTTTGAAAACAAGATAAAGTGATAAATAACTGAGAGTTTTAAAACATGTGACTCTCTTTGATTTTAACTGAAGATTCTGTGATATTTGGTCAATATGGCCTTTAATGGAAAGAAAATAAGTTTTGAGTCCTAGTAAGGCAGGCGTGGTCACAGTGTATTTTAGAAAGTCGATGAGCTAAGAATCATTAGAAAATACTTTTGAAATTCGGGGTTTTAAAACTTAGCTTCTTTCATTAAATATTTAAGTTAGTGAAGTCATATTTTAATATGTTATATAGCTAACATCCTTACACACATTAAAAACATCTTTCCTTCCATATTATATGTCCTTGATTTAATCTAGTCATTCTCAGCCAGAGGCAGTGTTTGGAGATGGGTTTTGGTGTCACAGTACAGCTGACCTCTAATGGGGTAGAAACCATAACGACTTCTACCAGAGCATTAGAACAATTTCTATGACTCTGTTGTCCAGTTTTACACACCATGATACCAAGGTGGAGAAGCTGCCCTGACTAAGCCGGGGTGGTCTGGCTGCAAGATCTAAAATTTGAAACCCCTTTCCAACCTCACAGGAATACCCTGGGGTTGTTCATGATCAACCTCATCCCAATACTGAGCCCCAACCCCTTCCTGCCATTAAAATCCTCTGTGGTACCCTGGTGGGGTGACACACATCTGTAATTACAATACTGAGGACTCTGAGGGTGACAAACTGAACACAGCTCTTGGCTACAGAATGAGACCCTGCTCTAAATAATAATAATAGGAGGAGGAGGAGGAGGAGGAGGAAGATAATAATAAAACAAACCATAAAGAATGATGAAACTCTTTATGGCGAGAAAAATCCCTTTGAGGCCCTTGAAGGGATGACCATCAGGCACTTAGCTTCAGAAATTAACTCATTTCATATTTGTGTGACAGGGTTTCTTGGATTCTAAAACATATCTGTGTAACTTATTTTCTGTTATCCATCTTGGATGACTCTTGCTAAGTTGCATCTTCTCTAGTGACAGAACAAGAGTGGGAAGCTATCATGTGGAGGCATTTAATAGATCAGTGTAGGGCAATACTTCACGTTGCCTAATTTTAACTTTCCCCAAATTTGTGTGAGACAGCCACCCTTATCACTCATCACATTCTGTCACTATAGAAACCATAGCACATGGAGGTCAGGGGGGCGTGGTTAATGCCCCATTCAGTTGTACCACCAGTTGTCCATGACAGGCCTTAGGTCTGATGTAGCCTCAACCGAGAAGTGCAGACCTGTCAGAAAGTAGGTGTGTCTCCCACTATTGGTTAGCGTGGGTCATCTGCTATGGATAGCCATAGACATGGCAGTCAGTAAAGGTTACCCCTACCATTATGCTGCAACAAGTCCCTGCAATGGAATAGAAGGAGTGACTCCCACATCTAGCTTTAGGAAGTGCCATGTGACCTATAACTGCCAGCAGGAGTGAGTGGCTCACTTGGGAGCGCCATCTGTCCCGCTCATTGCAGTGAGTGCTGTGGACTGCTGCTGTAGGAGAGCTGTGACTCTTATGGCATCATTTATATCCCCTGTCCTGGACCCCAAATCATCCCAAGTTTAGTTTTCTGCATACTGGTCCTCTTCTCACAACATACCCCAGTTCCCAATGTCTCTGCTGGTCTCTGGTCTCCATCCCTTTGCATGTATCCCAGCCCCTACTGGGAAACTCCTTACTACCTAGTCTTGCAATTTGTAGATCCTTGCGACCTAATGTGGGGGCCCACCCTACTATTGTTGAGACAACAGCAGGTGTTAGACAATAGGGAAGTACTTCATAAACCGTCCATAGCTTTCTTCCAAGTTTCATCCCTGTGGGCTGCTGCCTGTCCTGTCTGGTGTGTCTCTCATCCTCTCCTCAAGGAAGAGGAATCATGGAATCTTCATGGAAGGATTTGGAGAGTGTTGTGAGTAACAAGATATAAGCTCTTCAGGGGAACCCATATTTGAGTTAAGAGTGACACAAATCTAGTCAATTTTGGGGTGCAGCAAAGATTGCACACTCGCCTCTGAGGCAACCCCTTATAGCTCTCTGAATGCCAGGGGCCGGATCTGTGCAGGAGGATTAGCAATGAAGTCTGCCTTTCCCCTACACCTAAGGAAATACCCTGGAGTTGTTCATAATCAAACCCCAAAATTCCTTGGGCAATCTGTCTGTGCTCTGGGCCTCAGTTTCTCCTTGAAGGGAGGGTTGTATAGTCTCTAAGCATCCTTGAAATTCTCATTGTCTTTGATTCTTGAAATGCTAGGGGCCGACTTAGGGTGAAACCAATTCAAATGGTCGAAATCCCCCTAACTAGGAATCTGCTTTGGCAGTGAGCTGCCCATGTTTGAAGAGGAGAACACAGCAACTGCGTTAATACTATCATGCTTGAGAAATCCATCTCCAGAGGCAACGTTCAAAATATTTAACAATCAGTTCTCACAAGCACAGACCCGCCAGACGCAAAAGGCCTGTTAGGCCATGGAGACTAGGGGCTGAGTGTGCCTTGCCCACTTTGTACTGCTGTTGAGATTTCCTCGGGCTTGTGGGGGGTTCCCTTTATAAGTCATCTTCCATTCAAAACCCTCCCAAGCTCCCTTCGGCCTCTCTCTTTGATCACTAACCACACTGTAGCAAATATAATTTTGCACTCGAATACCAAATTCCAAGAATCTCTCTATGCTCAGCCTGTGTTGGCTGACCTGTTGGTTGACCTCACGTGTTTAAAGATGCTACAGGTAGGGGCACCAGAGGACTGAACCCCACAGTTCCTCTCTGCTCCTTAAGTGTCCTGCGACCTGGAACAAGTACCACCCCTTCTCCAGCTTTCAGATTCCTTGCATAGAAAAGGAAAGGACTTGACTGGATTCTCCAGTTCTGAGGCCCTGCCGGTCTGTGTTGTGTTTCTGGAGAATTGCGTACCTATAGCTGCTGACTGCTCTCTCTTTCTCCTCCTCTCTCTCTCTCTCTTTCTCGCCCACCACCGCCATCTTAGAATGCACTGCTCCCTGCAGGCCTGAGGCAGAAGGATCAGACCACCAAGGCACCCACAGGCCCCTTTAAAAGAGAGGAGCTTTTGGACCACTTGGAAAAACAAGCGAAGGAGTTTAAGGACCGAGAAGACCTGGTTCCCTACACAGGGGAGAAACGAGGTACTAAACAGCATGGCTCCATGAGCATGTCCTTCCTGGGGCATCGCACAGGGTCACTTGTGTGTCCTACCCTGTGTTGGGCCAAATGTACCTGGGCCTTTCTTGTGTCCTTCCCATCTGAACAGGAAACAATCCCTGTTCCCAAAACATCATCCGGGATGTGTATTCAATCAGTTGGGGATAATCTGAGGAAAAAGACTTACTCAGACAACCAAACTGTCTCCCAAATCCCCTTTAACTAGGTGGCGTTGGCTATTTTTCATTAAAACCTAGATACTTTTGAGGGAAAGAGGAAGCTGTTACTAATAACATCGAAACACAAGGCCTAAACAAGGACCCTTCTGTGTAAAAGAGGATGAAGGTACAAAGTCCAAATCTCTCTGTCCTAATTCTGCTTTCTCTAAAGTCTCACTTTTTCTGGCAATGGTAACATCCTTCCTTCATCTCTTCTCTCAAGATCCACTCTTTGCTCCTGCCAAAAACAAGCCATCTAGAAGTCTCCTGGGCAGGGGCGAGGGAATGCATAGACGCTCTCCATGACTCCACCCTTCAGGTCCCCCCCCCTTGCCTTTTAGATCATCTACTTGCATGCCATGCCCCCTACTCCCTGCCCTGTAGTCTGCACTCTGTGGACCAGAAGGGCAATGAATCGAGGAGACCAGAAGTCTGAGTTCTAGTCTTCAAAATGTACAAGTGGTTTGTTTTGTTTTGTTTTTTAACTACAGGAATGTTATATCCTCCCTGATGCCCAGCTCTACACCCTCAAGGTTGGGTCTGCCTCTCTAGCAGAAACTGCAGTGGTTGGAAACAGCCTTGAGTCCAGGTCCTGCTAGCAGTGAGAGCTCAGTGAATTAGTTCTATTCCTCTTCTAGCAAATCAGGGTGAAGAAAATAAAGTTGCAACTTGCCAGGCTGCCAGGTGGTCAGATATGCATATAAAGCTCTTACACCCACCCTGGTGCACAGCAAGTATCATGGACGCATTAGCCGTGACTAATCCGTTCTGTCCATACTGGCCTCTTTCAGCAACGTTGCCTCCAGCTCCTTTGATAAGACGTACCACCACCCTCCACTCCCCTCTTGGATATTTCCTATCTCAAAGACCTGAGTGTGTCTTTATCTGCATCTTCCCCTTTATCATCTTTTCCTCTCAAGCTAGTCCTTGAGAGTAGGGACAAGGGCTATCTAGTGGCCCTAGCTAGCACAGGGTCTAGCCTTCAGCAGGGATGAGCAGAGAATGGGTTGAGTATGAGGGAGTATGAGGCAAAGGTGATGGATGTACACCACTCCAGGGGCACAGTGCCTTAGCACAGGATCCACGAGTGCCCTGTATCCTGTCACACCCCCCCAGCCCCCGCCTAACGCCTTGCACATAAAAGGTGCCTTGTGACTAGTTATTGAATCAAAGCATTTCTTTTAATTTACTGTGCAGCTGATTCCCTTTTCAGTCCTTCCCTCTGCCCCCACTCACAAGAACACAAGCATGCTGAGGCAGGTTCTGTGTCTAGAGCCGTCTCCTCGGTAGCCCTGTCGCTGTCAGCACAGCACCTGTTGCTGTGTGGCTGCCTAATTAATGGTAGAATGTGAATGCGCAGAGGCAGACGCTGAGGAGGGATTCCAACCATCCCAGGCCCTGGGTTTCTATGGATCCCAACCATAACAGGGAGGTATGAAAACTGGGAGGTCCCAAAGACTCAAAGAGAAAAGCAAACCATGAAACTTGGAAGAGTGCTGGACTATGGAGAGGGGGAGTGATGATAGGGAGGTTTGCTGGATGGACTCAACAAAGAATGCGAGCTCTAGCGATGTTTTTACACAAGGATTTACTTGTGCCATAGACAGGGCTCTCTGGCTCCCGTAGTCTCACCTACCATTTGAAAGCTAGGGAAACTGAGGCTGAGAGACCTGGCAGCAGCACTTAAGGGAGCAGCAGAAAGGCTAGATGTTTCCATATGGCAACAGGCTTAAAAGGTCCATCAGCATCATCAAGAACGATGTAACTGGGGCTGGGGAGATGACTCAGAGGGTGACTCTTAGCTCTCCTTCCAGAGGACCCAGGTTCAACTCCCAGCACCCATGTGGTGACTCACAACTATTCATAACTCCAGTTCCAGAGGATCCAATGCCCTCTTCTAACCTCCAAGGGCACCAGGCATACATGTGGTGCACAGATACAAAACAAAGTAATTCAACCAAAGTAATATTTTTTAAAAGAATGTAATTAATGTTAGTTGAAATTCTTTTTTTTGGTTTTTCAAGACAGAGTTTCTTCTGTGCAGCCCTGGCTGTACTAGAACTCACTCTGTAGACCAGGCTGACCTCAAACTCAGAAATCTGCCTGCCTCTGCCTCCCAAGTGCTGGGATTAAAGGCGTGAGCCATCACTGCCCAGCTATTTCTGTATTCTTAAATTTTATTCCATGTATTTATTTGTGTGATTATCTGCATGCCTGCATATGTGTGTGTGTGTGTGTATGTGTGTGTGTGCACGCACACGTGTGTGCGTACGTGCATGCCTAAGTCAGAGGTCAGCAGTTGCTTCTTTCCTTCTACTGTGCAAGTGATTTCCATGGACTGAAGTCAGGTTGTCAGGCTTGGCAACAAGGGCCCTTACCAGCCCAGTTATCTCACCAGTCTGTTTCTCCACTTTTGATACCAGATATATGATCTGTGAACATTTTACTCACTCCAAAAATTGGCTTTGCCCTTTCTTGATCATACCCTTTGAGACTTTCAACTGTTGACAAAGTCCATGATGATCTCTTTCCTTGCCTGTGGCTATCACAAGATTCCATTGCTGATTCTAACTGTGCTCGTTTTCTTTAAAATGCCTTAGTTTTAGTTCTGATAGCTTGTTGGTCTATTTGGGTTTCATTTTTGCATATAGTATGAGGTAGGCATCTGCCAGACTCCGTTCCTCTACATGTGAATGTCTAGTGGCCCAGCACTTGTTGAATAGACATGGAGTGTTGTTGACAAAAATTTGGCGTATGTGTTTGATTTCTAGACTCTCAACGCTATTGTTTGCTGTGCCTGCTCTTATATACAGGCATGTCGTTAGCTTAGTGGTTATGCTTTGAAACTGGTGAGCAGGAGGCCCCTCATTTTGCTCTTTTGGGGGATCATTTTGCTTATTTGTGTGCCTTTGTTTTCCTGTGTCTGTGAAGATGACTTCTGGGATTTTGATGGGATCATGTTGAATCTGTAGGTTGCTTTTTGGGGTGTTACTGCCTTAATACCACAAAGCTTTCCAATCCATTAAGTCAGATTTTGTTTTCAGTTATTCTTTGTTTTCAATTTTTAAATCAATACTTTGTAATTTTGGCATACATGTATTTCAACTTTTATTTCCAAGTGTTTTATTCTTTGGTTATTATTGTGAACTGCTTTCCTAATTTCATTTGCATATTTCTATTGCTGATATACAGAAGCACCCACCACTGCCTTTAGCCTCTGCCTCAACTGTTACTGAATTTATTAGTTCTAACAGTTTTTTGGAGGTGGGGGATTGGGGTCTTTGGTTGGTTGGTTGATTAGGGTTTTTTTTCCTTTTGGAATATGGAAGTTTAGACTTTCCCCATATAAGAGCATGCTGTCAGTAAACAGAAACATCTTCTTCTGCTTGCATTGCACGTATCTCTCATCTGTACCTATTCACTCTTACTAGAACTTCCAACATAAGGTTGAGCAGCAGTGGTAAAACTGGGTATCCTCTCGCCCTTGATCTTGGAAACTAGTTTCCTCACTTCTGTGAGGCCCTAGATCATAAGCAGCCATTTCTCTGACTCCCTCTCTGATTGCCCTTCCCCAAAATAGCGTGCACACACAAATAACCATAAACTACATGCACCTAATATCGCAGATTAGTTAATTTATAAAGGAAAAAAATTCTAAAAGATGAGAAGTTCAAGAGCTGGCAGCGGAACGG
Organism: Tokudaia tokunoshimensis; assembly: GCA_036184795.1. Taxonomy (NCBI): domain Eukaryota; kingdom Metazoa; phylum Chordata; class Mammalia; order Rodentia; family Muridae; genus Tokudaia; species Tokudaia tokunoshimensis. The sequence goes on from BTHU01000005.1 coordinate 33,305,875, forward strand.
AGGAGGAGTGTGGTGTTCCTTGTTGAGTGCTAACTTGGAGTAGTGGAGGGGCTCTCCCAGTGAGACAGAAAGCACGGAAGCTCATGTTTCTCTTTTCCTTATAAAGTACCAACCCAGGAGCCCAACCTTATGACTTCAACTAATCCTAATGACCTCGCCCAAAGCCCCACCTTCACATATCCTTAACCTATGAGTCTGGGGACTAGGCTTCCAGTACACAAGCTTGGAGGGACACAGGCAAACCTTGTTCAGTTTCTCAGAAATGAAGTTAAAATGTTCATGATGACTTTTGAACTTGATTTTTTGCACAGAATTTCTCTAGGATATTTTCCCTCTTGATGATCTCTTATGATTTTTTTTCTTTAAGATTTTTTTGATTTTGAATGATGTGTTTATAAGTAAGAATGTGAGTGTAGATTTGGGTGTCCATCAAAACCATAAGAGAGCGTCGGGTCCCCTGGACTGGAGTTCTGGGCGATTTTGACTTGCAGGTTGTGGGTGCTGAGAAGGAACTTGGGTCCTCTCAAGAGCAGTGGGCTCTCTTCACCATAGAACCATAGCCATGGCCCCTCCATATCTTTTGTAATAACTTCTGGAATTCCTTGGAACAGACTTCTTTGACAGTCTCTACTTGTGGACACACAATGACCACTCTCATGGCTGCCCCATTCCTCCCTCGCCCACATTTAAGCACGGCCCTCTCAGAACAGAAGGTCCCATGAAGCTGGGATGCACTCTGCTTCCTTCTATCCTTAATAATCAATCTGTGTGTGTTTTATGTTTTATTGAAGAATATTTATAAGTTTTTCTCTCATATCAGAACCTTTGGTGAAAGGAATCTCAGGCTCCACTGTGGCCACACAACCTAATGGGCACCTGTGTGTTTGCAGGAAAGATCTGGGTCCCCAAGCAGAAGCCAATGGATCCCGTGCTGGAGAGTGTGACACTGGAACCGGAACTGGAGGAGGCCCTAGCAAATGCCTCAGATGCGGAACTGTGTGACATCGCAGGTAAGAGACATCACAGGAGAATCTGTGTGTGTGTGTGTGTGTGTGTGTGTGTGTGTGTGTGTGTGTGTGCATGTTGTGTATATACACATATACATACACATATTCAAAAACCAAAATGAAGAAATAAAGCTAAAACCGTTCAAACATACCTGGTCACAGAACCACCCGTTGTTACCATGAGACCACCTCCCAGAGGAATGGGACTAAAGCCCAGGGAGGGACAGGGTGAGAGCCCTGTCCTAGCCATTCCCACCAGATTCTGCCGGAGTCACCTCAGAAAAGGCTTGGAGCACACACAGCTGTGCCTGTAGAGTGTCCCGCCCACGCCTCTTCTTTGTCCCATCCTCTCCATCCACACAGGTGCTTCCTCACCATCTTCCCAAGCAAACCCGAGTGTAGTCAGCTACTGCAGACTGCCGCCATTCTCCTTACCACTGCTGAGCCCCTGCTCTGTGCACCCCGCACCCATCTCTCTGAGGTTCACCTCAGGCTGTAGCTGCCCGCACTGTGCCCTGGCTCAGTGAGTGGACGGTGTGGGCAGACCAGTGGCATAGGAGAGAGGAGGGATGGCCGAGATGAGCTGGCAGTGGGTATACTGCAGGGAGAAAGGCAAGTTGGCCCCAGATATCCAGTGGGTTCTCTGTCTTTAACGAGGACAGTGGAGGAAATACTGAGTTTAGTTTGGGATCCGTGCCATCTGAGTTATCCACGGGCCACCCAGATGGAAATAGCCATGCATGATAGTCTAACTTTCTGCAGGGGGTCTCACTTGGACATGGTCAGAGAGACCTGGCCTCAGGGAGAACGAGTTGCAGGCAGATCCTGCGCTCAAGAATGGAGTGGGGCAGGCCTAGCATGGTGCCCATCATCCAGTCACATGCAGGCAAAGGGACAAAGGACTGTGAGAAGCCAGGCAGGCTGACTGTAAGAGAGCCAAGAAGACAGCAAGGGTTTCAGGATGCCCGAGACAGCGGAGCTGAAGCCCAGGCCAGACGGGGCTGCATCCAGTCTGCCAGCCTCTTGGGATGCTGTGGCTATCGGTGGCATTGAGGCAGGAGGAAGGGGCTGCCAATGGCTTTCCTTTGTTAGTGGTGCTGTCAGGCAGTGATTTAAACTGTGTACCAGTGGTGACTGTGGGTGTTGGAAGTGAAAGCCAGATTGTAGGGACCCGAGGAGAGATCAGACAGAGCAGGCAGGCAGCCTCTTAGTCCTGACAGACCTTGCCTCAACAGAAAGAACCTGGGAAGGACAAAGGCGGCAGGGTCCAGAGAATGGTTGTCACTCTAAGCAGCACTGAAGGGACAACTGGTTGCATCGGGAACCCAGACATGCCGCTCAGAAGCCAGATGTTCCTCACAAGGCTCAGTGGGTCATGTAAGATGCCAGTTGAGCCATACCAGATCCTTCAGTGTGCCTGTATATTTCAGTCCCCTCCCTTGCCCACCATGTCCCTTAACTTCTGGTTAATCTGTGCAACTGAGAGAGTAGATACCTTGCCCTGCCAGTCTCTATTTACTCCCCAGGAGCTGTATTTATCCAGGGCCTCCTCTGAGTCCCTGCATAGCATCATTACCCTCATTAGGGCATGCAGGATTAGTAAATGACCGCTGTCAGAGCAGGCTCCCGCCACAGCAGAGCCACAGCCGAGCAGCTGAGCTGAGCTGAGCTGAGCTGAGCATCTGGGCCAGCTCTTGAAACATTTTCGTTGTTGTTGTTGGCAGACTGTTAGGATCTGTCTAAGATCCCAGGCCCCTGTGATGTCAGGGAAGGAGCAGGAGGCTGTGTGTCCACCCATTGTTAACCGACTGTCCTTCGGTGCCTGTCATTCCGCTTCAGTCATTACAAGGTGACAGTGGAACATTTGCTAAGTGACAAAACATGTCCCAGGTGCTGTGTAAGTAGCTCTCCACACAGCTCTGTATTTGTTGACCATGACAGATCCTATTAAGTCAATTCTATTATTGTCCCCACTTTACACCAAGACACCAGATGTCCCTAGTGCTGGGACAGAGACAAGGAGATGAGATGATGCCAGGTTTTTGGCCTTGGGTAGAAAGAAGAACCAGGCAGTTGGGAGCAAGCTGTCCTGGATCGACTGGCGTTGGTATGACCAGTCCACCAGAAGGTGGCAATTTGCCCAGGAAGGGATAGATGGACCCTAAAGCCTGAAGGGAGAGATGAGGGGTCTGCAGGCTGCCTCTAGTCTCTGTGCTCTCCCCATAAGATGTTTCCATGAACCAAGTCCTCACTAGGTCCCTCACACACGGTACCGATTACCCAGCTTTCTTACACACTGTGTACCCGGATGTGGACTTGGTGATCGTGAAAAAAATTTAAGACACTGAGGAAACAACCATCTGTCTTCACGGAGCAGTGCTACACAGGCCAATGAGTCATGGCCAGTAAGAGTGTCACTCTGAGTGGGACAGGTACAGGGCAAGAGAGGCACTTGGATTGAATGATAGGGTCACGGGGAATAAAGAGAAACATGGAAGACAAAGTCAAACAAGTAACATGCTGGTGACAGCGTGTTAGGGGAGAGGAAGCCCCAGGGTGGGACATTCAGGCACAGTGAGAGCTCCCATCCAGGTCGGGGAGGTGTTTATGTAGGAGTCTCAATACCTGGAAATGTCAGGAGCCACAGAACCTGTGATGCACTGACCAGGAGGTGACACGAGAGAGGTTGATAAGCCACGCACTAACTCATTGGGTTGATGGACATTATGGAGCACCCATTAACTCATTGAGTTGATGGACATTATGGAGCACCCATTAACTCATTGAGTTGATGGACACTATGGAGCACCCATTAACTCATTGAGTTGATGAACATTATGGAGCACCCATTAACTCATTGAGTTGATGGACATTATGGAGCACCCATTTGCTAGGACGAATGAATTCCATTCTTTGCCCTTGGGGATCCAAGAGGTATATAGGAGGACAGGCCAGAAATATGTCACTTCTTAAATGTGAGTTCTGCTATGCAGAGCAGACTCTGGCAATGCAAAGGTCTTGACCCGTGACCTCTGACTTTAGCTTATCAGACACTGGGAGTCAGCTACAAACTCTTGAGATTATCAACGTCTCCTAGACTCACTCAAGGATTTTTGTCCTAGCTGGGTGCTGGAAACCCTTGCATTAGGGCAGGAATGAGGAAAGAAGACCCACCCTTCCACCCTTTGGAGGGAGCACCCCACCTCCCAAGGACAATGGGCCAGCTTGTCATATGGTGCCCTCAAGTCGTTGGTGACTTCCACGTCTTTGCCACCGATGCTCTGATTCTGAGACTGTCAGGGGAGGCGCCTCATCTTGGAACAGTTTGCCAGCACCCAGGTTCTGGGGCAGAGCCAGCTTCAGTGCCGGCACCTAGGATGTGAGCGCACAGCTCTCAGCCCCCACTCCACTCAGGGTAGCTCAAGCTCACAACAGCTGGGGACGCCGAGGATGGGTGCTGTGATCACACTGCATTCTGAGCGGACTTACAAACGGAAGGAGCCCTGCCAAGGCAGAGAGAAGAAACAGAACTCAATGTTCTTTCTTAAGAGTTCAAAAATAGTCCTTCTCGAGTTTTGAGGAAGATCTACATTTAAAAAATAAAAAGGGAAAAGAAAAAAAAAACAAAGAAAAAACTCAAGTTCCCTGGTGCTAACCAACAGCTGAGACAGAGAAGGAAGCAACAGGGGATATCAGGGCTTTCTTTGCATCGCTCACCCCTGGGGACACAAAAACAAGCCAGAGAGAAAGCCACACTGTGTGCCTAGGGCCACTGGGCTGCTAGTGACCATTGCAAGCCACGCTCTCCCTGCCTCCTTCCTTTCAGGAACCCAAATTTCCTCTGATCTGCCAAGTGCCGTTCTTCAGCCACTATCAGCATATACCAACCCTCTCTCCGTCTTGCTGTTAGTCCTAGAATTCTCCAGGTGAGGGGCTGTTGTAGACTTTAGAACTCTTAGTGGCCCCATAGACACGGTACGCACTGCCTCATAGACTAGGAGCATCTCTGCGGAGTCACCTATCGAACCATGTCCCTGTTAAGTGTGGGTGGGCAGTTGACAGGTCCACCAGGATGCTTATTCTAGAATACTGAAGAAGGCTAAAAACCGTAAGAATCGCTGAGTGACTGCCGAGTTCCATGGGAAGGTAAGAGTTCGACATTCAAGCACACACTGTTGTGTGGATGCGGAAACCCAGGGATCCCAAAGAGGAAATGACCTCTACAAGGTCACCAAAAAAAAAGTAACAACCCCATGGCTCTTTGCTCCTGGTCCCCTCCCATGACAGGATGCTGGCGTTCAAGCACCAAATATGTTTTCCATTCTTACTTTTATTTATTTATTTCCTTACCTTGCTGTGTGTGCTCCGAGTCGAAAACAGGCATTTAAAAAAAAAAGTAGCGTATTTCATATGATCCCAACTTTGGCAAACCTGAGAGCTCTGCTGTGGGGGTGGGGTGGACAGGAACACCTCGCTGGAAGACTGCCTCGAGGAGATGTGACTCACCTGCTGCTGACTCAGCCCCCGCTGCTCCCTCAGCCCACAGGGACACAGCCTAAATTAAAACCTCGAGAGCTGGGAAGGCAGCAGCTGCCTCTCTCTGTCCCCCAGCCCTCCACAGTGATGAGCCGATGAGCCGGCAAGGCTAATTTTAGCTGAGAAGATTCCTAGGGGAGAGAAACAGAAGGGACTTTGAGATCATCTCATCTTCTGGTTCTCAGTTCCCATCGGGGCACAAAAATCACCTCAAGGAACCAGGAATAGTTGGGCACTCCTTTAATCCCAACATGTGAGAGGTTGAGGCAGGAGGATCATGAGTTCAAAGTCAGCCTGGGTTACGTGGCAACACCCTATCACTCACACACACACACACACACACACACACACACACACACGAAAAGTAAAAAGAAAAAATCCAAAGAAATTGTAGCCCTCGGTCCATGACATTGACACTGCCTTACAGCCCCCCTAGACGGTCTGCATATGCAGCTGTGATTGGGGGAGTCTTAAATCACCCTGGCTGGACTCAGGAGAGCGAAGGACAGACAGAGGCATGACTTGCAGATGATGGCACAGAGGACCAGAACTTTAAGACCTGTTCTACTCTCCCTCTACCTAGAAAACATATCTACTGAAATGGAAATTAAAAAGAAAATCACCCAATATTTAGCTAATGCCTACTACAGACCAGAAGAGATTGAAGAGTAGTAATACTCCTCCCCGACCTCGGGAAGCCCACAGCCCAGCAGAGAAAGCACAGAGAAAGGTGTCCTGGCACCACCTTTGTGCTGAGGCTCACTTTGTCATAGGAAGAATACTAGGTACTGAGAGAGAGGGGGAGGAGTCTAAGAAGGCTCCCTGGAAGAGGAAGAGTTGCACCAAGTCTTGACATAGTGGAGATAGGATGGTTAAATAAAATATAGGTTATCCAGTTGAGTTTGAGTTTTAAATAAATAGGCTTTGCAATGTCAGCTCTTTAGGAGGCTGAGCCAGGAATATCAAAGTTCAAAGTCAACCTTGGCTCCGTAAGGGCAGCCTGGGCATTGGAGTGAGAGCTTATCTCAAAATGTAAAAAGAGGGTTGGAAGTATAGCTCAGTAGTAGAGCACTTACCAAGCATGGCATAAGCTCCCGGGCTCAATTTCCAGACCTGGAAAAAGGCCCACAGGTTTTGAATAATTTATCTCAAATATTGAAAAGAGCATATTTATGCTAAGGGATTATCATGGACCCAAAGGTCTTTTCTGGCCCAGAGCATGTCCTACTGGGAAAGGGGTGGCCATCCTTGTTGTCCCACCACCTGTCCATCCCTGTTCCTCTTCCCTGTCTCTCCCGACCTCCAACTCCACTCGTCTGCTTCCATGCTTCACCACCCACCATCCGCACTGCCTGGAACATCCTTCTCCCTTCCCTTGACTTGGCCAACAATCGATCATCCTTCCCTTCCCAAGCCCCGTGCTGTGCTTTTCCGGAATGTTCTCTCCAATACTTGACCCCTCCTGAGCTTATTAGGGTTTTAACAGTTGACCCTTGCTCCGCTCTTCTTGCTCCCACTAGGTTGTAAACTACATGGGCAGAGCTCCTGCCTTTCATAATTCAGTCCCTCGGAGCTGGCACACAACGAAGGCACTCAGCAAATGCCAGAGAAACGGATGAGCGAAAGAATAGCGTGTAGTGATGAGGCTGTGTGGGCATCTCCAGAAAGATCTTTCTGGCTGTTCTATGCTGAATGTTGGGAAGTAGACAGCGGGAAGAAACTAAAGTCATGGTAACACGGCTCTGTTAATGCAGATGTCTCTCCAGTAACAATGCAGTAATGGCCTGATGGGTCCCACCCTAAGTTGGAAATATCATAAATCAAGATGCATTTAATGCCTGGATGTACACATCAACACGCCTGACTCAGGGTGCCGCCATGTTGGGTTTTTTTTTCTCCTGGTGATGGTGGATTAACTGAGCTCAGGTTCACTGACCTGATCTAGAATCTTGAGTATCTTATCAGATGCCTCCAGCCCAGAAAAGATAAAGATATAAATCCAAGTACAGCTTCTTCTGATCGTGTTTTACTTTTGATAATATCACAAGACTGAAATTATAATGGGGGACCATTGTAAGTTGACAGCAGCCAAAATTAGATTTTCAACCAGGTAGAGGTACTGGCAAAGGAGATGGGACAACCTGAGAGACCTCGGAAGGTCAAAAGTGTCTGAGAGACAGGGTAGAAGACAGAAGTACCCTCCTTGGAAAAGACACTAGCTGGAAAGACTTGTTCTGCTGGGTTGTGTTGGGTGGATGTACCCGTTGGACCTCAAGGAGGTCTGGAAATCTGTGGCCACAACCAAAGAGAGGTCTGGGGAGGTTAGGTGTCTGAGAATCACATGATGAAAGCCAGGATGAAGATAACCCACAGTTTGACATTTTAATGTACATGTTTCTTACCGTTTCTGTGAGCAAAGCTCCCAACATGTGGAAGATGGGTCCCCAGGAGGTATCTCTCCCCGCAAGAGCAGAGTCATGGGCCTCCCTCTGTTCCCACAGCTATCCTGGGCATGCACACGCTCATGAGCAACCAGCAGTACTACCAAGCCTTGGGCAGCAGCTCCATCGTGAACAAGGAGGGCCTCAACAGTGAGTACACACAGCCCAGATTGGCTGCCATCCCTTCCCTTGCTGGGCCCTGTGACTGGCTCACAGAAGGCACCTTGGGAGAGAGACGACCCTCCCATGTCTTGGTGCAGTGCTCCTGATACTCTGTCTCACTGCGCATCTTATGCAGGCAAATCTCTTCATCTTGTTCTTTGAGTCGGCTGGGGTTTTATGTCTCCTTATCAAAGCCTTCTTCCTCTTGATGTCATGTTTTCTTCTAAAGGTTTTAGAGATTCGCTTCTTATATTTGGTGTCTTATTCCTCCCAGAATGGATAGTTTCTGTGCAATGGGAATGAGATTTGACTTCGTTTGGGTTGTGTGTGTGTGTGTGTGTGTGTGTGCGCGCACGCGCGCGCGCGCATGCCCAGAGGTCAGTGTTTTCCTCAGTTGCTTTTTACGTATTTCTTGAGACAGTTTCTCAGTGAGCCTAGAACTCACTGACCAGGCTGTCCAGTGAGCTCCTGGGATCCCCTGTCCCCGACTCCCCAGTGCTGTAACTACAGGCACAGACTGCTGCACCCAGATTCCTTTTTCTTTTAAAACATGGCTTCTGAGAGGGGAACTTGAATCCTCATGCTTGTGAGACAAACAGTTAAATTTTTTTTATAGATATCTAATTTTTTCCCCAAAATATTCTTTGGAAAAATGTGTTCTTGAGTACTCCATGGGACTCTCTTTCTCTTCAGTTTCCGATCTCTTCTGTCCCCTGAGACCCTCTGGCCTTTCCTGGGCCCATGTCACAGTGTCTCAATTATTTAACTACATTGTTCTAAAATGACACTTTGGGACCAAAGGGAAATGAGGGTGCCAAAGGAATATGTATCCTTCCTCTTGGAAGGGAACTGTGTTTCTTTCCAGCCCGGGCCTCAGCTTACCCTCCTGGGAGCCCACTGGAGATAAGAAGCGTGGTGGTAATACCATTCCCCCCCACACCCTGGACAAACAAATGCTTGAGGGACAGGCGGTTAGCTAATTCACCAGGTCTTGTAAGAACTCAAATGCAACATCCAGGGATAGCCCAAACCTCTTGGATTCCTCCCTGACTACTTGCAACACATCGCAGCCCCTGGTACTCCCTGTAATGTGCTGTCTTCCTTATACCCTGAGTTCAACCAATGCTTCCCACCCCTCGGGAGTCCTTATGTTGGGAGAAAGTGACCCCCGTGTTTCCATGAGTCAGCTCCTCTATTCCTTACCATAGGTGTGATCAAACCCACACAATACAAACCTGTGCCTGACGAAGAGCCAAATTCCACAGATGTGGAGGAAACGCTGGAGCGGATAAAGAACAATGATCCGGAACTTGAAGAGGTTAATCTGAACAACATCCGGGTAAAGTCCCGCCATTTCACTTCATGGGGATTGGGGGTAAGGGTTTTCAGTTTGGGGGTGGGGGGATATGTCTAGGCATACTGAAGTCAGCAGTCCAGGCGATATAGATCATCAAGTCCAAATACATATTTGGACCTGGGTATTTCCAGATCAGAGATAAAGAAAAGCCTTTCCGGATGAGAGCATTTCAGGGATGACTAGTGTCAACAGGCAAATCTCTCAGTCCCGGTTTCTTTCTGAGGACAATTCCAGGCTCACAAGTCGACCACAGGTCAAGTCATCCTTGATCTGGACACCTGCCACATTGTTCAAAAACATAAGAGATTCTCTGTGATAAAATTGTGAGTCAGAACCACACTGCAGCACAGGACTTCAAGGCTGACAAAGCCCTGTGCCACAAAGACTTGGGGATCACAAACCCCGCTACCCCTGAGACATCACCGTTCCCTCTGGACCACACTTGTGTTCAAACGTATTTTACAGTCAGGGAAGGGAGGTGTTGGTGCAGGTGCCCCAAGAAAGACCCAAGCTGTGTGCCGTAGCTCTGTGGCCACCAGGGCAGGGTGCAGGGGGAATGTGGAAGCAGGCATGGCTGCCTGCCCGCCTGCTCTGCTTGAGGCCCTGGGATTAGCCCTGAGAGGGGTAAGACAAGAAGCCAGTCCCCTCCTTTCTTCTCAGCTTTCCTCAGTGGCTGCCAATTCCAAGCACAATCAGATTGGAAACCTGTACCCCAGTTTTCTCCTCCACCTGGTTCCTTGTTCCACTCCCACGGGGGCTTAGGTGACACTGAAATGAGAGCTCTGGGAAAACATAGCCGCGGGTTCTCTCTCTCTCTCTCTCTCTCTCTCTCTCTCTCTCTCTCTCTCTCTCTCTCTCTCTCTCTCTCTGCCTCCTTTGTCTGCCATGTGGGAGATGCTGACACAATCCCTGTATGTCTGTCCTGGGCAGTTAGTCCTGCCTCAAGACAGCCAGGCACAAGTAGCAAAAGCAAAATAGGAGGCCTCAGCCGATGGCTTGAACACCTCAGGCCTCAGTTTCCCTTCTGTACTAAGAGGCAGTTGGACACAGATAAGGCTTCCACCCAAGAGAGTAAAAAGCATACAGCAGCGCCCAGGCCTCCCTGAGGTTCTGGGTGCGATGGTCTGGGGCTGGTCCCCACATCAGCACGATAAACTGCCCCCAGGACCCACAGACATGCAGCCAGTGCTGAGACCCTTTGGGACAGATGTCTCAGAGAGAAGTCGGTGTGTCTTTCCATTCTGTCTTTCAGAACAGACCCAAAGAAGGGAAGAGAGTCCCCCACTGTCACCCAGCACGGCAGATACTGCTAGTCACTAAGTGGAGGCCAGGGTCCAGTCCTGCCCTTCTCCCAGTCCTGAACCTTTTGTGCATCATTCCTCTGAGCCCCAGGCCTTGAGTGCTGCCCCTCCTCCGGCCTCCCCTTCCCGGAAGAGAGTGGGTCCTGTCTGAAATTTCAGGGGTGATTTTACCAATCAGTGTACCGGAGAATCCTCTGAGCCCATCCTCTGGTGCAGGGCCCATTCAGAGTCTTGCTAGGACCCAGCGGGAGCCAGGCTGCATTTGGGACAGAGCTACTGTCCCCTCCTGCAGTCACCTACCCCCCTGGCCCATGCATGGCTACTGTTGACTTTCCTGCCTTTCTCTCTGCAGAATATCCCCATACCCACCCTCAAGGCATACGCAGAAGCCCTGAAAGAGAACTCCTACGTGAAGAAGTTCAGCATCGTGGGGACCCGCAGCAATGACCCTGTGGCATTTGTATGTTCAGACCTCTCTGCTCTGCTGTGTAGTCAGTCACTGGGGACTCGGGCCTGGTCCCAGATAAAGAGTTTCATGTGTCGAGGGAGGAGCCAGGAAGGGAAACAGACAGATGGGACAGCCCCCACACAACGCCCTGTGCTCACCCCAGCTAATACTTGTAACCACCTGCTCTCCGTAAGGTGGGTCTTCCGGGGAGGTTAGGCAACTGGCCTTGTCCAAAGTCACACGAAAAGAGAAAAGCAGACCTGGCATCGAACAGAGTCACACTGACCTCCACAGCTGGTTCTCCTCCACACAACATTCTCATTCGGGCAAAGTTCAGCCCCTTCTCGGGGACTCCGTTTCTCCATCTCTCAAACACCGTCCTCATTAGTGAATCCAAAGGGCCAATTTTATTTTTTATCAGTGTCTCTAACAATACTGCCAGTCAGTCAGGTATGATGGTGGTCATACCTGTAATAGCAGCATTTGGGAGGTGGAGGCAGGAGGATCAGAAGCTTGAGGCTAGCCTGGGTTCCACGAGGCTCTCAATAAACAAAGGAAGGAACCATGTTACAAAGTAAATTGTGCTTATTATAAAGTAACCATCAATGTTTTTAAACGTCCAGTAAAAGTTTTTTTTATCGCTCTATGCATAATACCGAATTAGACTCTGGGAATCTGCCTGTAACCAGCCTCATATCCCACATTCGTGATCATGCCCATCTGTCTGGCCTTGGGAGACAGCCGGATGGTACAGCACAGTATGGCTGCTCTCCCACTGGAAGCAGGGCGAGACGCAGGAATTAGCTTTCCAAGGGGGATAGGGAATGGAGTAACAATCAGATCTCTTCCCAATTTTAAAATAGGTAAAACTGTTTCCTTTAGTACTTTTGAAATAACTGAATGGGCTCACAGTGGGGGTGGGGGGTGGGGCAGAGGCAGCTCTCACACTGACAGTGTGGGAATGTCTAGGTCTATGACCTCTGTCTGTCCTCAATGGAGCCTGCGTCTGTCTGTAGTGACATAGCTGGCAAAACCCCATGTACTACTTGTTCATGGTTCAGAAACCAGGCTCGGCATGCTGGCACTCGGCTCCATGCCATGGAAGGTTTGGGGGCATGGACTCCATGCCAGGCCGACAGCTGGTGGCAGGCCCTTCATACCTGCATACTTATTACCAAGTGCTGAAATGTTACTGGCCTGTTGTTAGACCAGGTGCCAGAGCCCTGCAAGTCCTCCCCTCCCCAACCCCACTCCCCGCTGCTTGCCTTGGCACATATCTCCTAGCCTCTGTTCCTCTATTGTGACCTAACACACAGGATCTGACACATGGCACAACCGGACTCCAGGGCCTGACCAGTTACCAGCCTGCACATGGCCTGGTACTCCAGCTCACTGATTGTCAAACGGGGTTAGCGGTCAGGCCAGGCTTTTCCTGAGAGAGGGGGTATTGCTGGTGAGTCAGAGAGGCCATCTTACACAGACTGGGGGACAACCATTGGTCATAGAGAAGCTGACACACCACCTCTGGGCATGCTCAAATGAGGGAGCCAAAGAAGGAGAGATAGTGTCAGCACGTGGGCTTCCTGGGACCTGGGCCTCTGGTGGGGCTCAGCAAGCTGGGATAGCACAATAGGGCAGCCATGCCTGGCATCACTTCTGACACCCTGGCACAATGATCACGGTGTCCCAGGCCTCTCAGCTGCTGGTATCATCTTTCCCCATGACACATCGTTTCCACCAGCTGCTAATTACCTCATTTCCTTCAGAGGCTCCCGATTGTCATCTACACCACCACCCTGCCCCCCCCGCCTGCCGCCAGCAAGATCCCTCTCAAACATGCTGAGGGCCATCTGAGCCCTACTCTGCAAGCTGGCCCTGTACTCTCTGGGGCTCAAAGGAAGACCATGTGACATTTCAACAGGGTCAGAGAGGAGACAAGCTGAGCATACACAAGGGGAAATGGAGACTCCCCAGGGGCCACAATGATCACTACTTGATGACCTACTATGTGCTGGGCACTGTGTGGTAAAAAACAGACATTGAGGTGCATTTTCAGCCCACAAGGGTAGATGGTCTAGTGGTGGAGGTCCAATAATGAGAAACATGGGAGGGCGTGGGAACACTGTGGAGATAGCTCAGTCGATGAGGTGCTTGCCTTACAAACACATGAACCTGAGTCTGACCCCCAAACACCATGTAAACAGCAGGGTATGGTGGCTCACTCGTAATCTCAGTGCTGGAGAGGTGGGCCCAGGACAATCTCTGAGGCCCTCTCACCAGCCAGTCTAGACTAGCTGATGGGCTTCCAGGCTAATGAGAGAGATTGTCTCAAGGGAAGTAGATGGCATTTATGAAGATGACATTGGAGTTGTCTTCTGACTGGCACATGCACACACATATACCTGCACATTAGTAAACACGAAAACGTGAATATGAATACATACACATGCCTGCCTATCAGTGAACATGCATGCATACAACAACAACAACAACAACAATTGGATTTGAAGAATGTATATTCCATGAAGGAATTGTGGGTAAGTTCTTCGAGATTCCAGAGAGCAGGCCCTGGGTAGTTGGAGATATCAGCAAAGTTCTTGGGAGCCAGAGTCATCGAGAAAGGCCTTGAAGGATGAACTAGGCTTCACAGGTGAAACGAAACATTCCAAGTGGCCAGATGAAGCACAGAAAGGCTCAGGGCAGGGAAGGCACTGACTACAAGCAGTACACCCCAAGAGCCGGGCTGTGCAGGGGAGGAGCAGCAGGGCCAGAGGCTCAGAGTGCTGATGAGTGTTCTCCAGCAGGGGTGTTTGGGAGCCACGGCAGGTCGCAGGAGAGCAGAGACAGAGACGTGCTTAGAAAGGTAGTGCCTGAGACTGTCCGGCCGAGTCCCTCGGTGCGTTTGCGGATCTGCTCAACCCTTGCCCAAGGTAACTTACAAGGGCCTGCTTTTCATCTTGCCATCTAGGCTCTTGCTGAAATGCTGAAAGTGAACAAGGTGTTGAAGACACTGAACGTGGAATCCAACTTCATCTCTGGAACTGGGATCCTGCGCCTGGTGGAAGCTCTCCTCCACAACACTTCTCTGGTCGAACTGAAAATCGATAACCAGGTGATAATCGAGCAGCGGTCTGCTCCTGTCGTTCCCCACCCAGGATAGTCAGCCCCTGCCCACATGTTGCTAGGCAGAGCAGAGGACACTGATAGGTGATGCCCCAGAGCCCACTGTGTTCCTGTCCAGACCCTCCATCACATTGCCTTCTTTCTTGCTAGTCATGTGCTCTGCCAACTCCTTCATGTGTCCCCTAGTGATGGGGCTCTCCTCAGCACCAGCCTTATGCCTTGGCTTTGAGAACGTTCTTTCTTAGACCCAGAATGAATGGACTTCCTTCCAAGCCCTGCTTTTTGCCTCAGCTGCTCTGTTAAGGTACACGAGACATAGGGTGCACAGATCCCACAAACCATGGGACTCTTCACCAGGAGCGTCCCTCAGTCTTTCCATTTGATGTGCCTTTTACGTCTCCTCTCCGTTGCGCCTCCTCTCTGGGTAGCTCTGTCTTTATCCTGTGGAGTTAGCTCCTGCTTCTCTGAGTTCTGTGGTTTAGTCATTCCTTCTGGGGCAGCTCTTTTGGTCTTGGTTGTCTAAGAGAAAGAAATAACCAGAATTGCACATAGCAATAGCTTGGATGTTAGGGTTGCTGTGGAAATGGGCAGCTCAGTGCTACAGTGTGCCTCTCCTCTCTGATCTTCACACCATTGCCCCGAGGATGTGGGTGTGGTCAGCCTCTGCTAAAAGAGGCCAAGAAAAGGTGCTTCTTAAGTATTTAAGTACTTCTTTGGTATTTAAGTGGCAAGATTGGCATCCACATCTCCCAACTCCCCAGTCCACTCTATCCACGACTGCACATTGCTTCCTAGACTAAGTCTCTATCTTCTTTATAGATGGGGAACTCAGGGATTTTCTCTGCAGGAGAAAATGTGGCTGAGTGGTTGCGTATGTATGCAAGGGAAGATTGGAAGGTGCCTTAGAGTTTTACTGCTGTGAACAGACACCATAGCCAAGGCAATTCTCATAAGGACAACATTTAATTGGGGCTGGCTTACAAGTTCAGAGGTTCAGTCCATCATCATCATGGTGGGAACATGGCAGCATCCAGGCAGGCATGGTGCAGGAGGAGCTGAGAGTTCTACATCTTCATCTGAAGGCTGCTAGCAGAATACTGGCTTCCAGGGACCTAGGATGAGGGTCTTAAAACTCACACCCACAGTGACACACCTATTCCAACAAGGTCACTCCTTCTGATAGTGCCACTCCCTGGGTCAAGCATATATAAACCATATTAGAGGGTAGCAAGCTTCAGGAGACTTTGTGCCTCACAGAATGTGCTAAAGCATCCAGGACCAGATGCTTTAGGGCAATGTGTTCATCTCTGCCTGACTGCACCTCAGACATGTACTTGGCTGGTCAGCCTTGAATCTCCCTGGCAAGCAGGAGTGTAGAAGACTCTGGGAAGTGGTAGACACTACATACACCTTCCCTCCCTCCCTCCCTTCTTTCTTTCCTCCCATTTTTTTTTTAAAAGAGCCATTATACCTTATGGGTGGCTCTTGTGAAGAGAATGTCAGGAGAAGGTAGAGACCTTCTCCTCTCAGCCTCCATAAGTCCTCTAAGCCTTCCTACCCAGAGAGAAATAGATGCTCCCTCTGTGCTTTCCCCACCCTGCAGCTTCCCCAGGAGCTTCTTGGGAGATGCTGCTGTGTCCAGGTCATTTCCTTATCCTAGTGCCAGCCTGGGACCTGGGCCCCAGGGTACTTGGTAAGCAAACATGTCCTGGATGGTTAAGTATACTGTTCCCTGCATGGTGAGAGGAGCCCAGAGGAAACCTCTGCAAGCTTATACGAGAGAGAGAGAGAGAGAGAGAGAGAGAGAGAGAGAGAGAGACAGAGAGAGACGGAGAGACAGAGAGAGAGAGACAGACAGAGAGACAGACAGAGACAGACAGAGAGAGAGACAGAGAGACAGAGACAGAGAGACAGAGAAGACAGAGACAGAGCACATCACTAATTTATATAAAAAGGCTGTGTGAGCCAGTCTTCTCGTCATGTGAGTTTGCTGCTGGGTTACACCGGGCATCTCTCATATCCTGGTAGCCTTGATGCTACATTGACCCTGCCCGTCTTTGCCTTGTCCCTTGGCCATTGCTGATTCTGACCCCCTGCAGGTGAGAAAGGCAGGGCAGATGGATCACAGCCTGCATCAGCACCACCGCCGTCCCCAGTTTGGCTATTCCTGTGACTTAATGTCCTGGCCAGGAAGGAGTCAGAATCTACACTGCATCAGCTGAAACCTGACGCTCAGGGCCGACCATTAGCCACAGATGGTTGGAACAGACTTGGTCACTGACACAGCAGCTGACATCAGGCTGCCTGCCTTCCCGTTCCACCTTTGCTCCAGAACCCGAGACAGAGCTTGTGCTGATCGTTGGCTCCACCCTGGCCAAACACCCTAGCATAAGAACACTCAGTGCCTCTGCCTCAGTTTCTCCTCTTGTAAATGAGGAAAATTAACAACTCTCCTCCTAAGGGGATTACAGATCTGACGTCATCGGTAATGTTTAGAATTGCCATGCAGGTTGTCTGGGAGTCTCCCTCACTACCCAGAGGGCAAGGGCTGACAGGGAGCATCCTGGCTGCTTGAGGTCTCTGTTCTCATTCAATGCTCACCCTGTCAGTGACTCTAACTGCCACGAGGACTATGTCACTTACCTAAGGTCACACGCAGATGGAGGAAGATCCTAACTCAGCTCTGTATGACTTTAAAGCCCACACACAGTACCTATGGCATCCTTGAAATTACTGTGGTTTTTGTGACCCTACCCTGGCCTTTCTCTTCCATTTTGTCCCCCTGGGCATGCTGGCCTCTGGGAAAATGAGGCTCTAGTTGAACCCTCCTAAAAAGCCACACTGGGTAGGAGGAGAGTCAGGTGCAGAAATGACCTTCGTACAAGGTGCTCCTGTAACAAATAGGGTTGGGGGTGGATGAGAGCCGGCTGAGGGAACATCCATAGTCAAAAGCCGGCGAGGGAAGGTGTCAGGAAGAAGAAAGCATCAGATAAACCCAGAGTGGAAAATGCCTCAAAGGGGAAAAAAGAAGTGGGGGCACCCAGAAGAAGAGAAAGTAGAACTTGGAGCCTATCCAGGTAGGACTTTGGGGGTCCAGAAGAAGCCTGTAAGGATTAAGAGTCAAAGGGCCTTGTGGGTAAGCCTGTAGACTCTGCTCTGGCAAGACGGCCAGTGGCTAGACAGGAAAGACCAGGAGTGAAGAGAGGCTAAGGGCAGGAGACCAGCAGAAGCTACAACCAAGCCTCTGACCCTTGGGTGGCACTCCTGCCTAACTGAGGCCCTCAGGGCCTGTGAGGAAGGACTGAGAGGAGGAGGACAGGCTTCATGTTGGAGGCTTCACTGGTTCAGGTTCAGGGAAGGACCATGTGTGTGCTACAGTGTGTCCCAGGAGTCCTGGACAAACAGTTGTCTTCTCATGGTGGCCTGGGTCAGAGGGAGGGACCAGGAGGAGGTGACAAGTGGCACTGATTTATCCCTCCTCCTGAGTGTTTGCCTCAGTCCTTGGAACTGTAACCTGTGTTGAGAGACTCTCCTTTCTCCTTTTACGGCCAAAGAAAGGGACTTGGGGCATTCTACCCGGGGTGACATGGATTCTGAGGCAACCGGTTTGTTTACTCAGCGCTTCCTCTTATCGCCAGGCAATGTTCTGCTTCTGCCCAAAACTGCCCAACGCCCGGCAAGGGTGGGGAGCAGCCTCGGGAGGCCTGGGCTGGGCTGAAAAGCCCTGAGTCTCTCACCAGCTCCTTTATAGGTGGGGAAATTGAGGGCCTGAGGAGTGGGGCTTGCTGGAGTCACAGGCCATTGTCCAAGCCAGAGCTGGGTTGGAATGTCAGCACCCAGGCTGTACATTGGAGAGAAAAAGCTTTACCTGGCCAGTGAAGTAGACTCCAAACATGGGGTGTCTGGAGACCCCCATCTCAGGCTGTACCACCCCCACCCCAGCGCTGCTCTACTTCCTGATTCTCCCCTTGCTCCCCAAAACAGCAATGCACTCAGCAGTCAGTCCGTCCCTCCCCAGTCCTTCAGAGTTCCTCAGAACAGACAAGCCTTGGAAACGCGACCCTCCGACTGAGGGTGTGCTCACCCTGGGCGTATTGATTACAGGTCCCAGGTTCCCCTCCACTGTGTGACAGGGAGGCCGCTTGCTATTTTGAACAGAAGCCATAGGAGATGGATTGTGCATTCATGCGTGTTGTTTTTCCAAGTTAATTTATTTGTGTCTGGTTTTTCTCTAATTCAACACTGTCTGAGAGTACATCTGTTATCTATAGCTATGTAACAAATGACCCCAAAGCTTAGCGTCAGAGCTCTGGGATAAACCAACACTCAACAAATGTGCTCAGTTTCCAAGGCACAGGAATCCAGGGCAGCTGAGCTGGTGAACTCCCCCCAACACCCCCATCCCAGAACTTAAAATTCAAGGCAAAGAAGAAAGTCCCAACTGTTTTGATGGCCCAGCCAAGTCTATTCTTATACTTTCTTTCAGAAGGGAGTCGGTAGGCACAACACACACTCAGGAGGAGGTGCACTAGGCTCTACCTTTTGAGGGAGGCAGGCCAAGGAATTTTTCAGGCCTATTTTTTATTAATTCTTTGGTAATTTCATATAATGTATTTTGATCATATTCACATGTAACTCCTCCCAGGTCCATTCTCTACCCACACCTAGTGGAACCCTGTCTCAAACCAACCAGTACCTCCAGAGCTCCCAGGGACTAAACTACCACCCAAAGAGTCCACATGGAGAGACCCATGGCTCCAGCCACATATGTAGCAGAGGATGGCCTTGTTGGACATCAAAGGGAGGAGAGGCCTTTGATCCTGAGAAGGCTCAATGCCCCAGTGTAGGGGAATACCAGGATAGGGAAGCAGGAGTGGGTGGGTTGGTGAGCAGGGGGAGTGGGGGGGTGGGATAGGGTGTTTTCAGAGGGGAAACCAGGAAAGGAGATAACATTTGAAATGTAAATAAAGAAAATATCCAGTTTTAAAAAAAGAAAGATAGGTCATTTTATATATATGTATATATATATAAAATATATATACATACATATATATGTGTGTATATATATACACACACACATATATATATACACACACACACACACACACACACACATATATATATATATCCTACTGAAACCAGTTTGTGTTGCCTATACACTCAAGGATAGGGCCATCCCCTGGAGTGTGCTCTGCCTATCAGGATAGCACCCATAGAGAAAACTGACCCTCTCTTCCCTCAGACACCAACCATCAATAGCTCCTCATCTGGAGTTGAGCACAGTCTCTCCTCCTCTGTGCCGGAATGCTGGCTGGCTTGATCTTGTGCAGGTCTTGTGCCGGGGGCCAGGGCTGCTGTGAGATCCCGGCCTCAGGGGGCCTGTCACGTCCAGATGACAGTGGTTTGCTCCAGCCCTCCTGACCTCTGGCTCTGACCTTTCCACTCCCTCTTCCATGGCAGTCATTGAGCCTAGTGGCAGGATACAGATGTCCCATCTGAGGCTGAGGACTCCGTGACACTTATTCACCATACTTTGGCTGGTTCTAAGTTTCTGTATCAACCCACCGTCCACTGCACAAAGAAACTTCCCTAATATGGTATGGAAACTGTACTAATCCATGGGTAGAAAGATACAATCATAGAGGGTAGTTCAATACTGCACCCATTTAGCAGAATAATAGCAGTAGATTCACCTTTGGGCTCTGGGAGCTCACCAGCCATGGGGTCGTGGCCAGATTTACAGCACCAGGCACGCATTTCCTCCCATGGAGTGGGCCTTAAATCCAATCAGAGAGCAGCTGATGCCGCAGCATTTGTGACTGTTGTCGGACCCATCTTGCCAGGACAGGCCTCACAGCTGCGTAAGGCAGTTGAGGACTCCCCCGCCCTTCAGCAGCCTTCGCAGCACTTCCAAGTACTATGAATGCTAGCCTATGCGAAAGAATCTCCCTGGTCAGTACCAACTCGACTTCCCCATGTCCTGTGACCAAACTCTGTGGGGTTTGGCCTTACCATCACATTCTGGTGGTATATAAGCAATAGCCTGTATTGTTGGGGAGTGTCTCTGAGACATCCCTGAACAAATCTCAAAGAGGTATTTCACATCTGGCACTGGGGTTTTTATTCTGCAACCTATGACATCTGGGACAAGCATTCTCACGTGATTTTTTCCCCAAAATATACTTCATGTTAGTTATCCCTCCCCATTTCTCTCTACAGACTACTTTAAATGACTGTCATATGTGTCCCCTGTACTAGTCTATATGGTAGCACTTTGGCACGAAAGACCTTTCTAATCAGTAGCGCTACCCCAGGACAAAGCAGGTGTCTCTCGGGTGGTGAGCTTCCTCCCCAGAGGTGTGTCAGCAGAGCAGAGAATTGGCAGCTTGCAAACTGTGTGATGCTTATGTTGGTGAGATACGGCTTATGACTCTGGTGTTGGCCAAGTACTTCCAGGACACCTTCCTGATGATGTCTTTTCTTTCTTTCTTTTCTTTTTTTTCTTCACTATACAGTTTTAGTTGTCCTGGAATTCACTCTGTAGACCAGGCTGGCCTGAACTCACAGAGATCTTCTCGTCTCTGCCTCCCAGGTGCTGAGATTATGTATTTTCAAGTGCTCCAGTTACACATGTCCTCTAGATCACAATAAAGTGGACTGTCAAATGAGCGAAGGGAATGGTCTGACATCCCGGGTCTCAACACCAGGTCCTCATCATAGACCCCAAGCCCTGAGGGATTTGTCATATTCTCATCAGACTGAAAAGCCTCAGTCACTGAAAGCAGCCAAAGTGTGCCTCCCTCTCAACCCAACTATAGACAACTGTAGAATAATCTCTCCTCTCCTGCAGAGTCCACCTCACTGCCCCGTGTGGCTCAAGGTGTGGACACAGATAGCTGTCTACACTGCGGCATCTCAGGGTCATCCCAAGAAGCAGTTAAAAAACAAGGTGGTGGTTCTCCAGTACTAGCTCGGGAAGATTCTGCAAAATATTAAATGGAACAGGAAGTGGCAGAAAATAAATATGATATAAATCTATTTCAGGGGAAAAGGGCAACTAAACAGCCCAGCCCTGCCTATTTATGCCATGCATCTTAGGCCCAGAATCGTAGCCATGGGGGGGCGGGTACATCCATGGACAGGGGAGTGATAGCAGAGGGCTGATATGAAGGAAGGTTCCACTTCTCTCCATCCAATCATTTGATTGTTAAAAATGAGATTAATTTATTCACAAGTGATTTATTTAATCTTTTAAATCTGAAAGGAGGCCAGAGCTCTTCACTGCCCAAACTCTGCCAGCTCAGACCCAGCAACCCAGCCCAGCCCAGCCCAGCCCAGCCCAGCCCAGCCCAACCCAGCCCAGCCCAGCCCAGCCCTCTCCCTCGGGGCTTCTTACTGCCTTTTGCCCACTGTCAAAGTCTGAGGTCACTCTTTTTATTCCACCCAAGCAAGTTATTCATAGTAGGGTCACAGTCCACAGCCCCATGGGGTTTTAGAGGTCATGAAGCCCCGGCCTTCCCCACTAATGATGTTGAAGAAGACTCTAGAAAGAGGCAGCTACCTTCTACTTAGATGCCTCAGTAGACAAAGGGTCTCCTCCCTCACTGGACAGTCCCTTTGCTGCATGAACCTCAATGTATATGTCTATACACATATGCATACCTGGTGCTCATGGAGGCCAGACTCAATGTATATGTCTATACACATATGTGTACCTGGTGCCCAGGGAGGCCAGACTCAATGTATAATATGTCTATACACATATGCATACCAGGTGCTCATGGAGGCCAGACTCAATGTATAATATGTCTATACACATATGCATACCAGGTGCTCATGGAGGCCAGACTCAATGTATATGTCTATACACATATGTGTACCTGGTGCCCATGGAGGCCAGACTCAATGTATATGTCTATACACATATGCATACCAGGTGCCCATGGAGGCCAGACTCAATGTATATGTCTATACACATATGCATACCAGGTGCCCATGGAGGCCAGACTCAATGTATATGTCTATACACATATGCATACCAGGTGCCCATGGAGGCCAGACTCAATGTATATGTCTATACACATATGCATACCAGGTGCTCATGGAGGCCAGACTCAATGTATATGTCTATACACATATGTGTACCAGGTGCTCATGGAGGCCAGACTCAATGTATGTCTATACACATATGCATACCAGGTGCCCATGGAGGCCAGACTCAATGTATATGTCTATACACATATGCATACCAGGTGCCCATGGAGGCCAGACTCAATGTATATGTCTATACACATATGCATACCAGGTGCCCATGGAGGCCAGACTCAATGTATATGTCTATACACATATGTGTACCTGGTGCCCAGGGAGGCCAGAGGGCATTAGGTCCCCAAAGACTGGAGTTCCAGAGTTGTGAGGCACCATGTGGGTGCTGGACATTGAGCCCATGTCCTCTGGAAGAGCAGCCAGTGCTCTTAACCACTGAGTCTTCACTCAGCCCCTCATACATCTACGTTAAGGAATTTCTGCTCAAATACTTTATCTGCTTTATTTGCATCTTCTTTATATATTCTAGATACTAGCCCTTACCAGATACACATTTACAACTTTTTCCATTCCATGTTATCTTTTCCACTGTCGTGTGTGTGTGTGTGTGTGTGTGTGTGTGTGTGTGTGTGTGTGTAAGTACATCTGCCTATGCACTCATGTGTGAACCCGGAGGTCAACATCAGCTGTCTCTCTCTCTTGCTCTGCATCCTTTGATGCAGGGTTTCTTCTTGAATCTGTAGACATCACTTTGGCTAGAGTGACTGGCCTGTGAACTCTCAGGATCTGGCACTTTCTGCCCCTCAGCACTGGGGTTCTGCACATGCTCCTTGCTGTGTGTGGCCTTTACATCAGGGCTGGGCATCTGAACTCATGCTTGTGCAGTGAATCTTCCTAGCCTGTTTTTTCACCGCCACCATCCGCTTATTAATTATTTGACAGCCTTCTATATGTTTATAATGAATAGTTGTTTTCACATCTCCCTGCTTGCTCGTCCCCCTCTGCCTTCCACTGGAATCTTTCTTTCCAACACATCACCCTCCTGCCTTCACGTCTTCTTTCAGAGTGTGACCCTCTGGGTTTAACTAGAGTTGCTTGCTCGAGTATAGATGGGAACTTCTTTGATAGTGTTCTATAAGCATAAACAATTTACATGTCGATGAAAACTTACTTATTTTCACCTTCTGATGTTTGTGCTATAGGTGTCATACCAAAAGGACCAATGCTAAGGTCACAAACATTTGCATCAATGTTTTAAGAGTATCCTAGTGTTAGTTCTTATTGTTAGGTCTGTGATCCGCAGGCCAGAGGAGGCCTTTGGGTGTCCTCTGTCATTCTTTATTCCTTCGAGACAGGAGAGATCTTCTGGTCTCCACTCAGTACCCAGTGCTGGAGTTACACACATGGTCATGGCTGGCGGTGTACATGGGTGTCAGGCATCTGCACTCACCCCCCTGTGCCTGTACAGCAAGCACACTTATCCACTGAGTCACCTCCTCAGCCCTCCTGGAGACATTGTGAATTAATACTGAGGAATGACGTGAGTCAAGGGTTTAAATTCATTCTTTGGCGTGTGCCACCACAAGGCTTCACTGCATTTTCTTCGTGCCCCTCTGTAAAGCAATCCGAATAGATAGGTGTTCAGGCTCACATGTGGACTCCCTTCTGTTCCCTTCAGTGTCATGTCTGCCTTACACAAGCACCACAAAGTCTTAACTACCATTTGGAGTCGCTTTGAAATCAGAAGAGTTTGAGTCTTCTAACATTGTTTTGACTATTCCGAGATCACTTGAATTGACAAGTGATTTCTAGATCATTTTGTCCTTTTCTGGGGGGAAAAGGAAAAAGAAAGGAAAGTTGAAATTTTAATAAAGTATCCCACTGATGCCATGGGTCAGTTTGGTGGCATCACCTCATTAGCAGGAGCAGACTTCTGGCCTGGGAACATGGGCTGTTGGTTTTATACTTCATAGGTTTCCTGTGATGGCACTCAATGCTGTCTTGTAGTTTTCAGTGTCTTTTTTTTTTGTCAACATAATTCTATACATTTTGTTCTTTTTGACATTAGTACGAAGGGGCTGTTCCGGGTGCTTATCCCTTCTTTGTAGACGTGCAGATGTATTTTGTTTGCTGCTTTTATTTTCTATATGCTTGATGAGCCAGTGTGTGTGTGTGTGTGTGTGTGTGTGTGTGTGTGTGTGTGTGTGTGTGTGTTGGGATTCTCTAGATCCAAGATTAAATAAGCTTAACATCCACCCTCCTCTTCAGCTTAGATGTCTTTCTTTTCTTGCTCAATTGTCTTGCCCAGGACCTCTAGAACGGTTCTGTTAGAAGCAGACATGTTGGCATTTTCCTGATCCTAGGGGAAACTTTCTGCCTTTAAGCATGCTGGAAAACACCAGCTTTCATTCTGTGTCAGCTTCTGCACGGCTTCACTCTTTGAGAGCTTGGTAACACTGTCCACACATCACTCAGGGCTTCCATGTGAAGAGGTAGGTTTAGGTAAAGCACATGTGTGATTATTGATTTGTTTTTCTTTCTTTAAAAAAAAAAACCAAAGAGCCAGCCGTTGGGCAACAAAGTGGAAATGGAGATTGTGAACATGTTGGAGAAAAACACAACGCTCCTCAAATTTGGCTACCACTTTACCCAGCAGGGGCCCCGGCTGCGAGCATCCAACGCCGTGATGAACAACAACGACCTTGGTGAGTGCGAGACTGTCTTCTGCCTTCTTATCTACCCATCCTATGATGGAGAGGCTTGCGGGGGTCAAACTCCTGACTGTCAGGGGTACCACATCCTGTTCTGTGCTTATGCATGTCTCCTCCCTCCTGCCCCCCAAGTCTGTGAGCTGCCTGCCTTCAGGACCAAGGGCAAACGCTTCTCCTTCCTAGCCCAGCTCAGCATTTTCTGGGCCCAGAGCTCAGCATGTCAGCTACAGGAAATGAAATGTTGGGATGCACAGACTTATCTTGGGTCTGCTCCTCTTCAGAAGACCCTTCTCTAGGTCACAGTGATTTCCCAAAGCTCTCAGCCAATGCCATCACCAAAACTCAACACCATTGTCAAAAGCCATAGCCCAGGAGACTCCCAGGGAAAAGTTAGAAATGTGGGGTTCATAGGCAAGTAAATGCAGGGCAAGCAAGCTGGCCCAGTGAGCGAATGCGCTCACTGAATCGGCGTTGGTGAACTGAGTTCAATCCCTAGAACCTACAAAGTTGCCCCTTGACCTCCATGTGCACATTGCAGTTTTATGTGCGCATACAACACTAATAATAAAAATAAGACACAAAAGTAAGTTACATTCCCTCAGTGTTTGTTGAAGGCGTCCTTTGATTCCTTTTCCTAAACAGAAAGAGGAAAAAAGTCTGTCTTGACAATGAGCTCCATCAAACACATGTACTAGTCAACAGAATGAAAGGCAGCATCAGTCACCCGCCTGCTCCCACGTGCCGATTGTTCATGAGCCCTGGGTGGAGTTGCTTATTACATGTTCCTGATGGTGCTAAGGAGAACAGGACAGGGCGTGAGATGAAGGCGTGAGATGAAGTGTGACAGACAAAGATGTGGGGGAGTCAGAAGGAAAAGAAAGGCGTGGAGCAGCTATAGTGCTAACTTGATTAATGGTGACATTTACCCTGAGTGTCATCAACCAAGACAAACACTATTTCCTCACATCCTCACAGCCTCTACCCCGGGTTCTCTATAACTCCCAAGCTTCTGCAAAACGAAGAGAGCTTAACCCTGAAGCATGGTTCAGGTGATGATCGGAGGCTGTCAGATGCCCATGGGAAATCAAGTTTACATGCACACACAATACTGATTTCCCAAAGCACACACAAAAGGGAGGCACTCACAGACCTCACCACGGATCTCAGAATTACACACACTTCCAACCAAGTTCTTCAACCTCAGGAACCATCTGCCAAAGTGTTGAAGATGCTGGGGATACAGGCTCCTGCTCTTAGGTAGAACATAGCCTGAAGAGCTCTCTGTCCATTGCTCACGCCACAGGCCACTTATTCTAGAACCTGGAAAAATATCTCTCTATCTTGGTTTATCTGAGGATTATTTGAAACAAACTAAGATCAAACATAAATACGATGCAAACTTACCACCGCCCAGAAGTGATGGTTCTACTGACTCACTGGATGAGGCCAGCTATCATGCCTAGTTGTGATTTGGGTGTGACCCAACATTTAAAAACCCTGAGTATTACCCTGAAAAGTGATAATCTCACATGTCCCCCTAGTTATAGATTGAGCATTTGACATAATACTCAGTATCCACTGTCACTTGTCTTCTCTGAATCACAGACAGAGGTTCCTTCTTTGGCAGAAAGAGTTCTCAGATGACTAGCCAGGAATACTGCTGGGGTATACCAGATGACTAGTCAGGGTGCTGCAGGGGTACACCAGAATTTTGTTGGATGACACAGACAAGTTCTGAGACCTAGATTCCAGGCCATAGACCCAACTCACATCACAAGGACTCCCCAAAGCTGCTGAAGGAGTTTCAAAGCTAGCGCTGACTAGATTGCAAGCTCCCTCTCCACTCCCCTACTTAAGCCTGGGGTGGTTGGGAACCATGGCTTGGGTCACAGCCATTTTTAGTCACTTTTCTGAGAAACCTTGGTGTGACTAGGCTGTGCTGGGTGACCTGGCATAATAAGATAGCTAGCTCTTGGACTTATAAAGGCTTGACACCTTTTAGGGGAAAAGACTCAAAGGCATGCTTAACAATTCCAGAACGCCTGCAAACTCTGTCCAAACAGCAAGAGGAAGTGATTTATGGGGACAGAAGCCAATTGAGCAAACATCCTGGTGAGGAGGGTCTTTGGTCAGCCTTGAAAGAGAAAGAGAGGCTGACAGAGATGGTCAGGAGGTGACCCTGCAGGAGCTCTAGGAAGGATGAGAGCTCAAGTCTTAATAGGGGGCCTGGCCTACAGGATGGCTGTACTTTTTAGTTTTAATGTCAACTCAACACAAGCTAAAGTTGCTTGGCAACAGGGAATGTCAACCAAGGAACTGCCTCCATCAGATTGGCCTCCAGACAAGCCTGTAGGGCATTTTCTTATGTGAGAGGGGTCATCATTTCCTTGGGCAAATGGTTCTGGGTTGTACAGGAAAGGCAGCTAAGCAAGCTAGGGGGAGCAAGCCAGGATGCAGTGTTCCTCCATAGCCTCTGCTTCAGTTCCTGCCCTGAGTTCCTTCCCTGACTTCCCTCAATGATGGACTGTGATTGGATTTGGGACAAGTAAGCCAAAGAAACTTCAATGAAGGCATGTGGGGAGCAGGAACCATGGCAGTCTGTTGAACAGGGATGTCAAGATAGAATGATGACAGTGGCCTCTAGGTACCCCAGGGGCCTGCCTGTGTAGCTGTCCCCTGGATGTTTCTCACCGGAGGATATTCTCAGTGACACAGGCCACACTCATAATGTTAGGTAGTCATGTATGACTTCCAGTTTGAAATGCAAATGTGTACTCATTTGCTAATTTTCATTATGAGAACTACTTCGGATTCTAACCAATATGATTGGCTACTTCCTGCAAAAGAAAAATGTCTACCATCCTCCCAGCCTGGCGGCTCCCTCCTGCTGCCACGCTGTGGTCAAGCAGGCTCCCATGCTTCTCAGCTGGATGTTTTATCATGAACTCCTCCTACAGGTCTCCGTGGTACTGTGGTTGTCAGCGACGCTGTGTTAGAGCACACGTGGGGAGAGAGCAGGCCTCTGCAATGTCCCTGCCGCCTCCCTCAGGGCTGGTCCATGGCTTGGCGCTGGGTCCTCTGCAGTACTTGGGCCTGCGGGTGGGCTCTTCCTTGGAGCACTGAGCCCGTGCCTGTGATGGCCTATCCAGTTGCATCTTTCGGTCTTTCCCACCCTGAGCTCAAAGCAAACTGTTCTGTAGATGCTTATAGAACACCAGGGTATGGTTAAAGGACAGAGCTGAGATGTCATCACCTCTTATACATCCTGCCGTAGAACCTCAGATGACTCCTTTCTCCTGTCTCCATACTATTTATAGCCCAGGCCAGGCCAAGGGTGTTCTCAGGTCCTCCGAACCTGCCACCAGCACTCTTTAACAAAATCTAAACCATAGCCTCCAAGTTAGGTAGTAGTGGAGGGAGGTGTGCAGGAAACAACACATTCTCAAGCAGAACGTCACTCCTTGACCATGGTCTCAATGCCTTTCTAACAGGCACTTCCAAGAGCTAACCTCAAATCACCTTTTAATTTTTAACAATAAATTAACAAGTTATAATTGTATATAATTATGAGGTTCATGTTTTAATTCAAGATTAAAAAGTAGAATAATCAATATCAAGTTAGTCAGCATATCTGGCACCTCAATATTTTTCTGTGGTAAAATCAGTTGAAATGTACTTTCAATTTTAAAATGTTCAGCACACCATTAGTAACTACGTACCATATTGTGGGAAGGTCTCAAAGAAAACAAAAAAAGTCACCTATTTCCTCTTGAGATTTTGACTTTTGACCCCCCTCTCACTGCCCCTCCCTCTCGATATCCAGCTTCCTTCCCGTATTCCCAAGTAGAAATCTAGGTATCTCCTGGATGCTGACCAGATTCACCTCTGTAACTCCCAACTCCAGCCTCCAGTCCAGCCGGTCACATTCCCCTGCAGCTTCCTTGCCTTCAGGCCCTGCAGATGGGCAGCTCCCAGCAGCACTCTGCCCAAAGCTGACCCTCCACTCTGCTACCTAGAGGCCTTGCCAGCTGCCATAGCTCAGGCTCAACTCCCCATGTGGCTCCCACGTCCCTCGACAGTGGCACACACTGTGATGCACCAGGCTCTGTTCTGAACATTTTCCCTATTACTAACCCATATTACTTCCCATACGACTAACAACTGGCCATAGCCTGCTATTATTATCCCCACTTTTTAGTAAAAATGTAGGTCTGTGGTAGGAAGAACCGAGGAGTGAACAGAAAGGAGTCCCTTTTCAGAGCCCTGCTCTGTACGTCATCTAGAGAGGGCTGATTCCTTAGGACATCCTGACAAGCCATTTTCTGGCTAAGCTAAGCATCCATTCTGGGTACCCTGAGTGCCCCCAGAAGTGCCCCTAACAAACTAATTACAGACAAGGCTTTCCTACCTTACCATTCTCTACCCTTTCTTCTTTCACAACCTAGTGACCCACTTTCTGCCCATCCTAGGAAGAGTTGGCTACTTTGTCCACATGCCTTACACCTCAGAGGTCTGCCAGGACACCTGTAATCTTGTCAAGGTTACTTACTGTTTGTATCTTCATCCTTGACTCTTGTGCATGGCACACAGCACCAGGCAAATGCTGACTTACATAAGTGAGTACTGAGTACAGAATGCTTCCTAAGACATGGTAGAAAGATTCACCTGTCCACAAGTAGTAAAAGGAGGTCAGACAATGAATGGAGATGGGTCCTGATGAGTGGAGATCTCCTCTGGCTCTGCTAGTAAACAAGGGAGCCTGTGGCTGTTGCCATGGTGAGCTAGATTTTTTTTTCTTTTTAAGCAACAAGTATGTTGAGTTACAGACCTAGCTTCTACTTCAAGTCACTTGCTAGAACTTTTATGGTGGGTGGCTTCCTTCTCTTGGTCCATCATCAAGATGGAAACCTAACACCTGAGTACATGGGCGCCCCTTTCTGTGAATACCAATTCTTAAGAACCATGCCCTCAGATCTAGCCTCATATATACAAGGAAGAGTAATGGGAGTCCATCCCTCTCACCTTTTACCTCCCCAACCTGGTCTCCTTCTGTACATTCCATCAAAGGCCAGTGACTAAGGTTGCAGTCCTAGCTCTGAAAATAGGGCTATGGCTTTCTTCTCTAACAAAGGAGAGCTGATCCTGTGAGGATCAGATCAGACATGGACATGTAACCAAACTACTGAGAGGCACTAGGCTGACTCATGTAACAAGTCCTAGCTCTGCCTGGTTCTAGCTTTTTTTTTTTTTTTCTGAGACGGTTTCATGTAGCCGAGTCTGGTCTTGAACTTGCTATGTTGCAGAGACTAGCCTTGAACTCTTGATGCTCTTACCTCCACCTCGCAAGCACTAGGATCACAGGGGTGTATCACACCGTTTATCAG
This sequence comes from Tokudaia tokunoshimensis, assembly GCA_036184795.1. Taxonomy (NCBI): domain Eukaryota; kingdom Metazoa; phylum Chordata; class Mammalia; order Rodentia; family Muridae; genus Tokudaia; species Tokudaia tokunoshimensis. The sequence goes on from BTHU01000005.1 coordinate 33,336,391, forward strand.
TAGATTTTTAGCTTTAAGCAAAAATCATGTTCTTGCTATCATTTCCTTTTCTGTGAAATGCAAATGACAACATGGAGAGTCCAGAGCCTTTAGAGGGGCTTCTGTTCAAATCTTGGTTGTACATGTAAGTGGATAACTATATACCATAGGTATGGAGAGGTAAGGGTGGCCCGCAGACATGCTTGCACAGTTAATGTTGGCCCATGGGCTCATTTGCAGAAACTGCACATCTGGATAAGACTCTTCTGTTCTTTGGATTTTGTTTTTTGTTCCTGTACAGATTCCCAAACTGTGTGACACAGTGAGTCACCTTCAGGAATGAGGTTAGACGGTGTCTTCCTTCCAGATTGCCTACCTAGCCTGGTTTGCATTCCTCCTTCTGACCTGGGATGAGGGGAGAGTGTAGGGACCCACCTCCAGCTCTCAGCCACACCTTCACAACACACCTGCCCCATCTAAGTCATGTACAAGTTGACTGGGTGTTGTAACTCATGGGCTCTGAGCTGGTGGCTGCAAACCATCTCAGCTTTCCAAGTGGAAACCATCTTACACGGACTAATGGTAGCAATGGTTAGCTGCCTCTGCCACATCAGCAGGCCCCTATCTCATCTATGGCCTCCCCTGACCTTGTGTTCTCCTGCAGTGAATACAGCTTGCTTCTTAGTCTTCATCCGTCAATACAACGCTCCCTCTCATTGTACCAAAGGGGTCGTCCTAGCCATTCACTAAACTTTCATCTCCTGTCTGCAACCTCCTGGCTCATATTTCCTTGTCTACAGGCTTAACTCATATGAACAGCATTTGAGCATGAATTGTCTTGCTCCTGGGGAAGTGCCACTGTTAAAATACAAGGGGCATGGCAATGACAACTGCAGGCAATCTTCAGTTATTAACACAAGCAGGAGGCAGGCCAGGCATTCCCAGAAGGAGCAAGGGGAAACATTTTTAGCAGGCTAAGACTCCAGTCTTAAGACTAGCTAAAGTTAACTTTGCTCAGATCCAGTCTTCAATTGTGGAGCCCCTGTAGGAACTGGCAAAGGTGAATGTGTGTGTGTGTGGGGGGGAGGAGGTAGGGAGGCTAGGGGGCAGGGCAGAGGGACTGTGTAGTCAGACATTTAGAAGAGATGTGAGGATATGTCCACCTTACCACAGACTCATTAGTAACCAGGGACAAACCACACAGCCTTCTTGTAACTATCCTTGAAAAGCAGACTCTGACCTTGTGAGGCCAGCATCACTTGGGACTGGCAGGGACAGCTGGCTCACATCTTTCTCATTCCTTTGTAGTGAGGAAGAGGAGGCTCGCAGACCTGACGGGGCCTATTATTCCCAAGTGCCGCAGCGGTGTCTAGTGTGCAAAGGGAAGCCCACGCCTGTGAACTGGACATGTTCTACCCATAATGTGTGTTCCCCAGTGGAGACCAGGAGGCAAATGCTGGCGTGGAACTCTTGTGGTTCAGTTCTTTGTGCACTAAGGTTTAGGTTAACTAGTGACTGTAGTTGGACCTTTTATAAAATATGGCTAATGTGAAGTTTTTCTTTAGTCACAGAAGTTCAGTCTGGTAATTATTTAAAAATGCAGAAGCCCTCAAGCTGGCAGATCTCACTGCAGACAGCGTGACACTGGCAGGGACAGCCCAGGAGCCCCTCGGCGGCCATGCTCGGAGCTTACGTGCACTTACAACATGGGACGCGTCAGCACAGAACACTCTTCCCACCTAGTTTGCAAGTGCCGTGAAACAATTTTTTATTTCAGATTTGATCATAGCAACTCAGTAAAAAGAATACATAATCATGATTTTTCAACCCCCACTTGAAACTTTAACACTAAGATTAAAGCTGCCAAATTGAAACCAGGATCAAACCCCTGCCCCCTAAGAATGAAAGACAAGCCCCAGAATTTTCTAAGAGTCAGAAAGACACAGGATTCCTTCTGCCAGGTAAGAGAAAGAGGGAGAAAAAGGCAATGGTGGAATTTTGAGTTTCAAAACCCACCACACCAGGCAACATTCTTCTGAGTGCTGTGTGAACACCTGTGGGGTACTCATCTGCAGTCAGAAATCATTTCTTCTTTATTGAATGCCAACTTCATGATGGATGAAAACTTACAGCCACATAAAAACATCTTCCAATACCGCAGTGGGCCAATGCCTTATGTGAGATCAACACCATTGGGTGAATTTCCAGTCCACCATGCCTGTGGTATTTAGCATGGCCCTGCTTACAGACACCAAGTGCCTGCTTGGTCATTTATGAGACAAATCAAATCACACAGAGCTCTTGCCTACAAACGAAGCCTCTGGAGGACAGCAGAGTACAACATCCTACCGGTAAGGAATTAGGAGATCCTGGCTAAACATCACAGGGATTACTCTGAAGCCTAATCTTGGCATTCCTTTTTTACTGGATCCCTTTTTTTAACACCATGGAGCCAGTAAAAATGTTCAAATACACTGTTCTTGTGCCTTTTAATAGACCATAGTGCCAGTTATACTAGTATTTTTGTTGCTTTGGGGAGTTATTTTCCTTAGAGATTCAGCCAATATTATAGTAATGACAAGGCTCAAAAGCGGTTGAGCATAGCCGGGGGCTTCTGACTTAAGAGAAAGCCTGCACACCGAACTGTAACGCTATGGACAGTACAGGGTAACTAGAGATGGCATCGGGGCCTCAGCGCTATGAGTGTCCACTGAGGCTGCACACGGGCTCAGGAGTGGCACCAAGCTGCAGGGACGGCCAGCCCCACTCAGCTTCTCCTTGAAACACAATTGCAGCTGCATTCTGCATCACTGGAAACTGCAAAATAATATTAAAGCCATTTGGTCTATGTGTGGCTCTGTGTACTTCTTAAGAATCGTGGGAAAAGAACATGTGCCCAAAGGCCAGGAGGCCAGGCAGCTATCCTGCTGAATGAGCGCACCAGCGAAGTGTCTTGTGTGCCAGATGCTGTCCTAAATCCTGCTCATCTGGATCTCTGAGACCACTTAACACACTGAGGAGGGGAGGGGATGCTGGGTAATGCAGAGCTGCTAGAGGAACAGCTTTAAAGAAACCACATCAATAAAAGCATGGGCACCTCTTTCAGAGGACCTCTGTGAAGGGACAGGTGCAATTACTTTAGATTCTGAAGCCGCATGGTCTCTAGCCAACTACTCAGAAGTGCCATGATCACATATGAAGGAATGGATTGGCAGATTCAGTAAACGCTTCAAGGCACAAGGTGATCAGAGCCTTCAGGCAGAGGGAAGAGGCTGAGGCAGGGGAAGATAGCAGCTGGTTTAAGAGTCCACACCCAGGGCCCAACTTTTATACTTTTGCTGCCAGGGTAAAAAGGTTTGCTGACAAGAGCAATGCCTACCACCCTGCTGCATGGCAGAGATGCCACCAAGCTCGAGACGATTAATCCCTCATCATCTTTGGGGTCCCACATGGCTTACCTTTGTTCCAGGCTCTAGCAGCCTCTGAATCAAACGGGTAAATCAGCAGCCGACATGGACTCCCTGCCCCCCTTGCCTGTGGCCATCTGCTATGCTGGCAGTGACCCACGTGGACACGCCATTTGTTTCTACAACCTTCACAATCTGCACACGGCTACGGAAGTCTGACTGTGCTCGGGGATTGCTGACCACACTGCTCGGCCTCGCCAGCCCCAGGCCCCGTCCAGGCTCGCAGGGAGTCACGCACGAGGCTCCTGCGGGATGCGCGGCCTCCGGGCTGTACACTCACATTCTTCTTTAAAGCTGTCCTGGGTGGGGCCTGAAGCCTGCTTGCCCCCTTTGTCTTGACACACGACACAACAGGCTGTGAATCCTCGTCCTTGACAGGCAGAACAGGTCAACACAAGCTGGCGGCATTGGGGAGTAGAACAGAGTTTATATTGGTCCCATGGGGCTCCACAGTATGAACATTCTAGGGAAGAAAGGATCTTATTATTCTCTCTCTCCCTTGCCTGTACATACATACACGTATACACACATGCACACACACACACACACACACACACACACACACGAGACAGAGAGAGGGGGGAGAGGGGAGGGGGAAGGAGGAGGGAAGAGGGAGAGGGGGAAGGAGAGGGGGAAAGGGGAGAGGGAGAGGGAGGGTGGGGAGGCATAGATAAGTCCCAATTCCTGAAATAACTCCTACTTCACTAGAATCTAATATACTCTTTTGGTCCAAGGAAACGTTTCCAAGTCAGGCAGGGTGGTACCAACTATGACCTAATGACTTGGTAGGCTGAGAGAGGAAGACTAAGTTCAAGGACAGCCTGGGCTGTGTGTACAGTGAGACCCTGTCTCAAAAATAAAAACAGATTAAAAAAAAATACTATCCTGTCGTCTAAGAAAGGAAAAGGCTTTTATGGGGCAGGAGCTGGGGTGTGGTGTGGAGAGGCTGCTTCTGGGACTATCGGGAGCAGGATGAGGTATAGAGAGGCTGCTTCTGCAACTATGTTCTGATTCCTCTTCATCCAATTCTTTCTCCCATCGAGAAAGAGCTTCCGTAACCAGCATATTACCGCCCCCCAGTCTCTCCCTCAGATAATCTCCCTTCCCAGGGGGACAACATACCAAAATACAGATGACCCCGCATTACATCCAACTTGTAGATGCACAATACCCCATCCCAGGCCACCACCAAAGGCCATTGCCAGGACACCTGACCACCCAGCTCCTCCTGGCCAGTGCTGGTCACCTTTGGGAACAGCAGTCTCCCTTCTGTGCTGCCGTTGGCCTTTCTCACACTACAGTCACATGCAGGCATTTCCTCTACGGAGCCCTTGTTTGTTTTCTACTCATGATCTATACTATACCTTGCTATAAAGCAGATCTGAGGTTTATATGAAACAAATATTAGACCATCATGAGAAAAGATCAGAAAAATAGGCATGCAAGATGGCCCAGTGGGTAAAGGCAATTGCTGCCAAGAATGATGACCTGGGTTCCATTCCAATGACCTACATGGTGGAAGGAGAGAAGTGGCTCCTTCCTGTAGGTTGTCCTCTGACCTCCACACACACTTTGGAATGTACATGAGCACACAGGAAAGTAATTTTTTACAAAGATCAGAAGGGAAGAGAAGATGAGCAACTCTTACTAAGAGGTCTGTAATCAGAAGGTTCTAGAAACGGAAGTAGCCATTAAGGTTGCCTACCTATGACTTTCGTTCAGATACTACTGAGCTATAGGTCCCAGTGTGACCAGCTGGCTGCAGCGGCCACCCCATAGCCCTGCCCCTCCTGTCCACTCCCACCTCCAGATGTGCACTCTGGGATGGGAGTGTGATCTGGCTGCGGCACGTCACACCACTGATCACCAGGGTTGATTTGGCTGATCTGTCTAAGCAGGTGTCCCCTTGCTCCCTCATGGCTCCACATGTGTCCCTCCTGAGCTGCAGCCCAACTGAAGAGGACTTTCCCCATATAAAAGAGGACCAGTCTTTGGACACGGGTACATAGCTCTCTGTTTTCCTGCTCAGCCCTCCGAGCAAGCCCTCAAGTGGACACGTCCACAGGTCGCCTGCTGCTCACTCTTGGCCATGGACACTGCAGCCTCATAATGAATATGGACCCTGTCTATGAAAGATAATTTTAAGTGAATAAAATCAAATGCATCATGTTATCAAGGAAACCTAGTGTACAGAAATACAAAATGGCAAAATAACTTTCAAAGTGTGTGATATTACAAAAGCTATGTTATATGTTAACACATTAAATACAAGAATCAGTGGGGGGCCTACCTCTGCCCACTGTGAGACTGTGAGGACCATGATGCCATGCTGAGCTACCCACACCATCAGCAGTGGATGTGGCAGGACTGGGAATCCTACTGGAGACAAAGGCCCGGACACCTGGCAAAACTGATCTGCTTCATGCTGGAAGCATTTCATTTTTGTCATGAGTTATGGAAAATGAAAATTTAAGAATTTTCTCCGTCCAATTCTCAGACTGACACCCTGAATTCTACATACTATCTCTAGGCTAAGTCCACGATTTAGCCTGTCTGTCCAGCTCCAGGCAAGGACTTGCCCACCCAGTATGCGATGACCATGACCATCTGAAGCCTGCTTCATCCCAGCGTCTCCAGCTGCCGGGAAACAACGGCGGCCCAGTGCCCTTCGTGGCTCCGGAGACATGCTGCTCAGCTGTCCTGGCCTGCCTTCCCTGGGCAATGGCTCTAGAATAGTGATTGATTCTGACCTATAATAATGTGTCCCTGGACCTGGGCTGACCTACCTGATACCACAGAACTGTTGTAGGCCAAGGCAAACCGCTCATCAAAAACAAACAGCTTCCCTTTGTAAAAGCCATCAGGAAACTCTTCCAGGTACTTGTGGATGCCACCCTTGAGCTGAAACACGTCCTTACACACTCCCTGGGTGTAGAAAAAAACAGAGACTTAGACGCAGTTCATGGTGGTGCGTGTCCAAGCAGAGCATCCAACGCCTGTGCCCATGAGCCAGGGCTCCCAGGGCCCCCTGCACGGTGCGGAAAATGCTGACCAAGGGGTCAAGGAACCACCTGGCCAGCCCTTGCCTACTGGAGCCGAGTGATGACAGCAGGCAGGCCCTTCGCCCTCCGAGACCCTATTTTCGCTATCCCTAAATATAGGAAGGCATCTGTGGGCACACACAACGTTACTGAATCTGCTCTTCTTGGGATCAAGCATGAGGATTAGGAAAGGAGCTGCTCAGCTAAGCTGCCTCTTTTGTACCTGATGAGTCTTCAAGACTGCTAAGAGCTGGAGACTTAAGAAGCTCAGGCTTCAGTTCATCCTTACAAACCCAATGCTGGAGCTGCACCAGGGAGAATAAATCCCTCAGCCAGCTCGAGGTGAGCAGGGCTGAGAGGTGGAGGGAGGAGTGCGGAGCCCCACCCAGGCTGGCTGGTGGATGGTCACCTGTGTGCTGGGCCTGCAGTGGCTCACCTTGGCTCTGAGGTATGCAGAGCCCCGTTCGCAGCGAATGCCTCCAGTGCAGTACATCAGCACCCTCTTCTGCCTGAAAATGTCAAGGTTTTTGTCAACGTAGCTAGGGAAGTAACTGAATTTCCTGATGTCTGGTGCTAAGCAGCCCTGGAATCGTCCCTACAACATGGGGACAGAAGGAAATGATTAGAAAAATGTACCTGGGGGGAGTCTAGTTCTTTCCAGTAACAACCCCCACCTGGGCAAAGAGCATCCACCATCTGAAGTTCGCATCCCACACTCTCGCCCTTTAACCTCAAGAGCTGGGATTGAGGTCCCCTTCTTACAGTCCCTCAGGGTGATAGTAGAAGCTATGCTGGCGGCTCTCACAAGGTCACTGGCATATGACAGGTTCATGGGAAACAGAACCCTCTTAGGTGCCGAGGTGTCTTTAACTCATATCTTTTTTAAGCTCAGGACTTAGGTTTTTCCTGATGATGCTGGTACAAGAAGGAGGGCGATGTGGCTAAGGGTTCCACACGGGACACACAGCTATGGAAGGCACACCCACCACTTCATCTACTCGGTTCCGGCTCTTACTTACTATTTTGCTTTCATAGAAGTTCCTGCAGTCCAGTAGGATGGTATCACCTTGTTCCTGATTTGACTGTGATAAAAGCTTTTCTATTTCTTTATGAAATTCAGCAGGGGATAAATGGATTCCTAAAACCAAGCCAAACATTTACATTAAAACAAAATGAGAAATGAATATCTAACCCCAGCAGTCCTAGTCTGACGGAAGTGCTAGCTCTGCCCCACTCCATCACACCCTCTTTTCATAATTACTCAGTCAGGAACGGCAGCAGCTCATGGTCAGGCTGAGGTATCTCAGCAGCCCAGGTACTGCCGTCTCCTTACACCAACCTGAGACTAGAGAGTTCCAGCAGTTGGAAATAAGAGATTTTTCTTAAACCAGTTGTTTGGGGGTTTATTTGGAATGCCAGTTCACCGTGTGCTGTGTGGCTACTAGTGAGTCAGGAAATGGACAGTGTCCTACTGTCAATGCCCACAAAGGAGCTTCAACATGTTCAGTATTCACTACAGCCTTCAAAGTGTCAAGTAAAAAAACTGAGCACAAATGCAAGGCTAAGACCTTGTGTTAGACCAAGGTAGTTGAGAGTGAGACGTTACAGGAAAGTCTGAGCACAGGTGTGCTCCATACAAGGGTAAGAAGATGTATCTGCATTTGTGGGCAGAAGAGAAGATGGCGGGCAGAGGCGACAATACGAACAGATATGAAAAGAAGGTGGTAGAGAAGAAGAAAAGCTCTCCGACTGTCGAGAAGAGAGAGAGACGAGTGTGAGAGTGCACGAGGGCAGAGAGAAAGGGTGTAGCCCGAGGAGTCTCTGCCTGCGACTCTCAGAACAGAAACATCTCCGGACAGCTCACTAATTGTGAAGAACTTCGAGTGAACTTGGCATTGTGGGATAATTACACTTCAAGGTGGGGGCCTCCAGTGACATTCATGACAGAGCTGTATGACATCACAGGAGTCTCACTCCACTGGGCATAAACTCCAACTACCACTCAATAGTTCTCCAAACCTGGAGAGAAAAGGGATCCCTGATCAGTTTAGGTTTCCAATTCTGAAAGATAAATTACAGAATGTAACCAGGCCTGATATTATTCAGGTTAGTGTCATATATTACATGGGTCCCAAAACAGTGACGTAACAATTGAGGTTCAACACTGGGAGAAGCATGGGAATTCTCTTTGCCCCCCCTGCAGGGAGCTTCAGGGAGCTGATGTGTTCCTGGCTCCTCTTCTGACAGGAAGGGCCCAGACGAAGACCTGGATGGACGTTTACAAGAGGTCCCTTTAAATCACAGGCTTCCGGTGAAGACAGCCCAGTACCGCCTGTAGGCCACCTCCCCTCAGCGCCCAGGCAGCACTCCTGCCACACCAAGTAGGAGCTCCCATCACTGCTCTACTAAATGGGGACACCAAGTAAACACAGCCCTGCCTGGGTTGTATCTCTTCATGCGTGAGCCTATTTCCAAGATGCTTGTACTAACCCTTTCCTTCTAGCTTAACTCCTGGCCTCCTTCTTCATATTTACCTATGAAAACTGAATGCCTTAGAAGCAGGTGGCCTTTTGTTTTTTGAGAGAAGACAATCCTACCTAGGAAGTAGTCATGGAAGTGGAGGCAAAAGAAGGAACTGCACCTGACCTGATCACGGCTCTGGCCCACAGCCGGTAGCGTGGATGTTGCTAGTTGCCTGTGGCTGACAGCTACCTGGGCGTGCTTTAAGAAGGTAACAGTAAGTGTGACATACACACTGCATTTCAAGGCCTAAGTATGAAAAAGTAAACAACCTCACTAATAGTTTTTTTATTCATTACATAGTAACATGTTTTGGACATATTCATGTTATATAAGCTAATTTCACCTATTTCTATTTCTATTAGAAACTGAAAAATAATGTTATGTAGCTCCCATATTTCTACTAGACAGCAATCTCTGTGAGCAAATTCTCAATCTAAATAGCAATCTAGGGGAGATAAATGAACAGAAGACTACCCTTTGGGGGTGTAACTAGCACTAATCCAAGACTGAGGAACTCTATACACAAATGATTAGGTTCCTACAAACCTATTCTGCAAGGCCAGCAAGATGGGCCAGTGGGTAAAGGAGCATTCCTTCAAGCCATGATCTGAGTTTGATCCCCAGAACCCCATGGAGGAAGAAGAGAACCAAACCTCATGACTTCTACATACTTGCTGCAGTTCCCAAGCCAATCTACATAAATACAAGTAAGTGAGTACATGTAATTCTGACACCTTGATCTGCAGTGAGGGAGAGGTGAAACTCCAGGAGACAGTCAACGGAGGACTACCCCAGGGGATGCACTTAACACTATCCAGATTCTGAGAAACTCCATAAGCCAAATGAATGAGATCCTTGAAAGCCAGTCTGCAATGGGGGAGAGCTGAATGTACAAGCTCAGAAACATTTTTTCTTGTTAAAGGAATCTTATTTAAATTTGTCTTTCTCTATTTGTGTGGGACTCAGAAGACAAGCTCTGGTCTCAGCGCTCACCCTGCATCTTGCTTGCAAAGGTTCTGTGGGCTGATTGGCCTAGAGCCTCTGTAGAGCCTCTAGAGACTCCCACTGCACAGGGGAGCACTGGGACTGCAGCTTGGCATGGGTCTGGGGATGGAACCAGGTCCCCACACTTGAGTCACAAGTGCTTTACCCACCTTCCCAGATCCTCTTATTTACTCTTAATAGAAACTTAAATCATTGCACAGCAGGAAATTCAGTGACAAGATATTCATTAAGCAATTGTTGCTAAAATGTTTTAGACATGGTAACAGTTACTCTTAAATGTTACTCTTCCTTTTAAAAGTGTTTATTAAAGAATTTATGAATACAGTAACAGGATCTAGGATGAGAGAAAGGGATGGGGTACACAGCTGCTGGGGCTGTGTAAGCATATGGAAGGCCACTCTATTATTCTCTGCACTCTAGTTAATGTTTGGAAATGTTCATGGTAAAAAGTAAAACAAAACCAAAAATCCCTACCAAACAAATGTCTTTCATTCATCCATAGTAACCACAGGGAAGCAGGGATCGAATGTTCTAGAATACTGCTTTGGTTTTGAAAGCCATTTGCTACTGTGGCAAAAGCCCATGCATTCTTTCTGCTGCTGAACTATTTGCAAATAATAACCACACTGCTTTCAAATTGCTCTCTCTAGAAAGAGGAAACAACTTCTTGCCAAACTATCACCAAGAAAAATGTGCTCTGGGTCTATAGGTGAGCTTTTAGCTACCATAAGCACCACAGAAGCCAGTTTAAGGGTTGGATGGACAAAGAGTTAGCCTCCCCATGGGTATTTTAAAGAGAAAATTGACTACAGTTTTTGCTAATCAGTATTTAACTTTCTTATTTGTCTATTACATTTTATGTCTATGACAAAAAGTAACAATTCTTTAAAACGTTAGCATACCGGAGTTCTTGTAGGAGACCTGACTGGGGCTGATCCCCATAGGCACGATCTCTTCAAACACACCGACGCGCAAGTCCGGGAAGCAGTGAGACCCTCCTCTGCTGCTCTAACCAAGGAGAAACAAGACAGAGTTTATTTGTCCCACTGCCAGGTAAAGACAAGTGCCAAATGTAAGAATTATGGTGTTTTACAGTGTGATAGCTGAAATTTTAAACCTTGAATTGGGGGAGGAGGACTTTCAATGAAGATAAAGTTATGGTCCAAAATGTTGCAGATAACTTGACATGTTAATAAATGTTTCCTGTGCCTCTTCCATACACAGGAACATTGTGTTTGTATGGCTATGTACATGTGACTCAGCGCCATGGACAGAGTCGCATGTGATCACACACCAGCTTTTGTTCTGGAACAAGGACCACTTGTGTCTTGCTGTGGCCAGCATGAGAACTAGTGAAGTGTTCCCACCAGCTTACCACAGCACCTCAGCTGAAAGAACCACAGCTTTATTCTGATGTGGAATCAGCTTTAATTTCAGGTTTACTAAAACCATAGTTGGCCACAGAGATCTGTAAACAGTCTTTCCAGGATTCAGACCCCAGCTTGTTTAACTGCACCATCCTTATAGGAGGGGCGATGAGGACCTCGAGAGGATACTGACGTGCCAGGTGACAAGGGCACTCAATGGAGACAGGGACAATCCCGCTTGTGTTCCTACACTGGCTTGGAGCTCAGGGGAAAGAGGTGTCTGGCTCTGCATGTGCTCCAAGGACCCACAGAAGCAGGCTGCTCTAGCTTTACTTCCTTTCCTATTCTCTTACCTTAAAATCATCCTCGCTCAGGTACTCCTTAAATAAAGGGCAGGAAAGCATGACTTCCACGTAGAGTCTGGTGGCCACTTTGCTTCCTCCAACAGTTCCATTGATTCCTTCAGTAGCGATCCGAATCTGAGACCCACGGAAAGAGAAGAGTGATGCCTTGGCCTGGGCAGCTTCCCAGGATAAACTAAAGGTCCCTTTCATGTCAATGAGTGTAAGAGGAGAAGCAGAGGTCCTGATGTGGCCACCACAGTATCACAAGATAGAGCACAAGTGTCCCTCTGAAGCAGCACGGTCTATTGTTCAGCCTGGGCCAAACAAGCTCTGAAAAGCTCCTGTTAACAGTCTAGCAGCCACAGGGGCTTCTGAGATGAGCCTAAAACCAGGCTATAGATAGGAGCTTCCAGAGGCTTAGAAAGAGGATGAGCTCCAGCACTTCCTCACGGGAGGTCCAAGCTTACACAGGTATAACAATGCCAAAAGTGGAATTAAAAAATTCAAGTCATATTTGCTCACTGAAGAGGCCCATGTCTGCATTAATGCCTGCTTCATGGTGGGTGCTCTTGTGTAAGCGCATGGGTACCCGTATCTGCGGCTCTCTGGCTTCTCTAACCTGAAAGTGTCTTTGAAATGCTTCACAGGGAATGACACGTGAGTGCTTGGACGAGGGCATTCTTGGGGGCTGGCACAGTTGGTTGTCCTGGTAGAGTAGATCCTACAGGTGAGTTAAAGATGGAGCAGCTGTACAAGGAGCCATCCCCAGCGTAAGGAGCTAGAACAAACCAGCTGAGGATCACAGTCTCCGAAGAGAAGCGATTCAATCAAAGACTCTGAATGGCTACATGAACGCAGCCACAGTTTAAAGTTGTATGTGGCCATTCATTTTCAGTGTCTCCCTTGATCCAACTTTTTAGGTTATGGATAAACAACAGGATTCATCCTACAAGCCAATGCCAACTGACTGGCAGCTACCCAGAGATGGAGTATCCTGATTACCTGACTCCTTGAAAGAGGGCTACAGTAGGGTGAGGTAGGGTATAGGTGCTGCATTCCTTTAACCCCAGCACTTGGGGAGCAGAGGCAGGACAATCTTTAAGTTCAAAGCCAGCCTGATCTACAAAATGAATGAGTTCTAGGAAACCCAGGGTTACACAGAGTAACTATCTCAGAAAACCTACAAAATAAAATAAAATGAAACAAGGCTTTGGTCCAGGGGAGACTGCCCTGGGTATGAGACAGGGAACACAGGTCATCTCTGTTCTACAGGATATGTACTTATCTATCACCAATAGGAGACTAAAAAGAAAAATAGCCTGGGACCAGCAAGGTCAGGAAATCTTTCTGAAAACAGTCTGAATGGGTGATGGTGAATGTATATTTTTATGTGACTTTCTAGGTAGACAGGCAAGTTCTTTCCTATTTCATTTTAATCTCAGAAGCCAAATGCATGCCACCACCGCCCCGCCCCCATTCCCTACAGAGTCATCTCTAAACTCACTCACTTGTCTAACAATACCTAGATTCTCAAAACGTCCTTCAGCCGCCCTTGGGTGGAAAGGCCCTGTAACTAGGAAACAGACAAGCAACAGCTAGCACTATGGAGCACCTGCTGAGAGACAGCGCTCATAACTGTTAACTGTTCTGCCATCTCTAGATCTCACTCTCAAATTTCTTGAGGTTATATGATGTATTCCAAGGGATATTCAGAGTCTCCTTTTCCTTGCCTAAGAACCAATAATGTCAAAACTCAGCACTAAAGTATCTCACTAACCTGGTCAAGTCTTTGACATCTGAGAGCCAGGAAGATGCTGCCACCTGGTGGGCAAGATTGCTCACTGCTAGTGTGCCAGAAGAGGCTGGTCTTCCTTGACAAGACACCCCCTTTTTTTTTCTCTGTATGTAGCCCCACCTGCTCTTGGAATTGAAGCAATCCTCCTGCCTCAGCCTCTTAAGTGCTGAGATTACAAGAGTGTACCATCACACCTAGCTTTAAAAAACTCACTGAATAGAGATAGTGATATAGATAAAATCAGAGTACAAATAGTTACTGGTTTTCAAAACTATGTGCTAGGAATTAGGGATATAGTTGTTGAAAAGAGTCCCCCACATCTCAAGCTAAAGGAGATCAAGATGCTAAGAGATACAAAGAGACAAGAGCTATAGAAGTATCGCAGATGCCCCCGGAGGGTACACTGGGGAAAATGAATTTAGATAGGCGGTCAGGAAAGGCTTCTGAGAAAGTGTCATCACGACCGAGAACTGAAGCTTCAGAAGAGTTAGACTAGAGAGACAGAGTGGGTGTAGGCATGAACCTTGAAGAGAAACAAGACTTGGTGGGTCCCAGAAACGAAGAACACTAGTGGGGAAGGCCAAGGGCCCTGCTCTTGTAGCAGCCTAGGTTGTGTCAAGACTTCACCCACCTGTTGCTGCTGGAGCTGTTCTAACAAGATCGTTCTGGCCGCTGCACTGGAGAGCAGATTAAATGCTGAGAAGTGATTGGGACGTTACCACACGGAGAAGACAGAGTGGAGGCGTGGTCAGGGTGATGAAAGTGGAACAGAGAAGTAAACAGAGTCAGGGGATACTGCAGGGCAGGGTGTGGGGTGAGCAGCATGGGTGGGTGATAGCAGCACTCATCAAACAATGTGGGTGTGAAAGATGGCACTGACCACCAGTCAGTTTACCATAACTGGGGCATGGGAAAACCACAACCACCAGGTTCTCAGAAGGTCCCTACTTCTGTGATGGTTTGTATATGCTTGGCCCAGGGAGTGGCACTAAGGAGGTGTGGCCTTGTTGGAATAGGTCTGTCACTGTGGGTATAGGCTTGAAGACCCTCATCCTGGCTGTGTGGAAGTCAGTATTCTGCTAGCAGCCTTCAGATGAAGATGCAGAACTCTCAGCATCTCCTGCACCATGTCTGCCTGGATGCTGCCAAGATCCCACTTTGATAATGGACTGAACCTCTGTACCTATAAGCCAGCCCCAATGAAATGTCGTCCTTATAAGGGTTACCTTTGTCAAGGTGCCTGTTCACAGCAGTAAAACCTGAACTAAGACAACTTACTTTTGATTTAAATTTAGAAAAATATTTCCATGCATAGGCATATAGCTGGAGAATAAGCCACAGAGGTCATTTTACAGAAGCAAACGCCATCCTCTCATGCAGAGATGTTACCATCTGAGAACACACTTCCTCTCATCCTTACACACTCTCCTGGATACTGGAGAAACATGCGGTTTTAATTCCCTTTATTCTACAGATTACAACCCTTACAGAGCCCGCTATGTGCTGCACCTTGCTCCAGCACTGAGAATACACAATGAAGACAAAGCCCTGGCCTCACAAGGCCCCCTGTGCTACAAGGGAGAGAGGCTCTCCTCTCAGACAGCAGCAGCAAAGGCAGAGCATGGTGAGGACACTTCCCACTGCAGGAAGAGCGCTGGAGGAGAGCTCAGAGTGCACAAGGCGTGACTAGGAGGGAGGGCCTCACAGAAGGGAAGGAGTCAATGTCAGAACCTGAGATCATCAGAGACCTGATTCTAGGAAAACCAAGGTGTAACTTGGAATCAAACATGTAGAATCTACAAGAGGCTTTGGAGTTCAGAACATTTCCCTGTCTCAGCTGACAGAGGTATCAGAACCCAGCCCTGCCCATGAATGTTTCCAATCTATAACAGCAATGAATAATAATAATAAAAAAAAAATAACAAAGCCTGAAATATCTACCATTTGACCCTTTAGGTACAGGCTGACTGAGGCCTGGTCTGTAAAGTAACTTATCAATAGCCGTTTTACTAGCATGCAAGCAGGATTTCCCTTCCTTCTGAGAATCCACCACGTGAAAACTTCTACCAAGAGCACAGCTCCTACAGTCTTGGTTAGGGAGACAAGAAAAGGCTGTGCAGGAAGCATCTGGAGCAGGACTTACCTTGCCTGTAAGGTGCAGGTGACGGCACAGAGCTGTCTGCCAGGCACAGACCCAGTGGGGGTCCTCCAGGTCACAGTAGCAGTAATACAGGAGCACCTCTCCTTCCTCGTCACCCTGGCCACTACACAAGGAAAGTCAGAGGAAAGAGCACCTGAGCCACAAGGAGCCAGTTCCCAGTGCACCCAGGCAGAACCAGAGAGCACGAAGCCGGGACAGCTCATGCCTCTGATCTTGGTCTCCTAATATAGGAGCACTTCTCTTCCCATTTCCTCCACATAGGACAGTATCTGCGCCAGACTTCTTACAAAAAAGCAAATTCGCTTCACTGTCCTCACTTAGCACTCACACCAAGAGAAATAGTATTGACCCTACTTTACAGGCAAGCTGGGAATTGAGCCCACTCTGGCTTACCCTTGATCACAAGGCAGTATCTGGTTTGACTGGCTCACCATGAAAAACATTTTACTTCCATTTTTTCGTGTAGTACACTTACCTATGAGATGTGTTATTATTGGCCACACAAGACAAACCTTTCTATGTCAGCAGGCTCACAGAGTAGCACTAAACCACTGAGAAGACATCACTACTTCAAGAGACCAGAAAAGAGTATAATATAGTTTGAAGCTAGACTTAAAATTTTAAATCAAAGAAATAGGCTAGATTCTGAAAATTCAGTATATAGAATATTGTATCCCCCTAATCTTTTAAAAAACATTTTGTGCATTTAGTATTTTTATGTGCATGGGTGCCTTTATGCTTGTCTGTATACCATATGCACGCAGTACCCATGGTAGCCAGAAGGGGGCATCAGATGCCCTGGAAACACAGACAGTTATTATCCACTATGTGGATGCTGAGAATGGAACCTGCATCCTCTGGAAAAGTAATCAGTGTTCTTAACCATGAGCCATCTCTCCAGCCCTTCCCAATAATCTTGATGGATGATTTGTTCGTCTAGATGCATATTTGTGAATTCATCAGTGTCTGGACCAAACAAGTCTGTCTGATCCTAACCTACTCTACTTATTTAGACATATAAATCAAAGAATAACTTACAAATAAAATCAAGCATATCTATATTCCCATTCAAACCCCAGAAAGCAGCTTCCTATCGTTATAGATGGGCTTTGCCCTCCAGTCATGAAACCACAAAGCAGACTCCCTTCTGTTTTCTTAGCATAAAGGTTCCATTCCCACACAGCCCTGTGTTAACCAGCTGTCCATGGATCTTACACTAAGTGTTCCTTTTTTGTTTATTTGTTTTCTCTGTGTAGCCCTGGCTGCCCGAGAATTCCCTTTATAGACCAGGCTGGCCTTGAACTCAGAGCTCCCCTGCCTCTAAAGGCATGTACCACCACAAAAGGCAGCAGTGCTCTGACATGACTACACCCATCCTTTCATTCTCCTGCCAGTGTGTATGATGTGTGTATGGTAGGAACGTGGGAGTCAGAGGACAATCTCGGTGTTGGTCCTCATCTTCCACCATGTTTGAGACAGGGTCTCTTGTTCTTCACTGCTGTGTACCCAACACTTGCTGGCCTGTGAGCTTCTGGGGATTCTTGTCCCTGCCTCCCATTTTGCAGTAGAACTGGGATGACCCCCAAACACTCCCATGACTGGCTTTAAGTGGGTCCTGGGGACTGAAACTCAGGTTCTCACATTTACGTGGCATTTACCCCAATGGACTATTCCTCCAGCCACAGTCATTGTAAAGTACAATTAGTTTACTTTTAGTTAGCATACAAAATAAAGTATTGATTCTAATATTTTGTTATTAAATATAAAACTGCCACAGGCTTGCAGGTTTAGGCTTTTATGGGTGTGTTTTATTTCTGCTAGTCACACACCCAGGAGTGGATCGCTGGGAAGATGACTTTTGTACTCTCCCTAGCAACGGCTGGGCCCTTCAGTTGATTCACCATGTCAGTTGTAGCTACCAAGGCTGCTATTTCTCATTTTCCCATTTCAGTGGGCTAACTGTAGTATCTCGTTGTGGTTGAAAATATTTTAAAAGTAAACCAAACCTCAGAGTGAAAACCTTACCTCCTCAGCTCTTGGGAGCTGGCACGGCTCACATTAGGGAAGCAGGCAGACACCTCCTGACTCGGAGCGAGGCAGTCTTTAGGGGAGCTCCTCTTGTCTGTGGGTGTAAGGCTCTGTGAGGCACTCAATGCTTCAGTCAGCTCCTTTAGAACAGAAGCAGTCTGCTGGTACACGTCTTCAGCATGCTGTGTGGCCACATGTCTGTGGATGCTGGTCTGGTCTGCAAACAGCTGCTGACAACATCGCCACCGTTTTTCCTTAAATTCATAAGAAGGTGCTGGAACTTGTTTGGTTTTGACAAAAAGGGCAAAGGCCTGCAAATAACATTTCAAATACCATCATTGTTTAACAGTCTTAGGTTTAGGGGTAACAAAAGTTTCATTCGAATCTCTTATATCACGTTTTATGGGGGGTGGGTTTCTAGCTTGGGCCAGTCTGTAAAGGACTCCAAGAGCAATAGCATGGGCTTGTGTTGCTTCCAGCAACCTACACACTGACACTGGCTTCATACCCTAGCCTTCCAAACTCGTGCCTCCTCCATCCATGCTCTTCTTCTGCATGTGTCAGAGACATAGACAAACCTGGGTATCTCCCAGCCCGTCCTTGTCCACGCTGCTCCCTGAGGTGGGCTGATTCTACTCTGTTTTCTCTACTGGAGCGGCTCTCAATCTTCCCAATGCTCTTCGTACAGTTCCTCATCCTGCACTGACCCCAACCATAACATTATTGTGGCTACTTCATAACCATAATTGTGCTACTGTTATGAATCATAATGTAAATATCTGGTATACAGGATATCTGATATCACAACCCATAGGTTGAGAACTGCTACTCAATCAAATAAACACTCAGAATTCATTGCAGAGACCTCCTCTGACATCAGTTTATACAATTCCCACTAAATGCTATTTTTCTACTTTTTAGATATAAAATCTTAGATTTTTGCTCTTTCACTTAGTTGTAAATATTGGCTTGCTATTTACCTTCGAAAACAAATTAGGAAATTATGCAGCCTGTAGATGCCAAATTTATACTTGGAAAAAGTAAATCAAAGAATTACATGAATGTTAAACAGCATACTTACAAGTATATCCTCGTCTAACAAGAAGTCCCCTTGCACTCCTGCTTCCCCACCCTGTTTCCAGCTTAGCCGGAATGAACCAGTCTATTCACTGCTCCCTCAAGCCATTGGAACACCCTGCCCCCCAGGTTTGCTTGTGCTTAGCTTAGAGTCTGGAACACTTCTGTAAATCACCAAAATCTTACCTAACTGAAAAGATGCCCATTCTTGAAAGCACACATTTATAAGGCAATTACAGTGCAAATCAGATAGGAACCTTCAGGAAACTGACAAGACTGTTCTAAAGTAACCGCCCCCACCAAATCCACTTTTCCTTCTTGCTGGGATGCTGTATTTCCTAGCCTTTGCAATTAGTGCTGCTGTACAACTATTTTCCAATGGAAGTGGGAGGTGGCAGCCCTACTTCC
This sequence comes from Tokudaia tokunoshimensis, assembly GCA_036184795.1. Taxonomy (NCBI): domain Eukaryota; kingdom Metazoa; phylum Chordata; class Mammalia; order Rodentia; family Muridae; genus Tokudaia; species Tokudaia tokunoshimensis. The sequence goes on from BTHU01000005.1 coordinate 33,355,586, forward strand.
GTCCATAAAAGCCTTCCATGTGAGCTCCTCTGTGCTCTCTTCCTCTCTAGTTCCAGTGCGAACTCTGGCAATGCGTTGAGTCCTGCAGAGGTAACATCAGCCTGGGTCCCTCCTGCCTGTGTGTTAATGATGATGCCTTATCTCTCATATCCCAAGTCCAAACACCTACTGTGCTCATCCACTGTAGGTGTGAGGCCATTTGTTACTGTAGCCTTGACCCCACAATTAATATATTAGGAATTTCTATAAGACTAATGAGGAAGAACACAGAGCAAAGGCATCAATACTATGTAACTATGATAAGCAAAGGGTGGTGTACACCTTTAATCCCAGCAGAGGCAAATGGATGTGTGACTTCAAGGCCAGCCTGGTTTACAGACCATCTGTAGCAACCAAACTACTGAAGTGGGCGCTGGCAGTAGCTGTTTCTATGTAACCAGGTAAGCCCTCTGCACTTTAGATAAGGTAAGTGTTGTAGGATATTTGATCACACTGTGAATCCCAAGACAGTGTTTTTCACTGGAAAAAAAATGTTTCTAGTTATGGTGTGTCATAACGTTAAAACATACCTTTAATCCAAGAGCTTTCTGCTTGAATACTGTTATCAGGATTAAATAAAACCAACCATAGGTCAAGAAGTGGAACAACCAACCAGATTAAGAAAAAAAACATAAGAGTAAGATGGATGGAGAGAGAGACACAGGGGAGGGATATCAGGTTGAAGGAGCTTTTTGGGATGGCATGAGAGAGGGGCATTGTTTCTGGGACATCAGCTGAGGAGGAAGGTCAGCTGAGTAAGTGCTTTCTCTGCCTCTCTGAATTAGCAGGCTTTCACCCTAGCATCTGGCTCCGGAGTCTTCTTTGGTAAAATCAAACAATTAAGATTTTATTAAAAAAAAAAACAAAACAAAAACCCTACTGGGACGTATGAATAGAACCTCTGGAGAAGACCAATAAGTGGGCCACTTATAATAAAATTCTTCTAACTTTCTGTAAGTTTAAAACTGTTGTGAAATAATACTGGTCAAGGACTTTTGTAACCTCTGAATTTAATTTTCAAGGATATCCATATAGGCTGACTGGAAGTGGCAGCTGGAAATTATAGAGACACTTATTCTTCACTAACATGGAACCAAAAAGAGGCTCTCCAAGAGGTGAGAAAGCTGTGGCCAAGCTATACCCTCAGCCAGCCACTTCAATGAGCTTCCAGTACCCTGCTTTTAAGAAGAGAGAGTTTCAGCCAATGGTAACAACATCAGGGATACATAGCTCTGAAAAGGGCATCATCGTCACCATTTTTATAGCCCAGTCATAACAGTATTCTTAGGAACCCTGTAGCATCCTGCAATGCTCTGTCCTTCCTTCAAAGCACTGAGCTAGCTGGATGAGACCAAACTTCCCTGGCCAGGAAGATTCATAACAACATCTCTAGATGTCTGCTGCCCTGTTACCTGTCACTCTCCTTACAGTACCGTTCTGAGTTCCTGGGACTTTTTCTAAACCAGAGGGAAAATATCCGACCTTCTTCTCCAGGACCTAGTCTTTTTTTTTTTAAGGTTTTTTTTTTCTTTTTTTTAATGTATGTAAGTACACCATCACTGTCTTCAGACACACCAGAAGAGGGCATCAGATCCCGTTACAGATGGTTTGTGAGCCACCATGTGGTTGCTGGGAATTGAACTCAGGACCTTTGGAAGAACAGTCAGTGCTCTTAACCACTGAGCCCTTTCTCTAGCCCCTAGACCTAGTCTCTTCAAATACACTACCATAACTGTTCCAAGACTATCTATAACTCGAGACCAGACTACACTGTGAGGTAGAGGCAAGCTCAATAGTCTGTTTCTACATGTGCTTCATTAATTTTATATGCATGATCATGAGAACACCAACAGCAAGTTTACCTTCTTCTTTGCAAACGAGTATTTCTTCTTTGTGCTGCCATCTAACTCTGCTTTGAGACTGTTGCTGGCATTGATAAGATTTGATTCTTTTAAATCCAGATCAAAAACCTTTAAAACACAGGTCTCCAGGCCATCCTCTTCGTCTGGTGAAGTGGAGGAAGGCATCTGGTTTTATCAGTGAGACAGATTCCTTTCAGTCAAGTATCTTCTGAGACATAAGCAAAAGAGAGAATATCACAATCAGCTCTTTGGTTACTTCCTGAAGCAGACATGAAGCTAATGGAATCGTGCAAATGAACAGTCACCTCATAACCCAAGCTATCCTTTCCTTCACCTGCTCATTCCGTAGCATTCTTAGGACAACTATGCTCGCCTAGGCACTCCAGGAATAGAGCAGTAAATGCAATAGGAAAAAGTCTATCCTCCTAAGTTTTCAATCTAGTAGGAAAGGTAAGCCAATAAACTTATTTACTTAAGCTGATTTTTCATTTTTTTTTTAATATTCCAAAGGAAAATAAGTGGAGTAAGGAGACAAGGGAAAGGGCACCTCACACACGGGATAGCACTTTCAAAGAAACATGAACTTGGAAAAAAGCCATGACTGAGAGCATGGAAGGCACAATAGAACCGTAGCTTTGTTTCTTTTGTTCTCAAATCTCAGAGCCAAAATTTCCAAATTGCTACAGTGGCTAAATCTTACCAAAATGGATACACTATAACCAATGCAGCTTTCTTTGTTACATTTTATTTACTTCTGTGTGTACTTGTGCCTGCAGTTCTCTCCTTCCACATCTACACAGGCTCCAGGGATCAAACATATGTTGTCAGGCTTCAGTGGCAGGGCTTTACCCACAGAGCCATCTTGCCAACCCCTATTTTTTTTCCAACAAAATTAAGAAAATTTTATTAATCTTTTTTTTTTATAGTCCAATCTTTTATCTCTCTCCCAGTCTGCCCTCTGACTGTTCCTCATCCCACACGTTCTCCTCTCTCCCCCAACCCCCACAGAGAGAATGCCCCCCACTTCCTGGGGCCTCAAGTTTCTTGAGGGTTGGTGCATCTTCTCTCACTGAGGCCACTTCCCTCACTCTCTGAGGCCAGACCAGGCAGTCCTCTGCTGTATATGTGCCAGGGCTTCCTATCAGCGGGTGTATGCTGCCTGGGCCAACCCCTATTTTTTAAATTAATTTTTCTGAGTCTGGGTCTTGCTACATAGTAGGGCTGGCCTTGAGCTCCTAGTAATCTCAAATTTAAGATTCTCCTTGGGTCACTCTACCAGGTCCTTTGCTTTGCCATCCTTTGACAGTCAGCAATCACTTTGAACTACATTCACTATGGCCCAGTCATTTCTTGTCTGATTTAGTGATGGTTAAGGTTTGGTTTAGGACCTTGGACCAAGGTGCATATTTAACATATCAATGAAGACCTGGCCTTCAGGTTCTCCCAGCATACCTTAGTCCCTACCTGGTGTACCGTGCCCCAACCCTCCAGCCCAGAGGCTGGGCTGCCCTTCCCCCAGAGGCTCCTCCCTATACAATCCAGACATTGTGGCCTTCTTTGGCCTCCTACCCTTCTTTCTTTGCTCCTGTGCCCTTTCCTCCTCCACCCCCATCCCCATAGTGACTTCCTTGGCCTCAGTCCTGGCTGCCAGTGAACTCACCTGAGAGCAGCTTCCCAATAAATCCACCTTTAATATATTCTCATCTGGCTCGAATTGGCTCATTTCAGGCAGAGAAATTACCTATCACTTAACTCTCTTCTTGGAGGACTCTTCCAAAGTCTTAACCTACTCTTATAATCTGTCCCTGTTCCCTTGATGGAAACCACTCTCCCTTCGCTATTAAGTCAGTCAGACTACAGTGCCTGTGGTCATTCCTGAGAGGGTCATTTAAGGCTTTGGCTACAAAAGAGCAGAAGCTTCAGTATCCTGAACACCGTCTTGTCGTCTTGTGTACAGACAGTGACAAATGTTAATTAATACAATATAGTACTTGCTGAATGAAATAAAGCAAGAGTTGAAGAGTGAGAGAAATAACTCTGTAGGTCCCTGATGGTGAGTCACGTAGGTTTCAGAGCAGAGACCATCAGGTAAAGGAAATAAGTCTTGATTCCTAAAATGTGAACAAGCTGGACTTATCAGAAGAACATATTGATAGTGGTTTATACACAATGATGGGAACAGAATCCAAAAAGTCATAGTTTGGAATTTGCAATGGAAATTCCTGGCAAGATGGATTGCTTGCATGTATGAATAAATAAATAAAGAAAAGAATAGATAAAAGATAATTTAAAAAAAAAACGAGAAGTACTGCTGGAAAGATGGCAAGATGGCTCATTGGTTAAGAGTGCTTACTGCTTTTGAAGAAGACCCGGGATCCAGCACCCCACCCCACTCCACGTACTCTTCTTACACCTCACAAGGCAGTCTGAAACTTCAGTTCCAGGATGGTGTATAGACTTAAACCTAGGCACAAATACATACACTATTTTTTTTAAGTCCGTGAAGAGTTTTAAACGTAGTAAATAAGTTGGATTATAGACTTACTCTGAAAGTCCAGCAGGCAGTGTTAGTGGATAAACTGTAACACAGGAAGTGAAGGATCTAATGACTCCTCCCTAAATTCATGGATTAAGCAAACTACAGAAACGGCCATTTACTGTAACAGGTAAGACTGAAGGAAAAGTTTTGGCTAGACCATGGACAAGGCAGTTTGGTGCCCATCACAGGGCAGAAAACATCCACATACTGTACACGTACAGAGGGACAGAAGAACAATTGGAACCAGACCGATCAATATCTGAGGCGTCCGTCAGCTAGGAGAGGTGGGCAGTAGGACGACAGTGAGCAGGTTCGGCCGGGCGGGCCTGGCTTCCCTACCGCTGCCCTCCTCCCCGCTCAGGTCTCCCGAAGCGTCTACAGCCGGGCGGCGAGAGTTGAGAACACGTACCCGCAAACTCTAGGCCTTTCCTGGGTTTCCCCTTACCAACTTGGCGCGGCTCCCCGCCCTCGAACCCACGCCCCCCCGGCGCGCGCATGCGCAGAAAGTCCCCGAGACGTCACCTCTCTCCGGAAGTCTCCAAAGTCATCGGCGCAGGGGCCGCCGGGAAAATACCGCTGGGCCTGTGCAAAGCTGAGGCGGGATCGCTGCGGCCCGGATAATTTAGCTTGCCGTCCGGAAGGTCCCAGAGTGGAGAGCCGGAGAAGGCGGCCGCGCTTGGACCTGCAGACGCCGGCCTTCCACTGCGGAGCCCATCCGCTGCTTCTCCGCTCCCGCTTCCGGCAGGCGTCGTGAGCGAGTGCGCCTGCGCGCCGCTCAGTCCGCGCGCCTCGCCGCTGACCGCGCACCGGGCAGCCCGACGGTTCTGGTGTTGCAGGCGACTCGCAACTCAGATCGGCTGCGTACCAGCAAGCAGCATGTCGCGGAGGCGGCACAGCTACGAGAACGATGGTAAGTGCTCTCGGCCTGGCCACCGCGCCCCACTGAGAGCTGAGGCCGGGCTGCCTTCAGTCTCCAGGGAACAGATAGGAGTCCTTTCTCCCCGGGAGGGTTTGGAGAGCCCCAAAGGGAGGCTGCTGGCTCGGGTGTGGATAGTGGCTTCGGGAAAGCGACGGCCTCCCTGCTGCCCCAGCTCCTTTAGTCATGGGGAATGAAGGCCTGGTGAACCCCGTGGGCAAACCCGACCTGGGGTCCCGCGCCACGGAAGACTTAAATCCTCACTACTGATCATGGAAACGCACGTGTGTCTTCTGCTGCCTCTTAGGGTCAGTTAGTGGCGGGGATCTAGTGGACCAGTGTTTTCGTTTTAACCCTCCAGGGTGCACTTGGAAAGGAACCTGGGAAGAGAGGAAAAGAACAAAGCTTTGACAGTGGTCGGATGTATTGCAATCTGAGCCCTACTCCTCTACCTGCCACCCGCTGATTTCCCTCTTTTAGGGTTCATGGAAAGAATACCAACACCCCAGAAGTCACTAATAAACAGACACGTGCTGTTTTGTTGGATTGACTTTAAACATATTTCTCTGTATAAGAAAGTGCAGGAAAACTAACCCGAGCAGATTAGTAATTCTCATGTCAGTTTTGATAGTCGCCGGCAAGGAGGTCATTGTGTTGCCATAAATTTTGTTGCCAAGCTCAATTTTGCACCATTATTGCCTTTCAAGGACACAACCATACACAAAAGTGAAACTTGGAGCTGTTGGTATTTTGGTGAATTCCTCTTCGAAATGTGTGTTAGGTCCAAAGGGTTAAGACAAGAAAAAAGGTGAGGGTTTAGGTTCAAAGCTCGACATCTACTATTTACTATGCGATCTTGTCAGGGTCATATGACTTCCTTAAACCTGAATGTGGACCGTGGATAATACTAAGCCGTTTGGTTTCTACAGGGGGCTAAATGAGATACTGTGCTCACCAGTAGTTCATGATGATGTTTATTTTATCAACTGTAAAGGTCTCAGAGGTGATACACGCAGATAAATGATAACACCATTAAGAAAAAAGCCCCCCCCCCAAGTTTAAATGGGTTAGCTTTCTCCCTTGGAATGTTAAGACAAACAAGTGAATCACACACATAGTGGACCCCCAAGTTTCTGCAAGGCAGTACCTGAGAGAATATCCTAATACATCAGAACAAGTTGGCGCTCTCCACCCTATCTGCATAGCTGCTCTGTATGCTTGGTTTTTTGTTTTTTTACATGATGGCTTCTTGTGTAATGTACAGAACACAGGAAATAGAGCTTTTTCTCTGCTTTGTATTTGACTAGTGGACTAATCTGCTTTGGATCAGAGAATTTGTCCTTAGTTCTTCCCATTCTTTCTCTCACTTCCAGGGTACCCCTAATGTGAGGTTGGCACTGGAGAATTAGACTATAAATATGTAGAAATCCTCTTTTGGTTTGGTTTAGGAGGCTTGCAAATTTTTTATTGTAATTGGCTTTTTTACCCCAGCTAGCAGCTGAATCATTTTCCCTGTTGGGTCTGGCTACAGAAACCTTAGAGAATAATTAGAACAAAGTGCCATAAAATTAAGCATTTGTTAACCAAAATTCAGTATAGCAAATCACTTAGTGGTAGAGAGGCTGTTTATAGTTCCTCCAATTGTAGACATATGGAAATATACTTTACTAGAGTTAAATAATCAGTTTAGTGATCTAAATAAAAAATTTTGCTGCTTTTTAGTGAAGTGTCTACAATTTAAAAAAAAATATAGAGACAGCTGTTTTAGAGGTGGCTAGGAATTTTAAAGGAATAAAAGGTAACTAGACCTAAGCATTTCTGACTGTTTTCAGTTCTACTCTGATGTTCCTTATTCTGGGCTGTGTGTAGTTGGCCTTCTGCATCTTCATTCTCTCCATTCTTAAATTCAGAGATGTGGTTACAAAATACTTGAAAGGTGTCAGTACTGAACCTGAAGTTAATATTTCCTTGTTATTTCCTAAGTGATACAATGTCACAACTATGTATATAACACTTATATTAGGTATTATATGATATGTAGAGATAATGTAAAGTATCAGAATATTCACAGACCGTGGGCAAATACCAACACCATTTTATATAAGGGACTTGAGCATCATTAAGTTTTGACATCTGAGTTGGAGCCCTGTGGATACTAAAAACAGCTATATAATATAATCAGGACTTGCTAAACAATTTCCTAGCTTCTGTACTTGCAGTCCAAGTAGGAGTCAGTAAAACAGTGGAGGTTCCCTCCCCTGTATTAAGACAAAACCTACAGCAGTATAGTGTAATTCATTACATGGTCACAGGGTTGTGGAGAGTAAAGTGAGGTAAAGGGTATAGAGACCAAAGTGAGAGAAACTGGTCAGGGAAGACCTCCTTGCAGATGGCCTATGACTTCAATGATGTGAGGATAAGCCATGTGGATGTTTGGAGGAAGCAGAGGTCCAAAGGAAACCATGAGTTAAGGTTAGAGCATTTCTGTCATGTTAAAGAACAGACAGCAAGGAAGTCATTGTTGGTAGAAGAGAGAAAGTAAGGGTAGAAGTTATGAGACGGAAGACCAGGGAGTTTAGATGAGGCTCTCACCTTACTGGGCCACTTTAAACATTTCTGTTAGAACTATACTATTGGGGATTCACAGAGCTACTACAAGGTAGCTAGCTAATCAGTGAAGTTCCTGTAGTTTATTTAGAGTCACAGAAAGGGCTATTGTAAATGGAAAGTACCAAATTCTAACTCACTCTTAGACTCTTTATTTTTGAGACAGGGTCTCTATGTGGCTATCTATGTATGTAATCCTGGCTGTCTAAAACTATGCAATTCAGACTGGAACTACTATTACTATGTCCTGGCTATATAGATACCACTGATTTCCCCTGCCTACCCCCAAGGGGAATATCGTGCCTGGCAGTCTTAGATTCCTTAACAGTATCTCTGAACCTCTTCAATTAATGTTGCATATACATTTTATCAGTGTTAAGTATACTGTTTTATTGTTAAGAAGGAATTTAGATTGTTCAGAATCTTAGTCAAAAGTCCAAATAGCCTATTCTACTTCCACTTAGGTCTTTATATTTTACTGTGACTGATGGTTTTAAACTTAATTTTATGAAAAGTTTGTTATACTTAGAGACAGTATACTTTTTTTCAGAGGTGATATTTTTCCCCTTTTTAAATTTTTGTTTTAAGTTTGTAGAGTCAAAGTTACTTTTTTCTTTTATGGTGTTTTTTGTCTACTTTGTTGATCTAAATTACACATCTGATTCTAATAAGGGTTTAGGAAATAGTACAATGTATCCTTGTAACATTAGGTTCCTATTGCAGGGAGAAAATTTTTTGGTGTCTTGTTTGTTTGTTTGTTCTGTTCTAGTGTCTGTTTTCCACCCACCCACCTCCACTGGCTTCAAGAGATTTGCCTGCCTTTGCTGCCAAAGTGCTGGGATTAAAGGCATGCACCACCATGCCTGGCTATTATTTGGTGTCTTAAGAGCCTTTAGAGAGGTTATTAACATAAAGACCTCTTCTCTGCATTACCAAGTGTATGTAGCAATATGTAACTTTGACATATATTGTAAAACTTACATAGTAATGTTTTAAAGCCTTTTCTGGATTATGGTGTCAATGTAAACTTGTTTTTCCTTTATTGTTTAGGGTATGAAAGCATTCAGCTAATTCCCCAAAGAGTGTCTAAAATATCTAACAAGGTGGTTTTCAACCTTCCTAGTGCTGTGACCCTTTAATACAGTTCCTCATGTTGTGGTGATCCTAATCATAAAATTATTTCATTGCCACTTCATAACTGTACTGTTGCTATTGTTGTGAATCATGTAAATATCTGATCTGCAGGCTATCTGATCTGCAACCCTGTGAAGAGTCATTTGACCCCCAAAGGAGTTGCAACCCATAGATTGGGAACTACTACTCTAAGATATCTATCTTTTTCTTACTCCAGCTGATTTTTTTTTTTTTTGAGAAAAGGTCTAAAAAATAAACAACAACAATAAAAAGCAAACCTTGAATTCAGGCTAGTCGATCAAGGAGCTCTAGGGATCTGCCTGTTTCCATGTTCTTTGCCACCTCTAGGTTACAGGCAGCTGTTACTGCTCAGGCAGGTTCTCATGGTTGCTCAGTGGGCACTTTACCCAGTGAGTCACCCCACTCCCTGAACCGTATGGATGTTGTCTATGTATATGCACATGGTGCATGTGTGCCATGCAGAGGCATTGTGTGTCCTTCTGTCACTCTCTGCCATATTAGACTGAACATGTGACTCACCATTTTGGTTAACCAGCAAGCTTCAACAGTCCTCATGTCTATACCTCCCATAGTAATGGGGTTGGGGGCTGTATGGCTGTACTGACTTTTTTTGTTTTTTTTTTTAAGAGAGGGTGTTCTAGTTAAGGTTTTTATATCTGTGATAAAACAACATGACCAAAGCAACTTGGGGAGAAAAGAGTTTATTTCCGCTTACACTTCCAGGTCCATCATTGAGGGAAGTTAGGGCAGGAACCTGGAAGCAGGAGCTGATGCAGAGCCCATGGAGTAATACTGCTTATTGCCTTGCTCCTCTGATTTGCTCAGCCTGCTTTCTTCTAGAACCCAGGAGCACCCGCCCAAGGATGGCACCACCCACAATAGGTTGGGCCCTCTCCCACTAATTAAAAAAAACCGACCTACAGGCTTGCCTACAGCCTGATCTTACTGAGGTTCACTTGGTGCTCCCTTCTCTCAAATGACTAGCCTGTGTCAAGTTGACATAAGATTAGCTAGCACAGGGTCTTACTATTTTGCCCTGCCTGTCCTGGAACTCTATATGTGACCTCTAGCTCACAGTGGTTCATCCTCCTCTGCCTCCCTGCTACCAAGCAGTGCTGGCTTTGTGGTGTGTGTTCTAGGGATTGGACTTAGCTCTTCATGCTTGTGCAGCAAGTATTCTTACCCACCAAGCCGTCTCTCTGCTACCCCCCTCCCCTCAAAAAAATAAAGTATTCTTAATGGAGATACTGTATTCTGCTTCTGTGCTCTCACCCAGGCTCTCTGCTCAGTTCAGTGTCTTGTGACTGCCCATGTGTTCAGATTGTAATCTGTAGCAGTAATAGCTGTACTTCATCTTCTCTCAAGTGTCTTTGAGTACTTTCTGCAACTACATTTCTCCAAATAAACCTTTGCTGAATGGCCACAGTGACACGGAGGTTTACAATTGAGAGGTGTGACTCTGTGCCTGTATTTTCTCATTTTCTTTAGACAGCCTGCTTGTCTCCCTGAAGCAGTGTTTTCTGTGTGTAAGACTTACAAGAAAACCTGGAAGGGTCATTTTGAAGACAGGGATGGTTGCGAACTGGGACAGGTTAACATATAATTAGGAGAGCTTTGGAGATAGGATGAAGGATTAGTATAGTAAATGACCTTCACCTAAATCTGATTCTGACTAATAATGAAGAACATGGTGTATGCATTATGCATTCTGGAGTAGTTTCTCAGCATCAGTACTGTTGATGTTTAGAGTCATATTTTAAATACAGAATTTCCAAAGGATTCAACTTGGTTTTGCATTCCTATTTCACCAGTTTACATAGTAGTTCAGTTACATCATCAAATTAACAAGTACTGTTGACACCCTCAGGTTTAGGAAACAACAACTGAGGGTCAGTAAACAGGCTGCAAGAGCAGTAGCAGCAGTATTCAGATTATCACTGTTTTGTATGTTGGTGCTGTTGCAGTGTATTCACAGAAATGGACATAGCTCCTTGGACACTTTATTTAACTGAGATCTACCTGCTAGCATTGTTGTTTATAGTGATCTTAATGATAGAGACTGGGATGAGGAGTTGGAAAGATGGCTTAGCAGTTAAGAGCCCTAGCTATTCTCTAGAACCCAGGTTTAATTCCCAGCTCTCAGACTGTGTCTCACAGATGTCCATATCTCTAGTTACAGGGCACCTGGTGTCTTCTTCTGATCTCCATGAGCTCCAGACATACAAGTGATAAACAGTCATACATGTAGCCAAACATCCATACACAAAAAGTAATAAAAAATTATATTACATATATATATGTGCGTTTGTGTGTGTGTGTCTGTGTCTGTGTGTGTTTGTGTCTGTGTGTGTTTACATATATAGAGAGAGGCAGGGAGAGAGACTGGGGTCTGGAGAGATGGCTCAACAGTTAAAAGCCTTTGAGAGCTGGGATTGGGTCTCAGCGTGCTCAGAAGCCCAGCTACAAGGTAGAGTGGAGACAGGAATTATCACTAGGACAGGCTGGCTTCCAACCTAGCTAAAGAAAAGTAAGTTCAGGGAGAGACCATGCCTTGAAGGATGGAAGAGGATACTCAATGCCCACTGCTGGCTTTAGTGTGAGTGTACCGGCACAGGGACCTGCACACATGTGTACGTTCACCCACATGTGCACAAACAAATCTTTAAAGGATGTGGGATAGAAGTTCTCCAGGTACCTAGCCTAGTTAAAACAGGTTGGTTTTGAGCTACTCTAAAAAATACAATCTAATAACAAAGAGATTAAAGACTATAAAGGTGGCAAAAACTTGGATAGTAGATTCATCATGTAATGTTGACTTTTTTTGTTAATGTTGCGAAATAGGTGGACAACCTCACAAAAGGAGGAAGACATCTGATGCAAATGAAACTGAAGATCATTTGGAATCTTTAATATGCAAAGTAGGGGAAAAGGTATGCACCAAGCCCGGGGGTTAAGGTCGTGATTAATTTCTGAAGTTATGCCAGGTAATGTAGGTTACAATGTAATACTTGTATTATTGCACATCTGTATCTCAAAGTGAAAGTGTTTTGGAACTTCTGGGATTCAGATCATTAAATTTTTCAGTAAGTAATTTTTATTAGATAAGTCTTAAACAGACCTGGGGGATAGTCCTCTCAGTATAGCTGACCTGAAGCAGACTGATGCCTGAGACAGTGGTGGATTGTTATTGAGAAACATAATGCAGCCCATGCTGTCCTCCCCCTTGGAAGAGTCCGCTGACTTTCTGTAGAACAGTAACTGTTGGAATTGATGCTGAGGGAATTGTCCACAAAACTGTCATCAGTCCTTGCTTTCTTCCTACGGAATTATAGTGCCTTATAGGAGACCTTAATGTCTTTATGGTCATCCCAGAGTTTTAATTCACAGATTGCTTGAGTGCTAACTGATAATAATGATGTCTTCTGCAGAGTGCCTGCTCTTTAGAAAGCAATCTTGAAAGCCTGGCTGGTGTTTTAGAAGCTGATCTTCCTAACTACAAGAGCAAGATCTTAAGGCTCCTTTGTACAGTGTATGTATGTAAAAGATTTGTGGATCCAGGTGATGATGTATCATCTACTCTTGTGTGCTTTGGGGAATGTTCAGAGGATGCGCTCATGTTAGTCACTGGCTGTCCTTCTGTCCTGAAACCCATACTCATGAAATGTTCAACTTTACCCTTTGCTGAACTTAGTTTTTTAAAGGAATAAATAGGAGGAAAATGAAGTGTTTTCCTTATGTTTTGTTTCTTAGAATTTTAAAATCATTGAAGTTGATTTTTTTTTCCCCTCTCCCTCTCGCTCTGGTCCCCGCTCACTCCGAGCCTGAATTTAAATTATTACTCTGAAAATAGATGAGAAAGTAGATGTCTTATTTAGAGATCCTTTTTCCTCCACCAAGAAATTCATCACATTTAGAAGTTTAAAATAGAGTTTAGCTGTGTGTGTGTGTGTGTGTGTGTGTGTGTACACGTGTGTGCGTGCTCGTGCGCTATTAGTAGGACCAAATATATTGGAAACCTTCTAAGTCAAGTGGGTGGCCTCTCTTGAGGGCTGGAGATGCTCTTGAAGCTTTTAATGGCATAATTGTCCTTGACCCTGTAGTTAACCATTTCAGGAATTTTTTAAATAATGGCTAATTTTAAAGTTTTATTTTTTTGTGTATGAGTATTTTATTCCTCTGTCTATGGAAGTCAGAAGAAGGCATTAGATGCCCTGGACCTGGAGTTATGGGCAGTTATGAGCCCATAACTCACCATGTGGGTGCTGAGAATCCACCATGAGTCCTCATCAAAAACAGGTGCTCTTAACTGCTGAGCTCTCAGAACCCATAGATAAATTCTGCTTGCAGAGGAATCCAGTCAGCTCAGAGAAATGTATATCTAGACTAAGAAACTATGAAAATGATCATTTTAGTCTAATTATCCATACAGTGCTGAGGGAATTGTCCACAAAACTGTCATCAGTTCTTGCTTTCTTCCTACGGAATTATAGTGCCTTATAGGAGACCTTAATGTCTTTATGGTCATCCCAGAGTTTTAATTCACAGATTGCATGTATTTGATACATATGTATTGTTTTGATAGTATGCATTACAGAATTGTTATGCTGGCGAAGCTGTTGGAAGCCATGCTTACTTGTGTAAGGCTGGGATGGTATTGATTAGCAGTGCCATTTAAATCTTTTTACTTGGAGAAAGCTTTAGGGACCATGATGTACTTTCAATACAAGTAGTTTTTGAGCTCCTTAATCCTCCCCTGTACCCAGCAAGATACCTTAGGAGAGCAATATAAGAGAATTAATTCTCCACAGAGTTACCATTAGTACTTACTTGCTTTCTTTTTACACTATATCTAAAGGCTTCATTTTGTGTGTATGTGCATGTGTGGGTGCACATGTGCTGCAGCATGTGTGGAGGTCAGAGAACGACTTGGAAGAATCCGTTCTCTCAAACTCAGATTGGCCAAGAAGAGTTTTAACCCGCTCAGCCATCTACCCGTCCTCAGCATGTTCTCAACTTGATTAGCATGCCGTGTTGTAAGGAACTTGGTTGAAACTCATTTTAGTTCTTCATTTTTTTATAAGCAATCCAATAATGTTTCTCCAAGAGGAATTCTGGTCCCAGGGTGTTTGGCTAGCTAAGTTTAGAAGCTCTGAATGCTCTGTTCCCCTTAATGATTCTGCATTAAAGAATCTCGTTTCATGGAACACTTCAGAGATTCCCATAGAAACCATCTTCTATGGGATTGCTACTCACTTCCACTCCGCACATTTAAAGGAAAACTGCTCTAGCACAAGCTGCGTTAATTTTGGTGTGATAGCTTCACAAGTAACTATTCCTTAACTCTTGGATTAACTAACGTGAAAAATATCTGTATCTGCACACTCTTCAGTGATACGTATGTCTTTTCAGAAGTCATTTTCAAAACATAGTTTAAAAAAAATTTGTTCCAGAGTTATTTAATGTTAAAAGCTTCATGTACTATTCAACAGCTTAATATAAAACCTTTGTTTTGGGGTTGTTTTGTACGGGTTCTCAAATCAGTGCACGTCTGTTACCTGAGAAGTTAACAATTTATACAACATTAGTTGGACTGCTGAATGCCAGAAATTACAACTTTGGAGGAGAATTTGTAGAAGCTATGATTCGTCAACTTAAAGAATCACTAAAAGCAAATAACTATAATGAAGCTGTATATTTGGTAAGTTTTATGTGTGTATAATATATTATATGTATAGTTTATAATATATTATAAATTAGTATTGAAGTGAAGGAAAGAAGCTACTTCAAGTCCTGAAATTCCTGTTATTTATACCTTTTCTGTAAGATCACCAGCTCATTCATAGGGCCCACTGTCTACTGGGTAAGTTGTCTAGAAATCTGACAGTAACTTTTAGCTTTTCTTTGCTTCCTTTTTTTATGTCTCTAACCTCTCTAAGTCCTATCTCCCAAATCCCTTCTAGCACAGCTTGTAACTTTTTTTGGTGTTCTTAGCTGCCTCCTTACTTGATGGTTTCCATCTACTCTGCCTTTGAATCTGTCTTCAATAATAGCAGCAGTATAGCCTCTGTATAACTAGGCTCTGCTCATGTTGGCTACCGGTTTAAAGCTTCATTTCCTTCCTGTGTTTTTATAGTGGGTGGTTTTAAAATTCTAATACACAAAATGATTCATTGGGCCACAGAGAGTAAGTATTAAAACCTTAGAACTTTTTTTTTAACAGTTTCATGTATGTATATAAGATATTCTGGTCCCATTGGTCCCCATTATCTCTTCCCCACCTCTCTTGCTGTACCCTTTTAGCCGCCTTGATGTCTTTTTGCACATGGGTGACTTCCTGAGTTTAATTAGGGTTGCTTGCATACAGGTGTGGGAAGTCATTTACTGGAGCATGGGCACCTTAGTAGTGGCTACACAACTGAAGAAAATACCTTCTTCCCCAGAAACTGTTAACTGTTGTGGTAAATATTTAATATTAATCGGGGGTTTCTACACTGCCTTAAGTCATTCAGTTCCCAGATAAAAGACATTTATAATAAGCCTTAACAGCATTAGAGCTGGGCAGATATCAGTCCTGTATAACTATTTTGTCTACTACCCTGTCAGTAACTAGGAGTTATAATTTCCCTGTTCTGCCTGGGCCATTCTTATTCTAATTGGCCAGCCCTCATGGCCCCCTGACATCTTCTCCCTTCTCTTCACCTCTCTCTCCCTCCCTCATGGTCTCTGCCTCAGACCCCAAGCCCAGAACCCAAACCCCACCTACTTCTCTTCTGCCCAGTTACAGGCATCTTTATTGACCAATCAGGGATAACTTGTGGGGCAAGGTTACATAGCATCTCTTGGTTAAGTGAAAATCTCCTTGTTCCTGAAGCAACCAAGGCTGGTATTCAGCACTGCAATACATAACAGACCAAACCTCAACAGTTAACTGTCCATAGCTCCTCAAGAAACGGTGAGGCCTTGTGAGCGCCTTCCGAAAGTTGACCTGCTCAGTCTTGTGTAAGTTTTGTATAACTGCTGTAAGGTTGTTATATAGGATTAAAGGCTTGGTCTTTCATAATTGCCCCAGTAGGATTGCGTTCTCTTGTCCCCTGTAACCCTGAAGCTATATAAATATATTTGCACAGCTTTCTGCCAAGAATGCCTTCCCTGCTCCCCCTGAGAGCTTTACTCACCCTTTATATCTTTGCCTGTTGTCTCCCAAGGGCACTTTTTAAATTTCCTTTTAGTGCAGGTGTTTGTTTAGATTATGTTTGTCTCAGGTATGCTGAACAGTGCCTGATAACTGTTTACTTAACCTGGCACACACTGGACCCCCGCCTCCGACAAATCTCTTACTTGAAACTTCCATTTCTATATTTCAGCAAAAAATATTCCTAATTAAATAGAAAGACCAACCTACTTCAGTAGACTGGAGCACCTAGAATATTTGAATGTCTGGGTGCTTACTGTAGCATGGCCTGGTATGCTACTCTACAGTAAGTAACTGAATGAACATGAGCTGTCCTCCACCGCAATGTGCTTATGGGCACTGAAATTTGAATTCATGTCATTTTGTGTAAACATTGTTTTAACCCTTAAATTTAAAGACTTCTTAGCTGACAGGTTACACAAACAAAAAAGATAATAAGCTAAATATAAGCCATGGGTTTTAGTTTTGTAGACCGATAAAGGTTGTTTATTTTGTAACTCTTATGAAGGACTGTTAGGTTTAATGCAGATATCATTTACCCTCGCAGGTTCGTTTTCTGTCTGATCTTGTGAATTGTCACGTGATTGCTGCCCCGTCTATGGTTGCTATGTTTGAGAATTTTGTGAGTGTAACTCAGGAAGAGGACGTGCCTCAAGTAAGCACCCTTTATATTGACTCTTTTCTGGGCAACGCTGTTACTGGAGTATTTGTTTTT
Organism: Tokudaia tokunoshimensis; assembly: GCA_036184795.1. Taxonomy (NCBI): domain Eukaryota; kingdom Metazoa; phylum Chordata; class Mammalia; order Rodentia; family Muridae; genus Tokudaia; species Tokudaia tokunoshimensis. The sequence goes on from BTHU01000005.1 coordinate 33,372,611, forward strand.
GTTTTCCCCACTGATAACAGCAGTAAACAAAATACAATAATATATTATCACACTGTAATGCTTAATATCTGAAGGGCAAGTCAGCTGGCTTACTGGTGGGTTCTCTTGATATCTTTGTGTTAATTCAAATGATTAGGAATATATATGGCCAACCAAATAATACTCATAGAGGCACCCATGGCTCAGGCCGCATATGTGGTACAGGATGGCCTTGTACAGGATGGCCTTGTTGGACATCAGTGGGAAGAGAGGCCCTTGGGCCTGAGGGTGTTCAATGCCCCAGTGTAGGGGAATGCTGGGGAGGGAGGCAAGACGGGAGTGGGTGGGTGGGTGGGGGAACATCCTCATAGAGACAGGGGGAAGGGGAAGGGGAGACCTGGAAAGCGGAAAACATTTGAAATGTAAATAAAGAAATATCCAATTTAAAAAAATATATATATGTGTGTATTTGGAAATTCTGTGGGTTAGCCAGATGTTTTATTTAAGCCCTATTGAAAAGCCTTCACAGCTCTAGGAGGAGCTGTGTAGCTCAGTTATAGAATGCTTGCCTACCATCTAACCATGGAAAGAAAGAACAATAAATAAATAAACAAACAAACTAGCTTTTTTTTTTTAATTACCCTTTTACACTTGTTCAGGTGCGACGGGATTGGTATGTGTACGCGTTTCTGTCATCCTTGCCCTGGGTTGGAAAGGAGTTGTATGAAAAGAAAGATGCAGAAATGGACCGAATCTTCTCTAGCACTGAAAGCTATCTCAAGTAAGGCCATCGCTTTCGTGCACTTCTTTGTTTGCATAAAGATATCCTACTGATGCAATAGTGCCTTAAGTTCTCTGTTAGCAATAACACCATTTCAGTTCCACTTTTAAAAAACAAAACAGAACCATAAAGTTACAGAAAATGTTCATTTAATTTCTTCTGCTGCCATAACTCACTAAGACCTCAGTACTTTGTTAGTGCAACAAGTTGATAATGAGTCTTTTAAGCTGTTTTCATATGGTCGTGAAATGCTGGAACACGGCTGTGTAACAGCTCCTCTAGGGTTCTAGTGTTCGTAAACTGAGAGTCACCTGTGGCTTAAAATTACCCCTCTAATCAGGCTACTGAGCTGACTGGAAGAAGTTCAGACATGTTACTAATGTATTCTGAATAGGAGCACTGCCCTGGCACTGAGTTTTATTTCATATGTGTTAATTCTCAGCCAAGCCCCTCCGGAGGCCAGTGTAAAACCATGCTTTATTTTATAGGTACAGTCATATAATGGGCCTTGTTAGCAGACATCCCTGATTACCTCACAACATAATGACAGTGACCGATCGCGTGCTCCTTCAGCTTTCACAGATTGACTTTTGTCAAATGAACATGGCATCTAAAGACTTTTTTACATACCTGTGTGCATGCAAATGTGTGTGTATATATGTGAGTGTGGAAATATATGCTTGATTTTATACAAATGTCAATCTAGCGTGTATACTTATTTCCATGTATATACACTTTTTACATGCTTTTTTCTTTGAAATTGTTATGTAAAAGGACATGGTTCCATCTAATTGGTTTTATTCTTTTTTTTGAAATAGGACATAATTTCTCTTCATTAGTCCACACTCTGGATATTTAGCCTGTGCAGGTTCCTGGTACTATAAACAAGATCGGAATATTCTTATGTGTATGTGTGCATATATATTTGCAGCTGTATTTATGGAGATATGAATTCATAGAAATGACATTGTTGGGTAAAGATTCAGAACAGTTGAGATTTTGACAGATCTAGTCAGATTGTCTTCCAGAGACATACTGTTCCAGAATCGAGGTTGTATTTGAGATACATTATATCCTGATGATATGTAGACCATCAGGATTACATTATATTAATATCAAAATGTTAATCTGCTGATTTGATAGGAAGAAATGTTTTTCATTTCTTTAGTTAATCATGAGAACCATTGAAATTCTTTTATATTTTAAATCCTAAGTGTAGATGTTCCTTTTTATCTTTAGAAGACGGCAGAAGACTCATGTGCCCATGTTACAAGTGTGGACTGCCGATAAACCGCACCCACAAGAAGAGGTGAGTTGATCTCTGTCTCCGTCGATCTCCGTCTGTGTTGTAATGTAAACACAGCCTTGTGTAGCATGCTTAAACCGAGTCAGTGGGATGGCTCGTTGGTTGAAGTTGCCGCCACCAACCTAGCACCCACACCGTGGAACTGGTTCCTACAGGTTGTCCTCTGACCTTGTTAGTGCTCTGTGGATCATGTGCTGCACACACTAGTAAAACTACAGTCCTAGAAAATGTTCAGACTGTTGCACTTGTACTTCTTAGCTAGGTTCCTGAATATTTCAGTGAGGAATTCATCTCCTCAGAGTCTGAAGCCTGAGGGGCTCTTTAGTAGTTGTTAGAATGTAATCGAAACAGCCCCTTGCTTTTTAGAATACCAGTTTTCACAGACTTGACAAGTTTTATATCTAAATACTCAATTTTAAAAAATAGCAGAAGTAACAACTCCAAATGTGCTTCTGAAAACAAACTGCTTCAGTAGAAATGGAGAGTGAGCCTGCTCAGTAGGGGGGACAGCCTGAGAGAGAGCTGAGGACTGCAGGAGAGTGAGCCTGCTCAGTAGGGGGGACTGCCTGAGAGAGAGCTGAAGACTGCAGGAGAGTGAGCCTGCTCAGTAGGGGGGACTGCCTGAGAGAGAGCTGAAGACTGCAGGAGAGTGAGCCTGCTCAGTAGGGGGGACGGCCTGAGAGAGAGCTGAAGACTGCAGGAGAGTGAGCCTGCTCAGTAGGGGGGACGGCCTGAGAGAGAGCTGAGGACTGCAGGAGAGTGAGCCTGCTCAGTAGGGGGGACAGCCTGAGAGAGAGCTGAGGACTGCAGGAGAGTGAGCCTGCTCAGTAGGGGGGACAGCCTGAGAGAGAGCTGAGGACTGCAGGAGAGTGAGCCTGCTCAGTAGGGGGGACTGCCTGAGAGAGAGCTGAGGACTGCAGGAGAGTGAGCCTGCTCAGTAGGGGAGGACTGCCTGAGAGAGAGCTGAGGACTGCAGGAGAGTGAGCCTGCTCAGTAGGGGAGGACTGCCTGAGAGAGAGCTGAAGACTGCAGGAGAGTGAGCCTGCTCAGTAGGGGGGACAGCCTGAGAGAGAGCTGAGGACTGCAGGAGAGTGAGCCTGCTCAGTAGGGGGGACTGCCTGAGAGAGAGCTGGGGACTGCAGGAGAGTGAGCCTGCTCAGTAGGGGGGACTGCCTGAGAGAGAGCTGAGGACTGCAGGAGAGTGAGCCTGCTCAGTAGGGGGGACTGCCTGAGAGAGAGCTGAGGACTGCAGGAGAGTGAGCCTGCTCAGTAGGGGAGGACTGCCTGAGAGAGAGCTGAGGACTGCAGGAGAGTGAGCCTGCTCAGTAGGGGAGACTGCCTGAGAGAGAGCTGAGGACTGCAGGAGAGTGAGCCTGCTCAGTAGGGGGGACAGCCTGAGAGAGACCTGGGGACTGCAGGAGAGTGAGCCTGCTCAGTAGGGGGGACTGCCTGAGAGAGAGCTGAAGACTGCAGGAGAGTGAGCCTGCTCAGTAGGGGGGACTGCCTGAGAGAGACCTGGGGACTGCAGGAGAGTGAGCCTGCTCAGTAGGGGAGGACTGCCTGAGAGAGAGCTGAGGACTGCAGGAGAGTGAGCCTGCTCAGTAGGGGAGGACTGCCTGAGAGAGACCTGGGGACTACAGGAGAGTGAGCCTGCTCAGTAGGGGAGGACTGCCTGAGAGAGAGCTGAGGACTGCAGGAGAGTGAACCTGCTCAGTAGGGGAGGACTGCCTGAGAGAGACCTGGGGACTGCAGGAGAGTGAGCCTGCTCAGTAGGGGAGGACTGCCTGAGAGAGCTGAGGACTGCAGGAGAGTGAGCCTGCTCAGTAGGGGAGGACTGCCTGAGAGAGACCTGGGGACTGCAGGAGAGTGAGCCTGCTCAGTAGGGGGGACTGCCTGAGAGAGAGCTGAGGACTGCAGGAGAGTGAGCCTGCTCAGTAGGGGAGGACTGCCTGAGAGAGAGCTGAGGACTGCAGGAGAGTGAGCCTGCTCAGTAGGGGAGGACTGCCTGAGAGAGAGCTGAGGACTGCAGGAGAGTGAGCCTGCTCAGTAGGGGAGGACTGCCTGAGAGAGACCTGGGGACTGCAGGAGAGTGAGCCTGCTCAGTAGGGGAGGACTGCCTGAGAGAGAGCTGAGGACTGCAGGAGAGTGAGCCTGCTCAGTAGGGGAGGACTGCCTGAGAGAGAGCTGAGGACTGCAGGAGAGTGAGCCTGCTCAGTAGGGAGGACGGCCTGAGAGAGAGCTGAGGACTGCAGGAGAGTGAGCCTGCTCAGTAGGGGAGGACTGCCTGAGAGAGAGCTGAGGACTGCAGGAGAGTGAGCCTGCTCAGTAGGGGAGGACGGCCTGAGAGAGACCTGGGGACTGCAGGAGAGTGAGCCTGCTCAGTAGGGGGGACGGCCTGAGAGAGAGAGCTGAGGACTGCAGGAGAGTGAGCCTGCTCAGTAGGGAGGACTGCCTGAGAGAGAGCTGAGGACTGCAGGAGAGTGAGCCTGCTCAGTAGGGGGGATGGCCTGAGAGAGAGCTGAGGACTGCAGGAGAGTGAGCCTGCTCAGTAGGGAGGACTGCCTGAGAGAGAGCTGAGGACTGCAGGAGAGTGAGCCTGCTCAGTAGGGAGGACGGCCTGAGAGAGAGCTGAGGACTGCAGGAGAGTGAGCCTGCTCAGTAGGGAGGACTGCCTGAGAGAGAGCTGAGGACTGCAGGAGAGTGAGCCTGCTCAGTAGGGAGGACGGCCTGAGAGGGAACTGAGGACTGCAGGAGAGTGAACCTGCTCAGTAGGGGGGACGGCCTGAGAGAGAGCAGCACCTGACAGGAGTTGTCCTCTGACCACATGTGACTTTGTGGCAAGTGTGAGCACATTAGTGTAGTTTTAAAATTTTAAATGAAAACAGAAACTTAATGCCATTTTTTACTACTGTATGAAATACTAAACTAGTTCACTTTGTTGTGCATTTTAGAGGATAGACTTTTCTGTTATTTTTGGCCAAGATTTATCAATTAAATATTATAATCTCTTCTTAGTATTTAGATTGCCTGTGGGCCCAGATTCAGAAATTGAAGAAGGACCGGTGGCAGGAAAGGCACATCCTGAGACCCTACCTTGCCTTCGACAGCATCCTCTGTGAAGCACTGCAGCACAACCTGCCTCCGCTCACACCGCCGCCTCACACCGAGGACTCGGTGTACCCCATGCCCAGGGTCATCTTCAGGATGTTTGACTACACAGATGACCCAGAGGTACGTGAGTGGCTGAGATCTCCAGGGAGGGCCTGGCTTGAAGCTGTGCTTGTGACTTAGTTTCCTTTGACTGATATTTTGGGACAGGCTTTCTCTCTCTGGAGCCCAGATTGGCTCCGAGTAACATAAGAAGATCGAAAATCAATTTAATGTTTTAATTCAGCAAACTATATCACCTTGATATGCAAAAACTTTTGTTTTACTCATATAAATAAGAAATACAGCGTAGTTTATCAGTCCAGAGGGTAAGTTGGGAGCCAAGTTAGATAGCATTTTCATGCAAATACTACCTGGGCCCACAAGGGTGTAATTTACTTCTTTTGCCTGGGTTCCCAAGGAATAATAATAGTACGAATCTCTAGGCAGATTAAATTATTATCACATGTAAAATACCTTGAACAATGATGAGTGCTCAGTTTTAGCTGTTAGGGTAGGGGTGTGTTGTGTGCATGGGTGGCCAGAGGTTGACTCCAGCTGCCATGCATTGCTCTTCTCCTTTGGGAGGTGGGGGTGGGGTGGAGGGTTGGCAAGGTCTCTCAAGGCTATACTGGATGACCACTAAGCCCTACAAATCTACCTATCTTGAGATTCGCACAGTGCTGGGATAAAGGTACAGCCACCTGGGCTAGCTTTTAATGTGGATTCCAGGGGTTCTTCCACTAAGCCATCTCCCGGGCGCCATGTGTGGCTAATTTTTATTGTTTGTTTAGTGTATGTCTCTCTCTGTAGCCCAGTCTATCTTCATTGTGACAATCCTCCTGCCTTGGCCTCTTGAATTCTGAGATAGTACTTGTGAACCGCTATGCTGCATATTTCAGCTTTTTTTTTTTTTTTAACTGAGAAAGGGTCCCTTATAGCATTGTATTTGCTATAGCACTTGAGGATGGCCTTTAACTTGTGATCCTCCTGTCTCTGCCTCTGTTGTGATTACAAACATTCCCCACCATACCCAGTTTTACGTGTTGTAAGAATTGGACCCTGGACTTCATGCATGCTAAGCAAGCACTCTACTGACCCAGCTACACTCCTGGTCCTTTTTAGCTATTGTTAATATTTAAAAAAAAAAAAAGCTTGCTTTTCTAAATTGTCCATAAACGGCTTAGTTTAAGTTATTCATATTATACAATTATTAAAAGTATTTTCATCAGCCTCCAAGTTAACATTCTAGTTTTACAATACTTTTTATTTTTTTTATTATAAAGCTAAATTGTTGGCAACTCTTTAGTAGAAAAACAAGATTTTGTTGGCGATGTTGGATTTAAAAATTAATATTTAAGCACATATCTCAGTGTGTATGTCTGCCTTGGGGCCAGGCAGCAAACATATGACTACTAGATTGTTTCTAGAGAGAAGCTTAGTGTTAGCTAAAGTAGCAGAACTGCTGCTTGCTCCGTCCTGGTGGCGTGTGGCAGCTCAACCTCAGCCCAGCACAGTAGGCTTTGCAGGGTACGGGTTGTGAATGAGCACTGTCCTGTGTATTATAAGGTGCTGGGCCTGGCCCTACTTCTCTGGTTACCTATGACACATGACAAGTTTCATGCACCAGATTACTTAGAGAACAAATATATTCCAAGAGAGGGACTTTAAAGTCTTTGTTGTTGGCACAAGTGAAATATCAAGTATATATAATCAAAACCAGCTGTCTTTGTGTGAAGTGCCACTGCACAGGACCTTTGGTTTGGTTTGGTTTTGACTTTGTTGTTTATTTTTCTCAATTTTTTTTTAAGAAAAGGATACAAATAAAGCAGAGATTCCAGATATCTCCTTTCCAAGCTCACGGCTGCTCTTCAGTGTGGTTCAACCTCTTCTCCGTGGACCAGCCTAGAGCGGTGGTGGGAAGGGCTTGGTCAGGATCATTTAACCTGGCTCAGATCAGTTTAATGCCTTCCCGGAATGCTGGGGGGACTTGATTGCCAGGTCCACTATATTAAATAATAGGAAAGCACTTTGATTCAAGACTATATGATGACCTAATTAGATTTATCAACTGAAAATCTAGTTTATATTCATGACATTTAGTCTTTGTGATTAGTTATTATTAGTTGTGGTGAAAGAAACAAGAATTTGACCTAAGTATGCATTTCTCCTATGTTAATTATATTTTTTTTTGCTGTTGCTGCACACTGCCTGTCCTTCATCTGTCAGACAGTATAAATACTATAAAATAGTTACCTCAAAATAACATGCTCTTGTTATTTTGATAGTGTCTTTTTTAAGTGTTTATTAAATTTAGAAGTGGGCAGTGCTTCAGTGAATAAAAGTATGGGCTATGAAACCTGAAACCAGAGGTCCATCATTATAGCCAGACCCCCATAGTAATGAGAGAGCCAGTTCCCCACAAATTGTTTTCTGATCTCCACCAATGCACCATGGCAGACATCCATACACAATGAATGGATAGATGATAGACAGAGGGATGGAGTTTTTTAAATAAAAAAAAATTGTAAAATGGTTCTGGTGTCAATTATGGGATATCGCAGGAGCACTATACACACAATTCTGTGGCAGTTACTTAGCACAACAGTTCAGTCCTAGTCTCAAGTATTTATCGAATAAATGAACGAAGTCTGTTTTGTGGTTCTGTGTATGAGTATGTTTGGTCTTCTTTCCAGGGTCCCGTTATGCCAGGGAGCCATTCAGTAGAGAGGTTTGTCATAGAGGAGAATCTTCATTGCATCATAAAATCCTACTGGAAGGAAAGGAAAACTTGGTAAGATTCCCTCTGTGGTACTTTAAAGGGAGTAGAAAGGCATTGTGATTCTTTTATAAGAACAAAGTATATGTTTAGAGGTGTTAGGCTGTAGAGATAGCCTAGCAAGCATGAGGCCCAGCACCAGCATTCAGGTGCCCAGAGCCCATGTAAAAGTCAGGTGCTGGCACTCGCCCTTAGCTCAGTTCTGGAGACACTGACACAGGAGTATCCCCAGGCATTGCTGTCCCACCAGTCAAGCCAGTCAGTGAACCCCAGGTATTTTGTTTGAAATATTTTTTTAATGTGTATGGGTATTTTCCATGCATGTTTAGTTGTGTGCCAAATGTGTTTCTGGTGCTCTCAAAGGCCATACGAGAGCTTCGAATCACCTGGAAATGGGGTTACAGACAGCTGTGAGCTGCCATGGTAGAGCCGCCAGTGCTCTTATCTGCCCGGGTGCAGTGAGATGCGCTTGAGGAAGACACTCAACACTGACCTCTTGACCTCTAAACATTCATACCCTACACCCACATACACCAAATAAGCTAAAGTTGAATAGTAGGCTGGTTTTATTTGGATGTGTGGAAATTAAAGCATACTACTGTTTTTTGTTGTTGTTTTTTTTTTTCCTGTTTTCTAGCATTTAGAAACCTAAGTGTTAATAAATTTCATAGAGCTGGAAAGTTTTGGCTTAGACTTTGAGAAGAAATGTATTTAGGAGTGGAGCAACTAGGCTAGTAGATCTGAAGGTGCTGGTATTATTACTTTGTTTCCATTTTGTGTGTAAGACAAACAGTTCATGCCATGTTAATAAATAACTGCGTACTAGAACATTACAGCAGAGAATTTTTTTTTTCAGCTAAGTTTACTGCATTTAGGGCTGTTGGGTTTCATGTATATCTTTGTACACTTACTAACTTGGATCACACTTTTTACAGCGCTGCACAGCTGGTGAGCTATCCAGGGAAGAACAAGATCCCCTTGAACTACCACATAGTGGAGGTACGCATGTCATGGGGTGCTAATTCACACTTTCCCCGTCTGTCTTCTAACTTTGGTTTTTCCTTGCTATTTATCATGCTCAGAGACTGAATAGAGGGGTAAAGGAATTGGCCAGCAGTTTTTGGTTCTCAGTTAGCCTGGCTAGGAAAGGAAGGAAGGAGGGTGGGACTCAGAGCCTTTACCTGTTGGGTCGTCTCACTGGCCTCAGCTGCCTCCTCTCTCTCTCTCTCTCTCTCTCTCTCTCTGTTTTTGTAAGTGGCACATGCCTTTACTCCAAGCACCTGAGAGACAGAGGCAGGTGGATCTCTGAGTTTGAGACTGGTCTACAGAGGGAGCTCTAGGACAGCCAGGCTACACAGAAAACCCTGTCTCAAAATATAAAAGACTGGGTGTCACCATATCACCCAACCTGATCTGGGATTCATGACCCCCTGCCTTATCCTCCTGAGTTGCTGGGACTCCGGGCATGTGCCACCACACTATTTTTAAATCTGAAAATGTGTAGAATTCATCATGCATTAAGAGGAAAGAATGGCCAGGCAGTGGTGGCGCACGCCTTTAATCCCAGCACTTGGGAGGCAGAGGCAGGTGGATTTCTGAGTTCGAGGCCAGCCTGGTCTACAGAGTGAGTTCCAGGACAGCCAGGGCTTTACAGAGAAACCCTGTCTCGAAAAACCAAAAAAAAGAAAAAAAAAGAGGAAAGAATGCAGACTAGGGCATTAGACTTTTAGGAAGGGGTAAGAAACAGCCTGCCAAAACGATCTGAGGTCTGGTGTGAGTAGCAGTGTAGACACTCAGCTGTCTCGTCTCTGGTCTACCAATGGTTCTCATTACCACAGGAATGCAGCTCCACTGACTGAGCCACTTGGTGCCTCCCTCAGACAACTCTGAGACTTGAAAGCACGGATTATTGTGCATTTGTCTCAGCACTGTAGGTCACAGCAGCCTTCATCTAACAGACTCTTGGGGTAGAATGGGAGATGTTCATGTTCAGTTGTAGGTCTCAGAAAGCATAAATTTTAAGAATTGAAGGTAATTCCTTTTCCCTTGTAGGTGTCGTGGCGTTTATGGTTGGATTGCAATGTGTAGGTCTTTCTAATGCAGGAATGCAAAGATAACTGAGGTGCAATCTCTGACTCTCGGTTGTTTCTCAGGTGATCTTTGCAGAGCTGTTTCAGCTTCCAGCGCCTCCTCACATTGACGTGATGTACACTACACTGCTAATCGAACTGTGCAAACTTCAGCCGGGCTCTCTGCCCCAAGTAGTATCCTTTCCTGGTTTTACATGTACGCGCGTTGGCTGTGCGTTTAAAAGATTGCAGTGTGGAGCTATTTTTTCTCAGGTTCACCTTCATGTTCCTATGCTTTGGGTTTTAGGGATAATGGTTTCATTTGCTTTGTTTTTAAGTAAATAACACTTTGGACAAAATGGATGTTTGTGAAGTTAACATATAGCATCTCCCTCTGCTTAACATAGAATGTGGTGCTGTGACTTAAAAACTCCTTTTTTCTCTCCAGTAGGATCCTGATACTTTCATGACACACTAATGATGCTGGTATTGCCTTTTGCTTGTTTTCTGAGGCAGGGTCTTACTCTAGCCCAGGACGGCCTCAAACTCCAGGCACTGGGACTACAGGTTTGAGGCCCTGCCCAGCTAGTCATTTGCCTTTTAAAGTAATAGTTCATGAAGAGAATGTATATTCTGCCGTTTCAGTACTTCAGGTCTTCTATAAGCTCATTAGTTGCATGATTTGAATAAGTAGTTCCATGTCTGTGTGTGTCTGTCCGTGTGTGTGTGTGTGTGTGTGTGTGTGTTGCTTACAGTCTCAGCCTCTGCTCTCTGCTTCCACATACATCCACAATGTTTCTGACTTCAGTGTAAGCGTCAACAGCTCTCTTGTACTTAGGATGGTTTTCCTTACAGCTTTCTTGTGCATCTCATAACCATTTCACTTACTCCAGTCTGACACTCAGTCGACAGCACCCTTGTCACTCATACCCCTTTTTTGTCTTTACTGTCTCCCTCTTAGATTATGAAAAGTTTGAGGTTTTTACTACATTTATTTTGTCTTATAACTTTATCCTACCTGCCTCTCAGTCTTAATTTCTGACTTTCCTTTCAGATAATAAAAAGATCAGAAAAATACTCCAGTTTCAAGTATTTTCTTTTATCTTTTTGGCATTTGAAAAAAAAATATTCTATACGTGATACCATTTAGATGCATATATACTTACCATCCCGGGTGTCTATTTCTTTTTGCACATCCTGAATGTCCATCTCCAGTTATTTCATATGGAATTTTGTTTTCAAAGATGGTTTGCTGCTAGTGCTCACCACAGTTTTTAGAAAAAACTTTTGTTTGCTTTTGTTGTGATAGTGGTTTTCGTTCTTAAGAGATGGGATGACTTTTTAGAGACAGAATTGGGCATGATACTTATAGAAATTGTATTTGTAATATTTCCAAATCAGAAATAACCTGAGTGTCCAACAATACATGAATGAATTTTGTTTCCTTACAATGGTAATATTCAGTTCAATAAAAAAAGAGTTATTTTTAACGCAGTGAACATTGTAAGTTGAAAAATAATTTATGCTGAAGAAAAGAACAGATTCACAGAGCATGACACTTATTTTTGTAAAATTTTGAAAAAATGTAAATATTCCTTCATGACAAAAGATTGGTGGTGGATGCTTGGGGAGAGGTCTCAAATGGCTGAGGGCTACATACAAAGGAGCAGTCATCGACAGGTTCAACTTGAAAACCAAGATTAATTATGTGGAAGGATAAAAGACACTTACTGTTCTTAGGTCTCATGTCTCCCGCCACACTTATTTTAAAGGAGAGTGGAAAGTGGTTTTCCTTACCTTCCGATCACAGCTTGCGCAGGCGACTGAGATGCTGTACATGCGTCTGGACACGATGAGTACCACGTGTGTAGACAGGTACGGCCATCGGGTGGCTTCGAAACTAAGGGCTATGTTAGTGCCTGCAGGAATCTTCAGAAGCCTGTCAAGGATTTCCAAATTGTTCCCTGCTTTCTAAGACCCTGTTGTGTAATAGCAGCGGGCTTGTTAGAGCGCCACAGTCTGGTGATGCCACGCTTGCTTCTCTTTAATAATTCCATTTCTTTCCTTTAACTTTTCCTACTTAATTGCATATGCAAATCTTTAATATAAGCTTACTTTGTATGATAAATTTAATAATGCATTTATTATATGTATAAACATTTATAGATAATCTGTTTTTGAAAGTATAGATAAGTATCTTCAAACCTGTGGCTGTAAGATTTCACTTTATTTTAAATCAATGAATAAAACCTGTCTTGGATTGTTAGAATGAGGTCATTCCATGATCACCGTTTCCTTTTGGGGAAAGTCTCTATGACTACCTTTACTGGATTTTTGTTTGTTTGTTTGGTTGGTTGGTTGGTTTTTTTGTTTGTTTGTTTGTTTGAGACAGGGTTTCTCTGTGTAGCCCTGGCTGTCCTGGAACTCACTCTGTAGACCAGGCTGCCCTCAAACTCGGAAATTCTCCTGCCTCTGCCTCCCAAATGCTGGGATTAAAGGCGTGTGCTACCACTGCCCAGCTGAATTCGGAGTTTTGAGGGAAGTACTTTAACAAAGTGTCTTCCAGTGTTTCTACTTTAGTAGTGTACCAACTCTGTAAACATTTTGAGTACTCAGGTGGTCTTCATAGCACTATTTAACACACTAAAATGTTTCCTGTCTTGAGAGCTAAGTGTATTTTTAAGTGGAGAACTTCAGGCACATAGGCTGTCCTGAAAAGGTTGTAGTGGGCTCGGAGAGGCTTAGCATTTAAGGTGCTTGCTGCTCTTCCAGAGGACCTGAGCTTGGTTCTCAGCACCCACGTCCCGAAGCTTTACAACCACCTGTCGCTTCAGCTCCAGCAGATCCAATGCCCATCTGGCCTCTGGCACTGCATACACACACACACACATACAATGTAAACACATAAATGAAGGAGTAGTCACGCTTTAAAAGGGCATGGTTTAAGTATGAGAGTCGAAGAGCTGGTGAAAAGGCTCAGTCCCTCTCCCAGGGACCCATGTTCAATTCCCAGCAAAACCTGAGACATTTACACTGATTCTGCCGTTTGTAAATTATTTGTAAACATTTCATAACAAGAATAAAAGGGAGCCCCATTGTAAGAGCCGAGGTATCTGGGACACAGGACAGGGAGTCAGAGGCTTTGTTGAGAAAACAGTTACAGCTACGGGTAGTGGGGTGTGCACCAAGACAGATGAGCTGTATAACGGATTTTATTAACTATGGTCTAAATTGCACTCATTTTCTCTTCTCCCCGCTCTGCTCCCCAATGTAGGTTTATTAATTGGTTTTCTCATCATCTAAGTAATTTTCAATTCCGTTGGAGCTGGGAAGATTGGTAAGTGTAATGTTTTATCCTTCCTTATTCAAAACAATTGGAGATTGCTCAGTCAGTAAAGTGCGTGCTATTCAAACATAAAGACCCAACTTTTGATCTCCAGAGCCCATGTTAAAAAAACCAATGTTGAGCCCTGCATGGTTGCACACACCTTTAATCCCAGCACTCATGAGGCAGAGGTACACCCATCTCTATGAGTTAGAGGCTGGCCAACTACATAGTAAGTTCCAGACTAGCCAGCACTACCCAGTGTTACCCTAATTTAGAAAAGAAAAAAAAACCAGCCATGGAGACATGGGCTTCTAAACCCAGACATATTGACAAATTCCTGAAGCTCACTGCCAGCCACCCTAATCTAATTGGTAAGTTCTGGGCCTAGTGAGAAACATCTCAAAAATCAACATGGGTACATCAGGGGAATAGCCCTCTGGTCTCCCTGCATGTGCACGTCACATTCATGTATATAGCATATGAACACTTACATATACAGAAGAACCTTAATATTTAAAACTGTATTCTTTTATTTATTATTTTTTAAAATATGAGTGCTCTGTGTGCATGGACACCTGCACACCAGAAGAGAACATCAGATCCCTTTGTAGATGGTTATGAGGCACCACTGTGAGTTCTGGGAATTGAACTCAGGACCTCTGGAAGACACTTAATCACTGAGCCATCTCACCAACCTCTAAAATTCATTTTTAAAATATTCTGTTGTCTCAAGTATTTATTCCGTTGATATTTAGTTACTGTATGTGGATGAGATAAAAGGTAGAAAGACCCTAGTATAAGCCAGGAAATGAAGATTATGTCTACAAAAGATTATGCATATTAACTTAATCCAGATTTCCTCCCTAGGTCAGATTGTCTTACTCAGGATCTTGAAAGTCCCAAACCAAAGTTTGTAAGAGAAGTTCTAGAGAAGTGTATGAGGTAAGCTCTTAGCACTTTCCTCTTGGGTTAGCTCTCTCAGCTTCTCATGAAGGAGACTGCTTGAACTGGTTATTCTCTGACAGGATTTCTCTCTCCTCTGTTTCTGCACTTGCGATGCATGTCCACGGTATTCTTTCTTAAGTCCTGGTGTTTGTCCATTTTCCACCTCACTTTTGAATCAAGATTTAGGCTACAGGTAGATGTACCATTCAGATTTTATGTGAATTAGGCCAATGAGATTCTTTTCCATGTCTCCCAACATTGAGGAGCATTTTCTTATTTTCTAAACTTGGGTTTTTATCTAATTTGTGTTTTCTTAGCCCTCTCCTACAGCCACCTATTTTAAAGAGTCTTCAGTTGCTAATTAATAGTGTGTTTTGGGGAACTGTGATCTAAGCTCTTAATGTGTATTTTTTTAGGGGTAGTGGGTTGAGGCCTTTGGGAAGACACTGCTTGCGTGGTATATCCCTCTTTTTACATCCAACCCAACATTAAGTTCCGTGTAAATGCTCTGTCAGGCAGGACAAAGTGTGGCTCTTACTATCTCCCGTTTATTCTTTGCTGTGTCACAACCAGACTCCAGCCATGCCCTCTGACCCGCACCCACCCACTCTCACTTCCCATCTCTCAGGAACTGTGGGTCCCTGAGCCCATACTGCAAAGCCAGTGTGTGATCAGGCCTGAGCTCACCTATGCTGACCTACTCAGGTGGGAAGGGCTGTCCCTGTCTGCTTCTTGTTTGTCCACTGAGTCTGGGATCTTGGATTCTGGCTTTCTGGGCAAGTTAAGTGTCATCAGAGACTGAAACATGAGACTTTGCTGAGGCTCTTATTTGTATTGTAGGTTGTCTTACCATCAACATATATTAGATATTGTTCCTCCCACCTTCTCAGCTCTGTGTCCTGCAAACCCAACCTGCATTTACAAGTATGGAGATGAAAGTAGCAGTAAGTAATGAATCGACAAGTCTCTCTCCTTAAAAGTACCGCTCTATGCATGCTCTGAAGCTGGTTATGCATAGGAGGGGAAATTGAATTATTTCTGTATTTTAAAAGTGACTCATATTAGCCACTAGATTAAGGATTTTGTTGTTGTTATTAGCTTTTAGGTTTCTTCTATTTTATATTGTTACAGTGTTTCATACAGGACATAGAGTAGTAAGAGGAATTCTTTCCTAGAATGTACTGAAACTGAAAGTGTGCATTAGAGTTAGTTCTCCTCTCATCCTGGTGAGCGTTGCTATTGCTGTGGTGGAGCGCCATGACCACAAGCAAGCTGAGGGAAGGGTTTATTTGGTTTATACTTCCATGTGTTCAGCATTGAGGGAAATGAGGACTAGAACTCAGAGAGGCCAGAGGCCATGGAGGGGCACTGCTTACTGGCATCCTCCCCTGACTTGCTGAGACTGCTTTCATAGAGAACCCAGGACTCCAGGACTACCATCTCAGGGGTGGTACCACCCACAGTGGGCTGGGCCCTCCCACATCAATCACTAATTTGAAAAATCCCCTATGGCTGAATCTTACAGAGGCATTTTCTCGATGGGGGTTTCCTCCTTTCAGATACGTAGCTGGTGTCAAGATAAGATGCACCAGCACACCTGGTGCTGGGAACCCTGGGTCACTTGGTAGTCTGCTTCTAGAAGTAAATTTGTAATCATGACTTTCTCCTTTTGGCCCCATGGGTTCGGGGATTGCACCATGAATCAGACATGCTGGATTTGCTGTGGTCTTTCTGTGTTGGACCATTTATACATCCTGGAGGCAGGATGTGCAGTGGTGACGGTTACAGAGGTAGATGTCAGGTTTTTCAGCCATTCTGTAGCAGTTGCACTGAATATTGTCATCCATTCCTGAGCCTCACATTTTGTGCTGCAAGGAAGTTCTGTGTCTGAGAATTGTTCTTCCTTCCACACTACAGAAAGCTCTTTTCATTTCTAGTTCCTGTTTTCTTCCTTGGTCTAGCCCAAGTTTGTGATTTGTAACCTTTAACAAACCTGATTCATAAAAATGCTTTCTGTCTACTTCTGAAGTAAATTTCTTGTTTCTCAGCTAGTGTGTAAATTCCTTGGTGACAAAGGGTTCTTATTATCTTATGCACGTGTGTGTGTGTGTGTGTGTGTGTGTGTGTGTGTGTGTGTGTGTGTGCGCGCGAGAGAGAAAGAGAGAGAGAGAGAGAGAAAGAGAGAGAGAGAGAGATTTTTTTTTAATTTTTGTTTGACTGTCATAGACTTTCCTTTCACTTCCAGGAACAGGCTCACAGCAAGTATTGACTACATGATTATCCTCCTGTGGCCTATTGTGACAGACGTTAGTTATTACAGGCCTTACTGTGATCCTATGTCAAAATTGCCCTTTTTGTTACTATTGTCTGAATTACATTGAAAGTACATTTCTTTTTGCTTTGATGCGTTTATATTAACATAAATTCTATACCATAAGCACTTACTCACAAAATCCTAACCAGTAGTAAGCATGCAGGGTTTAAGCACAGAGCCCTTATCTTTTGTGAACTCATTTGCCCCAGAAGAAAGGGTTGTTGGCAAAAATGACGGAGAAGCTTGGGTTTAAGTGTGTGGGAGGATGGAGGCCTGGCATGCTCGTGAGCACTGGCACTGGGAGCTGTCTGTTCCAGTCTAGGTGAAAGGCACTGAGTTAGGTGAAGCTTTCCTCTCTAGTATCACACATTTAACGTTGATCTTGGGCTGAAGAGTATTCTGTTTTAAAAGGAAATAACAAACTTGATTTAGCTGCTCATAGAAGAGTCTTTGAGATTAATCTACCTTTCCTTCTGTTCTGTGTTTAGATTCTCTTCCTGGACATTCCGTGGCACTCTGTTTATCTGTTGCTTTTAAAAGTAAGGCAACCAACGATGAGATCTTCAGCATTCTGAAGGACGTACCAAACCCTAACCAGGTTGATGATGACGGTGAGATGAGAGAATGACTTCTTCAGCTGAGCCTCACAGACCACGTTAAAGCACAAAGACAGCTCTGGCGACACAAGCTCTGTGGTGACCTATTGGTGCTCACACAGGGTCTGTCAGCTGTTCTGAGCACCTGCATATTTCACCCCTCACCTGAGAGGCTCTAACATTTCTGGGAAGAGCTTGTATTAATAAAGCCCATCTGGGTATGGTATACACTCCTTTAATCCCAGACTTGGGAGGCAGAGGTAGGCGGGTGGGTCTCTATGAGTTAGAAGCCATCTTAGATCACATAGTAGATTTCAGGTCAGCCAGAACTACACAGTGAGACCTTGTCTCAAAAGCAACAAGTTACCAAAAAAGGATGTAGACTATGGGCTACATACAAATAAATCACACATTCTTCATTCAGGGGTTTCAGATATTTCTACTTTATATCTCTCTACATTAAGAAGGCTTCCTGAATGGGGAAGCTTAGGGGACTGGATATTTTGAGTATGGCTGACATTTTCTCCAGATTATAAGCTATTATGATATTACTGCCTAATCTTTAGTTAGTATGTATCTTGTAATTTCAGTCAACATCTTAGGTTTGTTTTATTTTCCTCATATGAATAGGAAAATTGACAGAATGAAATAAAGGCTTACCTGAATTATGATTGGATAAAGAAGTAATGAGAGAGTTGCGTCAGTACTTGAGAAGGCATACTGTGAAATATTTAGTAAAGTAAATCTGTGTTGCACAAAAAGTAGAGCAAGTGATTAGTCTGCAGAGACAGCCATTTTGGGGGGGAGTAGACTGAGGACCAGTCAGTCGGACGAGTCAGTCAGCCTCAGTAACAGGAGGTTTAGACTTGGCAAAAGTTGTAAGATGTAGGTTTAAAGGTTTTGCTGGTTTTGCTTTAACATTTTGACATCTTGAAATCAGAATATGGAGGAGGGATGTGTGGTGCTTTTAAGCAAATGGGTCATAAGATAGGAGTGGTAGTGCAAGCCTGTTAATCTGATCAAGTTTGAGGTTCCAGGCTGGCAACAGTGTATAGTGAGAGCCTGCCATAAAAACCACCCTGAGTTATATAGAAGTGGGAAAGTGCTTCCATGAGAGAGAGTTGAGGGTTTGCTTCTTCAGCAAGGGATATTTCCTTGGATGGCCCAACTTAGTTTTATGTTGTCAGTATTTGAAATCAGTAGAGTTTGGTGTTTGCTTTTACTAGAACATTATTATATATATGTTCATATGTTATCCTTAGCATTCCAAGGTTTAACACCAAGGAATTACTATAGTTAACTTTTTTTAAATCTTACTATAAAATATTTTTCAGATGAAGGGTTCAGATTTAACCCCTTGAAAATAGAGGTCTTTGTCCAAACTCTGCTGCACTTAGCTGCCAAGTCCTTCAGTCACTCCTTCAGTGCTCTCGCAAAGTAAGTATAGATATCTGAGTGCTAATGCTGTAGTAACTTTTGCCTAAAATAGTTAAATATGAAGATCTTCCTACATAATTTGGTAGGGTGGGGTTTGGTTTGCAGTGGCTTCGTTAAATGTGTGCAGTGCAGATGTGCATGTGGTGAGTGAAGCTGTGCCAGCCTAGGTCCTGGGGGCCATAGTCTACACAGTAGAGGGAGTGAGCAGCAAGGAGAGCCTGCCCGGGGGCTGGCATCTAAAGACAGCAAGTCTGGTAAGAACCGAAAGAAAAGAGCAAAGAGCACGGCCCTAAGCCGGTGCAGCGTCTGCAGGCGGAAGTCCCAACACATTTATGCGATGACTTAGTGACGACTCTTTTGCATTTATGTATTATATTTTAAATTCAGTAACATTAAAGGGGCTTTGAAGACTAAAAGAGCTTATGGATAACTATATGTGGTACTTTTCACCTTTGTCTAAAGGTTTCATGAAGTCTTCAAAACTCTAGCAGAGAGTGATAAGGGGAAGCTACACGTGCTGAGAGTTATGTTTGAAGTTTGGAGGAATCATCCACAGGTAACAGCTGTTTAGTTAGACACGGGGCCCAGCTATGTGGATGTACAGAGAAGAAATTAAGTATATTTGAATCTGCCAATAGAATGTTTTTGAAGTCTGTACATTGGGTGTTATGGAAATAATTAAGTGATACATTCCTCTTGGTAGATTTTTAAATGGCACTGATCTGTTGCCTAGGGGTGCATGGGAGGGCCCCAAGGCCCCTGTGAAGTCAGGACAGATTTCAGGTCCTTTCTCCCTTCCACATGGTGAGGCCTGGGTACTGAGTCTGGCTTGTCGGGCTTGCCACTGAGCCGTCTCACCAGACCTTGGGAACATTCTTCAGGTGGCATTGTGATTGGTTTTGTGCTAAAGCGTTTCCACACATAATAGATGCTGAGGAAGAAAATTGTTTGACCACAATATTTGGTAGGAAATAGTTATCCATTTCTACAAACAAGACCCATAAGATGCTGTTTTTTAAGTAGGGAGATTTCAGTTGAAATTACACATACATAGACACATATATTTTCATAAAGGTATTACCAATGAAAGTTTTCTTAAAGAGTGTGTGCTACCATTCAAGAGTTGTCTTTTCATGCAATCTTTATTGTTAATATAGTATTTCTTACAGTATTAGAGCATAGCAGAAGGCAGAATAAATCTAAAGACTGACTAGTTTAATCAAGAGTGGTGACCCATGCCTCTAATGGCAGCACTTGGAAAGTAATGGCAGGAAAATCAGGAGTTCAAGGCCAGCCTTAGCTATATGAAACCCTGTCTAGGAAAAAAAAAAAGGGATGAGCTCTGGCTTAAACTGGTCAATTCCTTGCCATTAAAATCACATTTTATAGCCCTGCTATTTAATTTTCATAGCATTGTTTATCACCATGCCTGCTTATCAGTGAAATTTGACCCTGTCTCTTTTCTGATTGTAGATGATAGCTGTACTGGTTGATAAGATGATTCGTACACAGATTGTTGACTGTGCTGCAGTAGCAAACTGGATCTTCTCATCGGAACTGTCTCGTGACTTTACGAGGTTTGAACCAGAATTATATCACCTGACAATATTGTGAAGTTACACAGGCTTAATAGATGATCAGGACCAAATAGCAAGGGTTAACATATAGTGAAAGCAAATGAAATAAAATTAAAATCTGTGACAGTCTTAACTTCTCCACTACACCTGCTATTTGCAGAACACACTTGTCTGAAATATACTGAGTCCTGAAGTGGTATATGATCAAAAGTTTTTACAGGGCCAACAAGATGGCTCAGTGGGTCAGGGAGCTTGCTGTCAAGCCTAATGGTCTGAGATCCCTGGGTTTGATCCTCAGAACTCACGTGGTAGAAGGAGAGAACCAGTTCTAATGTTGGTGTCTTATTAAGGGGTAGACAAGTACAGGTTATTCACCGCAGTGCTGAACTAGTGTTGCTGGAAAAAAAAATGCCTAATTCTTCCCCAGAGGATAGAAGGCCCTGTCGGCCCTTAAGAATGATAGGCTGAAATAGTGTAGATGTTTTCTCTCTAGTAGCATAACATACATTAACCAATTGCTGTATTACTTTAAGGTTGTTTGTGTGGGAAATTTTGCACTCTACAATTCGTAAGATGAACAAACATGTTCTGAAGATCCAGAAAGAGCTGGAAGAAGCTAAAGAGAAACTGGCAAGGCAGCACAAACGAGTAAGTCATGTGCTGATCTGAGGCTTACAAGTTGGGACAGAATCTGCAGGGTAGTCCGAGCCCAGTGTCGTGACAGTAGTTTTTTTGTTTTGTTTTGTTTTTAATTCCAAGTTACATAAAACTGTCACATGCTATGGCACTGATGTTGACCACAAACTATATTTCCCTAGTTTACCACCTCTAACTTGGCTTCCTAGAAGAAAACTTCTGTATCTCTTAAGTCTGGCACAAAGGAGAAGAGATAGCAATTGTAGAGGCTTTGTGGAGAGGTCTGTTAGAGGGAAGCCATGAGCTGGCTGATCTCTGACCTACACTAGCGAATGTTCTTCGTTACTGGTGTTGAGCATATCCACCATTGTAGAAGGTGGGGGAAGGTAAGTTTAATGCTGGAGCTGGCCATGGTAGTGACACCTGCTAGGCCTCATCCCCTACAGCACTAACACCACCAAGTTTCCCAGAGCTGTCACTCCGGGAATCAAGGCCCTTTAGTACAAAATCCTCCCCAGGCCTAGGGTCACTTGCCTAGTGTCTCTGAGTCCTAGCACCACCCATCCATCACCCCTAAACCAGCTCTAGGGACGTGGAGGCTGGAAGGACATACGTAAGTCAGGGCCAGCCTGGGCCACAGAGCAGAACCTGGTGTCGGTTTGTTTTCATCCTCCCCTCTGGTGGATGTCCCACACTGGCTTCTTGTTTTGCAGCGCAGTGATGACGATGACAGGGGCAGTGACAGGAAGGACGGGGCCCTCGAGGAGCAAATAGAGAGGCTGCAGGAGAAGGTGGAGTCTGCTCAGAGCGAGCAGAAGAACCTTTTCCTCGTCATCTTCCAGGTGAGGTGTAAAGGGCACCCTTATCTTAGTTTGAAGTTGCCATTTTTAATCACAAAACATTAAAAATAGAGAACTTTGCAAAGGAAGACTGTCACGATTGAGGCCACCGTGAGTCTGAGCTGTTCGCTCATCATCTAAATACCTGTCTCACGGATTCCTTGTGGTCAATGGCTCAGGTGACGGCTCTCTTCCCTGTGGACATTCTGTACGCAGATTGATATTAACATGCTGTTTGCTTAGAACCGAGGCCAGCACATATTTCTACAAGAGGCTAAGGGATTTAACATTAAATCTCTCCCTTGCTAAGTTGACAGTTTGGGGAGTCCTGAAAGTCAGGAGCACACCACAGTCCAGTAGAGCAGCAAGACCTTGAGAACTCTTGGCGTGACTTTGTTGAGAAGTTAATATCCTCCCCTGATACTTCAACTTGTGCTCCTTCTCCAGCGTTTCATCATGATCTTGACTGAGCACTTGGTACGCTGTGAGACTGATGGGACCAGCATATTGACCCCGTGGTATAAGAACTGCATAGAGAGACTACAGCAGATCTTCCTGCAGGTTTGTGAGGGCACCACTGTCTCAGTCATGCAGGCTTTCCAGTTGAAAACGTCAGTGGTAAAACGCTAGTCTGTCATACTGGAGGCCACAGATTCTGAATCGTACATCTGTTAAAAAAAAAAATAGTGCTGGGCTGGAGAGATGGCTCAGTGGTTAAGAGCACTGACTCTTCTTCCAGAGGTCCTGAGTTCAGTTCCCAGCAAGCACATGGCGGCTCACAACCATCTGTAATGGGATCCGATGCCCTCTTCTGGTGTCTGAAGAGAGCAACAGTGCGGTCATAATACATAAATCTTAAAAAAAAATAGTCCTGATAAAGTTGTGGAGGTTACGTAGCTCTTGTTGGCCCTTAGTTTATGTCCATTTGCTGCCACTCTGCTCTTCAGAATACTTGACCAAGGTGCTGTGTATCACTCACACTCTGGGTTGCCATTTCCTGTACTAGGGAGCCCTGCAGAAATGTAGCGAGGGAATGAAGCCTGCTAACTTAACAGTAATTAGATGTATAAAGTTACTTTAAAACCTGTCCCCATGGTAAAAGTGTGTCCACAGGAACAAGGTAAACTGCTTTCAGCTAGATTTACTGATGTGCAGGGGACTGAAGTTCATTTTTCCTCTTTAGCTCCCCAAGTCCACCTTTGTTTCAGAAAAGTGACTAATGCAGAAACAATTATTCTTAAAGTTCTTTAAGCCTCCAAATCTCCCAGATTTATTAGCCTGTTCAAGAGGTAGCTGAGAGCCCCTAGCCCTATGGAAACTTCTTAGTGTGTTTTAGTCTACAGAGAAAAGGTTCCGACTTTCTAATGCTTTGACTCCCTACATAGGCTGACTTGACAATGTCTTGTGTCCTGACGCGCTCTGCAGCTGTCGGTAGCAGCTGTGGGCAGTGCTCCTGCTTCAAGGCTATAAGAGCCGGGCTTGGGTTTGCATTATTGCATGTCTCTCCACTCCTTCCCCTGCAGTGTTACAAAGCTGAGCCTTCTTAGATGTGTCAGCATGGGTGGGCTATGAGAGATATGTTCTGCAAGGTTGCTTGCATCTGGTTTCCTGACTGAAGCCTCTCTGTGTCTGCAGCATCATCAGATAATCCAGCAGTACATGGTGACCCTGGAGAACCTGCTCTTCACGGCCGAGTTAGACCCTCACATCCTGGCTGTGTTCCAGCAGTTCTGTGCGCTGCAGGCCTAACAGTCACGTTTCTCCCCTTTTTATTACCTTGAAATAACTTGTCTTATTTTCGATGGTTTGAATGTTTGCTTTCTTGTAGTAGCCTTTCACTTCCTAAAGGAAATCGGGGAGGAGAGTGAGGAATATGACGTGACCCTTAGTTGCCCTGAAGGGCAAGTGTTGCTTCATGACAGCGATGTTATGGTGACCGTAGAGTTGTACATATGTGAGGCACAACTTTCCTGTGATAAATTTGATACTTTTTCTCCTTAGGGCCCAAAACAACAGGTTTGAGGTGTGTGAAATGCAAGGTCAGGCTTGCAAAATAGTAGATACAACCTCCGGGCTATCTCCAGGGAGCTAGCTTTTCTCTGCTCCTGGGAAACTTGGCTGGAATAAACTGCAGTTATGTTTTTTAAACTTTGGGAGTCATGATTTATCATCTTAGTCTCTTTTCTTACTGAAGGGGTACTTAGTCTCCATCCAAAGCTGTCTTTTGCAAATACTTTTCTTAAGTGGTATTCTTATGATACTGCTTGTTAGTATAAAGGATTATTAGTACTAATCCCCAAATTTGTCTAAATATAAGGCACCCAAAAATCTTGAAAGTTATTTTGAACTGCGATCTCAAAGTATAATGAAGATGGAAGCAGTTTTTCTACCTCTCAGGTGATTGCAGGTTTGTCAGCCATTGTTGAAAAGCAGCTGGTCATGCCCTGCACCTTCAAGAAGAATTTGCCCAAGATCCCGTGTGTCACAGACTGACATGGAGTGGGTGATAAATGAGTGGACGTGGACTTGGCTTGGGGCTTGTCTCTTTGGTCCTGGAGTGGATATTCGATCCCTGAGTCTGTTGCGGCTGTAGTGCAATGGGTGGTCTGTAAAATAATGCATAAGCAATTATCTGCCATTCCAGATTTCTAGGATGTTTAAACTTCTCATTAAACCTCAGAAAAAGCCATTAATAACGGTACAATTACTGGTGGTAATTTTGTGCATTTGCTATCTTTTTGTACATGTTATACTCTAGAAGTGTACGTTGTGATTGTGTTGTTGTTGTATGTGGGTATTTAGTTACCACACATTTCAATGGCCATAGAATATAATTTCTTAATAATGAGAATTCCTGGGGTTTTTAAATACCACATTTAAAGTAGGAGTATCATTTAATCATTTGAATTCAGTAGCTCAGGATTGGATGGGAGATACTTCAGAAAGACAAAAATCTGATTCTTAGCTAAATATCCCATTTCTTTACCCTGTTCCTCCTTCCCATTTAACAAAGCTTATACTCTATTTGATTTGAAATAGCTCCAGTCCTCCAGGAGCCAAAGAATTAACCATTGAAGGCATTGGTAACTGTATACTTTCCTGAGGCACACAGTAGAGTTATTCTTGATCTGCACGCTAGGAGTTTATACTTTTCTTCCTTTCTTTTGATCCTCCTGTGTAGTGGAGATTTCTAGAAACTGTTCATTAATGTGCCCCTGCTCTATCCTGGTCAGCCATCTGGAAAAACTGAACAGAGGATTGTTTCCTAGAGAAGACAATGCAAAAGCAGGAAGCAGCTGCTCCTTTCTCGTGGGGCTCCCATAGACAGGGGTGGCACGTTGCATGCCTCATGAATCCTGGGAAGTCAGCAAATGCTCCTTAACAGGCTGTTGTCAAAGTAGACATACATTGCTTCCTGTATCATACCTAAAAGTGAAAGGTGTAATGTGCCTTTGCTAGCCTGATGTCTGGGAACCAGGATTAACCTAAAGTATGCTAGAGAACAGAAGCATACATCATAGCAGATCTCCTGTGTTGACCTTGACATAAGTGTTCACTAACTACTGGTTGCCACACTGTCATTCCTTATTAAATCTTTCTAACGGATTTCTGACGGATGACTGTGCTCAATTCACAGACTGAAGCAGGCTCCAGGAACACTTATCTGAAGTCTACAGCAAGGAAGTTAAATCCATGTATCTCAGGAATTATTCCCTACCACACAACAGAACTTAGCAGCAGCCTGAACCCCCAGTTACTCTTGCCATCAGGCTAGAAATTTCTCTATAAGGAATGGGCTGCCCATTCAGGCCCATCAGTTTTTACTGAGCTGTAAGAGTTAGCATGGCATATGTAAAACACCAGCCTTGAAAACCACACAGAACATCTCTGCTGAGTGTTTCCACAGAACAATTAGTAATGAAGGCCCCATGTTACTTGGGATTGACTTGTTTGGAGTTTGGCCTTTCTCAGGGTGCAATGTGCAGCAGCTGATAGGAAAAGTGAGCTGCACAGCTTCCCAGTCAGTTCACCTGAGGGAGGAAAATGACCGTTTCACCTCAGCCTGGGAGCCTCCTCGCCGTGGTGTAAACACAGTATGTACTAGTTAGGAGTAGCTCCTGTCCTCATGCCAACGCAGCACTCTCAGGGCATGCTCATGCTTTGTGACCACAGCTAGTTCTACTCGAGCTGCATTCTACAAAAACTTGTAGATACTCTTGGTTCCCAGCCCTACCCACCAGCGTTTGTGTAGCCCTGGCTCTCGACTAGGCTCTAAACCAGGCTGGCCTCGAACTCAAGAGATCCGCCTGCCTCTGCCTCTCTGCCTCTCTGCCTCCCGAGTGCTAGGATTAGAGGCAGGCACCCTCACCACCCAGCTCTCCAACCTTTGTTCATGTATAACAGTTTTCTTCTAACCACTGTTACTCACGTGGTCTTCAGTAATACTTCTGACAGGAGTGAAGAAAACTCTGACTAGCTTAAACTGAGGCAGACGCCTATAGGGAAGTTAAGACTGGTGACTGTAACTTCCTACCTCAGAAGTGTTAATATGGAAGCAAGCTGCTACCCCTCCCTGTGTTTAATGAGAACTTGTAAGGCAGATAGATACTTAAATGATAATGCTTTTGATGATATAGTCAGGTACTCAACTTTGTAAGAAGTCATTTTTCCCTTTTAATACAGCATGTCCAAATTGCTGTGAAGGTCCTGAAAAATGGGGCCTTGGGCACAGACTCCTTAGTCCATTCTTGGCTCTGCTGTGACGGGTGTTTGTTCCTATAGTAGCATCTTGCTCTTGCCATTGCCTGAAGACTCCACAGCAGTCCACATCAGAGCTGTTCACTCCAACCCAGGATTTACCTACATCCCTTGTTCCCCGTGGAGTAACTGTTCCTGTCACTTGTGTTGTCCCTTCCCTGTGTGCGTGTATGTGCACTTGTGCGTGTGTACCTGTGTACATGTATGTGCATTTGTGTGTGTTTACCTTTTTTTAAACATACCTATCACCTTAGTATATGGAGTTATATGAAATGACCACCAGTTTTCACTCTTGCTGTACCACTGGGCTCCCACAGATCCAACATTGTGCCCTTAGGCAGACCTTAACACAACCATTCCAAAGCACTGTTATATAAGTCTTGTTTCTATGAAGACTGCATTGTGGAACTTTTGAACAGGGTCTTTATTTGAATATAAATTGGTTTTTAAAGTCACATTTTTTCATATGTCAGTTCGTGACCACACAAGGTACAAGTCTTTCGGTACATGTCATCCTCTAAGTTTTCCTCCGGTCCGTATTCATGTTGATGAGCGGCTGTTTCTCTTTTCCATACACTGCTTCTTACTGCTCGTCGCAATTCTAAGGGGAGAAGAAAGCTTTTCAGCCGAATACAGAATAGGTCCAATGAGGTTTCCACTGGTATCTGTGTATCTAATGGTTTCCTTTCGTTCTAACCGTGGTTACACACACTTGGCAAGCCTGCTCAGTCTGTGCAAATGATCATTTATTACATTATCAAGCATGAAGTTGCTGTATGGTCTAGAAGTGTAGTAACAAAAACCAGAATGGGGTGTGTTCAAGACGTCTGACAGGAAACAGGATGCCAGAGCAGCAAAGCCAGGAATGGGAATGGCTCAGATCCCAAGGTCCAGTCAGGAGCTCCTGTCAGTCAAGTTCTGGCTATGAGGAATCCAGGAAACCAAGAGCCCTACTAACGCGTGATTGCATGTCTACTTAGTGAGGTGACAGCATCGGTTGAGACAGTCTCATGTAGACCCGAGCTGGTCACTCTGAGGACTGATACTGCAGGCCTGCAGTACCACATCTGTTTTGTGGGGTGCTGGGGATGAAACCCAAGCCTTGAACATGGCAGGCAAGCACTCTCGTCACCTGAGCTACATTCTCATTCTAACAACTGTTTTTAAAAAGTAAAAGTTGCTAGGAGCTGGAGAGATGGTTCAGGGGTTAGGAGCTCCTAGGGCTCTTCCCGGGGGCCTGGGATTGGTTCCTAGCACTCATGTCAGTTGGCCCACACCCAATAACTTCAGTTCAGGGTTGCTCATTTTCCTTGAGACATTTCACTGTAACTAATGTCAGAGCTCTACTTGAATCTGTTTCCAGATATGACATTGTGGATAAAAGGAGGACAGGACAATTGATAGACTGGACACTGGGCTGAGCACTTGAGATACAGATGGCAAGTCAAGGTAGAAGATACCCTTACCCAAGGCCAGACGGCTGAAAGGAAAAGATCTAGTGTGGTTCAGGTCTGACCCTGGGCGGCATTCTTCACCCCTGTGCCACATGGCCCTTCTCACCACTTTCTGAGGTTTACATGGCTCTGTCTGCACCACCTACTAAAGAGGTCTGCCATCCAAGTTCTGGTCTTGGTTGTTTCAGCTCAGGAAGAGCCAGATTTCTGAAGTATATACAAAGTTCTCTGTTGCTTGAGGGAGTCAGGGTGCCTCCTGACTGCAGGGGGCAGCAGGTGTCTCCTCGACTTCCCCACTGTGAAAACCTCAAAATCATACTAGGCTACCATCTCTGCCAGATTTGAATATTACATACACTTGAGAATGAGGGAAGAATTATTTTCTTCTTACATACATGAAAAACCTAGCTTTCTAGCTTGCTTTCTTCTTTCTTATGAAGTCTATCAAGCTATATAGGCATTCCCGGCAGAAGGGGAAGCACAGGCTGAATATCATGTATCTAAAACTTGAAAGCAATGTGTGGATGTTTTTAGAGTGTGAAATATTTGCACATACAGAACATGTCTTTCAGATGAGAACCAAGTCTTAA
Organism: Tokudaia tokunoshimensis; assembly: GCA_036184795.1. Lineage (NCBI taxonomy): Eukaryota > Metazoa > Chordata > Mammalia > Rodentia > Muridae > Tokudaia > Tokudaia tokunoshimensis. Next base: position 33,401,146 of record BTHU01000005.1, read on the forward strand.
CCACACACACATGGCTTGATGTACCTGATAGATTTCTAGTGTCTGGGCTACAGCCTGTTGCATGGAGTTTCCTTGTTGGCACTATTTCAGACTTTGGAGCACTCTGGATTTTTAGATTAGAGATGTTTACCCTGCTATGCTGATAGGTTCGGCTTTTCCTTGCCCTTGTTTCCTTTTCCTAAGGGCAGGAGTAGAGCAGACAGCACGGGAATGGGGCCGCCAGGCAGAAGAGATGGAAGTGCTCACTGCCTACAACTCCTCCCTGTAGTATCAGCTCTGAAATGTGGAGGATTGAAACTAGATGTATCAGTGTGTGCTCAGACTTTTATACACGAAGACAGACAGACATGCTTGTTCTAGAAATGTTACGTCTGTCAAGGGCATAAACAGCAACCTATGGCAAGACCCCACTAAACAGAATCTGAGACACTCTGAGCTCCAAAATAAAGACACATGAACAAACAACACTGGGAATGCTGTATAGCACTGGCTGGTGATGGCGTCCTGGAGCCGGAGGCCAGAAGCCACTCCAGCCTGTCACAGTAGTACCGGTCCCAGCAAAGCCGCCGGCGGACAGCTGCTGAGTTGGGTTGGAGGGGTAGTTATTTGTTGTCTGTTTATGTAACTTACTGGATAAAAATCAAATTACTGCCAGGGAGAGCAGATGGGCACTGTGCACCTTCAGATGTGAGACCCTGGACAAGGTGTCACCTGTCTGAGATATTTAGCCTGTACCTCATCAGCAGAAAATCCACAGAAGCCCTAGGTGAAAAGCCTTACTTCCAAAAACATTGTGGAAGAACTTCAACAGTGTCCACAGCATAAAAGGCAGAGTGATGAGAATAAGAACCATTTAGGAGGAAGACCTAATGTCTAAAACAATGAGGAAGCCTATGCCACATCCTTTCAGAAGGGAACACTAAAGTAGGTTCAGGAAGCAGAACACAGATGGCGGTTAGATTAAAATATACTAAATACTAAATCTGCTAATGTCCCACTGGTGAACACTGCTAGGAACAGCACATAAGAATGGTGATTGACTTCAGTAAGAGCCCACACAAGATGCAAATGGTTGCACAAGCCACAGCTCAGCCTGGGGAGGGCATGTGTGTGTGCTCCTCTGTTCATTATTCCAGCAATTTCGTACAACTGAAATTCTTCCCAAATAAGATGGGCTTTAGGAAAAGACTCCACCGTCCACTGGCCAAATCTGTGTAGTCACATCTTTTCCTGTAGCAAACTCACATTATAACTGCTACCATAAAAAAAAAAAATATGTTGAGAGCGGGTGAATGTAACTGCTTACCTTCCCATAAAGAAGAAAGCTTTATGTCAGCTTCGCTGCGCATCAAGAGGAACCATGTTCCGATTCTTTCCAACTAAAAAACCTTTAGACTGGCTTTGACTCTCTGTCATGAGCCAACTGTACAATCAGCTCCTCGTTTCTACTCTACAGTCTACTCCACTCAGCCCTCTGTGGCCTAGTCAGGTCAGGAACATATCCACCAAGTGCTAGAGTGAATGAATCAACAGAACCACAGTTAAAGTCAGCCTCACACTGACCTCTGCACCCTGGGGGGAGGGGACACAGACCACCCAGAACTACTCACATGCTCATCAGCAAAAGCAGGTAATGGCAGGCACGCGCTCATGCAACCACTTCAGTTTCTTGAAAAGCATGTTTCACCCAAACAAGAAATAAACTCAAAAGAAATCAATCTTCAAAAAGACCTCAGTGTCAACTGGGACTCAGGAATAAGGTAAATCCATGAAGTCTGTTTGATACATGGTAGTTTGAGCTAATACAGTGATCAAAAACTGAGTTCATATTTTGAAAATTGTAGAAAATTTGAACATATATATGTGTGTATATATACATATATATATATATATATATATATCCTAATAGAGTCAAAAAGGCAAGAAATTATGTGTATCTCATAATGTTTTTCTAAACAAATTATAGGAATTTAGTTACATGACATCTTGACCAGACCACAGAGTTAGTATCTACGGAAAAGTCACAGATAGTGTTCCTCACCACTTTACAATACCAAGTTCTAGTTAATGCTTACTCTTCTGTCCATATTTCATCATCTACACCAGAGGGAAGAGTCCAGTTGGTTTCTAGCAGTAGTTAAAACCCTGGACCTGAGCTACAGAGATGGCTTGCACTTCCATGGCCTGAGAAGAATCTGCCAGCTCAGAGGGTAAAAGTGCCAGAGTGAGGAACTGAGTTTGAATCACCCCTACCACCACCAAAAAATTAAAAGGGAAAAAATGCCAAACGAAACAGTATGGAGATCAGCTGTCGGTAACCTCAGCACTGGGGGATGGGGGCGTGCACAGGACACATGGATCCTGGATGCTGGGAGCTCACAGGCTAGCCACCCTAGCCAAAAGGCCAGCTTCAGGTTCAGTGAAAGATGAGATCCTATTACAAGCCTCTGGCTTCCATATGCACAAAACAGATGTTAGAGGGAGGGGCTAGTGCTAAACATTAGAAAAGATGAGAGAAAAGATCAGGTTAAGTCTCAGTGGGTCTTTGCTGGCATCTGAATGCCGAGACACAGCTGTGGCTGGCTTGGACAGCGTTAATGAAATACTCTTCTGTGGTAGTCTGCTAAGGGAAACCAGCTAAGCCTTCCATGTGGGCCTCCTACCTGCTCAGGAGTTAGGTTGCTTGTGCAAAGGGGTTTCAGCGAGATTGTCTTGATGCACTTCTGTGTTCACAGTGCTACCATTTTTGTTTTAGAATGTGTAAGAGTCTGCACATGGAAAAGGACTTGGTTGCTTGGTTAGTTGATTGGTTGGCTTTTGGCTATTATTGTTTGGTTAGGTTTGGGAAGCGGGTTTTGTTGTGGTTTAAGTCAAGGATTCATTCTATAGCCTATGCTGGTCTCCAACTCACAATCTTCCTGCCTCAGCTTCCTGAGTACTAGGACTACAGACACGTAAAGCCACCCCCTTTCTTTGTGTTTAAGCATGTGGGCTGGCCCATTCACCCACAAAATCTCTTCTAAATTTTAAAATCATAAGAAAAATTAATATGGCTAGAATACTGATTGGAAATGGATCAAGTCAATGTATAGCCCAACCTATATACAGGACACATATTACCTAGACACAGTGTGCACCACACAGGGACGCTACACAGCCACCACATGAAGGGCATAAGCTGGTTACTTCCTAATGACTCCTCTTTGGGGATTTTGATCACAGCTCTGGGTGCTCCCACCACAGTCTGTGCTCATCCCTGGTGTGGCTCCATACCCAGCACACTAGGTTAGTGTCTCAAGTTTCCTTCCTGACACTCAATCCAGCACCTTGGTTAGAACAGTGCTTGGCCCATGGTAAAACTAGATGCGTGCATGGATGAACAGACTTATGGAAACATTCACTTGTGGACACACACGTGAATACACACATGGACAATGGATGCAGAGACAGAACCACCAGGGAGTGGAGAGCTGCGTGGAGACAGATGCACAGATGGAGGAATGACTATGCATATGTATAATATTTATACATATTAAGACCACTCAGGAAGAGAACCGGACAACTGTCCCAACATACGGAAAAGTCACTCATCTTTCTGGTTTTCTTAGTCATATTTAAATAAAGGCGCTCGGACTAACTGATACTGGTTATCCCTTCTAGCTACTAAATCCAGTGACTACATAGTTCATGGTTTGTTTCAAGCAATGAGAGGTGGCTGTTGAGAGTTTTGTTATTTTATGTTACTGTCGTCTTAATCACTGCAGACCACACAGGATCTAACTGAAGCCTAATCCCACCATCCCTACCCTGACAGACACCACTGCTGCACAAAATGACTCTCCTTAACTATAGAAAGGACATGCTTACATCTTCTATAAGCAGGACGGGCTGCAATGCCTTGGACTCCGTGCTGAGACAAGTGATAGGAAATCTAGCCACTTACCCTTTACTTTTTTATCAAACTTCTTCTGCTTCATTTTTTCTCGGTTTTCCTGCCTCACTTCCTTTGCATCTTCCAGAGCTTCTTCGCTACCCCAAACTTCAAGAGCCCGCTTTACGACCTACAACACAGGTGAGAGCCCAGTTAGCTGGGATTCAGAATGGGACAGTATGAAGTCCTAACTGTCGAGCTCACAGACGTCATTAAGTCACATCAGGAGCAAAACCACAGAATTTAACAGTTGAAGGATTTCCTTTAGGTCCCACTTTTTCCAGAAGGAGTTGAAATACTAATACAGAAAAAAATAAATGAAGACTCAACAAGAAAGAACACGTAAAATCCAATCATGAGGTCAAGAGGGGCAGGAAATGCCAGCAATGTCTGTGCCCTGGCATTCCCTGCCTGTGCTGCCTGAGCAGGGTACAGGAGGCTGAAACAAGGGCCACTGGCACTCTCATAAAGCACAAAGGGCCAAGTGATTAGAAAACCTGGGCTGCTTTAATTAGCATTGTTTTTACTTATTTTTGAATGGTACTTAAGATGAACTTTTAAATCAATAATCATATTTAATGAAATTCAGTGTATCTCAATGTGGCTTAATTTTATGTATAGATGAGTTAACTTCTAGTGCATTCCTGTACAAACAGCTCTAAAGCAGTGTCTCTACACAGTTTCATATAATGGTGCAAACATTGTAATAGTCAAGCCATTCTGGAGGAGATTCGGGAGGACACATGTGACTCCCAGCAGTAGGCCAGGTGCTGGAGCACGAAGTCAGTGGGTCTCTGCTGCGGCACACAAGTGACCTGCTCGCAGTGGGGGCTGGGATCTGCCCTGAGCTGTGCCAGTCACTGGGATACTCCAGCATTCCAGCTTATATCCCAATACAGTTAAGAGTCCAGGCATCTACAAAACCTTTCTTCTTGTTGTTTTGTAAAAGGAGACTGAGATCCAGATGAGGTCTGAGCTTTCCTAACCTTGTAGATAGTGTGCAGTTATACTCCCTGAGACATCCACTAGCAATACATTTATGCCCAAGTTGCCACAGCAAAAGCGAGATGAGAAAACAGTGCTCTGAGCAGTCATTAGCAGTGACAGGGATAGACATGTAAACAAGAAAAGGCTCCTCCTTAATGTGTGAGTTACAGCTAGCCGACTGTGCTGGAAGTTCACCTACAGTTGGACATCCCAGCGTCCAGCTTACTAGACACCTGTAGCTTTAGGTAGAGCTTCATATCGCCCCACTGGGAATGGCGAGGGTTCTTCTTCACAATGAACCTGAGCGCTGGTTCTCTCTTCTCCAGATCACAGTCCTTCAGAAGGTACTCCTGCTTGGCTTCTGTCTTGGTTATAAGCTTGTGTTTATCATCAGCATCTCTGGAAAGAGATTAAGAACAGCATATAAACCACTTGAGTTAAGCTGAGTTCTCAGCCTCGTACCCACAAGGCCTGCACACCCGAAGACGCACACGGACTTCCCTGCCTTTGGCTCTCATGTTCAAAGTCATACAAGTTCAGACTCAAGTCATATCTCAATTAAGAATCTTCTTAAAGTCCCTCTTATTTCAGAAAGAACTTGAGAGTAGGGAAGACACAATGAAAAAGGGGTTCATGGAGAAAGAAAATACAAATCGAGTTGCAAGGTCACCAGAAGTAGTGGCCCATGCCATCATCCCAGCACTTGAGAGGCTGAAGAGAAAGAACTGACCACAAGTTCAAGGCCAGCCTGGGGTACACAGACCCTGATCCAGAAAGTTGGGCAAGAAATAAATGTCCCAAGGTCTCATTTCCTAAACAAAGCTGGGTTCTGGTGGCCCAAAAAACAAGGTGAAAACAGAGACAGTGGGAACTTGAAGCAGCCCCAGAGTTTAGAGAAGGCCTGTGAACTAGTTCTTTTCCTCCATTTGTCACCCTGAAGTCAGGCACTGTTCAAGGTGATAAGAAGACAGCCGTGATTTAATGGATACCATAGGGCCTTGTTTAATGAAGCGCTGTTCTAGTCTGATGGTCACATGACAAGGAAGATGCTCTACGATCATAAAGCAGTGGAGGGACAGGGACTTCCCAGCAGGAGGGTCACCAGAAGAGGCCTCTGCTGAGTCACACTGGAGAGCAGAGCCCAGAGCGAGCCAGAAAAAAAAGCTCCTAAGCAGAGACGCATGCGCAGAGGCCGCCGGGTAGGTGGACGCGGGATGGCGCACACCCACGGCAAGGGATGGCAAACCTGGGAAGAGGCAGTCAGGGGCAACTGGGGACCTGCAGCCGTGGTGAGGACATATTTGAAATGGAACTGAAAACCATTTTAACAGTTTGATGAAAATTCCCTAGAGAGAAGAGTCAAGAGATGCAAGCTTGGGAAGGTGTGGGGCAGAGACCCGGAAACCTCCACTTGGGAGGCGGAGACAGGAAGACCGCGAAGTCGGTAAGGCGAGGCTGTGGCTCAGTAGCTGGGCTGCCTACACTGCCTCCGTCTCCAGTACCACAAAAACAAACAGTGGTTTAAAGCAAGCACCTGCAGATATCACATGTTGGCAAATCAAAGTGGTTCATAAGATACGAGTCCATGAACTCTTTCCCACATTCTTCACAGATGGTGTAATCAAACTCCATGACGGGCCCTGCAAGAGGAAGGGGCAGTCTTTATTCTTTCAGAGGACTAATACAACGAACTTTTCTCTATCTTATTAGCTTATTGTCATAGATCTTATGCCTGACACAAATGCCTATTGGGGGGGCGGGGGGAACTGATTAATCTTAGGTTTATGGAAAACAATTTTCTAAGAGAAAAAAAAAAGTAATTGTCTTAGGGTTTTACTACTGTGAACAGACACCATGACCAAGGCAACTCCTATAAAGAACAACGTTTAATTGGGGCTGGCTTACAGTTTCAGAGGTTTTTGGGATATTCTTCTTGCGTACAATGTAAAGATTGTCTTTGTTTATTCAAATGTTGATTTCTGTACAAGCCGAGTGCTGAGTACCTTCTGGACTTCGGTATTGTTATTTTTATGGACCATCTCCTGTCTCGGTGCTTCTTAAAAGTTCTTCTCTACAACCTTCTGACTTGCTTAATAAAGATAACGGGCCATGTGGCAGAACATTGATTAGAATAAACAAGTTAATTAGGTTCTATGAGCTAGTTGGGAAGAAGCCTAAGTTATAAGGCCTAAGCATTCATAAATAAAGTCTCTTTGTCATTATTGGAAGCTGGAGGGTCAGGACAGTCCAGAAATAAAGTTTACTCCATTATCATCATGGCGGGAAACATGGCAGCGTCCAGGCAGACATGGTGCTGGAGAGGGAGCTGAGAGTTCTACATCTTGATCCAAAGACAGGAGGAGTGGGGATTCTGCAGACAGCCCGAAAGTGACTGAATTTCCACACTGGGCGGAGCTTGAGCATAGGGAACCTTGAAGCCCACCCCCATAGTGACACACTTCCTCCAACCAAGCCACACCTATTCCAACAAGGTCACACCTCCTAAATGTGCCACTCCCTGTGGGTCAAGCATTCAAGCACATGAGTCTATGGAAGCCAGACCTATTCAAACCACCACATTCCATTCCCTGCCCCCCATAGACTTGATCCATAACCCAACGCAAAATGCATTTAGTCCAACTTCAAAAGTTCCTGTGGTCTATCAGTCTCAACAACATTTAAAAGTCCAAAGTTCAAAGCCTCCTCTGAGATTCATGCACTGTTTTTAACTGTAATCCTCTATAAAATCAAAAAACAGATCACACACTTCCAACATACACACATGCACGCACAGGAAATATGTTACCATTCCAAAACATAGGGAAGGGAGCACAGTGAGGGAAGACTGGAAGAAAGCAAGACCGAAACCCAGCGGGCAAACTCCAAACTCTGCATCTCCATGTCTGATGTCAAAGCACTCTCCAGATCTCCAGCTCCTTTCATCTTGTTGACTCCACCAAACTTCTTTCTCCTGGGCTGGCTCCACTCCGTTAGCAGCTTTCCTTGGCAGGTGTCCCTTGGCTCTGTTGTCTCTAACCTCTTGTGGTCTCCAAGACAATCCAGGCTTCACCCTCACAGCTTCTGGAGCACAGCTTCTGTGGCTGCTGTTCTTGGTGGTCATTCTATGGTTCTCCAAAACGCGGCTGTCTTCTGCTGCACCTGGACTGCACTTTCACCACTGGCCTCTCATAGGTTTTCTTCATGGTGCCAAGCCTCAACTTCTTTTCATGACCCTTTCAGTCTGGGCTGTCACCTGACACGGAGGCTGCACTTGCACCAATGGCCTCCCCTGGCCTCTCACAGTGCCAAGCCTCAGCTGCTCCCCTTCATGTCTTCAAAATCAGTACCACCTGGTGACTCTTATTCATGATCAAATCTGGCTGCCAGCACAAGGTACAACCTTGGCCGCCTCATACAATGGCCTTTCTGAGCCTTCACGCAGGGACACTCCTTGCCACATACCTGCCTGCCCTCAGTGACTTTGCTTAGACTCAGAGGGAAATCCCATCCTTATTCTAAAGCCAGAACCAAGTGGCTGAAGCTGCCAAGTTCTGCTTCTTGTTGGGACTTGAACATGGCCCAAGAAGTTCCCTAGAAGTCAAAAGCATGGAAGGTTGATAGGACAAGCGGTCTTAGACATTAATCTTGTGTATCCTTGTATTAGTCGGGATTCTCTAGAGTCACAGAACTTAGAGAATGTCTCTATATATTTGGGAATTTACTGGAATGACTTACAGTTCAACTAATCCAACAATAGGCAACTGTGAATGGGAAGTCAAGAATCTAGTAGTTGCTCAGTCCCATGAGGCTAGCTGTTTCACGTGGTTTTCTTTATAAGCTGGAATCCTGAAGAAGTAGGCTCCAACAGATGTGCTGACAAGTAAGTGCAAGCAGGCAGAGAAGAAGAAAGTCTTCCTTCTTCCGTTGTCTTACGTAGGCCTCCAGCAGAAGGTTTGGCCCAGATTAAAGGTGTGACCGCCACTCCTGGCCCTAAACTGTTCTTTACTTGGAACTTACTCTGTCTCAAGTTGACCTGGAACTCAAAGATCTGCTTTCCTCTGTCTCCTGGGATTAAAGGTGTGTACCACCTTGCCTGGGCCTAAACTTGTCATGGCCACTATGCCTTAAGATCTAGATCAGGCACTGAAGAGATTGGCTCAATGGTTAAGAGAAGCGACTGCTCTTTCAGACAACCGGAGTCCAGTTCCCAGCAATAACGTGGCAGTTCACAACTGTCTATAAATCCAAGACCTGACATTCTCACACAGATATACACGCAGGCAAAACACTAATGCAAATAACAAAAATAATAAAATGTTTTTAAAAAATCCAGATCAAAAGTCTGCATCTTCTAGCCTCAAGATCACAAGTGTGCCCTCCATTTCTGGATTGTAATTCATTCCAGATATAGTCAAGTTTACAACTGGGAACAGCCATCACAATCCTGTATAGCTTGCAAACATCACTGTATCCTGGAAACTACCATTATATTTCTGATAATGGTATAAAAAGTCTGTTTGGAGTAAACTTGTCTCAGCCTCAGTCTTGCCGAGACCCTCTATCCCAGCCTGGTCTAAGATTCATTTCTCAGTGGCCACATCAGGTAACCAGTAAGTGATGCTGGCCTTACATCTGTCATCTCACCAGTGAGACCCACTAGGGCAAATTCAAGTAGTCTGTAGGACTGTGTTCATTCCGGAGGATGTTTCAAATTCCTAGAGGCTACCTACACTCCTCCCTTGACTTCACCTTCAGGACCAGGAACAGTTTTCCACGTGCCTTCCCTGGCTTTCTCTGCAAGCCCAGCTCCTCGGGAAGCCCTGATGACACTGGGCTTTCTGGGATTATGGTGATCTCCCCATTTCAAGGTCTGTAACTTTAATCCTGTCTGCAAAGTCTCCTCTAAGAAAAGTAATATACATACAGGCTCCAAAACAATTAGAATATGGACATCTTTGGGGACTTCTGTTCTACCAATTATAGTACTGTTGAAAGTACTAAGAAGACTGGCCTCAAGACTGTGGAGGAGGGATCTACTTAAAGAGAGAGACCATCAACACGTTAAGCAGATAAAGCAATATAGAGAACAAGGCAACGTTAGCAGAGTCAATACAAAATTCACTCAGATGGGGACATTATTTTTCTTTCATTCCACCATGTCAACAGAGCAAAAGCCTCTGCTTTATTGTGTCACCTCCTGGATTATAAACTTCTTAAGGGAGAGTCACTGAGCCCTGCACCCCTCAGCACTCCACACAGACCTGCCCCTGGCAAGGTGGAACTGGATTCTCTTATAGACTTCAATGCCTAGCTAAGGACCTTTAATCCTCTAATGGTCTTCAGGCAAGTGTAAGCCCTGAAGGAAAGTCCTTAGGATGATGGCTACTGCCCAGCCCCAGCTCTGAGGACTGCCACAGTAGGAAACACACTTCAGACACTGCTTTTCTTAGCTAACTCAAAAGCACGGTCTGTCAAGATCCCACCACCCCTTAATTCCACTAATCTCCAAGCTCTTAAAAGAAATGGTTCCTCATATAACAGGGCATAGCTATAAAAAAGGAGAATAAAATATTTTAGAACAAGGCTGTTGATATCTTCAAAATATGTACTAGGATGAAGAGAAACTGATCAGAAGTGACATTAGATGGCTATATCACATTTATTCAAAAGCCCTGAAATGAGATTTCCCATCTCTATCCTCCTGTTCACACTAGAGATCCCCATCTCTATCCTCCTGTTCACACTAGAGATCCCCATCTCTATCCTCCTGTTCACACTAGAGATCCCCATCTCTCCTCCTGTTCACACTAGAGATCCCCATCTCTCCTCCTGTTCACACTAGAGATCCCCATCTCTTTTTTCCTGTTCACACTAGAGACCCCCATCTCTTTTTTCCTGTTCACACGAGAGATCCCCATCTCTATCCTCCTGTTCACACTGACCACTCTGCCTCCATTCTCCTTTTCCACTTACTAAGGTTTCTGTTTTTTATGATGATTTTTTAAACAATTCCTTACCATCCTTTATTACTGTAGTGTGTCCCTCCTAAGTCACTGCAGCAAGTCTCCATCAATTCAGAACACTTACATATTGTCTGAAGCCATGTGCCCTAACAGGTCACCAAGTTCCAGACAGCATATCCCAGGAATATCACCCTCAGTGACAGCATCTATCACCTAGTACCCAGGACCTCCCAGTTCTTTTGTTCCATAGGCAGGAAGGATGGAGGCACTTCCACAGCAGGTACAACCGTACCTGAAGAACCCTAACATTACTAACATGCCCAGAGCTTCTAGTCTGTGATAGGATAGTGCAAGTCAGCAACTGGACAGGATTGGTCAAGATGTAACACTTAGAATCCTGGGAATACAGCATTTTACTCTACAGCTGATGTGGACAAGGGTTGTTCACATCACTATAAAGGATAAGACGAAGGCTCTTACTTGGGCTGTTTACAAGAATAAAACCAAAGTCAAAAGAAAGTAATTTTAAAAGTCTGCATGTTAGGGCTGGAGAGATGGCTCAGCGGTTTGAGCACTGACTCATCCAGAGGTCCTGAGTTCAATTCCCAGCAACCACCTGGTGGCTCACAACCATCTGTAATGGAATCTAATGCCCTCTTCTGGTGTGTCTGAAGACAGCAACAATGTACTCATATACATAAAATAAATAAGTAAATTAAAAAAAAAACAATACTTTTAAAATAAAATTCTGCATGTAGGCCTAGTTTCTTCAGATTCAACTAGAGTCAGTCCTTTCACCGACAGGAACCTGAAGCTAATGATGTGAATCCTTTCATGGCAGCACAGGAACCAAACACTCTATTCTCTCTGTGACTATGCCCTAAGCATGCTTTAACTGAGGTAGCAAGACAGACTCTCAACCAATATGCAATGCTCTATTACATTAAAGTAGAACCTCAGTAGACTCAGGAATCCAAAACAGTCACAGGAAGTCTTGTTATGGCTCAAATGTCTCCACGGGCTCATGCGTTGGAACACTTGATCCTTGGGTAGAGGCACTGTTTGGGGAGGTTACAGAACCTTTAGGAGGCGGAGTCTACATGGAAGAAGCAGGACCCTAGGGTGCAGGCCATGAGGGCTGCACTTCTGGAAGAGTTTTCTCTGCCTCCTGGCTGGCAGCTGCCACACACTCATCACCAAGGGCCAAGGCCACGGCGATGCTTTCCCCAGCACGATGGACTGATACCATCTGAACTGTGACCAACATAACTTTCCTCACGTTGTTGCTCCTGTCGGGCGTGGGTCACCGCAATGAAAAATATAACTGAGACAGTCTGCATAGCCACAAAATCACAGGGACACAAAGGTCACTGCATCCAACGTGCTCCCTCCTAACACAGGGCTGCTCCCCCACAGCACTAAGGTGAGGTGCTTGCATTTCTTTCCTTCTCTTCTCCCCACCTCAAGTCTTCCCATCAGCCCCCCTGGGGCTTCACAGGAGGAGGAGGCAGCAGTCAGTGTATTTGGGAAGCCTCATCAGAGGCCCTTGGAGGCCCACAGGGTCTATGCAACAGCATTCCGGAAGTGTCTGGAGGTAAACACACACTGGCACACCACTGTCACACGGGACGGACTCTTCCCTCTCTAGATCTGCCACTCAAGTCTCAAACTCGATTCCACAAAGGAAACCCCCTAGGTGTGTGCTCTCCAGACCGAGAGAACACTTCTGTACTTGCATGCAGCTGGGGGGACTCTGCAGCTAAGCCAGCCAGCTTTGACAACTGTCTCTCGTGTATCAAGTTCAAGGCCACTGTTTTGGAGACTACATGCCTGCCTCTATGCCCCCTTGACATACGACATCCAATATGAATATAATTAGCCCTTTGGGCCTCAGCATCTGGACACGCCAGAGGTGCTGTCGATCAGCCTGCTGGTCACGCCTCTTATACCACAGCTAAAGGCTACACTGGGTTTCTCCAGTTCAAACACTTTTAGATTTCACACAAGCCTTGATCTTTTCCACTGTGTGAGCACATCAGCTGAGAGAACATGTATGTATAAGTCATGTACTGACATGTTAACCCCATGTGGCAGATCCACAGTCCTCTATCTATTCCAGCCCTAAATAAAAGCATGTTCTAAGTTTTACTTCACAGGGACTGGCCTCTCATTGTGGACTATAAAAGCCATTTCTTTTTCTTCCTTTTTTTTAATTTTTAATTTTTGGTTACTTTTTCTTTTCTCATTTTTAAGATAGGTTTTGTGATGGTAAGTTTTTAACAAGGGCCTGGACTGAGAAACTGTCAAGATCAGGCCAGCCTGTGGGCCTGTCTGTGGGCAGCACCGTTCCCAGGCTGGGAGACCTGAACTGTGTAAGAGCAGAGAGGGCTAGCTGAGTGTCCAGCAAGCATGGGTGCATTTGTTTCTCTCAGCTCTTCACTTGGGTGTGTTGTGATTGGCTGTTCAAGTTCCTGCCTTAAAGGCTCTCATTGGCGGACTGCAGTCTGGGATTCTATGCCAAATGAGCCCTTTCCTCCCTCACTTGCCAGGGAGCTTATTGCCACAACAAAAATTAAATTTGAACAGGGCTCTACTATATTTTACTAGCCTGGTCTGTCTGTCTGTCTGTCTGTCTGTCTGTCTGTCTGTCTGTCTCTTTTCCTTCTTTCTTTGAGACACAGTCTAGCTTTCTTGCTCTGGTTGGTTTGGAACTCATTATGTAAACCACCTGCTGGGATTAAAGGTGCATGCACTAGACCTTACCAGTCTAATCTGAAACTCCTAAATTCAAGCAATCTTCCTGCTTTCGTCTCCCAAGTAACACCATGCCCAGCTCACAAAAGTACTCTAATTTAGACTGGTCTGTCCATTGGTGTCTCAGCTCCGCCTACCTGTGATACAGCAGCAGCAAATGTCTGTCCACCCCACATGCACAAACCAAGAAATCATCTTCACACACCTGGGTGTTTGACTTCCTGTTGTCCTTAATGACTATACTTAATAAATGCAATGTCATATCAATAACAAATACAGAAGTACCTGAAAAAATAAAGCCCTTAGGAATTTCATCACAAAGTGTATCATTTAAAACTATATGTGGGGTCTGGAGAGATGGCTCAGCGGTTAAGAGCACTGATTGCTCTTCCAGAGGTCCTGAGTTCAATTCCCAGCAACCACATGGTGGCTCACAACCATCTGTAATGGTATCCAATGCCTTCTGGTGTGTCTGAAGACAACTATAGTGCACTTATTCATATTCACAAAATAAACAAATCCTTAAAAAATAGATAGATAGATAGATAGATAGATGATAGATAGATAGATAGACAGATAGATAGATAGATAGATAGATAGATAGATAGATAAAACTACATGTGAACAGCCAGGAGTGGTGACACATACCTTTATTCCCAGTGCTTGAGAGGCAGAAGCAGGAGGATCTCTGTGAGTTCAAGGACAGTCTGGTCTACAGGTCTTTCAGGACAGTCAGAGCTATACAGAGAAACCCGTCTAGAAAAACAAAACCAAACTGTATGTTAACAAGCTCAGAATAGAAATACATTCAGAGAATGAGAGTAAAACTGTACATATCAAATATGATATATTCTCTTTTTCTTCTTATAAAAGGAAGGCATTTTAATTGGACATCGCTAAAATTAAAACAAAAAAATCCTCTTCAAGGATACATCATCAGGCCAATGCAAAGATACCCTCAGCTAAGAGAAAATGAGTATCAAACCATTTATAGACTGAAACTAACGGAAAATCTGTACCTAAAATTTATACAGTTTTGTATTACCATTACATGGTTTAATTTAAAATTATATGAAAGGTTTTAATAACTACTGGTCCAAAATGTAAAATGGGCAATAAATACTTAAAAGAACATTCAACATCATTAGTATCTAGTAGATGCCATTCAACTCTGGAACATGCTACTGACTCACATTGGGATAAGAAGACCAGAAAGACCAGGCAGTGGTGGCGCACGCCTTTAATCCTAGCACTTGGGAGGCAGAAGCAGGCAGATTTCTGAGTTCGAGGCCAGCCTAGTCTACAGAGTGAGTTCCAGGACAGCCAGGGCTACACAGAGAAACCCTGTCTCGAAAAAACCAAAAAAAAAAAAAAAGACCAGTTGCCAGAATGTGGAGACGTCGACAGCCCTCTCTCTTCTATTACTGATGAGAGGTTGAAAATGTGAATCTGGGGGCTGGGAGATGGCTCAGCGGGTAAGAGCACGGACTGCTCTTCCGAAGGTCCCGAGTTCAAATCCCAGCACCTACATGGTGGCTCACAACCATCCGTAATGAGATCTGATGCCCTCTTCTGGTGTGTCTGAAGACAGCTACAGTGTACTTACATATAAATAAATAAATAAATAAATCTTAAAAAAAATAAATAAATAAATAAAAAGAAAATGTGAATCTGCCTAAAACTGTTTTGTAGTGCCTCCTAATATTAAACTTCATATTATCACATGTCCAAGAACTTGCATGTGTAAGCATATTTGCTCTACCATGAAAAGGGAGCATACATAAAAGTTATCACTAGGCCGGGCGGTGGTGGCGCACGCCTTTAATCCCAGCACTTGGGAGGCAGAGGCAGGCGGATTTCTGAGTTCGAGGCCAGCCTGGTCTACAAAGTGAGTTCCAGGACAGCCAAGGCTACACAGAGAAACCCTGTCTCGAAAAACCAAAAAAAAAAGTTATCACTATAAACTGATAAACAAATTAATAAATACATATGTGTGTATGTGTGTGTGTATACCTATATATGTAGGTAGTTGTATTTTTTCCCCTTTTATTGGAAAGAGAGGCTTTCATCATAAAATATGTCCTGATTAGTTTCCCTCCCTCGACTCCTTCCAGTCCCTCCCCTCCTCCCTGGGTCTTCTTATTGATCAGAGAGCAAAGAATTCTCCAAATTACCAACGTCCATATTCTTCTGTGGAAACACTAAAATGCTTTACCTGGTTCATGAACAACATTCCCAATCTCGTGTTTCTCCTCCTCCTCTTCTAAAATGAAGCCACCTTTGGTGTCAATCATTTTGGGAGCTGCTTTTACACTGGCCACGCCTGCAGAAAGCAGGAAAAGGAGTCAGCAGCTAAACCAGGCTAGCCCATAGATACCACCCCCCCAACCCCCCACTCCACCCCCCATGGGGGGACAGGAAAAGGATAACAATGCCATTCAATGTCACCACTTCGTCCAAACTGTCCTTAAGGTCCCACCTGGTGCAGCAGGGCAAGAGAACAAAACTAACAAAATAAAAATAAAACACAAACTAGCAAAGCCTACGCCTCAGAAAGAGTAAAGCGACACTTCCTCACAGGCGACGTGAACATGTATGCAAACAGCCACAAGAGCCTACCATACAATTAAAGAACAACCTCCCGAAGCCTCCACACTGACTACAAGACACAACAAAAACCAAAGACAGCACAGAACCCTGGGATGCACCTGGTGGGACGCACTTGTCTATTAAAAAATGGGGCCTTCGAAGATCACTCCTTCGGCTACAACCAATCCACACCAAACCCCAAAGCTCCCAGCACACCAGAGGTTTAGCTCCAATTACAGATGAGACAAACCACTCAACAAACACCTACACCCCTAGCATTTCTCCAGTGAATTCCGGCCAGGTGCCCTCTACTTCTATCTACTATGAGTCAGAGCCCACAGGTTGTGGGCTCAGTTCCTGACTGTCCAACTTTAGATGCTAACTGCAGACCAGGGACTTTGATCGACTGGCTAGTGTTTCCAAATCAGCTTCCCTGGTGGAAGTTAATCTTCTACAACAATGCACACAACTTGGGAACATAACTCACTCACATTCACTAATCACTTGAGAAGGATTTTAAATACAAATGAAAAGTCAAGTAAAAAGACATACCAGGCAAGTGTAGGAGTCCCAGTATATGGGAGCTTCCTTCCCCATCCTCCAGTCCCAAATGCCTGATTTCCAGAGAGCTACCCAGGTATAAGGCACACATCACATTCTCCTTACTATATAGCTACAGTAACCCACCAGGTCTGAAATAGTAGAAACACACCAAATCCCAAGTTTCTAGATAGCAGTCAAAGGAAAGCCTTAAGCCTTCCTGAAGACAGTCCCAGCCCTACTCTCTTAATTCCTTTCTACACAAGGCTTGGGAAGACAGGGGGGCACCAGCCTCTAACAGAAAGGATAGTGGCAATAACTAGTATTTACTCCGAGGATTCTATACTAGACACTTGTCAAAAAAAAAATACTTTAAGAGGATTAGAATAACCAGGACTGAAAGTGAGCAAACATGGTAAGCCTAGCTGGGAAGTGTCTGACGTGCCCTGAGGATCTAGCCGCAGAAGCAAGGAACAGAAGAGATTCCCTGTGACAGCAGATATCAAACTGAAGGGAAAACGTTTCACCGAAGTTAAAACTCACACCAGGGTATAAACCTCTGAAGGAGAAAGCCCTTTCTCCCCAAGGTGGTGAGTGAAATGAGGGGCGGAGCATTCAAACAAGATATCAAACTCATTTGCTTCCAAGGGCAACAAAACTTACCAGGTGGACAGACCAACCTTAATTCCGCTTAGGCTACTTTTCTTTTTCCAACCCAGGGTCTCGAGCACAGCAGGCAAGCACTTGACCACTGAGCAACATCTGAGACTCTCTTTCTAGTTTTTAGAGTCGAGGCCTCCCTAACTTGCTCTGGCTGACCTGGAACTCTAGACCAGGCAGTTCTTGAACTCAAGATCCTCCTGTCTCAGCCTCCCCTGCAGCTCTGGTTCCAGGCCCAGCAATCAGGCTGCTTCTGCTACTTCTAGTTTTCCTAGTGTTTTGGACTCCTCGTGTGGACCTGAACTATACTGTCTCGGCACTTGCCAGGCTGTCTGAAGTTGTAGAAAGTCTCATGACTCTAGATGTTCCCGGCAGGTAGAAGAACATTGGTCAGACATTTATCCAACAGTGCCTATCTGCATATGGATAATGAGAAACTGAGGGTGCAATGCGGACTTACAAGATCTGCACTATGCAATGCGGACTTACAAGATCTGCACTATAAAGATAACGAAAATTTCTTTTTACATTACAAAATGGTATATAAGGGCTTTCCAATGATTTTGAAAGATTCAAATTTAAGTTAGGTACAAGCCAGCTCCGCTGGTCAGGAGCAACAAATCAAATTCAATGGCAAGTCTAAAATTACAAACTGCCATAAACCATACACATTTTTATACATGCTGCCAAAACAAGTACTTCACACACACACACACACACATACACACACACACGGAGTTGTGAAAGAGAGAGGGATAAAAAAGTAAATTACTTTTGTAGAAATAACTCGGGTGAATTACTCCCAAGAGCAATGTCAGCAGCCTAAAGCACACGGACATTGAAACCGGAAAACAGTAAGGCAGGAGCTACCCGAAGATGCCAAGTATAGCCAAAATGAACCCAGGGCAACATGCCACTCAGTAAAACAGGGTTACGAAGCCCTGCCCTTTCCATTTTTTTTTTTTTTTTTTTTTTTTTTTTTTTTTGGTTTTTCGAGAGGTGTCCGTAAGAATACAATCGAGTTACTCCAAAGTACTAGGCTCTGCGAGTGTTATTCTACTTTGCGCCCTGGAAGGCGCGACCCATGTAAAAGACTGGGTCGGATCAGTTCTGCTGGGTGCTGGACTGGGAGACTGCAGGCTTACTTAATGGCTGCGAGGCTGAAAGCTCTGCACCATAAATGTGCCATGCAAAGGGCACGACAGGGAAGGCCCGGGATGCGGTCACAAACCCGTGGGAGGGAGGCCCTGTGCGCGCCCGTGGGGGGACCCCCACCTCCGGTGACCGCCGCCGCGGGGTACGGCCGCGCAGCCAGCCGAGCCTGGCGCAGCATCAGCGCCCGCTGCCGCTTCCGCTCCACACTCGCGCGTACGGCGGCCGGCAGCTCCGCGGGTTCCTCCGCGGCCGCGGGCTCAGATGACGTCCGCTTCTCCTCGGCTGTCGCCATCGCCAACACACTCCGTAAGAAGGGCACGCGTATCACGAACAGCGGAGCGACGAGTACCGGGCCCTACTCCACCATCAAGCAGAGAGAAGAACTACGCATGTGCAATCCAGCACTATTGGCGGAAAAGACCATGATGGGCGAGGCAGTGCGCCTGCGCAACCGAGGAGTAGTGGCGGAAGAGATGGTTGACATACAATCCATCCGGACTAAGCGATGCTGGAGAATCAAGACTTTAAGGTCATCCTTGTCTACACAGTATGTTCCAAACCAGCCTAAGCTACATGAGACCCTGTCTCCAAAAGTAAAGAGAGCACGGAAAAGAGCATCGGGAAAGAATGGCCGTGTGACAACTAAAAAGCATGAGAAAACGGGAAGGCAACAGAGAAAAGTGGAATGCATTATGAGGGGCAAACCCAGCTGCGGGGCATGGGTAGAGAGCCAAAGCCATAAGCACATGGAAAACGAGGCAGCCCCATGACAACAGACTGGCCATTATATACACAAATGAAACCCCTGATTTCAGAAAAACCCTTCATCCAGTGGGGGAATGTGATGTGTCAGTGACTCCTCCTGTGCGGCAACATGGCTTTGGAAAAGAAATGCACATTGTTACTCCCCATGTTTTGGACTGATGTGCCAGGAGGCATGTTCATAGCACCGCTGCTCCCAAACACCAAAAGCTGGAAACCACCCAAATGTCCGTCAACTTTTGAATGGTTAAACGAAGCATAGTATTACCATACAATGAACTATTTTTATACAGCCATGGAAAAAAATGAAACACTGAACCATGCTACCACACGACTGACCTTTGAAAATATCACTTTAAGAGAGAAAAAGCCATTCACAAATGAATGTGTTTATGTGGAACTCACAGAATAAGCAAGCCCACCATAATAGAAAGCAGATTAGAGTTTCCCAGAGTATGTGAAGGTAAGGAGTAACAGGGAGGAGACTCTACTCTGTAGGTATGGGGCTTGCGCCCCAGTGTTTTGAAACTCTTGGCAATTTGTTGGTCTCCCTTTCCTGGTAACTCCCTCTCCTTTGGCACAGGAACTTTTTGTGATAGAGTTTCAGGTAGCCAGGTCTGAACTGCGAGCTGCCACCTCAGCTCAAAGCGGACTCCCTCCTCAGAAGGGAAGAGTGCGCGCCCTCATCTGTACACTCCACTGGATGACAAAGGCTACAGGTTTGCCCAGAGCAAAACACATGAGTCATTTAGTGGGGGTACAAAAGGAAAAAGGACAAGGACAACAAACCAGGGGCCATGTCCTTTCCTCTTCCCATCCTGTCTCAGGGAAACCATGACTGTATCCACCTTCCCACATTATACCTCCTTCACCTCCCAGACTGACAGATCCTAATTAAACGAGGAAGCTGCGCAAAGGACAGAGAGCATTCAGTGGAACTGAAAGAGAGTAGACTCTGAAGAAGGGAATCCAGGAAGATGGGGGTGAGAAACCCGGCAGAGGCCCTGCCAGGTCCGCCTCTCTATGTGCATGCCTGGGCTGTTTTTCCTCTGATTCCCTGAGATTTTACCCCTTAAATGTGGTCACCTTGACCATCACTGGCACCGGCTCACAACAGAAGAACATCTGTGAGCAGGTTTTCATGTCACTGAGAGCTCCTGGGCTGAGGGCCCAGCACACAGCAATGAGTAGTCATGATCTTCCTCTCCAGGGGCGTCAGTCTAATCTGGTCTGGTCACATGACCACCTGTTACTCTTATATGAGAGAATATGTTCATGCCATGTTCAATATGGCACAGGTTGTACAAATGTCACCACAGTCCATTCTAGAACATTCTTTCTTGTCAGCCTAGAAACAAACCCCACAACCATTAACAGTCACCTCCCCACACACACTGTCTCAAATCTCCTTGTCCCTGTGCAAGCATCAGTCTCTTCTGCCCTCAGTAGATTTCCCTCCTCTGGATACTACCTATAAACAGGTTGCATGGTCTTTTGCGCCTGATATCTTTCACTTAGTATAAAGTTTCAATCCATGTTAACATAAAGATTCATCAACTCTGCAGTTTCTATCAACACTTCTTTTTTTTATTCATTGACAACATTCCATTAGGTGGACATACATTTTGTTTATCCACTCGTCCACTGATGGAAACGCCTGCCTCCAGGGGCATCCAGGTCCCAGCATATGCTGTCTCTGTTGGATCCAGACCCAGGCATGGAGGAGACTCTGTGTCTAACATTCTAAAGAACAGCCGTGCTTTCCAAAGTGACTGTTGAGAATATGTATGGAGTCTGCAGCAGTTCTAGAGAATCCCCCTAGGGAATGAGAAAGCCATTTGTGTAGCCATAGTGCTGAGGAGAGCTAAGTAACCCTTATCCACCAAGTAAATCTGGAAGAGCCAATCCAAAGGACTACTGCTGAGGGTGTGACATCTTTGTGGGACTTCCATGGAGCAAAGACACAGACAGGTGTGGCCTGGGGGGGTGTTTGTTCTCATTTATCTGAACATTCATCTCACTTCAATAGCTATGAGACCCAGGGATCCAGGACAGGAGGGACAGATAGGGACACTTTCATCTTCCATATTAGAAAGACACATTTGTCCTCCACGTGGCAGAGAAGTCTCAACATGTACTTATTAATACTTTAGTGTAAACACACTGTTAGTGCTTTGCTAGTTTGGAGTTCACACCTCTTCCTACCAACCCAGATGCCCCTGAAGAAGCTCCAAGTTCACACTGCCAGATACTAACTAAACTCATGTTTCAGGAAGTGTCCGAGCCCAGACATCCATAGAGTAAAATTTCATAGAAATCACGCAAGGGATACAAAGGATGATGAGAGTCGCAGACATTGCCTCCAGAGTGTGAGTCCAGAGGGGCAAGACTGAGCTTTGGAATGACTGACAGCCTTTCTTCCCACCCCTTCCCTCATTCCCTATAAAGCTTCCTGGGTGGAGATGAGATGGAAGGCAGGTGTGTGCGTGCATGCTTGCTTGCATGCTTGCTTGCTTGCTTGCTTTTAAAGTTGGTAATCTGGGACCAAGGAGATGGCTTAGCAGGTAAAAGTACTTGCTGCCAAGCCTGCTGATCTGAATTCAATCCTTGTAACCCATGTGGTAGACGAAAGTCACACGTGCCATGGTACAGGCATGCACAAATAAACGAGTAAATGCAATAAAATGTAAGATGTTAATCCGCTACCTTCAGGGATTAGCTGTTCTCTGATTTAAGCATAACATCCAGATATAGTTCCTGCCTCTGTTTGGCCTTTGTGGCCACAGGCAATGTGAGCTCCCAGATTCCCAGCCATGACCACAGAGTTGCCTCCAGCTACCACGATTCTCAGATATTAGAGACAGAAGTGGCAGTAGGGTGGGGGTCTGATCGACCCGGACAAGAAGATGCCGGAGCTCCCCTAGACTCTTAGGCAGGGAGCTTGGCGCAAGCTGGCAGGAGCCCGTGTTAGAGTTTCTGCCTCCGTGACAAAACGCCTGGTACAGACAGTGTGAGGGGCTTGGAATTACTTCTCTGGCTCCCAGTGTGGAGAGCTGCAGCCCAGCATGGCGGGGAGGGCACAGTAGAGTGGGAACAGCTCGCTCGACCTCACACACTTTCAAAGGCCCTGGTGACATGCTTCCTTCAGCTGGGCCCTGCCTTGTCAAGTTCCCTCCTTCTGGGGATGAAGTGCTGACTGCATCCACCTAGCTGAGACATTTCAGATTCAAACCACAGCAGACAGCTTAGAGAGGCGGGGCATTTATCTTTCAATCATTTAGAAATTCTTCTCTTCCTCAGACAGGCTTGTGTTCTGTTTTTTTTTTTTCTTGTTATGTATCCCAGGCTGTCGTCAAACTTAATATATAGCCAAGGATAGCCTCGAACTTCAGATCCTCCTACGTCAGCCTCCCAAGTGCTAGGATTTCAGTCGTGTGCCACCATGTCTGATTTATGTGGTGCTAAGACTCAAATGTAGGGCTTTAGGCATTTGTGACAAGCAATCAACAAACAGCCATATCCCCCGCCCCTCCCTTCACATTTTTTATTTAAAAAAAAAAAATCTAACTCAGCACGATGACTAACTCTGTAATCCCAGCACTTGGGAGGCTGAAGCAGGGGGATTACCATGAGTTCCAGCATAGCCTGGGTGACATAGCAAGACCCTGTACATTATGGAATGACTTGGTCAATTAACGTGCACACAATCCGCATACCTTTTCATGGTCAGAATACTAGGCACTTACTCTAAATACCCAGTGGGGTTGCTATATAACACTGCAGTTCTTACAGCTTTATTTGTATATTATTTTTTTTACTTCTTTTATTTTTTTATTTTTTCTTCTGAGACAGGGTTTCTCTGTGTAGCCCTGGCTGTCCTGGAACTCACTCTGTAGACCAGGCTGGCCTTGAACTCAGAAATCTACCTGACTCTGCCTCCCAAGTGCTGGGATTAAAGGCGTGCCTCACCACTGCCTGGCTTATTATTATTATTATTATTATTATTATTATTATTAGTGTGTGTGTGTGTGTGTGTGTGTACACACGTGTGGGAGTCAGAGTACAATTTTGGGGAACTGGTTTTCCACCATAGGTCCTAGAGATCAAATTCAGGTTGCCACTTTGCACACCATGCGTGTCTACCAGCCCTCCAGACTTAGTTTTGGATGAAATGCCCTATTTGTCTTAAACCACATGGCTCCTGTCTCTTGGGTTCTCTCTTTGATAAATACCTGATTTTAAAACGTGAATTCGGCTTTGTTGATACTGTGCATTTTCGGCTTTGAGCGTGCTGGTTGGCGCATCTCCACCGAGCTCCATCCCTACCCCCCACTCCCTTTCAGAACATTTTACTTTGAGACAAGATCTCATTAAGTTGCTTAGACTGGCTTTGAACTTGCTGTCCTCCTGCCCCGCCCTCCCGAGTAGCTAGGATTACAGGTGTGTGCCACCATGCCTGGCTATTGTTTTTGTTTCATAAAAAGAAAAATAGCATATGCTCAAGGTGAAATGGTACCTGCCAGTCACCCTTAGTCTAAGAGGACAATAAAGAGGGAGTCAGGCAGCAGTGACAGGCTGGAGCAGGCCCAAAGATGCTAGGGCCTGCACTTTGTTAAAGAGGAGCTAAAAACCCAGGGTTCTATGTGAAACCTTCAGTCTCTAATGGTTGACACCAAAGATAAGAAACATGTACCATGGTGTAGTCCTTTCCCAGCGTCTCCACTCCTCTTAGCCCTGCTCACCACCCCGACCTGCACTGCTCAGCAGTTGAGCCATGAGCACGGGCTTGGCTGACCTTGTGACCTGAACATCTCACCATTGCAGCAGCAGACTCCCAGATATGCATAATGATAGTTGAGCCATTTATAGACCCTTAAAGGAAAAGTGCTACTTACTAGGAGGCAGGGGGCATGGAATCCCATTAAACGCTGAGTTTTAACCAAGCTCAGTGAGTTAGACTAGTTATGTCTTCTCCATGAGCCTCAATTTCTTCACCTATAAAACGGGGATGAAATTACCCATTTTTTGTTTTTGTTGTTCAAGCTGCCAGCAGTAGGTGCAATGGTTGTTGTCAGCCATAGCCAGTAGGGGGCACCAAACTAAACCAAACGAGACCCACCTTGGGACCGCACTCCTAGTTGGCTGGGAAGTTTATAAATTAAATTACACTTTGCACTGCATGCTCTCGGGAGCCATCATCTAACACAAGCAGATCCTGGAGTGGTACAAATAGCACCATCAACGAGGAAAGCTCTGTACTTGGGTTCTTGTCCTGGATGGAATTTGGGGGCTGTTTGACCTTGACAATGACAGTCTGTGTCTGAAATCTTCCTTTCTTGGAGACCAAGATGGTGAGGCCAGGATACCTCTAAGGGGACCTTCCAGCTGTCTATCACCAACGATCTGGTAATAGAAATCAATGCGGGACAGCATCCCGGTGCGGAGGTCGGGGAGGAGCGGGCCCTAGCTGACTTCTGCACGCCCTTGCCCCGGTGCGTGGGGATTTGGTCCGGGTCCAGGGAAGGGCGCACGGGCTCATCCCGATCTCACAAAGGAGTGCTCTCAGAGACCTGGGTGGCGGCGTGTTTTCCTGCACAACGCTTTTCCAAACCTTTTGTGCAGGTTGCCGCTACAGCCACAGAGACCACCCAGCCTGCCAAAGAAAGGAATTCTTGTGTGCAGTTGACAGCCCTCAGGTTGACAGCTCTGCTTTTGCCCTGGAGGCTGTCACTCGCAGAACAATGGCAGCAAGCAGGGTGGCTCTCACCTGAGACAGGAGCTGCCGCCAGCGGAGGGGGAAACGCGGGTCCTTGAGCTGCCAGAGAGCTGCCTGGCTCCAGAGGCTGCTCAGGGCTGGGATGTTTTC
Source organism: Tokudaia tokunoshimensis (assembly GCA_036184795.1). Lineage (NCBI taxonomy): Eukaryota > Metazoa > Chordata > Mammalia > Rodentia > Muridae > Tokudaia > Tokudaia tokunoshimensis. Next base: position 33,426,353 of record BTHU01000005.1, read on the forward strand.
AATCAGAAAGCAGAGAGCTTGAGACCTTAATCTCCATTCGCAACACAGACACACATCGTTTATTAAATATGCTATTATTTATGTTTTGGTACCAAAACATAAATCTCTAAAACATCGTTTTGGGTGCATGAAGTCTTTCATACCTCATGAGTTCTTAACTATATATATGCTCTCAATTGATGAATACATACCCCATAATTCCCATTTCTGGGACTTTCTAAAGCTGGTGAAATTAAACTAGAATAGCAAAGTTCAGCTGACCTGCTGCTGCCTAAGAAGCAGGGAAAGCTGCCTGCAAAAGGAAGTGGAACTGCTCCACATCCTGATTGAGTGACCACCGGTGTGTGCATGCCCTTGTAAGACTTTCAACTGTTAGCTTTAAATTTGCTCATTTTACATTGTGGCAAATTTCACCTCAATATCATTGATCTTTAAAACTGAATTACAAACAAACTGTGACTTTTCTTATTCACAAAAGAAGTTCAGCCATATAGGGATTATTTTTTTAAAAATACCCTGGGTCCCAAGCCCTGGGGAAAAAAAATCACAATAGAAGCCATCAAAAATACATATGGTTTTACAAAAGTGAAACTCAACTATTCTCTCATTGCCTGGATACTTACATGGCTACCATTTGATATTAACACCACCGCTCCTTTATTTTTCACAAAATAAATTGTTTTGTAATCTAATTTATTTATCTATGCTTCAAGTTGAGAGATACACAGTTAAGACCTCATGAGACAAAAAAAACAAGCAAAAATTCTCCACGTCTCACCCCCGAATCCGTCACTTTTATCACTGACTTATACATTCTCCTAAAGATGCTATGGATGAAGACCTTATGTATATGTATAAATATATTATGCATAAAGATGGTATACATATGAGGCTCCCTTAGGACAAAAACTGCAGGCAGGCATTCTGTCCATGAGTCTGTGTCCATATCGGCCCGCTTTCTATATCATGACAGCTTGTCTTCCCACATCATTAAAATGTTTCTCCAATGTCGATTTTTACAGGCTTTCGACTGAAGCGGAGCATGAAGGGAAATACGCCAGGTCTACAGATAAAGCCCCCAGCACGGTCACACACTAACTGCTCCACAGCCGGCACCGATGGAGAAGAGAGCATTTCCGGTGCTCTGCAACCTGCTTTGGACCGTCTCCCACTTATGACAGCTCCTCCCCCCAAAGGCCGAGCTTCTCACTCCTGTTCCTCCCTGTTGTTGGAACATTATACAGTGGGTTGTACAACATCCATGGGGGTTAAAGTTTATTTTTTTAGTATTGTGCATGTATGCATGCATGTGTGCGTGAATATGTATATGTGTGGTGTTTAGGTGAGTGTGTGCTTGCCGAGGCACGTGTGTGTGTGTGTGTGTGTGTGTGTGTGTAAGACAAAAGAATTTTTGTGGAGTCCATTCTCTCCGTCCACCTTTCAGTGGGTTCTGGATTAAATTCAGCTCATGGGCTTTCTGAGAGAGCACCACGTGGCCGGATCCCGCTTTTATGTTTATATTCTTCCATTCATGAGTAGGTGAACGAAATCCATTCATGGTACATATAATAACGTATTTGCTCTCACTGCCATATAGAGTGTACCTCTGTGTAAATACATCACAATTTCTTTCTTTATTCTACTGTTGATGGACATTCGGGCTATTTCCAGATTTGGGCTATTTTAGCTGGCATAAACATTCCTCCAGTGTCACTGGTGAATGCATCTATATACTCTGTTAACCACATACTTAGGAGTACAATTGCTAAGTCATAGTCAATACGTATGTTTAGCTTTGGCAGTAAAAGCCAATTATCTCCAAAAAAAGAAAAAAAAACCTGGCTCCTTATTTTACCTTTTATCTCCAATGTATGAGTTCTAATTGCTTGCATTCTAAACTACCACATGTTTTAACAGCACATCATTACATAGTAGGGAAGCCACATCCCTATAGGCAGGAGTTCTTTGCCGTCAATTCTGGCCTTCTCATAAAGCCTGAGCACCCTTCCCAGAATATGGCATAGTAAACTCAAGCTTTATCATTAATGTTTTAACTAACACCAGCTAGAGAGGGTCTAATAATACTCAAAATGAGCCTAGACATAAAGGGCAGAGCTGAAGGCATGGCTCAGTAGGAGAGTACTCGCCTACCATGAACCAGGCTGGGTCCAATCCCAAAATGCGTCCCAGAATACATGTGTTAGCCTTTTGTACTGTTTCTTCTATGAAGGTACATTCTTGACTTTTCCAATTGTTGCAGTTATTTGATATTTGTTTTCATGGTAAGAAGGGTTGAACCCAGGGTCTCATATACACTATGCAAGTACTCTACCACTGAGCTACATCCCCAGACCTTTCTGTAGGCTTTATTTTGTATGTTTTATTTTGAGATGGGGGTCTCACTAAGTTGCCCAGGCTAGCCTTGAACTCACTTTGTAGCCCAGGGCTGGCCTTGAACGTGCAATCATCATGCCTCAGCCTTCCCAGGAGCTGGAATTACCTGGCTTTTTTTTTTTTTTGTATAAGAACTCCCCATATGAACATTAGCTGTCTGAAAAAATTTTTTAATCATATTTGTCATTTTGTGGTTAGGAGGAATGGATGCTACATTTGGTGAAAGGGCAGCGACTGGCTACACCAGACATAAGGGCATAGGAGAGACCATTGTGTCCTACAATAACTATGAAACTTGCCAAGACTTGGGACTTACTAGCTCAATTTTGAAGGTAAAAAAAAAAAATAAGAAGTCACAAAAGGGCAAAAGCTGAACAAACTCCTAGGATTGGAGACTCAGCACAGGAACATGTACAAACCATTACAGCCACAGCACCCCCCCAGTCCGCCCCAGCAAAGGTCTCCAAATCCCCTGTTCCCCAGGGAGAGGGAGTCAAAGGTCCAAGGTGTGTACACAGACAGCCCTTAAAAGGAATGTAGGTTTTGTAGCTTGGGATTTTCCTCCCCTTTCTAAGCACGTTTCGCATGCCAGCAAAGGGTGTGCATATAGAGGTGGGGGGTTCAAGGGGGAGTCACAGGGCTACATGTCATGCCAAGAGCCAAAGCCTAGAACCTTCCACAGAGCTGAAAAGTCCCTTCTGGTCTTTTGGTGCCTGGGTTCCTGCAAGGGAAGGCCCAGGATGAAGCAGCCCAAGGGTGGGAACTGGGCTTGGGCTCTGTGAATGTGACTGGTTGAAATGGTCTGTTCAGTTCTGTGCTTGCGCTTCACAACCATCAAATATCCCCTTTTGTTATAACAGATAGATGAACTCTCTGCTTCACAGCCTCAAAACTGAAAATCAAAAGCTGGCAGCGTTTCTGCATGCCTATGACTGAGAACCTACAGGAGTCTCTGCATGGCAGGAAGATATTTTCTGCTAACTGCCTTAAGCTGAGGCTAAATATTGCACACTGCTCTTAGAGACTGACCATGACAAGTTTATTCAACACTCCAAGAAGTCACAAGGATGGGCAGGTTGACTCTTTCCTAGAGTTGAGTTTACCAAGTACATCTGACCACTAAACCTTTTCTCAGGTAACATTCAAGACTTCTTAGAGACAGACCTTCCCATGGAACTTAGTTTGAGGTAGAAAATGCATTTATGTATAAGCTAGGAGTGGTGGCTTACACCTGTAATCCCGATACTTGAAAGCTGAGGTGTGAGAACTGTTTCAATCCAGCTGAGGCTACACCGTGAGTTCCAGAGGGCCTGGACTACAGAGGGCGAGCCTATCTCCAGGGGAGGGGGGAGAAAATACATTTGTATCAAATACACTTATTAGTGACAACTGCAGTATTTTACATCATTAGTATATCCTTCAAGATTTATTTTTATTTTATGTGAACAGGTGTTTTGTCTCCATGTACATCCGGGCAACATGTACACACAGTACCTGCAGAGGCCAAAAGAGGGCGCCAGAACTCGTGGACCGCAGTTACAGTTGTACCCATGCGGGTGCTGAAGTCCAAACCTGCTGAGCTCTCTCTCCAGGCCTGGTGTTGTGCTTTTAAATGTGTCAAATAGGTTGTGAGATGTCTTTATTATACAAGAAAATTGTTGTTAATATACACTCTGTATAATGTATTCTTGGGTGACTCGGGCTTGAAATCATTCTTAATACATCTTAGTATTCTTATATCAACATTCTTATTATATATGTTATTATTATCAACTCATAACCTATTTTCAAACTTCTCAGCAGCATCGTTGTCAACATTTTTGGCATTCTTAAGTGCAGTTTTCACAAACACTTGTAAATAGATTTTCTGTTTAGACCATTAAAAGGTTTCAGATTGGAGCTTTGTGCAGTATGGGCCCTTTCAGGTGTTTGGCAAAATATAGAAAATCAGAAAGATCTATTATCTGTTCCCCAAAACAAGCCCTGTAATTACTTTCATCAGTCTTTCTTTATATGTACACAGTTTTTACATAGTTAAAAATCTGACTTTGTAATTTTATTTATTTACTGATTCGACATTTTAGCAGTATTTTACATTTATTTATACACACACACACACACACACACACACACACACACACACACACACACACCTCGTGCATGCAGTTCCCAAGGAGGTCAGAAGAGGGCATCAGAGACCCTGGAACTGGACTTACAGGTAGCTGCGAGATGCCTGATGTGGGTCCTGGGAACGGAATCCGGGTCCTATGGAAGAGCAGCATGTTGTAACTTCAATTTTTCCAAAACCTACTTTTAATGATGGTTCTTAATTGCTTTAACCCCCCTTCTAGCCCACCACCCACCAGGGGTATTGGACGGGGGAAGTGGACCTGTTCAGAAATGGTTCTTTGGAGCAGCTCCCATCTGTGTGGTCTGGAAATCCGTGGTTCAGTCACAGGGTAGCAGCGGCAGCTCTGTCCACTCGCAAACGCTTCCGCAGTCCAGTTTAGTAGAGTGGGACAGCAAACACGAATCAGCAGCGGTGGTACTGCCTAGCGGGAACAGCCAGGTCTATGTCTTGACACAAGTCAGCAGGAGGGACCAAGGCCAACAGGAACACCAGGAAACGTTCTCAGATGTGCCTCGGCACGTATTCTCCTTCAGCACTTGCATCTGTCTCAGCTGATATCACTCTGCCAATCAGCTGGAATCCGCAGAAGCAGCAAGAAACCACCAGAAGTTTTTTGGTATATTTCTCTCTATGGAGTCCCGACAAATGCAGCTCAACTATGCAGTGTAAGATGGACCAAGACGTGCGTGTCGATAGCAAAGAATCCTTCATCATGTGTCCTTTCACGTGCTTGTTTTAGCAGAACATCTTTTCACTTATCTGCTTACTGCCTTAGTCTTTCACATATGTCTACTTCAGCTAAATGTTCCTTCACGTGTCTGCCCCAGCATAACACCATCCAACCAACTTTCCAAAGGGCCCTAACGTTTCCACTTCAGTGTGTGCTGTTCATCAGGGAGCTGTCTCTGTAGCTCCTAAACAAAAGAAACAAAAGAAGGAAAGAAAGAAAGAAAGAAAGAAAAAACGAGATGAGACTACCTTCTAAGGGGTACCAATAACAGCAAGTCTTTGAGCTGCAGTACGAGTGACCATGTTCCTCATGGAATGTGTGGGCATACAAGCTGTCTTCTATGATGACTCTAAGTAAGTGTCTGAGAGGCAAGAGTCCAGCTTGCCCCAGCACAGATCTGTCTCCACTTTAAATCCACTTGGGTCGCACAAGGCTCCTCCTATTCGGGTACTAAGATATCTCTCTGGGAATCACTGTATGTTGAGGGGTCCAGGCTAGGAGGGATGGGGAATGCTGATCACGAAATAGAGAAAATGCAGATAATGGAGCCGCCCCTCATTAAGTCTTGCATTTCTTTCTCTCCCAGATTGGTTACAACAGGAGTAATTGACTTTGAGCTCATGGCCAAAACACCTGTTGTCTGGGCTGGAGCAATGGCTCGGCAGTTGGGGGCGTGAGCTACTCTTACAAAACAGTGCCTATGTCGGGCAGCTGACAACTGCTTGTAACTCCAGCTCTGGGGGATCAGATGCCCTCTTCTGGCCTGGGTACCTGCATTTGTGTGCACATACCCATAACAGACACATAATTTAAAAATTTAGAAAAAGAAAACAAAACAAAACAAAAAACAAACTGGTCTTAAGTGGTCCTGATGAGAGCCTGTATAAATGTAAAAGCGGAGCCCTAGGTGACTTGTGTGGTTTGGACAAGGTCCATTACCGCAGGCTCCTGACAGCTTTGACTCCCAAGCCCTGGTTTGGGGGTCTGGGTCTCTGGCCCTTCCACCTTCCTTGCAGGCTTTCTCCTCCTTGCAGGCAGGTACACAATGTTAAAGTGTGGCTATCCTGGGCTTCATGGAGTTAGACACTTGAATGCGACAGAATGCATGGGCTTATTTCAAAATCCTCCTAATTCCTCAGTCAACTGCTCCCGGCCCATTTAGGCCGTGGGTCCACGGCTAGGCTTTCAGTGACAGCTGGCAGGTGCTGAGCCCTCCGAGCAAAAGCACACAGCCCGGGAGGTGGCTTTGGTCTTCATAATGGCCACAGGTGTTCTGGTCTGTCTTTCGGCTTCACCCCTTTCACACTTCGCCAGACGACAAAGACCCGGTGACGCCACAGCCGATTTGCCTTTCTGAGGCTCGACAAGACAAGAGGGATTTTCTATGGGAGGCAACTTGCATTTTCTTGTCTGTCTTTCCCTTGGGAAAGTAGAAGTCTCAAAAAACAGCTCCACAGTGATGATTCTGAAGGGTGGCTCGGGATTACATCTAAGAAGGAGACTTTTTTTTTTAAGTTAAAGTGAAATTTAAAAAAAAAAGCATTCTAAAGAAGACGGTGTGAGATTAGAGTAGGAATTTGTTGGTAGCAGCTAGAGAGCAGTGAGGAAGAAACCACAGTCTTTATTATCTTCTTTAAAAACAAACACATTTTTTCATTATGAAAAGCATGTGCTTTGTCATTTGACATCATTACAGATTGACAGGTCCCCAAGTGGGGGACTAATAGAGCCTGTCACGTTTCTGCTTCCTCTTCTAAGCACTTAGAGTTTCCTAAAAGACAGCCTCAGTTTCCTCATCCAAACGATGGCTGATTTTGAACGCATGATTACGGAGGATCTTTCTAGAAGAGTCTCTAGTATAGACGTATCAGTCAAACTCCATGTCCCACAATGGGCCTCACCTCTGACTCTTTTGGTACACACAGGGTACACATTTTCCCTGCTTGCCAGGGCAGGCCAAGGCCATCAAAAGACTTGCCATACGTGGCACATAGTGCCAGAGGCACAGGTGACTGGTGGCTGGAACAGGTTCTCTCATCTTTTACAGGGATGTCTCTGTGGTTCACATGTCCGATGAGGATGCGTCTCAGCTCAGGCCTTTCACTGTAATTCAGTCGGCTGGTTCTTGGCTGCAGTGCCTAAGAGAGATGGCTACATTCTTGCCCTTGAGGACTCCTTCTAGTCTGTCTGTAGCATCTTCTCTAAGTGCTGTGGGAACAATGTTTACACTGTATCAATAAAGCTTTCAAAGGTCTACAGAGAGCTCCGGAGCATTATGGAAGGAGGGGTTTCCGCATGTGCCTGGGCTGTAAAGTCAGGCAAGACCCCTGACCCTTTCCCACAATGATCCCTTGGCATTCATGATCCATGTGTTTTCTGGAGTACAAACATTTCAGAGTCAACTATATTATGGGACCTTCCATGTGAGGGATTAGGGCACTCAGACTCGCTCAGATACTCCTTGGTGAGCCTCAGCTGCAAAATCTGTAAAATGGGGGGGGGGTGTCACACATTTTTTTAACCTGCTCAGAGTACTCCTGGGGCTGATAAGGGAAGAACCAGGGACCAGCACCCGGAACTCTAACCCGTGTTTCACACATGAGGAAAGCAATAGCAGAGGTGAGCTGCAGGCCCAAGAGCCCCCAGCAACTGGAGGCTGGGCTGGAGCAGGGGCTCAGCCTTTGGAAGAGAAGACCCACCAGGCTAGGGAGACCGACGTGACAAATCCGAACATGCTATGTAAATCTCGCCATCTTAAACAGCGCTAGGCTTTAATCTGCCTGACAGTTTCTTTTTAAAACTTGTATCCAAAGTGGACGGCGTCTCGACACTCTGTTTCTTAGCCTTTTAAAAGGAGGTCTGGAGTGTTTAGGTTTCCCGCACGGCCTCTGGTCCTAATCTCCTGTCCACCAGCTGCTGCGACAGCAGTGACTTTGTCCACCCCTGTGCCTCTTAATCAGGAATGCAGGGAATTAGCGAGTGCACAAGGCCACTTGACCTTCTTCAGGTGACACGGTGGTGATGGGACAGGCTGGGGTGGTCCCTTTATTGGCAAATGATTCTTACCTGGGTTGGGTAAACATTCTTTAAGCCACACATCACTCTCAGATGTTTGTCTCTCTGGCTTCATTCTTGCCAGGTCGTATAAAACTAGAAAACAACTCAGGAGCTTCCCACCCACGTTTACTGTGATGCAGAATGAAAAAATTGCTTCCTGGTTTTTTTTTCCTTCCTCATCACAAAAGCCGAAACAACAGAATATGCTCTTATGGGCTGAAAGAAAGTCTAAAGCTTTACTCTAAGACAAATAAAGCTACCTGGCACCCTAGAGGCCTTCTCTCATACCTAGAACATCAAGGAAAAAAAAATATCCCGGGAGTTCAATGGGCAAAGCACTTGCAATGAAAGCAAAAGGACCCTAGTTAAAAACTCTGGAGTCTAAGTACGCTTGTATGACAGCGTGTGCATCTGCAACCCTGACACCTCTACAGAGAAACAGGAGCACAGGCAGGAGATGAGGAGAGCAGGCGGATGGAGGGCCAGCTAGCCGGGCCGATGTTACACCCAACAAGAGACCCTGCCTCAACCAATGTGGACGGCTGAGGCCAACACCCAAGCTTGTCCCCTCTCCTCCCCCAAACACACACTGTAGCACGTGTATGCCTGCACGCATTCACACAGGCAGGCATGCAGGCATGCACACACATCAAATATATGATTTTTTAAAATTAAGATAATGGGCCCCAAAGGGGATAGCAACTCCGTAGAAAGACCAACAGAGTCAACTAACCTGGACCCTTCGGTGTCTCAGAGTCTGAACCACCAACCAAAGAGCACACACCGGCTGAACCTCGGCTTCCCCACTCATATGTAGCAGATGTGCAGCTTGGCCTTCATGTGGGTCCTGAACAGCCGGAGCAGGGGCTGTCCCCAAAGCTGTTGCCTGTATGTGGGATGTGTTCTTCTAGCTGGGCTGCCTTGTCTGGCATCAGTGGGAGAGAAAGCACCTAGCCCCAAAGCCTCGAAGAGACTTGAAGCGCTAAGCTGGAGTGGGAGATATGGGGGGGGGGGGGAGGGCAGGGACACCTGCCCAGAGGAGAAGGAGAGGGTGGAGGGTGGAAGGATGGTGGGAGGGGGTTACTGGGAGGGGGACAGTGAGGAGGATGTAAAGTGAATAAGTAAAAATAAATTAATTAAATTTTAAAAATTAAGATAAAATTTTTAAAAAAATGAAATTCAGCCAAGCTAAAGGACTCAAACAGCTCTCACCCAGCACCTGTGAGGTGATTGAGGCTGAAATGGTAAGTGAGAGAGGCCTCCTGGATGCTCAGGGATGTGGATGCTTGGGGATACGGATGCTCGGGGATGCTCCCAGACAGGTCCCAGAGACAGCCATGCTTACTGATCTTCCATTGCAGTGATTCCAATTCCAAGATGTCAGCGTACTGAAGGGATATCAATCCGGGTCAACAGCTGGCCCCTCCACACAGTAGCAAAGCCAGCATGAGGAGGTTATAGCCGGTCCCTGGCTGCTCTCCACAGACTGAAATACAAAGCCTCCAGTTGGGGATTTTGATCCCTGAGAAAATTCCTGCCAGCTCCCTTCTAATTCTTGCACTAACAGCCTCTGAGAAACTATTGTCCTCAGAGTGTATAAGATGAAGTTATATTCCCTTCTCTTTCTTTCTCTTATTTTGGTTTGGATTGGGTTTGGGTGCTGGGACAGGCCTTGAACTCTAGATAACCAGGCTGACTCCAAACTGAGTGGAGCCCAGTCTAACTTCCAAAGCACACTTTTCCTATCTCAATCTCCGAGAACTGTGTGTCCTAGAATGTGCTCCCCCCTTCTGTAAGAGAAGAAATAGATCAATTTCATTCCAAGGCACAGACAAGGACATCAAATAGACACTCTGATTTGAAGGATATAGTGAGAGAGCTTCATGGCAAAGACAGAGCTGTGTCAGGATGGTTCTGAGAGGTAGAGAATAGGTAAGAAACATGGAAACATAAGCATTGGGGAATAGGGAGTACGAAGAAGGGGGCACCTGGCTATGTCATACCCTGAGGACCTAGGGTGCCAGGGTTTGAAAGGTGGTCCTCATTATGTAAGTGTTGAGGATTCTTGAAAGTATCTTAGCAGGAAGTGATGTCATTAGAGGAAATTGTATTATCAGAAGGAGTGGAGTTGTGCCACTTTGTTGAGAGGAGAGACATAATGACAAGACTTTTAGGAAATGATTCCTAGTGTGGGAGGGGATAGCGGACCACCAGAGTTAGGTTTCGGGGGCTGGGTTTGATGTTCAGAAGTTGTAGGTGGTAGCGGACTTCTAGGGCAGATGAAGTAGGGGACTGGAGGGAAAACTCATCTCCCCCCAAGTGGGCTTTAGCTGTGACTGCAGAACTGGCCACGGGTCAGCAGAGTCCCTTCCAGCACTGAGACATTGGTTTCTGAGTTACAACCACTGGGGGAGGGCATCACAGCTCCTGAGATCAACCAGTCTGCTTAGGGGTCCATCCCCTACTCACAGGAACTCAAGGGCAACACCTGACTTGTCTGAGACTCTTTGTCTGTCTGTAAGACAAAGGGTAGGTAGCAGTCGGCATCTATAGGGGTTTTGAGAGACAAAATACAAAGCACATAGAAATAACTTAGCACAGGGCTGAGCCAGGGTAGGTACTCAGCACACTGGACTGAGAAGGCAGCCAGGAGGGCCTGGAGCCCGAGTTCCCGGGGAGAAAGCTGCCTCTGTCTGGCTTCAGAAGGAGCCAGTGCTCAGGCCGTACTGCTCTGTGAACAGCCACTGCTGTACTGGGTCGGGGTCAGCACTCTGCAGCCTCCTGGACTGTTTGCTTCTCCTAGCTGATTGATGGGATCAACAGGCATGCTCTTGGATACAAAAAACACCCACTTCCTCCAATGGGCAAGGGCTCTTCTTTCCCTGCTTGCCAGTCTACCTTCCAGCAGCTCTGACTGTCTGTCTGTCTGTCTACTTACCTATTTCTGTCTACTTCTTTTTTTCTTTCACGTACTCTTTCTTTTTTATTACTTTATGTACATAAGTTGTATTGCCGTCACGTATGCCCTTGCACCACATATGTGCCTGGTACTCATAGCAGTCAGCAGAGAGCTTCGGATCTCATGGAATGAATCTTTAGACAGTTGTGAGATGCTGTATGGGTGCTGGGAATTGAACCTGTGTCCTCTGCAAGAACAGCTGAGCCACCTCTCCAGCCCTCTGGCTTTCTCTCCCAGGCTGCACTCAGCTGACTGAGCTTGCACCCCATGGCTGTGCCTGTTTCTGGAATGCAGTGGTGAGGCTGAGCTGAGCTGGTCCCCACTCGTCCCAGTCTGGGCAGCAAGGTTCTTCTGAACCTAAAACTCCAACAACCCAAGTTGTCTGTATGGAGGAATGTGGGCATAAGGTCACATGAAACACCCCACGGCGTCCTCTGATGACATCAAATATATGCATAACATTTAACATTTTATCTGTAAATAATTTCTAGCTAACAGAAAAGAATAGAACATGGGCTTCTTTGTGCCCTTTGCTTAGATTCACTAATTCTTACACTTTGACCTTTCTTTTTCATTTTCTGTATTCCGTATCAAAACCACTTGAGCAACAAACATCCAAAGGTAAGCTATAACATCTTACCTCTTAAACTCTACATTCTTCAATGTCTTACACATACACACCACACACACATACTTACACACACACATAAATACACATACATACACCACACACACACCACACATACCACACATACCGCACACACAGATACATCATACACACAGACATACAAATACATACACCACACACACTCACACATACCATGCACACCACAAACATACCACACACACACTCTCCCACACACATACTCACACAAACACACTCACACACATGCACACCTCACATACACCATACACACACACACACACACACACACACCACATGTTGTGGATGGGCCTGGTGCTGTTTATATTTTGATGCTAATTCCACTCTCCTGGGAGGGGCTGTGGACAAGGATTGAGTCACATACTCAGGTGACTTCTTGTTAACCAATCCCCTAATGAATAAAGGAGCCAATCACTGGGCAAGTAGGAGGGACTTCCGGGTTAGACAGTGAAGGAGAGGAAGCAGGAGAGAATTAGGTCCTTTTGGACGGGATAGCGTCAGGACAAGATGTAATTACGAGTGTCTCCCGGTTTCAATGGTGGATCCATTAGGATTCTCTACCAGAGGATTTAGATTTAATGAGGCTTACAAGATTAGGTTTTAGTTGTTGCGCCCCAGCGACTGAACTAAGTTTGTGTTGAGTTTTCCTTCACGTGGCGGCTCGTCTGTGTTCAGGAGAGAAAGGTACAGCGGCAAAGCATGGGTTTGCCTGAGGTGCTCCACAAAGGCTGTGGAGGATTTAAAGCATGGGGCTGGCATGGTAGTGACCCACCAGTGGGAACTTAGTGCGCTGGGTGGAGAGATTTTGGAGCTCTGAGTCAGTCTCCATGAGATAACAACAGGTCGGCCATTGCCCGCCAGTGCATGGCCCGCCAGGCCGCTGGGGCAGAGAGTTGCTGACACAAGTGCACCGGAACGTGATGGTTCATTTTTAATATTTCCCACAACACACACATACTCACACACAACACACGTATACACACAGACACAGCATATAATACACAACTCACACACACCATATACACACATACACACACACTACACCACACATACCACACATATACACACACCACATAATACGCAACACATACACCTGCATCATATAAACACAATAGAGAGGCCAACATCAAGAAAGTGACAACCGGGACCAGTAAGCTGTGTCAGGGGTAAAGTCGTTTACTTCCAAGCCTGGAGACCTGAGTTGGATTCCTGGGAGCCATGTGCTGGAAGGAGAGAACCCACGAGAGAAGATCATCCTGTGACCTCATGCGTGCACTGTGCTAGCATGCCCCCAGGATAGATAAAGAAATCTAATTGTAAAATTGAAAAAGAGTTAACAACAACTATAATAATTCCAATCAGCCCATCGTGCGTATTCCAAACATTACGTTTCCTAACAGCATCCTTTCTAGCCACTTGCCCTCAGTCCACAAGACAATCCAGAATCCAAACCTGCTATATAGCCCAGGCTGACCCAGAACTTGTGAGTGCTGGAATTACAGGCCTGAGACACCTCTCCCGGCTTCTGATGCATCCTCATCCAGTTAGATCCGGGTTTTGTGTCCCTGAGTCAGTACGTAAGTGACTCCGTGTCCTCCCAGGACATGCTAATGCTCATCAGCAGGGTCACGGTGTCCATCTATCACCAGTGAGGTCTAGCCTTGGCACTGCCGGCTTTCGGTTTCTTCCTTGGCAATGAGCAGTTACTCTAAAGTCTCAAGAGCATCTTCTACAGGCTCATCTTGTAAAAGACAAGAGTGAACGGACTCGGGCCCACGGAGATGGGCTCTGCACTGGTGGCTGTGAGTCAGTGAAGAGTGATTACTCTCGAGTTTACAGCCCAGAAACAAATAACCAAATACAGACTTTAAAAAGGAATAGCCGACGGACTGGAAGCTAGGTTTGGAACTACTAGGGGAAAAAAATCATATTGTTCCTTTTTTTTCTGTATACCCCAAATTTTAGGTTCTGAAAATATATTTTTATAATGGCGAAAATTCCTTAAAACATTTTTCCTTTTTAACAGAATAGGAGCGGGTTGTCTCTGAGAAGAGGGGGCTAATAATCTCTTCCTGTATTGACAATGCAGCAAGACTCAAATGAAGACATGCGGGTGAAAATGGATTAAACTTTACAAATAAAGATAAAGTTATTGTTCTGTTGTTATTGTTATTGTCTTAGGGTTTAATTACTGTGAAGAGACACCATAGCCAAGGCAACTCTTATAAAGGACAACATTTCATTGGGGCTGGCTTACAGATTCAGCGATTCAGTCCATTATCACCAAAGCAGGAACAAGACACTGTGCAGACAGACATGACGCTGAAAGAGCCTAGAGTTCTCATCTTGATCCAAAGGCAGCCAGTAGAGGACTGCCTTCCACAGGAAGAGGCTCTCATTCTACACTGGGCAGAACTTGAGTCTAGGAGCCCTCAAAGCTCACCTACACAGTGACACACTTCCTCTACCTATCCTACCAAGGTCACACCTCCTAGTAGTGCCACTTCCCATGGGCTAAGCATATTCAAACCACCACAATTATTATTTTTAAATGTTTGTTTTGTTTGTTTATTTTGTGTGTGGGGACATGCTTGTGTGTGGCTATGTCTGTGTCGTGATGCATGAGTGGAGCTCGAAGTGCAACTTGCAGGCCTGGGTTCTCTCCTTCCACCATGCAGGTCCCAGGATTGAACTCAGGTCATCAGGTTTGGTGGCAAGTGTCTTTACCCACTGAGCCATCTTAATGGCTCATAAATGGTTTTCTTAAAGAACTTCTAAAAAAAACATGGATATTTCATGTTTGGCTAGTAGTTCAGGCTAACCTCAAACTCCCTATGTAGCTCAGGATGGCCTTGAACTTCTGATCCTTCTACCTCCACCTCCTGATTGTAGGCACTTAACATCACACCCAACTTAGGCTGGCGCTCGCTCTCTCTCTCTCTCTGTGTGTGTGTGTGTGTGTGTGTGTGTGTGTGTGTGTGTGTGTGTGTGTGTGTCTGAGTGGCTGGTTAGGATAGCTTTTGAGACTAAGCAGAGATGTCCCAGTAGTCTCAGCAAGTCCACACAGAATCCATCTTACAGTGAGGCTGGAGTCTCTCCGCAGCTGCCCACTGAGTTCAAGTCCCTGAAGGCTCCCCAGGAGGAGGAATCTTGTAAATGTAGCATATTGGCAAGTGCTCCCAGGAACCTGGAGGTGGGTGAGTAGGATGGGGCTACCTTCGCAAACCGCTCAGGCCCTCAGGAGCAACTGTGGGCAAGTCGCATCAGCGATCTCTGAGGACGTCACGTTCTTAGGTTGTCCATGTCAAGAACAAGGGAGCTGGAGACTAAGCAGCCAGCTGTCGGAGGGGCTGAAGAAACTCCCGGGAGTTTCTTCAGCATCAGCACCCCTGTGCCCCAGCAGTTTTGAGCTTTGTCCTCTGACAAGGTGGATGTGGCTGCAGACAACCCCCCAAATGCTAAGGAATCTGAAGGAATACAGGAAAGCAGTGACGTCAGCCTGAAGAAGGGGCCAATTCCTAAGGCTGAAATAAAGTGAGACCCAGTGACAACACAGAACAGGCCTCTGCCAAGCACCACTGCTCCCCACAGGGAGACTGTGCCAATAGAGAGGTTCAGTGACCCACCCAGGGTCACACTAGGGGCAGGTCTTTCTGACTCAAATCCACTCCCTTCACAGAGAGGCGCTACCATACCACGTGGGACTAGGTGCCTCATCCGTGAAGGCCACCCACGGGGGATCCTTCAAGCTCCACAGCGTTCTTCCAAACCATCTCTCCTCAGAAATCTCAGAGGCCTCTGGGTGTCACCAGGATGGCAATAATGGTCCCTTCCTCTCAATTTGCCTATCACAAGGCATCAAGATACCAGCGAGGACGTATAGATCTTTCAGACCAGGGCAGCCTCTGAGTTGGCGAGGGACGAGGCCGCTGCGCTGCATGTGAGGTCTGCGTGACTCGGGCTCCTGTGTTTAACTCCCTCGCATGTTAGCTCATGTTCAAAATGCAGGATGTGGGGAAATTTCCCTCAAGAACAATAAAGGAGCATTGAGCAGATGAGCTCACAGGGCTTTTTGTTTAGGATGGTACCTGTTTATCTAAGGGACTCTCCTCAAATCACTCAGACTGCCTTTGTAGCCTGTAGCAAGGCCACCCTGCACCCAAAACATAGGCGTTTCTCATCGGAGTTCATAAGGTCGTGAGTCAATCTATCTTGATGCACCGTACCTGTCCCAAGGCTGCGGGAGCTAGCGATGCGCAAGGTCAAGTTAAATAAGCATACTGTCATTTACATTTGTACACAACTTTAACGAAACTTAATGGAGCCGGCTTTCTTTCTTAAGATGATTGATCCACCATCTTGGGACATTCAAAGTTTAGCCAAGAGCTAAACGTGTGATGTGTGATGCTGTTGGGAAGCCGCAAAAGAAGACACCTCCCTTAGAATGAAGCAACCAAGCTGTAACGCCCAGTGTGTGTGTGTGTGTGTGTGTGTGTGTGTGTGTGTGTGTGTGTGTAGGCGCACGCATGTGTTGTGGGGGTCAGTCTGAGAGTAAAGGTGTAGGGAAGTGTAGGGGCGCAGGGGGGTGGGTGTGGGTATCCTAAGCCATCTAACAAGCTTGGTTGTGGCTTCTGTCTTCTCAGAGTAGAACAAACAAAGACTCAGAAGCCCACTGACCCCAGCAAAAAGAAGTATTTCACAAACATACAGAAGAAACACCCCAAAGAGTAGGCATGGCAATGTGCTCACTCAAAGCCACAGTCCACAGTCAAAGGCCTCCTCATCCCAGGGCCCTGGGGCTGGTGATGACTCAAGACTCTGCTTAAGAGACACACCGGAGAAAAACTCAACAGCACTAGTCACTGAGACAAAACCATAGACTATCAATGAAGCCATGCCGAATTAAAAACACTATCGGCAATGACACAGCACGAGTGAATCTACAAAATCAAAAACTGTGTGAGCTTAAAAAAACAAACAGTGGATTAGGTCTATCCAGAGTAGAACCCATCTATTATCAATAGAAACAAAAGCAAGCACAAACCGGGGAGTGTAGGAAATTTGTTCTGGTACCTTCCATGAGAAGCCAAGATACATGATTAGGGCAAATGCAGGTGCCTACGCCCGCAAGCCTCAGAAAAAGAGACCATGAGGATGTCTGAACACTGCCCCATCCTGACCTCTAGTTCCCCAGCCCACTGACGATGGGAAAGTTGAGACTGAATGGCTGTTCTCGATTTTGAGAATCTGTCCCTGCCTCAGAGGAGAGGGTCATGAAGATGCTTGGGTCTAGAGTGGAAAGGATTGGTCCAAGATGTGGCTTCAGAACACATCTGTACAAGGGAATCTACTCGGTATCAGGCCCCAAGACACAGGCAGATCAGAGCTGTGCCCCTCGCACAAACATGAGGGGAAGAAGCTGTAGTCACTGGCTAACGTGAGCGAGGAGTGTGTGGCCCGGGATCTTGAGACAGGGCAAGGACAGAAGCTGCTCCACAGGGTTTGTGAGCTCAGAAAGTCAGTTGCTATGTTTTTAGTGCTTGGACTCTGGTATTAAAAATAAATGTGGCTCAGTGAGTAGCAACACTTGCACCCAGGCCTGAAGCTGGATCCCTGGATCTCATAGGTGACAGGAGAGAACCCAACCCCAAGAACTGCCTTGTAATATCACCCCGTGCACTTTGGGATGCATGAGTGTTAGCGTACACACACACACACACACACACACACACACACACACACACACACACACACATGCGCGCGCACACACACACTTGTTTGCTCTAAATAAATAAGTACATGAATAATTAATAGACAAAAGTGTGATCCTAGGCTACTGAGTGAGCTCCAGCCCAGCCTAGGCTACATGAGACCCTGTTCCAATCATCATCATCAGCAGCAGCAGCAGCAGCAGCATCATCCTCTCCATCCCACATTTACAACTCATTAACCGCTACTTGAAACAATGGCTATCCAGAAACTTGTCAGGTCTGAATCCTTTTCTACATTTATTATTACCTCTGCTCTTGACACTCAACTTTTTGCCTTTGTACAGTGGAAAGATTATACAATGGCACACTCCTGTCATACTCTATACTCAGTGATGTGGCTGCCATTGTGGCCACAAGTTCCATAGATCAGGATTTGATTTACTGTTTCATTGATTGTCTACAGTCTAGACTCTGGACTTCAGACGGGAACGGAAAACACTCATAATGCAGGTAAAAGTTAAAGGTCACAAGCTGGATGTAACCACAGAGTCTCAGAAGGTTGAGGCAGGAGGATCACTTGAGCCCTGAGTTCAAGTCCAGCCTTCTTCCTCCTCCTTCCTTATCTCCTCCCTCTCTCCTCCTCTCTGTTTTCTTTTATACTGCTGAGACACAGTCTCACACTGAACTTAGCTCAGAACTCACAGCAATCCCCCTGCCTCGGCTTCCCATGTGCAGGAATTACAGGCATGAGCCTGGCATGTAAGATACCATCTTTTAAGGAGAAAAAGTGTGATGTTTATAGCTTTTTAAACTGCAGACAGCACAGATGATCCTGTGGCATTTAAACCACTGTCTGAATTGGCAAAACCTTTTCTCTGTCCCTGATGACTGAGTGAGGGTCCGTCACATGTGGCCCTGGTCTCATTCCCATCTCAGTGAGCTATAAATGAAGATGTCAGTCATCATCATGAAAGAGAACAGCAGGAGGGTCCCCCTTACCTGAGAGGAGGGCAAGCAGGCATGCGCTCAGAGGCGATTGCGTACCACTGTTGGCAGTAGAAGCTCAAAACCTGGTAGTGGGTTTACAAGGCGAGAGTACCAGAGTTCAGAGGTGTGTGGGATTGCGGTGAAGAACAGAACGCAGAACATTTATGCTTTGCAAACGGCATGCCCCTCATTTCAGGATGACTTGTCATCAATCTGTACACAGCTTGTGTGTGTGGGGGGGGGCAGCCATCACTAAACACTGGTCACACACTCCAGTAAGCATGAGGTAGGAAGACAGGCACAGAGCAGGTAGTTGGAAGGAGCAGGAGTGAAGGAAAATAGGTTTCACAGCAGACAGTGCTGGAAGAGGTGGCTACTGCCTCCTAGAGCCTCAACCACCACCTGGGTTCCTCAGGCCCTGGGTCCTGGCCCACACAAGCTATGGGGAAGTGGGAGGAGTTCCTGGGTGTGGTCCTCTCAACCTCCCACTGAGGGAGCCTGCTGGAGGCTGAGCTGAGCCTGGCCACCCTTGGAGGAAAAGCCTTGAGGCCCTTAGAGAGAGACCAGTCTCCTGTAGGGCATCTGTGAAGTGGGTGGAGACCTGATGCCAGCTCTCTCCAGATGACAACCCACAAAGAGAAGACTAGGTCCAGACAGGCTGGCTGGCTCTAGAGATCTCCCATGCTCCAACAACCTGTTTGTCGTGGCCACACTGCACACTGAACCTGGCCTCCGCCTTTACCTGGGATACTAAGATGCTCTCACTCCTAAATGAAGGCATGTCCTGACCTGTTATGCCCCTCCCCCACCACCCCGTGTGCTTTTCTTACCTGTTTGTAAACCTGCAAGCCTGTGACTGGGATTCTCCTTCCCTGACCCTTTTGTTGTTAGCATTATCTATCGTTATTCCCAAGGCCGGCCTGGTTTATGTTTGGCTGATCTGCTGAACTGTTTTGGTTTGATTTGAGGACTTTGCTGTTGTTTGCTTGCTATAGTCCTGGGGATTGATCTGAGGGACTTGTACATGCCAGGCAAGAGTTCTCCTGCTGCGCCCCAGCCCCAGCCCTGGGTTCGGTTACCTAGTTTGGTGTTTGCAGCATTGACTTTGTCTCTTGCTTCTTCCCCTGAGTTTGTTTTTTGTTATTTTCAGTAATCCCATGGGCTGAAGTTTTAGCTGGTCTCACTTTGTTTCATTTTTGAGACATTATCTCTTTAGATAGCCCATGCTGACTTTGGGACTCACTGTGTAGCCCAGGCTGGCCTCGCTGTGAGGATACTGGGATCGCAGGTGTGCACCACCACATCTGGGCTCACTGTGAGGATGCTGGGATCGCAGGTGTGCACCACCACATCTGGCCTCGCTGTGAGGATGCTGGGGTTCCAGGTGTGCACCACCACAAATGGACTCGCTGTGAGGATGCTGGGATCGCAGGTGTGCACCACCACATCTGGCCTCGCTGTGAGGATGCTGGGATCACAGGTGTGCACCACCACATCTGGCCTCGCTGTGAGGATGCTGGGATCGCAGGTGTGCACCACCACATCTGGCCTCACTCGTCATCTTCATGTCACTGTTAAGGGTGAGGACAATAAAACTAGAAAGTTTCCTGGGCACCATTTTGGCAACATCTAACAAATCTGTTATCTGCTCACTCAACAAATGTTATAGAAGTATGGTTGACAAGTAAAATTGTATACATTTAGGTTTTCACATATGGATCCATTTTGAAATGACTTGCACAATCCAGCTAATGAGCATATAAAATACCAAGTAACTGTGTCTATGAGTGTGTGTGTGTGTGTGTGTGCATGTGCGTGTGGTAAGTGTATGTATATGTGTGCCTGTGTGTATTAGAACACGTGAGGTAAATTTGACTTATAGAACACATCATCACTAACTATCACCATGATCAACATTAAATCTCCAGAAATTCATCTCGTACAACTAAAGACGACTCCAGTTGTCCTCCCCAGCTCCTGTTAATCTCCATGTTACTCTGTGACTATGAAGACTCCACAGGTAAGGGAGACCATGTGGTCACCAAGCATCTGAGTACTTACAGTGTGCCAGGAACTAGTGGTGTTCTCGTCACTCGGTTCTAATCAGTGCACTTTCTATCATGCAGTCATTTATTCACGGGTGGATTCCTGTGGCCAGGCGCATGGACCCCTCAATGGATCAATTGCTTTGTTATCTGGTCTGTGGGTGACTGTCAAAGATTTAGAACACACTGGGATTTCCACTACTTAGTCTTTTTATCAGAAGTACAATACCCACACAGTAAGGTGCATATACCATGCATACAGGTTGATGTTTCCACCCATGCAGTCCTGCTATATGGATCACAGAACACTCCCATACCTCAGAGATCAACACCCTCAAACTTTTCCATTTATAAACATTGGAAATTCTTATAAAGTGTGTGTGGGGGGGTATCTTATGATATTTACTCTTTAGTGTCAAGATTCTCTCTACACTGAAGATGCATTCATAGTTTTGCAGAAAGCAACGGCCTGTTTTATTTTCACTGATGCAGACAAAGAGGCCTACTATACAAATGTATTATTCTGCTTTATGGACTGGAGAGATGGCTCTGCGGTCAAGGGTGCATACTGCACTTCTAGACCACATGGCACTGGATCTCATCACCCATATCTCCAGCTCCAGGGTACCCAACTACTCTCTCTCTCTCTCTCTCTCTCTCTCTCTCACACACACACACACACACACACACACGTTTAAAACTCTGTAATCTGGAATGATGGCTCAGAAGTTCTTCTGTTCTTGCAGAAGAACCAAGGCCAGCAGCCACTTGTAAGTAACTCTAACTCATGAGGTTCGGACTTCCTCTTCTGGCCTCTTTAAGCACTGCATTTATCAGCACATACCCCACACAGACATATATCCACATACATGAATACTAAAATAATAAAAAATAATGTTTTGAGAAACAAATTCACTATGGTTCAGCCATTCTCCATCCCATTCCATTGCAAGACCCTTAGGTTGCTAAGCACCCATGACTGCTATTGAGGGTGAAGTTACGAACAGTTTGTAAATGCCTCCGATACACATGTATGTATTCTATTTGGGAATACTAAGTTTGAATTTTAAAATCTTGTGAGTTTTTTTCCTCTATCACTTTAAATCTTGTTTGAATCAAGGCAGAACAACAAAATCTTGCTACTACAACTATGTTAAATGGTTTGGGGCTTTAGTGTACAGCAGTGTTGCCTCACAAAGATCCCAAGTCCCAGATCCTCAGGCAGAGGTTCCTGAACTGTCACCTCCAGCCACCGAGAGAGTGTGTTAAAACTAGGCTGGGCAGTGGTGGTGCATGCTTTTAATCCCAGCACTTGGGAGGCAGAGGAAGGCAGATTTATGAGTTCGAGGCCAACCTGGTCTACCGAGTGAGTTCCAGGACAGCCAGGACTACACAGAGAAACCCTGTCTCAAAAGAAAAAAAAAAGTGACTCAGGTAGAGTGCAGGCTGTGGTGCTTGTCAACCTGGGTTTGTTCCTCCAGAACACTGTGAAAGACCCACTGTGGTAGTTTGAATATGCTTGGCCCAGGGAGAGGCACTGTTAGGAGGTAGTGCCTTGTTGGAGTGGGTGTGGCCTTGTTGGAGTAGGTGTGGCCTTGTTGGAGTAGGTGTGGCCTTGTTGGAGTAGGTGTGGCCTTGTTGGAGTAAGCATGGCCTTGGAGTAGGCATGGCCTTGTTGGAGGAAGTGTGTCACTTAGGGGTTGGGCAATGAGACCCTCCTCCTAACTACTTGGGAGCCAGTATTCTGCTAGCAGCCTTCAGATGAAGATGTAGAACCCTCAGCTCCTCCTGCACCATGCCTGCCTGGATGCTGCCATGTTCCTGCCTTGATGATAATGGACTGAACCTCTGAACCTGTAAGCCAGCCCCAATTAAATGTTGTCCTTTTGGACTGGAGAGATGGCTCAATGGTTAAGAGCACTGGCTGCTCTTCCAGAGGTCCTGAGTTCAATTCCCAACAACTTCATGGTGGCTCACAACCATCTACTATGGGATCCGATGCCCTCTTCTGGAGTGTCTGAAGACAGCTAAAGTGAACTCATATAAATAAAATAAATAAATCTTTAAAAAAAAGTTGTTTTACGAGTTGCCTGGGTCATGGCGTCTGTTCATAGCAGTAAAAGCCTGACTAAGACACCCACTATGTTCCCCTTAGAAGCACCACAGGGATCCACATGTCAGAAATCCCAAGGCCATTTTGCTCTCAGCAGGTGTTGAGAGGGTGAGTTACCACATCTCAGAGAATTCTAATCTCCCCAACCCCTTTTAGGGGTAGCAGACAAAACTGAGCACATGCCCTGTGCACTGCCCCTGGACAGTTTTCCAGAATCACAGATCAGTTTGGGTCCACGTGGCACCCTTACTTCCTGCTTATATGAAAATGAGGGCTAGCATGGCCAAGGACACATGGGGGCCACATCAGGGACAAGACACCTCACACTCTAAGAGAAGAGGTCCTGTGCATTGAAGGTCCTTGGTTCTAATCTCCTAGGAACACAGCACACCGAGAAAAGCCCTGTGCTATCCCTGTATGAGCCTGGGCCAGGAAATCAGTCCTGTGGTCCAAAGGTCGCATCCATTGCTACAAAAGATGAGGTTTCTGAGCCTTGGGTGCCTCATGATTAACATGGGAGTGTGGCTGGTGTCAGGAGTCACAACAACATGCATGAAGAACCTGGTATGTGGTGTATGACAAAAATATGCATGTGATTTGTATGTAGAGGGTCAGATCAGCCAGGAAGTATCAGCATGATACCTGAAATGTCATATAGGCTGAGTGGTGGCAGAGGACCTGCATGTCTTAACTCCGAGTTCTGGGAGCCATCCCACTCCTCCGCGGGGATCCTGAGGTGGGATGGACTTCAGTCCCTGTCTTTAGGAGCAATATGGGCTTGTGGACAGATTCCCACGTGGGCTGCACAGTATGGAGGGTGAGATGTGAGATAAGCTGAGGTCTTCAGTGGACAGATGTGGGCAAACGTGGGCAGAGCTGGCACCTGGAAGAGGACCAGCCTAGCAGTTACAGATAGGCCACTGCCTGGCTGGTGCGAAAGCAAATGATGAGCAGCCCCAAACCTGGCCTCCGTATCTCCATCTCTTCTGTAATTTCTTTTCGGAAAACCTGGTTTCATGCAGTGTCAATAAATGGGGCCAGAGGGTCCTCGAGAACTCTGTGTGAACTTGTAATCTTAAAGTAAATCAAACACGCTCAGCAAACCCAAAGTCATACCGTCCTTTGTATGTCTCTCTGAGCTAATAATCCGTAAGACAGACCCCCACTGGCAGAATCCATGTCAGTCTGAGCTCATAAGTGATGTTTACAGACTTGCCCTCAAAATGACACGAGCATGGAAGGCCAGGGAAGCCAGTAGGAGCTCGCCCTTGACAGCATCTTGCTCTGTCTTTCAGGATTGGCTTGTGCTTAGCCTGGAGGCCAGAGTTCTAGTCAGTCTATACCAGACTTGCTTTGTGTGTAACCGGGGCACTTCCCTGTCTCCATTCTGGTCTTATCATTACTGTCCATTAAATGAAAGTAGGAGGCTAATAGTCTCCCCGGGCTCTTCCAGACCAGAGTTCTGAAACCCCATTCTCTCTGTAGGGAACAGTGGTCCTAGGGGGCAGGCATCTTTCAGCCCACTGCACAGGCGGACACTCAAAGCTCAGAGAGAAGAGTCAGAGCTGAACCAGACGAGGAACCACAGCTCACACCTTTCCACACACGTATCCCAGAAGGCCGCTTGTAAATACATGTGGTGCACACACGAGTGTGTGTTTCCACGTGAGCCCAGAGATGCTCTGCACTTGTTCCCTGGATACTGCGTGTGCAGACTTGTTGGCCAGGCCAGGTCTGTTCCACGAAGGGGGAGAAGCAAGGAGGGGGGACTGCACCTACATTTTTGCGCTGCTTACTGATGTCAGCTGCCGAAATTAGGCTCCCGGCTGCTGTGTACTTAGCTAAGCCTGAGTGACTCCAAACACGGGCAGTGGGCGGAACGCTCCCCTCCACGCTGACAAGCACCTCACAGCTAGAATCTGTTCTCACAGGAGCAATCACAACCCTTCTTATACACAAAAGCACATGCATGTGAAGCCACACCCACACACTCGCACACAGCGTAGACCCCTCTCAGGCTTCAGCTACTCTTGCCTTCCCAGAAGATTCTTACAATCCAGGGTCACTGTAGACTGCCTTGCAACCTGTATGTACCCTACTGAAGTAATGCTTATACAGTCAACCCCAGAGAACAGCAAATAGTAAAATGGTCTCCCTTTCTTAGGTGATAGTATAAGCCACAAAGATGCCCTTGAAGTGCCTAATAGCTAAGTGTACTCTAATCCACGGATGACACTACCCAGAATACAGACTTGCTGATTTCAACCTCAAAACACCTGTCATGCACTCCCCCCTCCCAAAACCAGATTGGCCTAATGTCCAGAGAATACCCTGATTCATAGTTCCTAAAGAAGATGCTACACGGAGGTGTGCATTCAGTGCCCCCCATTGGTAGGGTCAGATATTTATGAAGTTGAGGCAGGAGGATAGCTTGAGCCCAGGCGTGTGAGGCCAACCTGGGCAACATGAGACACCATCTCTATAACATGGTTGGGAAAGACTGGGCACAGAGGGCTGGATTCACGCCCCAGCCGTGTACTTGCAGGGGACATGGCCTGTTTCAGGTGGGCTCTGAATCTACTCCAAGGCTTAGGTCTGTCATTTGTTGTGAGAAGGCGCCGCAGTGCGAATGCCTGTCTACCAACTGCTCTGTAAAGGTGATGATTGCCTTCTCTTGGAAGGAGCGTAGGTGGCGGTCGAGGGAGGGGCTGCCTGCCGTGGCCCACACTGGCGTGGGACTGTCTCTTGTTGAATCCAAGTGCATCTACTCTGCCCACACAGCTTTGTCACAGTTCCCTCAGAGGGGTAGACGCTTTCCGTACAGTTGCCACTGTCACCTGGACCCTGCGGCAGAGGGTTTGGAAGCGTTAGTTGGAGGGACATTTATCAGAAAAGGGACTACACCAAGTGAAGAATTGGGTCCCGACTTCTGTTCTGCCCAGATGTGCTGGGTAAGCCTAGGGGAGTTGCTTCACCACTCTGAACTAAGTGGCGACTGATCCCATGTAGGCTTCTCTTGATTCGGAGTGTTAAAAATCAAATGCCGGTTTAAATAAACACTTTATTAAGGAACCAAGAAGCTCAGGAATGGAGCTGACCTTGGGAGGTCTGAGGTCAGGGGCTCAGACACCAGCAAGATTCACCTCTCTCCTCAAGCAGCTACTCCCTTCTGTCCTACCACAGAGGTGCTCTGTGGGGTGATTATATAACTTCCGACAGCTCTGCAAACGGGGTTTTCCAGCAATAGAAAGGATCCCTAGAGAGCACTGTACCTTGATTGTGTCACAGAGTGTCTGGGATAATCACTGTAGGCTGGAGGCTGGAGGGTCTGGATTGGGCCAGTCTGGGTCAAATGCTTAGGCATGGGTGGTGTTTTCCTGGAAGAGACCAGAAGAGGCTGAAGTGGGTTTCCAGTTCTGAGTGCATGTGGGTGTGTAGGGAATCAGCTCTCTGCACTAGGGACGGATGGCACGAAGCCACTTCCTCTCAGGGTGCCTTTGGCATAGTATTTATCCTAAAACACACTCTTTGTAGAAACAACACGACTTAATACAGTTTAATGCTAACTAAATACGGCTTCCTCAGCTGCTGTCGGCAGAGCTTACACTGTGTTCACAATAGACAAGATCAGGGCATCTAGGCAGGCTCCTTAGGGGGCCAGCATGAGCCTTCCCTACCCCCTTGAATCTCCTCAACCTCAGCAACACCCTGTTCCTCCATCAGTCCTGGCAGATCTTAAGGAGACGTGCATGGGCCTGAAGCAAGTATGATAGCATTGGAAAGGACAGACCTCTGGAATCACACAGCCCAAGAGAGGGCCAGAATCCCATAAAGCACCTTCAGCCCCATGCATTTGCTACATCTGCGGTACACAGAGGGTTAAATAAGGGGGCAGGAGTGTGGCCCAGTGGTAGAGCACTTGTCTAGGATGCACAAGGCTCTGGGTTGAATTCCTAGTTACATACACACACGCACACACACACACACACACACACACACACACACACACACCACTGAATGAGCAAATATTTGAATCCAGGCCTCCTGGTATCCAGGCCTGTATTATCCATGACAGTTCACTTCCCTTAAACTTAGAAATCTTACATCTTCCTAGATCTAAAGTCCTTCCCCATTCTAGACGTTGCTTGGGGTTGTAGGCTGGGGGCTTGGGGAGTATGCATGGTCCCTGTGACAAGTTCACAGGGCAAAGGGGCAGGTAGGTGGAGTGGCTTGGAGAGGGGCGTGTCAGTATCTGCATCTGTCCTCTTAGTTCAGATTGGTGTCCTTTGGAGACAAGGTGGCACCATTCATATTTGATGGACAGGAGGGTTTCTGAGAGACTCCTCAGTGCTCCGAAGCTCAGAAGCTCAGAGAAGGCAGGTGACCTTAACAGCTCAGTCTTCAGTAACTGGTGTGGGCTTGGCATCCCCCCCGCACCCCTCTTCCCGTCTTTTTCTCCAGCTGTCTGTGGCGGAAAATTAATGCCCTTGGCACCCATTGCTCTGCTTGGGGCGCCTTCCGGAGGGACATCCCCAGCAAGCATCCTGGCACTGTTGCTGGGGAATTGACAGAGCGCCCTCCCGACAACACGGTCATCCTAAGGCTGCTCAGATATAGCATCCTAAGGCCCACACCCCCAGCAGTCAAGCTTAACTGTCTTGTTAAGCTTTTGTTTCATTAACAACTCCCTTTGCTTCTCTGTTTTCCCTCTCTACCTCCTTCACACCATTCTGGTATCCCTTCCAGAGAAACTGCCTCCATTTCAACCTTCGTATCAGCACCTGCTTGTAGACAGGGATGAGCTGTGAGTGTCCCGCCTTCCTGGAGAGCCACCTGCTCAGACTGTGCCACACACCAACCTGGAGTTAGCTTTCTTGGCCCCTAAGTGACTTCCAGGATAACCAGTTTCCCCACCCTGCTCTGGGTATGAGGATCAGGACTATGGGGGTCACAGAAAGCTATAGCTGGAGAGAACAGCAGGGCTGGGCATCCTGCCTGCCTGAACCCCCATTGTGGGAGGAAACAGACTGGGTGACAGGTCTTATCCAGGGTCACACAGTACAGCAGGAATGCAATCTAACCCCAGCCTTTTCTTTATTTCCTAGGTCCATGTTTTTCTTCTTGTCAGACCATATGGAAGGAAGCAGGGTGGTGCAGAACAGCAAGGGACCAGATTCAAGGACCTTGACATTGCATCTGCTGTTAACTGTGACCTTTAACAGGTCCTACATGCCTTGGATTCCAAGATTATGAGGGTAGAGATGTTGGCAGACCTAACCAGAAGTACACTGATGGAAAGCACCTGGCATTAATAGGTGCTCACTGATAGGACCAGTTGATGGATTCCTCAACTTAAGGATTCCTAAGGATTCCTCTTATTTCACCGTTCTCCACGTGGGTGATACTCTGAGGGGGTTGAGCAGAAATCCCCTCGTCATCTTCATAGCCATTCCTGGAATGCTCACAGCAGGCATGATGTGGAATTTCCAGACTGTGTGCTTCCAGGTTCTGCTGCAGCATGGAAAGAGGTGTGAAGAAGGAAGGAAGGAAGGGTCACACCAGAGGAGCTTAGAAACAGCTGCTGGTCTTCTGGCCACCATCTGCAGCAGGGAACCAGGCAGCTCCAAAGCCTTCTGTGCACAGCCCACAAGGAGAGAGTGATCTCCCAGCAGAGCTTCCACTTCTGAGTGCAGAGCTGAGATCTCCACCTTCTCTCTGGAGGGGTGCACCTAGGAACGCACAGGGCATACGATCAGTGTTGCTGCTGGAACAGGAGTCTTCCCTTCCAGACAACATTTGCAGCAGGGAACCAGACAGCTCCACAGACTTCTGTGCACAGACCCTGCCAGAAGAGAGTTGGTCTTCCAGGAGTACAGACACAGGATTACAGGCCCGTAGGAGGGACAAGCTCCAGCCAGAGACAGCAAGACCAACTAACACCAGAGATAACCAGATGGCAAAAGGCAAGCGCAAGAACCCTACCAACAGAAACCCAGGCTACTTGGCAACATCAGAGCCCAGTTCTCCCACCACAGAAAGTCCCGGATGCCCCAGCACACCGGAAAAGCAAGAGCTGGATTTAAAGTCTCATCTCACGATGCTGTTAGAGGACATCAAGAAGGACATAAATAACTCCCTTAAAGAAGTACAGGAGAACATGGGTCAAAAGGTAAAAGTCCTTAAAGAGGAAACACAAAAATCCCTTAAAGAAATACAAGAGAGCATGGGTGAACACGTAGAGGCCCTTAAAGAAGAAACACAAAAATCCCTTAAAGAATTAAGGGAAAACACAAACAAACAAGTGAAGGAACTGAACAAAACCATCCAGGATCTAAAAATGGAAGTAGAAACAATAAAGAGCTGGGCAGTGGTGGCGCACTCCTTTAATCCCAGCACTTGGGAGGCAGAGGCAGGAGGATTTCTGAGTTCGAGGCCAGCCTGGTCTACAGAGTGAGTTCCAGGACAGCCATGGCCACACAGAGAAACCCTGTCTCAAAAAAACAAACAAACAAAAAAAAAAAAACAAAGAAAAAAAGAAAAAAAGAAACAATAAAGAAATCACAAAGTGAGACATCTCTGGAGATAGAAAATCTTGGAAAAAAATTCAGGAGTCATAGATGCAAGCATCAACAACAGAATACAAGAGATAGAAGAAAGAATCTCAGGGGCTGAAGATACCATAGAAAACATTGACTCAACAGTCAAAGAAAATGCAAAATGCAAAAAGCTCCTGACCCAAAACATCCAGGAAATCCAGAACACAATGAGAAGACCAAACCTAAGGATTATAGGTATAGAAGAGAGCAAAGATTTACAACTTAAAGGGCCAGTAAATATCTTCAACAAAATTATAGAAGAAAACTTCCCTAACCTAAAGAAAGAGATGTCCATGAACATACAAGAAGCCTATAGAACTCTAAACAGACCAAACAGATCTTCAATTTTATCAGAAAATATTTATAATCCCATTTTCAATCAACTTAGAAATATTTTTATGCCTACCATTTTATCTGTAATTTTTCATCATACTCTTCAATTTTAATGTTATTTTATATTTTTCTACAATTTTATTAGAAACATTTCCCATGTAAATCTTCAATTCTATCATAAAATGTTTCTGCTTCCTTTTTTTCAATTAATTTAACAATGTTTTTTATATCTACCATTGTACTCTTTAATTTTCCACAAAAATTGTCAATCTTAATGTGTTTTTCTATATGTTTCTTCAATTTTGTCAGAAACATTTTCTATGTAAATCTTTAATTTTATCATAAAATGTTTTTACTTCCTTTTTCAATAAAAAATAAAATTAAAAAAAAAGAAAGAAAGAAAGGAAGGAAGGAAGGAAGGAAGAAAAAGTGAGCTGCTGGAACAGCAGGCGGGCTGACCCGAGGCAGGACTTCTCAGAGCCTTTGCTGTTGGTGTGCTGACTGCCTGGTGGCAACAAGGGATGTCTCGGGACAGAATGTCCACCTGGCTGGTCAGGAACATGTGGCTCTTTATTTTATACTGCCATTTACACAGAGTGCGATCTTCTAAGTGTTCTTGACCTTTGTATCAATGTCCCTTGTGTTAAATGACAGAGGGAGTGGAGTCCCTGAGGGTACTTGTAGTCTGATGGGTTGGGACCTGAAAGTGTTCTACCCTCAGCTTCTGGCTTGTGACTGTAGGACAGCTCTGGCCAAAGACAGTCCTTGGAATAAGACAAAGGGTTCCAAGAGAAGCCAGCCTGCCAACAGTCCTAAAGCTGTCATCCAGTCTTGCTCTTAAAGGGAAGGATAAATAGAAGAGACTGGGTCTACCCACCTGCAGAGAAGACAGGGCAGCCATCTTCCCCTGCCATCTCCTGTGACTCCAGTGGGGACAACCAATGGCTAGGGATTAAGTATGGACCTAGCATTCACTTATACCACCAGCAGCAGGATAGGAAGTGGATCAAGCTGTGCTGGGCAGGGTGGGCATGGACTGGGGCAGTACCCAGCACACAGGGCGGCAAGAAAGGCCCACCCTGCATTGGTCCACAGGCTGCACAGAGGCCCCACGGGCTGGCCAGCTAGACCCAGAGCCCTCTCAGACAGCATGAGGTGTCTAGCGCTGCCTGAGAATAGGAGTGGTTCTCCTACACAAAGTGTGTGGCTGCAGAAAGGTGGGCAGGCAGGACAAGTCCATGTCAACAAGTGCCAGCCCCTGGAAGGCTCTGGGAAACCAACACATTAATCCTCTGCAACCTTTCCAGCTAATCCTCACCCATGCTGCTCTAGGAGAAGATGGCCTCAGTGGACCAGGCAGAGCTCAAGGCTCAACCCTAGTGCTAGGATTCTAGGCATGCAGTCACACCCCGCCATCATCCCTGAACACCTTAAAATCTGCTTGGGAATGATCGATAGGAAGGAAGATCATACACACTTGCACACTCGTGTGCATATGCGCACACAGGAGTTGCATAAAGCAATGTTAGTGCTCATAGATACACTACAAAGACAACAGAAGCCCAAATTCACTTCAAACTAGTTTCCCCAAGGCTGTGTGTGTGTGTGTGTGTGTGTGCGTGTGTGTGTGTGTGTGTGAGAGAGAGAGAGAGAGAGAGAGAGAGAGAGAGAGAGAGCTCATAGGATAACTACTGCATACTGAACCCATTTTGCCATCCATACTAATATTGATTCTATGCTTTTCTTTATATCAACTAGCTTAATTGGAAAGTTTAGGCCTTTAGTAAGCAGTGTGTGAAATCATGGGGTTTATGTCCTCTAAATTCAACAAAAATGTGTTTTAACCATAAAATTTTTCCCTATACAACTTAACATGTTTTTGAGATAGTATCTTTCTCTGTAGTCCATACCTGCTCAGAAGCCACTATGTTGTTGAGGCCAACCTGGGACTCACAATTCTTCTGCTTCTGTGTGCTGGGATTCCAGGCAGGCACCACCACACCCTTCCATCCCCATACTCCTTAAAACCAGCTCGGGAGTTACTGGTGATAAGTAAAGTTGGCAGATGGAGTCACAGAGTCTCTAGCTCCCTTCCCCCGGGAACTGGGTCTACAGTGCTGAGCTGACTGTGTTGTTAATTCCAAAATTCTCAACATTCATCTAAGTCAGACCTTCAAGACTCATCTGAGACGGCTGGCTCTTCCTTACCCCCTGATGTGAGCCTACCAGGTCATCCCACCTCCTGACCCCTCATCTCGCATCTGTCCCCTCCTCTACCGTTCCAGTGGCCATTGGTTCAGGTTTTTATCCAGTCCCCAGAGTCCCTGTGATGACCTCCTCTTTGGCATGTCTGCCCACCTCCAGTCCTGTAGCCAGGGAACTCATTCTGCCAAGCATATCTTAAGTCTCCGGTGAACGTTAATGATAGCTGTGGGCTTTTAAAGGTACAAGTTTAATCATGTCTCCTCACTGCATCAAAGCTTTCCAGTATCTCTCATGGACCACAGGATTAAATGCATTTCTTCTTAT
Source organism: Tokudaia tokunoshimensis (assembly GCA_036184795.1). Taxonomy (NCBI): domain Eukaryota; kingdom Metazoa; phylum Chordata; class Mammalia; order Rodentia; family Muridae; genus Tokudaia; species Tokudaia tokunoshimensis. Next base: position 33,458,602 of record BTHU01000005.1, read on the forward strand.
TATCATGGTTATTTAATGTGTGTGGGTGTTTTGCCGGTGTGTGTGTGTGTGTGTGTGTGTGTGTGTGTGTGTGTGTGTGTTCCTGCATGCACCTGTTGTGTAACAGTTTCCTCTGAGATTGAAACAGTCCTTCCTGCAGGAAGTTCCTTAAACAGAAATGTAAACAATTCAAAAACAGATTTAGGAAGCCCCTGAAGCTGACCAGATTCACTAGGCCCCTCCCTGTCAGAGTAAACAATAAAAGTTGAAAGTTCCTCTCAGATTAGCAGAGTTGGGCTGCAAAGAAGACTTTGACACCAGATCAGCTGCCTGGGAGAAGCAGAAAACAGAAGACCTGCCTGGAAGTGCGTTAGAACCAGAGTCACTTACTTAGAGTCACTCTCCAGTCTTTTGAGCTGCCTGCAGGCTGTGCAGTGTGCTCCAGATTTCCTGGCTTTGGTGAGCTGCCACAGGCCTGGGGTGGGCTTCGGTAAGGCAGCTGTCTGAGTCATTTCTCTTCCTGCAATTAACTCCTCACCCACAGTCTTGCAAGTGACCCCAGTAAGACTGATTACTTCATCAAGTTGCTCTTCTGTGTTTTCTGACCTTTGGTCCACTGTGGGCTCCCTATCTGAGGTGAGCAGATGTGTGTCCTGTCTCCCCAGGAAACGTTTCGTCACATAAGAGCTTGAAAGGCCACAAGAGGGCACTGAATCGCTGGAACTGGAAACTGGATGTTTGTAGGCCAACAATGGAGTGCTGGGTCCTCTGGAGGAGCAGCCAGTGCTCTTAACCCCTGAGACATCCCTCCAGCCCTCAAACGTATTTCCTTAACCTTCTATGAAGTGTTGTTTCTGGCCCATCTCTTGCCTCCTCCTTAGGCTGTGTTTCCGATAATTTTCCAGGGTTCTCTGTACTGCAAGGGTACCAAACCCTGGGGTGTTTACTGGTGCCACATGGCTCCGTGTCTGATTCCGTGTACAGGGTGAGCCGGTACAAAGTGGAACAGCCTCTGAGGGGGGAGTGAGGACAATTATAGGGAAAATAGAAAAAAAAGAAGCAAGAAACAGATATGGGAGGGCTGCAGGTCATCACCACACCAGCTACAGGTGTATTTCTCATAGCCTTCTTGTACTAAAGTACTGTAGGAAGCAAAGCCACAAGCTAACAGAAACAATTTGCTAAAATAAACACATAAGATATCTGTTCCCATCCAAAAGCCTCCCCGTTCCTTCCACCAAGGTCAACAGGATTTTAGCTCCTTGCCTTGAGCCTCAAGTGGGTCCTCTGGAAGAGCAGCCAGTGCTCTTAACCCCTGAGCCGTCCCCTCCAGCCTCCAACCTCTTATCCTTCCATGCCTCAGCAGACTGGGACATCTGCCAACAGATCATGAGCTGCCTTGACTCTGCCTGGCAGGCAGATCTCTCTCTCTCTCTCTCTCTCTCTCTCTCTCTCTCTCTCTCACTATGCTTCAGAGACGTGGCAAACAGCTTCTAACAATTCTGGCTCTCCTGCCACGTCTGCTCCCTCAGTTCTCACTACCCCTTACTTCCAGTGTCTTCCAAGTCAAGATACTACTCAACTGTGTGGACAATCACAGTCCAGAACAGGCCATTTTCATGATTCTGAGGGTTGGTGGGTGCTTCGGCCCGGACAGGCCTGGCGCACACCTGGAGCCTCTGGTGAGCTATGTAGGACAAGCTGAGTAGCCGCAGTCTGTCTTGGCATGATTGGATCCTCTTGAGGGCTAGCTTGGACTTATGAAGTGGACTCAGGGGTGCACCAGCAGCAATACTAAGTACAAATGTGTACCCAAGCATCTGGTGTTTGCCAGATCTCCGCTTACATCAATCACACTGGCAAATATCTACCAGCCAGAGTAAGTCCCATGTCCAAGCCCAGAGTCTGTGGCAGCCAGCAGTTGGATGCACAGTCCCTGCTTCCCTTTTGCAAGGCAACACCTGATCTTTTCTATGTTGGAAAACTCACTTTATCTACCAAGTTACTTCTTCTCTAATAATGCCATCTTTCTTTTGAAAAACCATTCTCTCCTGACTTCAACTAAAATCTGTCTTCTAGACACAGCAATGGAGTAAACCAGGTCATGGTGTCACATCTCCTGGCTATGATGATTGGTCCAAAAAAAAAATCAATCATGTGATCCAAAACAATCTAATCAGAGTTTTTGTTAGAATTTTAAATTGGAGCTGAGAGTAGAGAACACTCTCCTCCCTATTGACAATATTGGGAAAGAACCCAGAACTGACCAGCCATCACCTAACCATCCTAACCAACCATCTGTAAATATAATTCTGGGTGGGGGCAAGGCTCTATTTCAACCCTCACTCTGAAATAACTGTAGGATGTTTCTCTGCCTGCCTTCTCTATACCCTTTTAGCTCCCAAACAAATGACATGGAGACTTAATCAGTTTATGAACAAGCTGCAAGCACTTAGCTGGGCAGTTCTGAGTGTCCCAGCCCTACTAGGCTACCCACTGCCCAGCCACATGCCCCATCACTTCCCATCTGGTCTTGCCCTGGCTCTGGTCCATATGTGTCCTCATGGCTGCTCTCTCATTGAAACCTCATGGTGAATCCCCCTGGTCTATCTCCTCCTGTTCTCTCCTGACTCTTTCCTTGGGAGACCCCTCACTAGGACTGGAAGTCCTTCCCTACTCTCTCCTGCCCAGCTAATTGGCTAGTCAACACTTTATTAGCCAATCAAAAGTGATGGAAAACAATTTCTATATAACATTGAGACCGGAGATGCTTGACCTTGCCAACATTCAGATGGTAACCAACGTCTGGGCATAGAGATCAGCATCTTAATGTGCACTGCACAAAAACATCCCCCAACAACCATCACTTATCATCTGCATCCCACAGCGTTGCCAGGAGAAGTTTTCTGCTGTGCCTCTCTCAAGGAAGTGAAAATCAGTGAAGACGAAGACTTGAGACCAACGAAGTATTGCAAGGCTAGCTATGCAAGTGTGCCCCTCACTGTCCATTGAGTCCTATTTATACTCTCTCCACACATCACGTGTCCTCTCACAGGTCTTGCCTTAGCAAAACACATGTAACTTTAATTGTTTCTAATCCTATTTTTATTGACGGTTCTTAAACACTTTAATCTCCCTTGTAACCCACCACCCACCAGAGGTAGTGAAAAAGAAAGGATACGAGGTGTGGGGGAGTGGAGCTTTTTAGAAAGGTTCTTTGGAGCAACTCCTGTCTGTGTTGTCTGGAAATCAGCAGTTCAGTTCACAGGTTAGCAGCCAGCGGCAGCTCAATTCACTCAAAAACACCTCATGGATATACCAGCAGTCTAGTTCAGTAGAATCAGGTTAGCAGTCATGGTGACATGGCCTATCAGAGACAGGCAGGCCTCAGCCTCACCTCGAGTCAGCAGGAGAAACCAACAGGGACACCAGGAGAAGTTCTCATCTGTGCCTCTCAGAGAAACAAAGATCAGCAAAGACCCGAGACCGACCAGCCTTGCACAGCTCGCTGTACCAGCAAGCCAAGCTCTGTCTCTGTCACTCCTGGAGTCCTATTTGTCCCCTCCACACATCATGTGTCCTTCACATGCCTTGTCTCAGCACATGCATCCAATCAGCCCAAGTCCTTGGAAGCTGCAACAAACTGCAGTACACCACCAGAAGTTTGTTTGTGCATTTCTTTTTTTCTTTTGTTTTCTTTTCTTATTTTTTAAAGATTTATCTATTTTTTTATATGTAAGTACACTGTAGCTGTTTTCAGACACACCAGAAGAGGGCTTCTGATCTCATTACAGATGGTTGTGAGCCACTGTGTGGTGGCTGGGATTTGAACTCAGGACCTTCAGAAGAGCAGTCAGTGCTCTTAACCCCTGAGCCATCTCTCCAGCCCCCTTTGGGTGCATTTCTCACTATGGCATCCCGACAAATGCTGCTCAACTATACACAACTACACAACGTAAAACAGACCAATATATGCATGTCGTTAGCAAAGAATCCTTCACCATGTGTCCTTTCACATCCTTGTTTTAGCAGAACATCCTCTCTCCTGTGTCTGCTTCAACAAAACGTTTCTTCATGAGTCAACTTTAGCCTTTCATACCTGCGTTCACTTTAACAAAACGTTCCTTTATGTGTTTGCTCCAGCAAAACACCTTCCAAACAACTTTCCAAAGAACCCTTAAGTTTCCACTTCACATATGAGTCTGTATAAGCAAAACGCCACATGAGTCTGCATCACCCAACACATCCAGAAACTTCCACTTCATATGTCAACACGGTAAAGGATCATATGACAAATCTATAGCCAACATTGTACTAACTGGCAAAAAAACCAACCAAACAAACAAAAAAACCTGAGGGCATTTTCCTTAAAGTAAGGGACAAGGAAAGGGTGCTTTCTTTCTGTACTTGCATTAATACAATGCTTAACATCTTCATCAGAGTCATGAGATAAGGAAAAAAATGAAAGGAATACTAACAGGGAAGGGAAGTCAGGGGACCCCTGTCTGATGATGGCATGATCCTGTATACAAAAGACTGTATGGACTCCATGGAACCCCCAAGGCCTGATAGACATATCCAACAGAGTAGCAGGATACAAAAACCAGTCACTTTGGGCTGGGGACATCTCCCAGTCATTGCTCAGTCATAAGTAGGGTGCTTGCTCAGCTCTGATCCCCAGTACCCACAGAAAAAGCACTGAGTACCTATATCCCAGTCCTGGATTGGTGCAGGCAGAAGGCGCCTGGTGCTTGTTCATCAGTCAGTCTGTCTGAATTGGTGAGTCCCAGATTCAGTGAGGAAAATAACCTAAAAATTATGGTGGATTCTGGGGCTGAGGCTATACCTCAGTTTGTGAAGTGCTTGCCCAGTATACACACCATCCTGGGTTCAACTGCCAGCAGCACATAAACTCATAGTGGTGACAAAGGCCTGCCTCCCAGCACCCTAGAGGGAGGTGGAAGCAAGAGAATCAGGAGTTTAAGGTCAGGTCAGCAGAATGGGTTACAGACAAAGGCATCAGGTGGTAAAGACATCTATTGCAAAGCCTGGCAACTTAACGGGGAACCCTGGAGCCCACACAGCAGAAGGAGAGAACTGATTTCCACAGAGCATCCTGTGACTCTTAGAGGTACAGCATGGTAAGTACAGACACATGTGTATACACACAGACAGATACAGATAATACATAAATGTAAAAATTTAAAAACCAGATCAAGGTTACCTCTGCTACATAAAATGTTTGAAGCAGATCTGAGTTGTCGGACACTCTATCTCAACAGCAGAAAACATCTTCCTGGAAGATAGCTATAGATGTCATTCACTTAGGCAATGTGGCAAAGCCTGTGTGGTGGTTTTAATAGGAATGACTCCTATATAGACTCATGTGTTTGGATGTGTGGCATGTAAGGCATGGCACTATTAGTGGGCGTGGCTTTGTTGGACTGGATGTGGCCTTGTTGGAGGAAGTATGTCCCCTTGGGGGTGGGTTTTGAGGTCTCATATGCCCGAACTAGGCCTACTGTCACAGCCTCCTTCTTCTACCTGTGGATCAATTGTGTAGAACTCTTAGCTCCTCCAGCTCCATGTCTACCTGTGTGCAGCCATGTTTCCCACCATGATGACAATGGACTAAACCTCTGAAACTGTAAGCCAGTCCCAATGAAATGTATTCCTCTGTAAGAGTTGCTGTGGTCCTAGTGCCTCTTCACAGCAATGTGCTAATGCAATTGCATTTTTGTTCTAAAAATAAAATTATAACCTTTAACTAGCATATATTGGGTAAGAAGATGCATACTTTCTTTGGCTTAAGTAAATGCCCTCTGTCTGAGGTTAAAACATGGTGTCTTAGTCAGGGTTTCTATTCCTGCACAAAACATTGCAAGTTGGGGAGGAAAGGGTTTATCTAGTTTACATTTCCACATTGCTGTTCATCACCAAAGGAAGTCGGGACTGGAACTCAAGCAGGTCAGGAAGCAGGAGCTGATACAGAGGCCATGGAGGAATGTTATTTCCTGGCTTGCTTCCCCTGGCTTGTTCAGCTTGCTTTACTATAGAACCCAAGACTACCATCCACAACAGTCCCACCCACCCTTGATCACTAATTGGGAAAATGCCTTACAGCTGGATCTCATGGAGGCATTTCCTCAAGGGAGGCTCCTTTCTCTGTGCTAACTCTAGCTTGTGTCAAGTTGACACACAAAACCAGCCAGTACACATGGTGAAGAAAAATTGAGGAAGAGACCTGGTGTGGGCTTCTGGTCTCATACCCACAAACACATGTGCAACACGTGAACATATACACACAAAACCATCATCTTTTTTATATAATTATATAAATACCAACAATCTATATATGCCAAAAATAAACTTACTGAAAAAGGAGTGGAGGAAGAGATTTCATTCATAATAAACTCCAAAAAGTAAAACCTAACTAGAGAGTTGAATGACTTCTACATGAAAACACTGAAGAAGTAAATTAATGACACTGGAAGACAGAAACACCGGACATTTGAGAAGGGTGCTGTGAAAAGTCCTCTGGATTTAATGGCCACTGCACACACACCACACAGAAGCTACAGTTACCTGCTGAGGATCAAGCGAGAAAAAAAATTCTGCCGCACACTGGAGAGAGTCTCATGATGCCTACCTCTGGCTGAAGAGCTGTTGGCGGCTGATCTTGACTGGGGCAGGGAGGTCAGGTTTCTTTGAATGTGTCTATGGAAGGCTGCTCATATTCCAGTGGATAGCTCCACAGCAACAAGCATAGAGTCAGCACTAACCGGATTCAGTGTGTTATTTAAAAAAGGAAAGAGGCTCTGAGGGTAGGAGGGGCATGCATCAGGAAGGAGTCCTGAGAAGTGAGAGGGGCATGCATGTGTCAGGAAGGGGTTTTGTGTACATGTATGAAACTGTTAAAGAATAAATTTAAAGTATTCTAAAAATACATCATAAAAGGTGATGATAAATTTAAGTCAATCAGTATCAAAATTAAAACATCATTATTTACAAAACTAGAAAAAAAATCCTAAAATTAATATGAAATCAAGAATGATCCTAAATAACAAGGCAATCCAAAGCAGAAAGAGTAATACTGGAGACATCACAATACTGACCTCAAGTTACACCACTGAGCCATAGTGACAAAAAACGGTGTGCTACTGCACACACGCAAACACATAGACCAAACGTGATCCCATAGGAGATCCAGAAATAAACTCACAGCATTGGCCACCAAACTTTCAATAAAGATGTCAAAATTATAAAGTGAAAAGGGGCAGGCTCTTTAACAAACAACCCTGGAAAAACAACTGGGTCTCCACAGTCAGAAAACCAAGAGAAGCCGTCACACATATCGCTCACTTGTACAAACTCAATTCAAACACTATGATGTAAATCTGAATCTTTGAATTGGTTTGAGGAAAAAAACCCAGGTAAAACTCTTAAAGAGGTATACACAGGCAAGGACCTTCTCAAAGAAACTTTGCTCGCAAAGGAAATAATTCTAAAGATTGGTCAGTGGGATCGCGTGGAACTAGACTCCTGAACAGCAGTGAAAACAACAAGCAGAGTGAAGATACTGTGCAGAACGGGAGAGAGTGCCACTAACAGTACAGTAGATGGGAGAGAGCGCCACTAGCAGTACAGTAGATGGGAGAGCGCGCCACTAGCAGTACAGTAGACGCGAGAGAGCACCACTAACAGTACAGTAGACGGGTGAGAGCACCACTAACGGTACAGTAGACGGGAGAGAGCACCACTAACAGTACAGTAGACGGGTGAGAGCACCACTAACAGTACAGTAGACAGGAGAGAGCACCACTAACGGTACAGTAGACGGGTGAGAGCACCATTAACGGTACAGTAGACGGGAGAGAGCACCACTAACGGTACAGTAGATAGGAGAGCGCGCCACTAACAGTACAGTAGACAGGAGAGAGCACCACTAACAGTACAGTAGACGGGTGAGAGCACCACTAACAGTACAGTAGACGGGAGAGAGCACCACTAACAGTACAGTAGACGGGTGAGAGCACCACTAGCAGTATAGTAGATGGGAGAGAGCGCCACTAACAGTACAGTAGATGGGAGAGCGCGCCACTAACAGTACAGTAGACGGGTGAGAGCACCACTAACAGTACAGTAGACGGGAGAGAGCACCACTAACAGTACAGTAGACGGGAGAGAGCACCACTAACAGTACAGTAGATGGGAGAGAGCGCCACTAGCAGTACAGTAGATGGGAGAGAGCACCACTAACAGTACAGTAGACGGGAGAGAGCACCACTAGCAGTACAGTAGATGGGAGAGCGCGCCACTAACAGTACAGTAGACGGGAGAGAGCGCCACTAGCAGTACAGTAGATGGGAGAGAGCGCCACTAGCAGTACAGTAGATGGGAGAGCGCGCCACTAACAGTACAGTAGACGGGAGAGAGTGCCACTAGCAGTACAGTAGATGGGAGAGAGCGCCACTAGCAGTACAGTAGATGGGAGAGAGCACCACTAACAGTACAGTAGACGGGTGAGAGCACCACTAGCAGTACAGTAGAAGGGTGAGAGCACCACTAACAGTACAGTAGACGGGAGAGAGCACCACTAGCAGTACAGTAGACGGGAGAGAGCGCCACTAGCAGTACAGTAGACGGGTGAGAGCACCACTAACAGTACAGTAGACGGGAGAGAGCACCACTAGCAGTACAGTAGACGGGTGAGAGCACCACTAGCAGTACAGTAAACGGGAGAGAGCACCACTAACAGTACAGTAGACGGGAGAGAGCACCACTAACAGTACAGTAGACGGGAGAGAGCACCACTAACAGTACAGTAGATGGGAGAGCGCGCCACTAACAGTACAGTAGACGGGAGAGAGCACCACTAGCAGTATAGTAGATGGGAGAGAGCGCCACTAGCAGTATAGTAGATGGGAGAGAGCGCCACTAGCAGTATAGTAGATGGGAGAGAGCGCCACTAGCAGTACAGTAGATGGGAGAGAGCGCCACTAGCAGTACAGTAGACGGGAGAGAGCACCACTAGCAGTATAGTAGACGGGAGAGAGCACCACTAGCAGTATAGTAGATGGGAGAGAGCGCCACTAGCAGTACAGTAGATGGGAGAGAGCGCCACTAGCAGTACAGTAGATGGGAGAGCGCCACTAACGGTACAGTAGATGGGAGAGCGCGCCACTAACAGACAGTAGACATGAGAGTGCGCCACTAACAGTACAGTAGACGGGAGAGAGCGCCACTAACAGACAGTAGACATGAGAGTGCACCACTAGCAGTACAGTAGATGGGAGAGAGCGCCACTAACAGACAGTAGACATGAGAGTGCACCACTAGCAGTACAGTAGATGGGAGAGAGCGCCACTAGCAGTACAGTAGATGGGAGAGAGCGCCACTAGCAGTACAGTAGACGGGAGAGAGCACCACTAACGGTACAGTAGATGAACGGCTACCATCTCAAATTCACAAAAAATGAAAAAGAGTGAACACCCATAAACAACATGTGGGATGACAACCCGAATAAACAGTTCTCAGAAGAAGAAATGCAACTGGTCAGTACATGCTAGAAACTCTTGAACATCCTTAGCCACCTGGGAAATTCAAACTCCTTTGAGATTCCAGCTCAGCCCAATCAAAATGGCTGTCATCAAGAAAATCACAGATGCTGGTGAGGCTGGGGGGAAAGGGGAGCCCTTGCACACTGCTGGTGGGAATGCAATCAGCTGCAGTCACTGTGGAAATCAGTGAGGAGGGTCAAACACAAAAAACAGAACAAGGAGATGGTCCCTCAATCCACTGCACACCCAGGGGCCTCCAGGCACACTTCACGGAGGTGCTTGTTCATTTGTGTTTCTTCCTCCACTACACACAGCTGAGAAGCAGAATCAGTCTGGACGCAGGCATCAGATGGAGGGATAAGTAAGACGTGCTCCATATGCACCACAGAACTTCATTCAGCCACAAAGGAAAGTGCAATTATAAAATACGCAGGAAAATGGGTGGAACTGGAGAACATTGTGTTAAGCAAAATAAGTCAGAATTAGAAAGAGAAATACTGAGTGTTTTCTCTCAGATATGGAGCCTAGATTTAAAAGAGAGAGAAGAGAGCCTGTGTGCAAGCCTGCGTGTACATAGGGGGCGGGGGGCTGGAGGGGCCATGAAAGTAAAAAGACCCTGAGTCGAGAAGAAACTATCTGAAGGGAGGCTAGAGGACGAACAGGAGACAAGAATGAAGTAAACGTGCTGTGAAAACAGAAGGCAGAACTATTTTGAAAGAAGAGGGGGATTAGTACAATGTGGGCAGAGAAGATGAGGAAGACAGCAGAAGATGAATAAAAATAAAGTATAATGGTGTGCTTGTGTGCCTCTGTGTGTGTGTGTGTGTGTGTGTGTGTGTGTGTGTGTGTGTGTGTGTGTGAAAGACCACAATGAGCCCATTGTTTCACATTTTAACTTAAATTTTTTTTGAAGAAAAAAGAAATGCCCATCTTTTTCTCCTCCTGTAACTAAGAGTATATCTTTACATAACAGACGTAAAACACGACAAGACGTGCTGTCCACTAGTGACTTAGGGATATAAATCTATCCTAGTGTGTAGATTTCTGTGTCATCTCTGAATAAAAACTACAGACCAAAAGCAAAACAAAACAAAAACAAAAAACAAAAGACAAAACAAAACAAAAAAACCCCACAGCTCATCATTCTGACTGGCACCCAGGATCAAGTCCTCCCACGGACCCAGCATGCCAGAGTCACATCCATCACCCTACAGATACTCAGCTTCTAACAGCCCTGCAGGAGAGAGTCTGTAGCACACCATACCCCAGCATAATAAAGGCAGATGTCAAAAACAAGGCCCCAAGTTCACACGCCCATGAGTGGCAGGGCTGGGCTCACAAGGCTCCGAGAACAGGTCTCCCAGTTTGCTTTTTAGCACAAGTACGTTGTGTTTTTCTACAAGGATTTCCAATAGGTCTGTTTTAATCTCTGCAAATACTCTATGTCTTTTCAGGAAGGATCTCACTTCATATTTTAAGAAACAGGGCTACCTGGCCTAAGGCTGGTGGCTGAAAGATGTCTTACCATGTTTCAAACTCTGTACCAGGACAGGCCACATTCCACACCTGGTCTTGTATGTCAGGTCTCAAGCTAGAGGAGAACAGTTATGTCAGGAGAAAGATCTAGGAACAGGAGCCCAGAGTCAGCACTGAAAAAAGACCCAAAATGTGAGAACAACATGCCTTCCACTAAAAGTGTGTCCAGGGCACCCCTGCGTGGATGAATGAATCTGCTCCCAAGAGCCATTGTTTTTTGTTTGTTTGTTTGTTTAAAAAATATTTCCTGGCTTATTTAATCTGTATGTGTGTGTGCCCGAGTGTATGCATATGCACCCATCAATGGCAAATGCAGAGACTCCTAACTAGCCCAAGGAGTGAGAATAAATGATAGTTGGCTGTGCAGCCATAAGAGGAACATTTATAGAATCCCCGCCATGTCTCAGGAAATAGAAGGGGCAGAAAGAATGTAGGCTCCAAAGCAAGGGAGGGAGCTAGACATCAAATTTCAGCCATGGCACGGCAGTGACAGGCCAAAATTCCAGCACTTGGGATGACATGCACAAGATCTTCAGAAGATTGGGCCTGTCAACATGCAATCGTGCAAGCAGGAGGAGTTCGTGGGAACCCCTCCTCCCTGAGGATCTAACAGTTGACATGGTAGGGAGAGACGCTGTCAGCGGTATAGCCACTAGTAAGCCATGCTCCTCTTAACAGCCCTAATGAAACACACACACACACACACACACACACACACACACACACACACACATACACATGCACACGCACGTGCGCACACACACACATGCGCTCACCTGAAAATAGAAGAGGGAGTAGTTGGGGAAAGGAAGATAATTAATGGAAGTAGCAGGGAGACTCAGACATTTTTGCACATGCATGAAAATGTCATAATGACACTCGTGTGTGATTAATTAAAAACATTTTTAAAAGCTGAAAAGGAAGAATGATCTAGGGAGTGAGGCTGACTCTCCCCCCATTCCAGGCTGGGTACAGCCAGGGTGCTGCTGGGAAAAGGCAAATCTACCAATTGGTCTTCCTATCTCCCTTCTTTACGAACCAAAAAACGGCAGAACTAACATTCCGAGGGCGGGAGGAGGGGAAAAGAAAGGCCTGGACACTTCTGCCCACAGGTTCTCCCCACACCATGGCCCTGGGCCTCTTTCCTTTATTCCTCTGTAGTCATTTTCTCTCCATCTCTCTCCTTCTCCAATGCATGCTTCCACTTCCCTTCACCCATTCTGTGCAACCACTTGTAACCTTCTTAACTCTCCCAGAGGCAGCCTGGCCTCCCAGTGCCCTAAAGCTCAGCTTGCTACTGAGGAGGTGCTCCACCCAAGTGCTCTGTTTACTCAGCCCTGTCTCCCAGATGGAGAAGACGGCTGTCTTCACCCCACCAGCAAGTCCACCATGCTACCTGTTCATCAGAGCTATGGAAAACCTCTTCCCCACCTGCTGAGGCAAGCCACAGCCCAGCTACATCCAACAAATCCCAGGGGACATGATAATTGACGACTGTCCCAAAGGGGACGGCAAGCATGGTTGCCTGTGTCATCGTGTACTAAGCGTCATCATCCATGGTCATCACGTCCACGTAATGGACAGAGAACCATTAGGTGCCATCGATAATGTCACACTTGAGGTTCAGAGATGACTGGTTCACAGAAATGAGGTGAAGACAGGTGGGTCTGACTCTACCTCATGCCCCATGATTTATCTCCTCGCTCCAGGAAAACGCAAATATGTACACACGTGGCCCTCTGTGCATGCGTGATCACAGCAAACTCGCTTCATCTTCTTGCGTATGTGAGCCACCTTTTCCTGAGGCAGAATCATATCTCAAACATTCTGTCACTTTGTCCACAAGTGTTTCGGTGTGTCCCTTTGTAATATAAGATGATTTTTTATTGTATTTCTATTTAGCATGTGTGTGTGTGGGTCAGAGGACAACTTGTGAGAGGCTTTACCTTCCATACTCACTCTGCAGAGTGACTGAAGCTGCAAGCTAAAAGATCTTCTCCAGAGGCTGTGGAACGTCTGCCCCAGCTGTCTCCTCCTCTTGGTAACAAGGGAACCATTTACAGCCCAGGCTTGATTGCCTGTAGCAGCTCCCCCAAAGCCTCGGCGGTGACTGCGGCTTACAGCCTGGCTTCCAGGACAGTCTTAAGCCCTTGCACTATGACAGATTGGACCCTGAAGCCTGGTGCAAAGTCACAATAGCTGGCTTACTCAGGGGACCTTGTGCTAACTCTGTCTTTCACCTAAGTGCAGGAGGAGGGCAAAGGTCTCTCTGTGTTTCTTCTGGAATCCTCTTCACTCAGCCGGTTCCATGCAAGTGGGGCAAGCTATGGATTCCATTCTAAATCCCTGGCTTTCCTGGCTGAGTCTCCCATTAGCCTGCAGATGACAGAGTCTCCCTCAGCTTGGCACACAGGGCAGAGCCTGTCATCTGCCCTCTAACACTGCTTTCTTTAGACACCAAAGGGACCAGAGTAGACTGCCCTGTTAGGGGACCCAGAAAAGCTTCTAGCCAGCCAACTGCTGGGATTCTGCAGCTGGGGTTTCACGTCTCCACCTCTGGGCTGTGTCCCCTGTTGAAACCCAAGCACTATTCCCACCAGCTGTGCCATTAGGCTCTCTATACCATGGCTCAAATCTGAAGTTCAAATAACATCTGGGACCCCAGTTCAGTGTAAAATGTACACCAGGAGACCCAGTGTGAAGTCCCCAGCACCACAGGAAGGAGGGCAGGCAAATAGGAAGGAAGGAACCAACCAACCAAAAAACAAACACACTCATGCACACAGGAAGGTCAGTGAGTCCTGAAAAGCTTAGGCCCAGGCAAGGAAAGGCTTTAAGCCTAGGAGACAGAGGCAGGCGTATTTCTGAGTTCAAGGCCAGCCTGGAACAGAACAAGCTCCAAGGAAAGAACAGGTTGGGTCCAGGCGTGGTGGCCACACCTTCAGCTGGAGGCCCACCTAAGGGCAATGGAAGAAGGAAGACTTCTTCACCTGCTTGCATTTACTTGCCAGCACATCTGTTGGAGCCTACTTCTTCAGGATTCCAGCTTATACAGAAGACCAGCTGAAACACCCAGTCTTGTGGGACTGAGCAACTACTAGATTCTTGGACTTTCCATTTAAAGCTACCCATTGATGGGTTAGTTGGACTGTAAGTCATTCCAATAAATTCCCAAATGTATAGAGACATTCCGTAAGTTCTGTGACTCGAGAGAACCCTAGTACAAGTACTGTGCACGATATCTCAAATGCAATGCTGTATTTCATCCCACCAGGTCATTTTTCTCTAAATTGAAACTGAAAAAAATACAGTCCAGAAAGGGTAGTAAACTCTGAACCCAGCTAGGAAGCAGTAGACGTAGGACCCCAATCAGTCTCTGTTACCACACTGTAAGTCTGTCTTTCTGTCCACAGTAGTGTCCCTTGAGGACAAATTAGCACATTAAACATCTCAAAGATCCTTATATGGGGGGCTGGAGAGATGGCTCAGCGGTTAAGAGTACTGACTGCTCTTCTGCAAGTCCTGAGTTCAAATCCCAGCAACCACGTTGTGGCTCACAACTATCCGTAATGAAATCCGAAGTCCTCTTCTGGTGTGTCTGAAGACAGCTACAATGTACCTATATATCTAATAAATAATTTTTTAAGTAAGAGATCCTTGTATGAATGGAAGTTGTTGCAAGATATTTCCTATCCATTCACATTGAGGCAGTGAGAAGCCCGTGATTGGAGGGGAGAGAGAGGCCCAGAGGACCGCAGGAGCAGAGCAGAGAAGGGGAGACACGGAAGACGGCACTAGCAGAACAGAGAGGGAGATGCTGATATCCAGATAGCTTCAGACATATTTCTGGTGTTTTGGAGAGGTTAGAAATATTGAGATAGGGTTTTGTCATTGTAAATTGGCATTATGTAACTGGGAGTTTTATATACATAAATATATTTGGTTAACTATTCAAGTTTAAGAGTCATGCTTTACCGGATACTTGGAAGGAGTGGTGCTGAGGCCTAGCGGGGCCTCTTTCTTAATAATAACCCACTACAGGAACTAAGCATTCCCACATGTAATTGTCTTCTCATTTCTACTCGTGCTGAATCCCATCACCATCCCACAGAGCACTGATGCTCTGCTGAACACGGTTTATGAAAGGTTAATTACCTAAGACCAGGATGGATCTGTAAGGGAGCCCAGAGTCCCCTGTTATATATGAGGGATTCTGAGCCCCAGAGAGTGGCCAGTGTCCTCCTCAGGTTGCACTGCCCAGCTCCATAAGGAAAGAAACAAGTCCTGGCTCCCTCCCCAGACTCTGCACAGGTGGAATTCACACACCCTCCTGTAGAGGCCGCCCAGGCTTCAAGAGATGGAAATTTCTAGAAAGGATAACTACATAATGCAAAGAACTATAGAACAAGCAAAGGCCACAGAGCCAGACGCACAGGCCCTGATAAATGCACCTGATTCATCTTAAAGTCAAGGGAAGGGAAGGGCTTGTCCAAAGCCACAGGACAAATTCAACCCTCAGCTGGCACCAGAGATCAGCTACCTACCACTCTGAAGGTCCACCCAGTCTGTCCTGCAGGGCCAGTGTGTGACTATGGCTTCTCTCCTGGCCAGACGTCACTCCAGAGAGCACCAGCCTCTGCCAGACCTATAGCCGCTGCCATGAGTTTAGTGATGGTATCAGAAAATACAGTTCTCAGACTTTACCAAAAGCCCTGCTTCTTCTCTTGATCATTTATACAGGATGCATTAACTGTTGGCTGATCCCTGAAATCTCTTGAGTACACATTTGATGGCAAAAGAAGATGATAATACTTACATTGAGGGCAGCATGTATATATGTGGGTGCATACATCCACAGATACACACATGGGCACACATGGGCACATGCTTGTGCCCACACAGCAGGCTCCTGGTGTGAAGGATGCAGCAGTGAACACAACAGACACTGTCCCTACTGTCCCTGCCCCCAGAAAGACTGCATTCTGGGAAATCGAATCCTTGTTAAACAATTTATTTCACAATTAATTAGCCAATTAAAAAGGAGGTAATTGCTACACAGAGAAGTGATTAGCTTTGCTCCCAGTAGAAAGTGCTGGCTAATCTGCTGGATGTTTTAAGAGCGGACATTAAAACAAGATTCAGAAGTTCCCTGCAGCAATTATGACAGGAGAGAAGGGAGGGAGGAGCTTTTGTTTATCTGAAGGATAAAAGTGAGGTGCCCTGGATCGACACCCATTCCTGGAAAACACAGCTTCAAGAGCAAATAAAGGTATTTCAGGGGGATGAAGAGATGGCTCAGCGGCTAGGAGCACTGACTGGTCTTCTGGCGGATCAGAGATCAATTTCCAACACCCACATGGCAATCACAACTGTCTATCACTCCAATCTCAGGGGATCTAACACCTACTTTTGACCTCCTTGGGTACAAGGCAAGCACATGGTCCATGGACACCCATGCAGACAAAACACCCATACACATAAATTAAAAGTTATTTTTGAAGATGTTTCAGGATGCTCCATGCCAATCCCTTCTGAGCCCCCACCTGCCAGGCCTCTGCTTACTGGGTTAAAGAGGAAAAGTCAAAGGGTCAGAGTGGTTCCCTAGCTCTTTGAAGGTCTGCTAGAAGCTTCCAAAGGAGTTTGGGAGTCAAGCCTAGGCTGGCAGGACAGAATGATCTTTAGAATCTTTCCTTAAGATACATTGTAGCTTCTAAATTTTTTTTTTCCAAGACAGGATTTCTCTGTGTAGTCCTAACTGTCCTGGAACTCACTCTATAGACCTGGCTGGCCTCGAACTCAGAAAGCTACCTGCCTCTGCCTCCCAAGAGCTGGGATTAAAGGCATGCACCACCACTGCCCGGCACATGGTAGCTTCTACACTTAACTGTGTACAAGCCCATTTGCACATGAGTGTGTGTCATGGTACGTGTGTGGCAATCCTGGCCTTCCACATTGTTTGAGAAATGGCCCTTGTCCGCTGCTGTGTACTGCAGGCTAGCTGGCCTGAGAGTTTCTGGAGATTTTTTCCTATCTCACCTCCCAACTCACTGGACTCACAGGGGTGCCCTTCCATACCCTACTTGGGATTTGAACTCAGATCATCTGGCTTGTGTGGGCATTTAATCCATGGAGCTACCTCCCCAGCTCTGACTTCTGGTCTTCAGAGCCGTTTAGCCAAGGACTTGGAGCCCTGGCATCACAGGAGTCCTCTGGTTGGTGACGATTGCCCTTCCACAGGCCCTGGAGAAGAATATAACACATTCTGAGAACCCAGAAGATCAAAAATCGAGAGATCTGGGTGGGAATCCCACCACACCTCTCAGAGGGAGTGGCTCACGACTGGAAAGATCAAATCCCTGCCCTCTGAGATGCACAGGTCTTGAACCAAAAGCTCTAATATTCCACAAATGCGAAGAGAGGGACCAGTCCCCATTAGCTCTCATAGAAGATGCCCGAGTGAGGTCTTCACCCTGCCTTCCAAGGACATAAACACACGTTTTCCTTCTCTAAGGCGATAGCACCTCTTGGCACAGCCAAACCTCACCCAGAGTTTCTGCTTTTCAGTTTCAGGACCAAAACCATCTCCCCCAGCCGGGTTGGGCTCAGTGTATAAAGCACAATGGACTTCACTTTTCATACGGAGAGAGAAAGGCCTATGTTTTCTAGAGTCATCGTTTGGCCTGGCGGTGGTGTGCTGTCAGGCACCTGGGCCTGATCCCATGGATGCCTTTCCCCCCCCCGCCACTCCCCCCCACTCTCCCTCCACTCCCCCCACACCCCACTCCCCCCCACTCACTCCTCACTCACCCCACCCCCCACTCCCCCACCCCCCACCTCCCACCCCGTTAACAGTGTGCTGGCTCTCAGGAGCTATTTCCAAACTCCACATGAAGTCAACTTTGAATGGAAAATACAAGCTGTTCATTGGTCAAGGAGCATTGCTGGAAGCCACTCCCAGCGCCCAGGCTGGCCCCACCTTGGAGGTGGGGAGTCTTGGAATGTCCACTGCTCTGCTGCCCCAAAGCAGACATTCAACCTTCTTAGAAGAAGCTGAAAGTGGGCGTCTGGACAGGCGGACAGGCGTGTCCCAACAGCCCTCCTCCTAGGGAGCCTGCCTTTCAGGTTTTGAAGAACCCAGTGCCTGTGGATTCCATAATGAGGAGGGATTTGTTTGTTGAAGGATCTTTTCAGCTTTATTGCTTAACTGGAAGGTGAGAAGAAGGTGGGGGCGAGATGGGAATGACTCGCCTTCACCTCAAATAGTCCACATTCAAGCTTTGTCTGTAGCTGTCTTGAGTCAGCAGCCAAAGGTTTTAAGAATGAGAGCTCAGGACTCAGGAGTTCTAGTCCTGGGTTGGTCTTCTTCAACTTGTTTCTTGACAGGGCAAAGCCTTTTTGTTCTCTTCACTTTAGCTTCCCTGTCTATAGTATGAGATGTGGTTCTAGGACCAGTGTCTCAGTTTATTCATCTGTACAATGGGCATATCTGAACTCACCCCCTATTACTAGAAAAATCACCACAGAGTCAACTTAAGGTAATGAGATCTGAACCAAAGATCTCATTTGGAATGGTGGGTAGAACCATAGAACATGGAAAATCTTCCTTGGTGGTGACTCCCATCTGATTGCACAACAAAATCTATTTTAAAGGAAAAAAAAAAAGGCTTCTTCACTTGCTGGGATTGTTGCAAAGTTGTTCCTGCTAAGATCCTTTTTGTTTTGGAAATCCAATCCTGGGGTATCAGTTTTTACATGACTGTGATGTCACCAAGCTGTCCCTCGGCCCCTGGCAGTTCCTCAGGATCCTGACACTTTGAAAGAGCACTGTGCAAGCCTTTGGTGTAATGTCTTCACCTTGGGCCTGTCAGTCTGACCTCTCACGGCCCACCCCAGAGTTCCTGTTTCATGGCTGACGCAGTCACTGATGGTCACTTGACTGAGGTGGTGCCCATCAATTTCTCCACTGTCAGGAGTTTCTCCCATTCCACTCTCCCATCAGAGAAGAGAGTCACCAAGGTCAGTGGCAAACCACACACCAAGTTCAAGGAGTGAGGAAGTGAGCCCCGCCCCCCGGAGGGAGAAATATCAAAGAGCAGTGGACCTATTAGGTCACCACAGGGGCTAATAAACTTTGGGGGAGCTTCTCTGATGCTGTACAAATACCCTGTTTCTCCTTAGTTTCACCTGCCAATTTCCCCTAAGCAGGGGCTTGGCTAATTATTGCTGTGTGCTGAGGGCACCTCCTCCATCCTTCAACATTTGCTGGTCTCAGTTCTGCTGTGGAAAACAGTTTTCTGGGACTGAGGGTCGGGGGGGGGAGGCTCAGCAGGTAAAGCATTAGCCGTACGTGAGGTCCCAGGTTCAGCTTCCAGTGCCCGGGTACAAAGCTGGGTACAGTGCCATGTGCCTTTAACCTCAGGGAAGAAGAGACAGGAGGGTCCTCAGCCATAGCTCGGCAACTCCAGTGGAATTCGTGTGTGCCAGAGTCAGTGAGGGGACCTGTCTCCAAAAATAAGAAAAGTG
Organism: Tokudaia tokunoshimensis; assembly: GCA_036184795.1. NCBI lineage: Eukaryota > Metazoa > Chordata > Mammalia > Rodentia > Muridae > Tokudaia > Tokudaia tokunoshimensis. The sequence continues at coordinate 33,478,200 of BTHU01000005.1, forward strand.
CATATTCCTGGCCTACACCTCTCTCTCTCTCTCTCTCTCTCTCTCTCTCTCTCTCTCTCTCTCTCTCTCTCTCTCACACACACACACACACACACACACACACACGCACACATACACACACACACCACACCACACACACACCACACCACACACACACCACACACGCACTCACATACACACACTCACACACACACGCCACACACATACAAGCGCACACCCACACCCATACAAATACATGCACACCACACATAGGAATATGGGTGTCTGCCCACATATGTATATATACACACACACAGATGCATGAACACACATGCACACACACACACACACACACACACGGATGTGCACATTTGTCTATGTTTCCCTACCCATCTTGTAATTACATCAGTCTTTGCCTTTTCTCGGGATCATAATCCCATCCTAGTACAGTTCCCATTATCACTCAGTTGACGGTGTTGACAGCCCCCATCTTGGAGCCTTTATAGATGCATCCATAATCCTTGTGTCCATTCCTAAATCCAGATGATTCTCCAAGGAGCTCTGGTTTCTTCCACACTGCTTCTGGATGCTCTTAATGAACAGAACAGGGGCATTTATGTAAGTTCCTAACCTCCAAGGCCAAATCTGAACTACTCCAAAGTCCAAATCTTTGTCAGCACCAAGACGATGCATAAATAAATAAATAAATAAATAAATAAAAATTCAGGTTTTAAAGCATTTTTAGAGTTGTGATTTTTGGAGTAGAGATGCTCAATCGATTAACTATGTAAATATTTAAAAAAAATTAAAAACTACAAAATCTAAACCACATCTGGTCCCAAGCATTTAGGACAATAGATGTTCAACTTGTCTGTGTGTTCATATATGCACATGCAGGTGACATGTGCATACATTTCTGTGTCAGTCTGTGTATAGTAAGGCCACCGTGACTGGGACAGTTGACTCCAACTCAAGCTAGCAGTGCAGAGTTCTCCGCACTCAACCTCTGTGCTCAATTCCGCTGCCTCTCCTCCCACAGAGAGCAGGCACGTTCCTATTTTTCCTCACTTTACTTACCTGTTTGTTCAGTCCTGGGATCCATTAAAGCAGTTTCCCTAGAGCTAGCCTGTGCTCCTACGAGGACTTCTTATCAAGAGTTCAGTGTTTACAAGCATTATAAACGGTTGGTTCCTTCGACCTTTATCACAAATCCTCTGTGCCTTGCTCCCTGGCTGGGCTGGAGGCAGGCAAAGCTTCCTCCACAGCTCAGTCTCCTCCTTGGTGAAATTTTGTTAGATTGTGCTAGGCTCTCTACCCAGCAGGAGCAGGTAAGGGGAGGCATAAAGGCTCAGAGCCTAACTGCCGCCCCCCCCCACGCCCCCCACCCAGTGATCTCGCAACACGATCCTAACATCACGATTCTCTAGCTCCGGTTTGGGCCCTGCTGATGGCAACCCCTTCCTGCTCGGTCTTCTATCTTGAAGCACATTCGAGAGACACAAGTGTCCACTCCTTTACATATCCAGCTCAGTGAGATGGAACCTGCCAGGCTGAGAGCTCCTGCTCTCTCTCTCTCTCTCTCTCTCTCTCTCTCTCTCTCTCTCTCTCTCTCTCTCTAAACACAAATACAAGAGCATGGAGGATCTGGCTCCTGGAGGCTCTCTCTGCGCCTCCCCCCTCCATCTTCAGAGAGAGCCCACCCAGGCTGGTGGGAGGCAGGGCTCCCTGTAGTGCGACCTTTGACCCCATTGGCTCCCCTTCCACCAATATAGCAGGCCTTCCTGAAAGGGGTCTCCCTTCACTGAGAAGATACCCCATGCGACCCCATATCTTGACTTAGGAAGCTCTCCTGATACTCTCTTCCGAATAGTAGCACCCCCTCCCTTCCCTGGCTCTCAGTTTCCTTGTCTGTAAAGTAAGGAATTTAGTTGGACTAGCAGCTGGATCTAGGAAGCTGTGGCCTTTTGTTTCGCTTTTGTATTTGGGGTTTTTGTTTATTGGTTTGTTTGGGCTTGTTTTTTGTTTTGTTTTCCATTCCTTAGCTTTAAAAGAGAGACAGAGGCAGAGGCACACACACAAAGGGCTCAGGCCATGGAACTTGCCTGGAGATCAGAAGACAACTTGCAGAGTTAGCTCTCTTTTTCTACCACATGGGGTCCAGGGACTGAAGTCGGGTCAGTCTTGGTGACTGTTACCCGCTGAGCCAAATCTCCTGCCCTGTTTTGCTTGGATTTTGTTTTTAAAATTTCAAGACAGGGACTGAGATGGCCCAGGCTGGTCTCAAATTCATGATATAGCTAAGGCTGGCCTTGAAATTCTGATTCCCCTGCCTCCACCTTCCAAGTGTTGGGATTATAGGTGTATACTACCATGCCCAAGTTCAATATGAAATTGATATGTATATAACAGAAGTGTCCATCACTCCTTCAGTGACCACATATACCTATAATATGAATTTGCCCTAATTAGATAGACCTCGTTACTTTGTATTTAACTTTTAAAATTAACAAAATATTTCTCATTAAGAATATGTTTATAGAAAAATTGAACTGCCAATAGAGTGAATTTTAAGTCCCTTCCTCCTCCCCCTCCCCCAAATTTCCCTTACTCCTTACATCTTTGAATTATTTGGTACACTTGCTACAACAGATGAGCAAACACTGATACATTTTAACAAAAGCACATAATTTATTCATATTAAGGTTGGCTTCTTGGTTTTGTCTTGTTTCGTTTTATCATGTTAAGGATTCAACCAAAGGCAAGCGCTCTGCCCCTGGGTAACACCCCATCCCGGAGGGTTCCTGTTTGGAGCTGTGCAGAGGTGTGTGGTTGTGGCAGGCACAGATGCTCAATGTAACCATGCACTGAAGCAATGGACTGTCCTGAACACCCCTAATGCTTCATCTGTCACACTGCCCTCTTACGGCTTCTGTTACTGTGATAAAACACCAGGACCAGAAGCAACTTGAGAAGGAAAGGGTTATTTCGACTCTCAGGTTGATCTCTGTCACTGAGAGAAGAAGTCAGGGCAGGAACCTGGAGGCAAGAACTGAACTAGAGGCCGTGAAGAAATACTGCTTACTGGTGTGCCCCTCGTGGTGTGCTCGGCCTGTGTTCTTATATAACCCGGGACCACAAACCCAGAGACGGCACCACCCATACATAATAAGCAGGGTCCACCCATATTAATCATCAATCAAGAAAATGCACCACAGGCTAATCTTAAGGCAGTATTTTCTCAATTAAGATCTCTGTTCCCACCTATGTCTTGGTCTGCGCCAAGTTGACCAAAACCAACCAATACCACTCCCTTCCTTCCTGTGGTAGCCCTCACTCGTTGCTGCGGCTGTGGCTGTGTCTTTGCCATAGCACTTTCGTGGCATCTGGACCAAGCCTGACATCACTTCAAACCAGTGAGCATTTTGATTTGCTCCACTCCCAGTTCCAGCCTTGCTTTGCCCTTTTCTGTCCTGAGAAACCAACCCTGCTGATGGCATCTCTCGGGCTCTCCTGTTTCTGTCTCCCACACAAGCTACAGAAAGGACTAGCAATTGCTGAGAGGGTGAGGGAGAGAGGAGGCCACTGTATGTTGCTACTACACTCCCTTCTTTGGTAACACTTCCAGTCTGGCAGTTCCTACAGCTCTTTTAGATCTTAGTTCCCACAGGTACCTGTGCCCAGCCCCTGTCCTCAGCAACACAGGAAACCTACGTCTCCCTCTCTTCCTTCCCTCTGTGGCTAGCCTCTGGGTCTCAGTATCTCTGTCTCCTCCCTCGCCCCTGCCACTCCTCTGTGGCTCAGTAAAGCCTACATGTGCATTGTAGGGGATTCTGATTCCCCCAAGACCCAGGCAGCAAGCTTCATGCTCCCTCTGCGTCAGCTTCCTGGGTGGAAATGGACCACAAGCTTTAGCCAGTTCACAGGAACAACAACTAAAGGGGGAAATGTCGTCAGTGTGGTGCCGAGCTCGGTGCTTGATACACGTGAGCGCTCACTGAACATTCATTTAAAACATTATCATTAGAATTCATGACCTTACAGCGGCATGATCTCCCTGGGCCTTAAACACAGATAGAATAAAATTTAGTAACTTATAACACAGAAGAGGCTGCCAACATATCTGCAGGGATTGTTGAAATCTTTTGATCTCAAAGTCAAGTTGGAGCCCGGGCATTAGCAGCTGAAGTTGTCGTTATAAAGTTTTAAGGAGGTTGGGGGGGGGGCTGTGATCTCATTATTGTCATATGATGGTGGCCACACAGAAGTTTCCTCCCTCTGTTCAGGTCAGATTTATAGATTGTTCTCTTTACAGCAACCATGCAAGTCTTTATCCACACCACTGCTCAACACTCACATTTCTACCATAAGACAAAATGGCTGCATAGAGACTAAGAGCTCACAGAAACTAAACCCATGTCTCCTGGTCCCACACCTAGTGCATGTCGCAGTTTTCGTCCTGCCCTTTCTCTGACAGGGACTTTTGGACACATCAATACACACAAAGTTCACCTCACCACAAAGCACCTTCCCACGGCTAAAGAGAAGCATCACTCAGCCTTATACATTCCCTAATTAAGTAAGCAAGGCTCTTAAGAAATGTAAAGTGATACTGCTGAGGGGTGACCACCTTCTTCCTTCTTTACCAAGTTCCAACAGCCTCCTCCCTCGCTTCCTGATGCCAGCCAGACTCCCCAGCCCACACCCAGCTCCATTTGATTCCTTCTGACATGTTGCCTGTGAGAGGAGAAAGACCCAGAGAGGAGGAAGCAAGAGAGGTGAAGACTAAAATCACATCCTTCTAGCTGCATATGAATACTTGCGGGGCCCCAGGAGGAAGGGACGAGTGAGTCTTTGAGTCTATGGCCCTCCAGGGTTGGGAGCTGTTTCCCCCTGCCGAGCCTCAGTGCCTTCTGTGTAGCATAGGCTGCTGCTGTGGCCTCTGGAGAGCTGTCTTCACATGTGCAGGGCAGCCAACGCCCAGCAGACCTTCAGCGACAGTGGCTTCTCCACCTAGCACAACCTCTGACCTTCCTCGGCCCTCAGGAAATCAAAGAATCACATCTGGGATTTTCAGACAGCAAAAGGCCCGGAGCTCTAACACTGTAACTCTTGAGACACATATCTGTGTGTCTCTGTGGTTCCCCGGGTTGTGTGCACACGGTCAGTGCTTAAGACATTGGTTCACTTAACAAGTTAAAGGGCCAGTGGCTGAGGTTTGGATACTGGGCCATTCCTTCTGCTCAGCAGAAAGCCCTTCACAAGGACATTTATGAAAACTCTGGATCTCCTAACAGCCCAAGGTGCTCAGGAAAGTATTTTTGTTCCCATTAGAATAGTAAAACAAACAAACTGAGACTATAGGGTTGATTGAGTCACTGAGGGTCTCCTTTCCTGACACAGTGGTCTTGGAAATGGCCCCTTCTGCTAGACTCTCAGGGATGTTTCTCTAATCCTCGGGGTTCTCCCTGGGGAAAGCATTTGCATCAGGGACCCCACAGTGGGAACTGAATTTGAACAAAACTTCAGGCTTTTAGCTCTTTCCACCAGAGACTCTTCCCCTTCTGAATGGTGTGGACTCAGAAGGAAATAGATGTAAAACAGACAGTACTCTGGACTAACAAAATGAAAAGCATCCAAGGTCCTCAGACACCCAGCAAATCAACCCCCACTCAGAGGGACTGCAACTGATGTCTTTGGCTGTCCCCAGATTCCAGGCCTGGCTGCCTAGCTGCTGTGAAAGGGCTAAGATGGCAGTCAAGTCCCAGAGCTGCCATGGGGAGCCACGCCTGGGATCCTGGCTCTCTTCACCAGTGCAGTCTACTAATGCCACGGATCACTAAACCCTCAAGCAGAGCCCAGAGAAAGCTAAGAAGGGCCAGGGCTCCCGGGCACACTTGGCTTGTCGCTCAATGGGGTCAGGGACCCACTTCAGTGAGCACACAGCCATCTCGTAAGTTGCCATGCCTCTCTGGAACCTGCCTTCAGCCCTGCCAAGAGGAGCCAAAGGGAAGCAGTCAGGGTCTCACTGAACTAAGCAGCTTCTGAGGATTGGGGGGGTTCAGGAACTGTGGACAGACTGGTGGGCCCGGTTTACACAACTCAACGAACATCTTCCAGGTGCCTGCTTTCTACGACCCCATACCAGGACCTACGAGTTCCATACTGAAGCGACTTGTACAGTCTGCTAAAATTTGAGCCCAAGGAGGCAGAATGCAAAGCAGAGCTTGGGAGAAGATTCAGTCGGGAAAATGTTTGCTGAGCGAGCATGAGGGTCTGACTCTACCTCAGACCCCAACACTCATTAGAGGGGCTGCATGTGAGGACACCTGGAAGGTAGAGACAGAGGACCTCCCGGGGTGGGGAGGCTGGCTAGCCACCCAGATTAGGGCTCCAGATTAGAGGCTGGGGATCTGGGGATCAAGTTCAGTTGGTAGAATCTTTGCCCAACATGCACAAGGCCCGGGGTTCAATCCCCAGCCCCACGTAAGATGAAGCAATGCTTACCACCCTAGCATGTGGGAGTTGAGGCTCGGGGATCCACAGCTACACAGTGAGTTTGAGGTCAGCCTGGGAGTCATGGAGCCCCGCCTCAAAAATATCTAAGTCGGATGTGATGGCCCACACCTTTAATCCCAGCATTCTTGAGGCTGAGACAGGTGGACACCTAAATTCAAGGACAGCCTAGTCTGTACAAGGAGTTTCAGAACAGCTAGGGCAACCTGTCTTGAAAAGCAAACAAACAAACGAAAATCTTACATTAATCTCTGGACTCCACGTGCATGCACACAGATGAGCAGGGGAACTTGCACACACACGCACACATGCACACACACAGGCACACACACGCACGCACATGCACACACACACACGCGTATACAACACCCTCACGAAAGGAACTATGGCATGTTGCTGTGTGTCTGTCTCAGCCTACTCTGTCAGGGCTGAGTGACCTGGTCGGGTGGCTTAGTCTGTCTCCTCTAAGTCCCCTCCCAACACCAAAAGCTACCCTGAAAATGAAACCAGACAGGAGCTTGGAAATCAGCAGCTGAATGAGGAGGCATTGTAATGGGAACTTCACTAATGTGGGTCACATGCATTCATTGCCTTGCCAAGTATCTTAGTGTCAAATGCAGCCATGATGAGACCCTAGCTCAGGGAAGCCTTGTCATTACCTACCTGTACTTTAGAGATGAAAAATGGAGACTCAGAGGACAAGTGACTTCCTCCGGGTCACACAGCCATCAGAGGCAGAGCTGGATCTAGACCTGGTGCTCTCTCTGGGGTTCTGCCCTTGGGGTCCTTCTTCCTCCTTTACTTTATAAATGTCTACCCACACTTGTCATCTCTGCTGAGCTGTGCTCCTGCCACGCCGAGCACATCTCAGCTCCGAAACCCCAGCTCCTGAACTCACTGTCTATCGGGAGGAATGAGTGATGAAGGCTTCAGGGCCTTGTCTGGACCCAACAAGGCCTTCCAGAGACAGTGGTGTTTGGGTTCAAGTCGGAAGCTCTCGGTTGCCTAGGCAAAAATGTGTCAGGAAGAGAGGACAGTTGGGAGCCACAGGCTAAGTGTGGTGGCATTCATCTGGAATCCCAGCACTTGGGCAGCTGAGGCAGGAAGATTACAAGTTCCAAGTCAGCCTTGCTATGTGGTAAGATCCTGTCTCAAAAAACAGACAAAGAAGTATTCAAGAAACAGGACAGGGCTGGAGAGATGGCTCAGCAGTTAAAAGCACTGGCTGGTCTTCCAGAAAACCTGGGTTCCATTCCCAGCAACCATAAGGCAGCTCTCAACTGTTTGTAACCCCAGTTCCAGGGGATCCAACACCTTCACACAGACTATGCAGGCAAAACATAAACGCATATAAAATAAGAGTAAATAAATCCTTTTTAAAAAAGAAACATGAGAGAACAGAATGCATCGTTGGAAGACCAGAAGTGGGGGCACAGGCAGCAGCAGGAGGAGGTGGCTTGGGATTGGCAGAGGATGGATGAAGAAGTGAAGGAATGTGCCTTATTCCCAATGACACTCGGGAGTTGGGTTCCTCAGGTCCCCGTGTCCCTCACCTCCATCTTAGTGACTCCTCATTGCCCTCTGATGGGCTGATTCAGCTGCTGAGGACTGAGGGGGGCTGGGAGGGACAGAGTCTCCTATACCAGCCAGGCAGCTGGCACCAAGTACAAAGCTTTCCCAGAAGAGCCTCGTGGGAGCAAGACAGCACCTGGGACAGCTCACGGTGACTGCTGGGACTCAACAGGTCAGAGCCTGCCTTCCTCCAGTCAGTCTACAAATACTAAGTGCCTGAGAATACTGGACCCTACCTGGGCACCAGAGAAAATTGAACAGACAAAATTCCCTGTCCCTTTGGGGGCTACTCCTGCTAGCTGGAGACAGGAAATAAACACTAAATAAATCAGCCACCAGCATACTAGGTTAGGGGTCTAGCGTATGGAAAGGAGGGAAGAACAGGACCAGGCAGGGTCGTGGTCATTATAGACAGAATTCAGGAGCCCTTTCTGATTGTCACCAAGTGTGCCTTTGAGCTGTGCACTGTCCTGGGAAGGGGGAGAGAGGGGGCGTGCCTGTCCGTGAGCTACAAAGTATCTATTCTCGGCTGAGGAGGATGGGAGCTGTAACCTCCACATTGCAGCCACGGGAAATGAGGTTCAGGAAGATTAAATGATTTCTCTGAAGTCACAGTTATCAGTGGTGGAGCTGAAATTTGTGCCCTGGTCTCTGGTGGCATCTGCCTGCGCTCTGCCAAAACTCTGAGGCATATGTTGACATCTTCTCTGGCTTTAAAACTCAGGCAGTGTTTGGACATGCGTAGGTAAGGCCAGGATGGAGAAGGAAGCAGTCTTTCGGGCAGATAGTAGGTTTGAAGAAACCATGGATCCCTGAGATAAAAATCAAAACAAAACAAAACAAAAATCATCACTTTGATTTAAAAATGAAACAAAATAAAACTTCATAGCCAGAGCTAAATGCAAGAAGGTAAGTTATCTCTTGACAAAGAACCCGGTGCAGGCTTTTGTCCTTGACCCCAGAAACCTTCCAAGCTGCTGCCTCACCAGGGGGGAGGAGAGAACAGAAGCCCACAACACAGATTTCCCATGGTTTATGGAGCCATATGATTTTGGCAGACTTTAAAAAAAAAATCTGCCCGACTTGGCTTGCTGGTGTTTTCAAGGGATTTTTGGGATCTCACAGGCTTGTGGATCAAAGTATAATGCTTCCCACTTAAAGAGCTCTATCTCTCAACAACATACTAAGTCTCTAAGCCCCCTGAACACAGAGTGGAGCCCATCCCCACCCCCAGAGGACAGACACCTCAGTCTGCAGGCATCCTGGACCCAACTCAGACCCCACAGGGCAAGCAAAGCGCATCCTCGGCAGGAGGCTCTGGAGAATGGTGATTGGACCCTTGGTCTTAGACCTTGGACTCATTCCCCACCAAATCCCACCCTAACCTTGACTTTGGACCATGTAAAAATTCCTTTGGGAGGAGCTGTGGCAAAATATACTAATGAACACAACGTCAGAAAGGAAGGGTTATTTGGGCTCACACTTCAGAAGGGACACGGTCTGCCGTGGCAGGGAAGGGTGACAGCAGCTATAAGAAGCAGTAGGTCACGTTCCATCCACAGTCAGAAAGCATATCGGACTGAAGCAGGGCCAGCAACAGCTTCCAGGACCACCCCCAGTGACCCGTTTCCTTAATGAGGTGCCACCTCCTAAAGATTCCACAACCTTTCAAACAGCACTGCCAGCCTAGGACCCAGTGTTTGACACACATGAGCCTGCAAGGGGACAGTTCACACTCAAACCACAACAGGGCCCAAACAGGAACTATTCAGAAGCCCATGAGGAAGGAAGAAGGCAGCTCCAAGTCCCCACCGCCTGGCACTCTTAGCTGCACGTTGAGATTCCACCAGCCTTGCACTGCCACGGGCCTTATGACGGAGCGACCAATGCAGGGTAGCACCTGAAGCTGTTGAGGTCACACCTTCCCACTGGGGAATGTTAGCCTACAACCCACTCACAGGCTGGAGGAGTCCAGCTTCTCCCTGGCAGTCAGCTGCAGGCCCAGGGCTGGATCATAAATAGCACACTCCCAAGTGTTTGAAACCAAGAAGCTGGAGGAGGAGCTTAATAGGCCATCCTAGTAGGAGCTCAGAAGACAGTGGTGCTGAGAGCACTGTTCGGCTCGATAGGTTTCAGGACGGAAGAATATTAGCAGCTGGGCTAGAGATGGTTCCTGTGATATTTTGGCAAAGAATGTCCTGCCTTTTGCTTTGTCTTGAGAATTTGCTTGAGGCTAAATTAAACAGTAATGGACTATTTTCTTGATGGAGGAGATCTCAAGGCAGTCCAATTTTGTTGCACGGTTATTAGTAATTACTCTTATGTAGGTTTGCAATGAAAAAGTGCAAGAGGGGAAAACATTTTAAATTATACACACAGTATATGTACATTAAAGAGGAAAAACACCATCAAGAAATTTAGGGTTTGGAGTAGAACCCAAGAGAGGGTGCCCTCAGGGTGAAACCCCACCCACCTGATCTTCCAACCTGTGGAAAGAAAATGCCTAAGGAGTTTCTGCTCCTAAAGAACAACAAAGGCTAGCACAAAGGTAACTCAAGAGTGGCAGGCTTTGGGCATGCTTGTCAACATCGTCCACACGGTTCTTGCTTTAGCATCATGAAAGATACATGAGTAAATGGGTTGTAGCATCTTCTTCTATGATGGGGAGAACCACTGAGGTCAGGCAGTGTATGGCAGGGCAGGGAAGGCCCTGTGTGGTGATTTGAACCAGAACCCTCTGATGTCTACCATTGCCAATTCAGTTATGTTCCATGGACCAGGGAATCCAGGCACAATCCAACTTGCCTTCTTTGTATGAATGCTATTATTTTTATTTTACATTATTGTCATTATTGTTATTTTAAGCGGTGTCTTGTACAGGTTGACCTCGAACTCTCTTTGTAGCCCAAGATGACCTTGAACTCCCGATCTTCCTTACCTCCGCCTGAGGTAAGTACCACCATGCATGGTGTTTTGTTTTGTTTTTCAGACAGGATCTCACTCGACAGTCCAGGTTGGACTAGACCTCACTATAGCCCAGCTGGTTTCAAACACAGCAATCCGCTTTAGCATCCCACACATTAGAATCACAAGCACATGTCACCGCATTCATCTTCCTACCTGCACTCTGGACAGTCCACATTCTTCTGTGTCATCAAGCCTTTGTCTATGCTGGTCCCTCCTCAGAATGGCTTTTCCTGCCCCTCCCCCCTTCTCTCTCCTCATAGGACAGGCTCAGGAACCCCAGATAAATGGATAGCTTCCTGTTTTGCTCTACCCGGCTGCAGGGTTATAAGTCTCCTCCCTGCCCACCTCATCTCTCACTCCAGCAAGGCATGAGTTCTATGGAATCAGAGACCGTGTGTCTTTCTCTTGGTGACCTGTGTAGTGTCCAGCACAGGATAAGCCACATCAGCTTCCTAGGAAGCAAAGCTGATGAGGCAGGACGTATTCCTGCAGACTTCTCCACGGCCACGTGGCCCCACTGTGGAAGCTTGCAGCCACATGGCTATTTAAATAAAATTAAAGTTCAGGTCCTTCAGCCCACTGGCTGCTGCATTTGAAGGGTTCTGTAGCCACCCTTGGGTGCTGGTTACTGACTGGACAATACAGATACGCATTGCCGTCATTGAAAAAAACTAGAGTGGGGAGGGGAGAGAAGGGAAAGGGAGGGGAGGGGCAGAGACTCAGTAATTGTTTCCCTCGTGCCAACATCCACAGCAACCTTTGAGGGAGGCCATCATCCTTTTAACAGACAAGTTGGGAGGAAGCAGCTGATAGAGAGCATGCCCAGATCAACCAGGAAGCCAGCCCGTCCCCCCACACATGGCTAAAGCAACATCCTCAGTCTCTCCTTCCCCTCCTTGGCCTGTTTCTCCGTCTGTGCAGTGGGGTGCTGGAATTCAGATTCACACTCTGAAATGGTGCAGCAGCAACAGGGAATCAGAGACGAAACCGTCTTCAGTGGGAAGAGAGTGTGAGTTCCTCCTTTGCTTAATAACCACCGATTAGTTAATCCTCAGAGCAGCTTGGCGAGTTACTAGCTATCATTAGCCCCAGTTTACAAGCAGCGAGTTAAAGGCGAGAGGGATTGGCCCCAGGCTCAGGGCAGGGAAAGGATCAGTGAACACCCAGCAGACGCTACAAATTGCTTACAGATTGAGGGAGGGATGACAGAGGGGCCGAGGAGGCCCAAGAAGGGAGGAGCGGGCAGAAAGCTGCTTCCATCACGGTGCAATTCCAGTGCCTCTGAGAGCATCTGAGGCAGCCCTCTCTGTGCACAGTCAGTTAGGTTGACGCCTACAAGAAGGAGCAGATAAGCCAAGAGTCCCGCAGCTGGAATTACTGGCCAGGGGTTCTCAGCCAAGCTGCCCTGCTGGCTCCTAAGAACGGAGTCCTCAGGAATTACTGGCCAGGGGTTCTCAGCCAAGCTGCCCTGCTGGCTCCTAAGAACGGAGTCCTCGCCGGTCAGTGGTGGCGCACACCTTTAATCCCAGCACTTGGGAGGCAGAGGCAGGTGGATTTCTGAGTTCGAGGCCAGCCTGGTCTACAGAGTGAGTTCCAGGACAGCCAGGGCTACACAGAGAAACCCTGTCTCGAAAAATCAAAAAAAAAAAAAAAAAAAAAAGAACGGAGTCCTCTGCCACTCTTCCTGAATTCCTAGGGAAAGCAGCCAGCTGTAAACCCCTAGGGATTACGAGGGCACTAATGGCCTGTGACAAAGGCAGCAGGATAAACTCAGCTCTGCAGACCAAACAAGGCTCAAGGGGCCAAGTCAAACAAAGCAGTGATTTTGCGCTGGCCCAGCCAACAGGAGTGGCCCAACTTCTTGGGAGGCCAGTCCCTCCTATCATCCTGGAATCTCCTCTGGTGGCCTTTCCCCATTGTACCACTGAAGGCCAGACCAAAGCTCTTCTGTAATCAGAGTTCTTGCTGTGGCCAACCCCACTTCCTATCATAGACCACGCCTCCTCGAGACCACACCTCCAATCCCAGCCACTAGAGGAGGAAACTGGTGCTCAGAGAGAAGAGGAAGATACTTGTCCTGAATCAAGCGTCAAGTGAAACAACCTTGGGACCCAAGACCCCCTGATTCCCACTTCACCAAGACCCCAAAAGTCTTCCTTAAATTAGTTTCACACAACGTGTGAACATCAGAATAGAGGGAGATGGGTTCAGCATCTTCTCTGCATGGGGAGAGGATCCCAAGATTTTCGGGTGATGCCTGAAACCACAGGCAGACCAAACATAATACAAAATATACTTTTTCCTATACATATAAAAACGACAGTTTAACTTCTAAATATGCACAATAGGAAATTAATGATGACAATGAACAACAGACCAAGCATAGTAATACTAATCAGCGATGTTGTCTCAAACCATCTATTGCCCTGTGCATCTGAGGACCCTCAAAAAAGGATTTTTTTTTCCTTCTCTTGTAAAATTGAGCACCTTCACCTTTTCTCTTATGTCAGTGGTTCTCAACCTGTGGGGTCAAGTCTACTTTGGGGGGTCCCATATAGGATATTTACATTATAGGATATCAGATATTTACATTAAGATTCATAACAATAGCAAAATTACAGTTATGAATTGGCAGCAAAAGTAATTTTATGGTTGGGGTCACCACACATGAGGAACTGCATTAAAGGGTCACAGCGTTAGGAAGGCTGAGAACCCGTGGCCTAGAGTCAGGCCTTATGGTGCCCCTCTACACATGACCATGAACTGCTCTTGACACTGTTACTACAAAATATCTGAGAAAAGCAACTTAGGGAAGGAAGGGTTCATTTCAGCTCAGAGTCCCAGGGTCCTGCAGGACTGAGGAGTCATGGCAACAGGAGCCTGAGGCCACCATCATGTTAGATCCATGATCAGGAAGCAGAAAGAAAGATTCTGGTCAGCTCGGTTTGCTTTTGGTCCAGCCTGGGATGCCAGCCCATGAGTAGTGCCCTCCACAGTTAGGGTGAGCCACCATGTGGGTGCTGGGATTTGAACTCAGGACCTCTGGAAGAGCAGTCAGTGCTCTTTTTTTTTCCTAAGTTTTTTTTTTATTTACATTCAAAATCATTTCCCCTTTCCCATTTCCTCCCTCCCCGAAAGTCCCATAAGCCCCCTTCCCTCCCTCTTTTCCCCATTCAACCCCCTCTCGTTTCTCTGTCTTGGCATTCCCCTACATCCAGTCTTTCCAGGACCAGGGGTCTAACTGCTGAGCCATCTCTCCGGCCCCTGCTTTAGTCTTTCACTGGTGTCTACTTCAGGAAAACACTCCTTCCCTAGCAAAACACCATTCGACACAACTGACTCTCCAAGGGACCCTTAAGTTTCCACTTCATACATGTGAATACATATGTGCACTGGAATTTTTTCAGCCTTAAAGGATGATGTTATGTCATTGTGGAAAAATGGATGCAACTGGAAATCATATTAAGCAAATTGTCAGTCTCAGGAAACAATAATGTTTTCTTTCATTTGTGCATTCTAGATTTATATACCAGTAAAACTGCACATGTGCAGAGGATATGAAAACAGGACCGTAACTCTCTTGGGGAACAAGGGGAACTGGGGGATAGGGGAAGGGGGAGGAGGAAGTGTGGGGCAGGCAAAGTGCTCAGGGTACATTATGTGTAAAATGGCTTGTGTGGAAAATGACCGTGTATAAGGAGTATAACAAAATTTTAAACTCTAACTTTAAAAATTCCCTCCCACTCTGGAGCTCTGTGATCTCCATAGCTTAATGATGCTGTGGACACCAGAACTGAGGCAAAGATAGGAGCTCACATACACACACACACACACACACACACACACACACACACACACACGTGCATATATAACTTTAATTTTCAGGTTGCCCCTGCTTGTAAACACAATACAGCTTCGGCAGGGCTCTGGGTCATTAGTCCACACAATATCCTTCTGTCTGTTCCCAGAGATGAACCAAGTCATTCCTGGCATTAAGAGATTGTCCCACAAGTGACAACTCTCAGACCTTCTGAAATCTGGGGACTTGGCAATTTAAGCTGAGGATGAGGGTCAGGAATATTTGGAAGCTGCAAGAGAGCACTAAAGTGGGTGTCCAAGTCCCACTGCCCCTGACCTAGACACACAGACGCCCCTCCCCCACTCCAGACAATTTAGCAGTCCAGCTCCTTCACCCTCTGTCTTCACCCTTTCCCAGCCATCAGTGTGCAGGACTTATGCTAGACATTTCTGAATGCAGCCCCCTTCCTATATAGAACTGTGCAGAACTCGATACAGAAACATGAAAATGACTTGCCTCTGACCCACAAGCTGTACCACATCTCACTTCTTGCCTCCGGGTTCCCAACAGGACCAAGAAGAGATCTGACTGGGAAAGGTTAAGGTAGGATTGGTCTTTGCCAGTCAGGGAGACACAAGATGGGTCCCTGCTCACTTCTGTATGCATCAATTTTAAGCCTCAGGAAGGGTCTGTGTAGCCCGCGCTGTGTGGATCTGAGCATGTGGGCACTGTCTTGCTTTGTGTGCCAACGGTCAGGTGGTTACCATTCCCACTCAGTGCCAGTAGCTGAGCTCGACTTCACACAAAGCAATCTACTCAACGAGGTCTAAAACGACAGACTGACATCCAAGAAGCCCCTTATCTTTAGAGTACCTTCTGCTGTTGGCCAGTATTGACTACAGGGAATGTTCTAGACAGTGCAATTGGGAAAATGCTGAGTTTATGTTTAAAAAGCTCTGGCCGTTCCGGGCTTGCTGCTTCTTAAGCAGGTTGTTTTCCTTCTCTGTGCTTCCATTTCTTAACTAGTTGTAGTCCCCATTAACCTCCACCCATGTCATCGTTCATGGCTAGCCACCTCCCGATACTGACAGGCTGGAAACCTGGTGTTTGGCTACACTGCACCCCCAGCCTTCCTTCCCCTGCTTGAAGTGATGCTAGTCCCTAGTCATGAAGGAATTATAAGCTGTTGGTTCTGTCTTAACAGATGAGACATTGCACTCGGATCCCTCTGCCACACTTCACCTTGAAGTATTAGCCAATCAGAAGTCTCTGAGACACTAGCATAGAGGACCAACACTGTGCACACGAAATAAAAGCCTAGTAAGATACATTAAAATGAAGGGCATGTGGATTCTGGAGTCCTGACACTCAAGTCTGGCTCTGCCCTTTACTGGCTACTATCCTCTCTAGAGCTGAGTCCCCTCATCTGGAAGATGGAGACAATGATATGAGGACAGTGTTGTTTAGAAGATTATGTAATCTAAGTCATGTGAAGCGCTTTGAGCAGGTCTGGTACACAGGAAGAACTTGGTGTGCTTCAGTTATGGTTCTAATGAGATAATAACTTTGCCGCTATCTTCCTCAACTGCAGCTGACTGTGGCTGAATCTCAAAAGTGCCCGCTGTGATCTTGGAGAACAACTCTCAGAGGAAGGAAGGAGAGGCTGAGTGTCGAGAGGTGTTCAATATCCTGATTTCCAGAACAACAGAAGCAAGTTGGCCAGCCACACTGCCCTGATCCCTTAGCACCACAGCCACGCTCATGGGTCAGACTGTAGAGACAAAGATGTACAAACGGTAGACGTGAGAAAACTGCAGGATTGATTCAGCCAGGTTAACTAAAAATAACGGCAGGCCAGGGAAAGGAAAGTGTGGGAACTCACTGGAAGGACTTGTTGACAGGGCTGGAGGGATGGTGGCTCAGGGGTTAAGAGCACTGGCTGATTTTCCAGAGGACCAGGCTTCCATCTCCAGCACCCACACGGCAGCTCACAACCACCCCTAACTCAGTTCCAGAGAAGCAGTGTCCTCTTTTGACCTCCACAGGTACCAGGCATGCACATACTACACAGATATACATGTGGCAGACACGCATACACATAAAATAAATAAAAATCTGTGGAGGGAGTATTGTGTACTTTAAATTTGCTAAAAAAGAAGAAGAAGAAGAAGAAGAAGAAGAAGAAGAAGAAGAAGAAGAAGAAGAAGAAGAAGAAGAAGAAGAAGAAGAAAGGGAAAGGAAGGAAGGAAGGAAGGAAGGAAGAAAGAAAGAAAGAAAGAAAGGAAGAAAGAAAGAAAGAGGGGGAAAAAGGTACACCTTAAGTGTTCTATACACCCCTGAATACACACAAAGGTGACTTCGAGGCCAGTGAGTATTTCAATTAGCTGATCATGGCAATCATTTTGCAGCATACACACATACCAACATATCAAAGCAGTCATAGCATGCCTTTAAATTCAATTTTTAGGGGGAACATCCTCTTGGAGACACAGGGGAGGAGGAATGGGATGAGGAGGGCAGACTGGGAGGAGGGTAAGGACTGGACTGTATGAAAATAAAAGTAACAAAACAATTCAATTTTTACCAGTCAATCTTAATTTTAAAATAAGGAGTATGGTTGAAATACACTATGTACATGTATGAAAATGTCATTATACAACCAACTGTGTATAATTCATACATGCTAATAAAAATATTTAAATCAGTCGGGCAGCGGTGGCACAAGCCTTTAATTCCAGCACTCGGGAGGAAGAGGTAGGGAGATTTATGAGTTTGAGGCCAGCCTGGTCTACAGAGTGAGTTCCAGGACAGCCAGGACTACACAGAGAAACCCTTTGTCTCTAACCCCCGCCCCCCAAAAAATTAAATCAAATAGTAGCAATTTGATCCTGTTATATAGAGCTGTGGAAGAAACACAACAAAGGAATCAGTCAAGGGAGCTAAGGGGAAACTGCTTTTGGAGTTGAGTAAAGGAAGGGGGAGGGGGAGGGGAGAAGAGAGGGAGGGGCAGGGGGAGGGGGAGAGGAGCTGGCTGCTTTTGGTTAGCTCATTTGCTATCAGCTTTGGTATTTTTTTATTTGACATTTTAATCTATGCAAACTCATGAGTGACACCATTTAACGTTAAGGTGAGAAGATGGCTCACTCACTAAGATACCTGCAGCACAAGCTCAAGGACGTGAGTTCAGGTCCCCGCTCAGTCACTAAGGTGCCCACAGCATAAGCTTGAGGATGTGAGTTCAGATCCCCAGTCCATACATAAAAGAAAAGCCAGGCCTGCCTCTGTACCCACACACTGCAGGGCAAAAATGGGTCGATTTCTGATGCTCATTAGCCAGCAGTCTAGTCTGCAAGCACATGCATGTATACACACATGCATGCACACGCATATACAGAGAGAGCATAAGGGAGGGAGGGCGAGAGAGGTGAATACATCACACACAAAAATAGAAAAAAGTTAGATATATTTAAGATATGTGTTGGTGGGTATTTTACAGTTTAGTTGAACTATTTGAGAAAAAATAAGTTTAAAGTAATACATCAAAGCAATTATCCACTTCAGGAAAAACAGAAGTACAAAGGGAGACATGGTACTTTACGTGTCTTGTTACTAAACAATGTTTACACAGCTACGTTAACACTCCCAACACTGGGTGCCAATTTAACCCAAACGAGACCAGAGGGAGGGAAATTGGAGCCTGTCAGTTAAGAATGCTAAGCCCTCCTCCAAAAGCAGGAAATCAGTAGATGGTTTTTAAAGTGATGAATCCAGAAACAATCGTACAAGTGTATCATTTAGAAACACGGGAGTATTGGAGAATTCGGTTTTGGGGAGGGGCATGCTGAAGAGAGAAAGTCTGGGGAGAGAGAGTTGGTCTTCATGAAGACTTTGGGCATGACTTGACTTCTCCAGTTCTGTGAGTGCACTTCTTGTATTAATGAAGATTCACTTAAGTCAGCTACATAGAGGCTGAGATTCCAGATACAGGAAAATGTTATAGTAACTAAATCTACCCAACAATGGAGCTGTCTGATCCAACTAATAGTGAGTTCACTCACCAGCTTTCAAAGAAGCTAGGAGGTCAGTCCAATGCATTATAAACATGGTGGACAACTGCATTGTCTGGGACGTTAGCCGTGATGAGCTTTACCCTGCCACTCAGTTCTGTGCATCCACACATGCTAATTTATTGGTATATTTCACAAGCATTTTCTAACACCTATCTTGTTCCTGGTGCCACATTCAGTTCTGGCTTTGAAATGGGGCACTGGGATACACAGCCCAAGGTTTTGCTTTCCAGAATTACCAAGGATAACTTTGGAAATTTGTATAATCCTCTCCCATCACACAGAGAATGGACTGAGGCACACACTGGGCAGCCCTCTGGACTCCTGTGACACTGGTCTTATCCTCACAAGGAGCATATCCCTAAAAGGAGTTCTGACAAAACTGGGGAGAAGGCCCAGTTGACAAAGCTCCTGCTTTGTAGGCTTGAAGGCCTGAGTTTGGTTTCAGTCCCCGCAAAAAGCCATAATATACGGAACTCCAGCACTGGGGTGTGGAGTGGGTGTGGAGAGAGGACGAGTCCTGGAGCTCACTGGCCAGTGAGCCTAGTTGAATGCTGAGCCAGATTCAGTAGAAGATTTGGAAAAGGTGTAAAGGCTTCACCTGTATCTTTGTGCACACACCCATATAAGTGTGTCAGCCCTTGTGCATGAACATGCACACGCGCGCACACACACACACACACACACACAAACACATACTCATACACCCTAGTTCTAACAGTAACGAAGCTGATTCTAGTGTGTAGACACCACTATGCAATGAAGCTGTTCATTTGAACAAGTGTAGCCTTCTTGGATCTCTTCAGAAAGGCATGTGGGAGCCTTTTGACAACTGTTGACATTCACTAAACCCAAAGCTCCAAGTCACTCACCAGAAATATATAAGGCAAGAGAAAGCAAGCGAATTGGCATCGCTTTGTCCGTCATCCCATGAAATGCATGAGGATTCTTCAGTAGAGATTTGCTCTCCTGTGACATGCTAAAATCCCAACTCATTTTGTGGAATTTGTCATTGTTCCAACTGCTGTAATACAGCCAGCACCTGTGAGTACCAACATCTCTTTCTAGTATCATTTCCTGGATCCTTTTCCCCCTTGCAGACCTCTCCTTGCCAGCATCTTTTAGGACTTTGATTTATCCCTCCCCTTTTTCAAAATTAAAAAGTGAGTCACTGTGGGTCTTAGACTAGACCAATGGTTTGAAACCAATGGGTGATTTTATCCCTTATCCCTTGGGGATATTTGGTCATGTCAGGAAGGACTTGGGGTTTTCACAGTTGGAGTGGGGTGTTACTGGCCTCTGGTAGACAAAATTCAGGGATGTTACAAAACACCCTGCAATGCACAAAGCAGCCTTCTCATCACTGAATGGTTCCAAATTTCTTTTTTGTTTTGTTTTGTTTTTGTTTTTGTTTTTGTTTTTTTTGGTTTTTTCGAGACAGGGTTTCTCTGTGTAGCCCTGGCTGTCCTGGAACTCACTTTGTAGACCAGGCTGGCCTCGAACTCAGAAATCCTCCTGCCTCTGCCTCCCAAGTGCTGGGATTAAAGGCGTGCGCCACCACTGCCTGGCTTTTTTTGTTTGTTTGTTTGTTTTGTTTTGTTTTGTTTGGTTCCAAATTTCAGTAGTGCTGCTACTGAGAAAAACTTTCAGGGGGAGGGGGTCAAGGGACAAGGTCCCAGTTCCAACTTGCTTGGGCAAGAAAAAAAAAGAGAACAGATAGGTTATTGGGTTGAGTTGATAGAAACACTGCTTTTTTTAAGTGGCTGAGATGTATTGGGTGACAGTGTCATCTGTTATGTGCAGAACCCTCAGTTCATCTCCAGTATCACAAGCAATCAAGCAATCAATCAAGCAATCAGTAGAGTTGGTGTAAGATAAGAGAACTGATCACTTAGAATCAAACAGGGGTGGGGGCAGAAAGGCCAATGAAACTTAAGTTCAATTTTCCACCTATAAACTTAACAGATGTAGTTCAAACGATGATGCTCAATGCTGTGAGGGTACAGAAGCATGACGGACAGTGCTGCTGGGCCTGGAATTGCTCACTTGCTCAGAAAAGTAAACTGGTAACAGACATCAAGATCTAAAATTGACCTTATGGGGAAAAAAAAAACATCAACAGAACAAGAAACCTAGATGCACAGAAAAAAGTTAGATCACTACTCATAAATAATCCAAATATAGTAAGCAACTACCTGAGTAGGGGAAACATTTACTGAACCAAGATCCACTCAAAGCCGTCATCACGGGAGCAGGGCTGTAACAATGACTCTTATCCACAAGAGCCTCACAGATTCACCGCTTCTTCAGGATCAGGAAGAGCCAAGCTTTCAGAACTTATCCCTACTCAAAGGCTTAAGGAGGCCAAGGCCAAGATCTCTGAAACATTCCCAATTAACTTATGCAGCTTGAGACATCTTCCGGAAATAGTAGACAGGAGGTGGTAATGGGCACTCCAGCATGCGGAGGTTTGGTGACATATGATTGATCCTTTTCAGAATAGGATCATCTACATTCTACTGGCCTGAAGGAGTAGGTGGACACAGGCCACTGGCTATGTCTTCTGAGGCTAGTTTGCAGCCAAACTCCACAGGCTGGCTAGACGCCATGGGGAAGGAAAAGGAGCCAGGTACTCTCTAAGAGGAAGCAGCTTTTGACTGTATGACCCATGTAGCTGGAAAAAGGTCCCTGTAAACTCTGCCTCTCAAGTCCATGTGTTTATATGTCTCCATCCTCTCTGATGCTGGAACAACCCCGGAACTTACTTATCATCAATGCAGCAGATCTGAATGACTGCCTAAGCTGGGTCAGAAAGGTCTTGCAGCTTTGACACTGAGCCTCTAGGAACCTTTTCTGGGAGTCTTGAGCTCCTACATAAAAAGCCAACACACAGAAGAGGTCTCATAGAGTCACTCCTGGGGACCATTCCAGCAAAGCCTGACCTTCTAACCATTCTTATTAAGGCATCCACATGTGGGCATAGCTATATTAGCTCCTTAGCCCAGGCATGAGTCAAACCCTTCCTTAGAACCCTGGTGAATGGCACACAGAATTGAAGAATCATCCAGCTGTCCACTACCCAGATTTCTGACCTTCAAAATGAGATATAATGAAACAGTTGGTGTTTTAAGCCTCTCGGCTTGTGGGTAAGAATTGGGCATCAACCAGTTCCTGAATTGGTACACAACCAATATAGCCCCTTTGGAGGAAAATAAACTTGTTATTCTAAAAAAAAAGATAAAGAAAGGTGGAAAGGACTGGAGATGTTGCTGTATGGTAGAACACATAGCAAGTGTGTGGAAGGGGCTATGTTCAATTCTAGCAAAGAAGGTTGGAAGAGATAGATAGATGGATAGATAGATAGATAGATAGATGGATGGATGGATAGATAGATGATAGATAGATGATAGATGATAGATAGATAGATAGATAGATAGATAGATAGATAGATGATAGATAGATGATAGATAAATAGATAGATGATAGATAGATAGATAGATAGATAGATAGATAGATAGATAGATAGATAGATAGATGATAGATACATAGATACATAGATAGAGGATGGATGGATAGATAGATAGATAGATGATAGATAGATAGATAGATAGATAGATAGATAGATAGATAGATAGATGATAGATAGATAGATGATAGATAGATAGATGATAGATAGGGGATGGATAGATGGATGGATAGATGGGTAGATGGATGGATGGATAGATGGGTGGATGGATGGATGCATGGATGGATGGATGCATGGATAGATGGATGCATAGATGGATGGATGGATGGATGGATGGATGGATGGATGGATGGATGGATGGATGGGAGTTTGTCCTACCTTTTATTTGGGGATTCTATTTCAGAATTATCAAGCAGTACATAAGAGCTGTTGCTACTTTGTTTCCAACCCAATTACCCGGTAAAAGAAATCTCAACTCAATCAGGAACAATACAAGCTATAAGCCTAGATTGGGCAGATCTTCCACTACACTACTCTATTCCCATCTACAGTATCCCATATAACTTGCCGTTTCTCCAGGCCACAAGCTTCTCTCCAGCCTCTCTGTCAATCCCACGTAACTCCTTCTCCTTCCCCTCAATCCCTCATTGCGCCTCCTGTTCCTTGAGTTCCTGTATTTTCTGTTCAAGGTTCTACCTCCACATTTTGATCTTTTCCTTATATTGCAATTCTGATAGTCTGCTGTCCATTTTATTTTGATTGATTAATTTTAAAAAGTTATTCTCCAAGTCTAGCTTCGAAGCCTCATGATTTTCTCTCTGCTGCTCAGTCTGATCTGTGAGCTGCTGCATCCTTGTTCTAGCATCTTTTCTAACTCCTGTCCCCCACCTTCAAAGAGCAATCTTTTAATTAAAACTAATAAAAGGAGGAAGCTCAGTATACTCTCATCTCTCCAAGGAAACAACAGCGTTAGGCAAGGATCACCAGTAACTGCTAAAATCATTAGGCAAAAAGCCAGCATTACAGTGAATGGACCAGGCTGTGAGCACTGTCTGCTATCTTAAGCCAGACTGAGTGTAGACCAGACAGTGCCTGTCCCTGATGTGAGCCAGGAGCTGCAGGACCGCCTCTACAGCTCCTTTACCATCAACGTCAGGGTCCCGGAGTCTAACCACACTTCAGGAAGACACTACCAGGGACAAAAGAACTATAATAAATAATCCTCAGGAGATGTACCCAACAAAATCCAGAACAGAGTGGCATCCCAGGACAGCCAAATTTTTCAAAAGATAAATGTTTTTAAATGGAGAGAAAGACATTTGGGCTTGGCGGTACTGTAATCCCAGCACACAGGAGGTTGGGGCAGGGTTATGAGTTTGAGATCAACTTTTGCTATGTAATGAAACTCTTAAAAAATAAAGCAGAGGAAAAAGAGATGGCTCCGCTGGTTAGAGTATGTATCAGTCACAGTCGCCGGTATGCAGACTGATTGGATATTGATATGCGTATACTTTAATAATGACTAGCTCTTTGGTGATATGAACAAATTATTCTTGCTTGCTGGAGAGATGAGAAGGCAGTTAAGAGCACTTACTTTTTTTCAGAGGATCCAGATTTGGTTCCCAGCACCCACATCCTATGCTCACAATAGTTCCAGAGGATCCAACACCAACCCCTGGCATCTGAGGGCACCTGCACACACATGGTGCGCATAAACTCATGAGTGCACACACATACATAAAAAAAAATACTGAATAGGTATTTTGAAAAAGAAAGTATTTCCAATCTTTTTAATATTTATTTAGAATGTTATACATAAAAACAATGTATTTTAATCAAATTCATCCCTATCGCTTCCCCTCCAACCTCATGTCTCACTCTCCCCCTTTTTCTAATAACCCATGAAATCATCTTAGTTTCCCTGTATGCTCACAGGTGTGGGGTCATCCATTGGAGCATGGACCATACTCCCAAAGAAAAATGACTCTTCCTCCCTAGTAACCACGAATAGCCAATAGCTCCTCAGTTAGGGGTGGGGCTTTGTGAGCCCATTCTCCAATATTAAGAAATTATTTTCAGCCTCTATACATATGGAATATTGTGGTATTTTTAAATAAAATACTTATTTAGTGATATAAGGTGAATACTCCAGATGTACCAGATATTCTGAAATAAAGGTATTGAGATGTAACAGTACTCTGAGGTGTAGATGGGTTCCGTTAAACAAGACTGATGATACGTTGATGTTCTTGAGGCAGGGTGATAAAGGCAAAGAGCTTTAATGTACTAGTATCCTTTCTTCTATATAACTCACATTTCTATTTTAAAACATAAACAAATGATAGGGAGATGGCTCAGAGGGGAAGAATGCTTGCTGAGGACAGCTCAGAGTGAGGTGAGGACCTGAGTTCAAATCCCCAACACCCACATACAAAGTTGGGTGTGGTCACACACTCCAGTATAACCTCAACTGTAGGAACAGAAACAGGAGGCTCACTGGGGCTGGTGACTGCCAGCCTCGCTCCAGGTCCTGTGAGTCTTTCTCTAGCACAGAAGGCAGAGAGTGATGCAGCACATAGATGGACACACTCACCTGGACACACACAACATACACACGTACACACACAAATTAAAAAAAAAAACGCAAATAACTCTAGGGGAAAAAAAACAAAAAAGGAATGGAGGTGGAGTGGGGAGTTTTCAGCGGCATACTCATGAACGATCTGATTGCATGAAAGACATTCTTTCCTTGCCCCTCGCACCAAATCCCCCTGCACTTACGGGACTGGAAACCTAAAGAGACGTTTGAAATCACATTTTAAGGATACATAATGGAAGGGAGTTTGAAGAGGGAGCAAAATTATTAGGGAGGATTACACTGTCACCATTCCACACAATGGGGATTGCAGTGCTCACTGCCCTAAACAAGTCCTGCTTCATACCAGAGCTGCGACTCAAGCAGGCGTCGCCATGGGAAGTGGATCCTGCCCTGGAGATGAAATCTCTCTCGCTGGCTGGGTCCTTGAGAGCAGGCTCCCTTCCACACAACAGGGGTGGGGGGCTGGAGGAGGGGAGTGCCGGGGGGGAGGGTGCGTTGGAGGACGTGGGTCTTAGAATGCACTTGAAATTCTTTCATGGTCTCAGAAGGCCCAGGAACGAAGGCGCCTCTGAGAAAGTCTGCCGGCTGTCTTGTCTCTGAGGGCCCGGGGTCCCAAGCAAGACACTGCCTTCCCGTGGGTCTGTTTCTTCCAGGTGTGATGGGTGATGGGAAGCTGGAGAGAGCAGCGTTAGCCAGCGGGCCAGGAACACGAGTGACCCTGCCACCTACCAGCTCTGCAAGCTGTTTCAGCCTGTCCAAGCTGTGCGAGCTGAGGGCCTTCACCTAGTGTTGTGGGAATGATAGAACTGGATGGTTTTTAAAGTGCTCCATATGGTACGTAATGCAGTCAACTCTTGAGTGTTGGCATCATTATTTATTTCTCCATGAAATGTGAATTCCATCTAATTCTAATGCTGGACAGTTCGTCCATGTAACGATTCTGATGTTAAGGTGGAGATGAGCCTGACCCTGGAGTCAGGGACTAAAGTTAGCATATTGTGCAAAAAGCTCACCATACCAAAATGACTCCCCATATCAGCTGGCCTGGTGTTCATCTGCTCAACCACTCAATGGTGCTGCTGAGTGGTAGAGACTAAGGGCTCTTTCAGGATGCCCTCTTGTCTCCTCAAGACCTGATTGTCCTCTGTTTAGAGTAAAGATGAGCTTTCTCCATTGCCTCTGAGGCCTCAGCCCCAGTTCTGGTAGACAAAATGATGGGCAGCCTTAAGACCCACCTTCCCTCAAATTCAGGGTTGCCCTGTGATGGTCACTGTCCAGTAGCCAGGAGCACGCTGCCTTGGTAAGCTATCCATAGGCACACGTGGTACTCAGGCCCCCACAATCTTTTCTTACCAAACACACTATACAAATGTATTAAACACTTCCCAGGAACAAAGAGCTGGGGATGTGGTATGGCTTGTGCTTAGGATGTGCAGCGAGGCCTTGGGTACCATTTCATCACCACAATCAATCGACCAATAAAGCAAGGGGGTCATTCTGAACAGGGGCAGGATGGAGTCAGACAAAGGTGGCTTCCTCTTAGGGCTGTACAGATGGGGACTTGAACAACCATAGTGGGTAGCTGATGAGACACAGAAAGGGCCAAGGGTGGGTTAGAGAAGACTAAAGGACCTGTAGAGAGCTTCCCATGCCTCTTCTTGGAAGGTAGGGAAGATCTGAGAGTCCCCCAGATGAAGAGAAGACACCAGGAGAATCTAGAGGTTCATGGGCGGTTCTATGCTTAGCTGAAGGAGGGGGTAGGGGTGAGGCTGATGGGTCAGCCGGGCAGGTGGTGGGAAGCTGAGAAGGCTGGATAGGGAGTGGTTCCACAGGCAGGACAGCAGAACCGCTGACTGTTTGTAGGAAGGGGCCCTGGTGGGTGTGGCTCTCTTCTCCTTCCCTGCAGCAAGTCTTTTCATAGGATGCTGCGTAGCACCCTCCTACACTGGAAAACTCCAACTCCAAAGCTTTAGTCCCCATCTGCCCTTCCTACAGTGGACTCAGCAGAAACTGCAGGGCCAAGAGGGCAACCCTTTAGGTTCCCCTACACATTTGTTCTCTGTCTCTGGGAAGGAGTGGAGTAGAGGAGGAGAGAAACACTGAGTGCAAGGGAGGCATTAGCTACTGGGATTGCAGCAGGCTAACCAGAGTTCCCTGCTACACCCAGAAATGCTGGGCGAATTTTCCAGATAACTATATTATGTACATGCAGGTGTGGAGGGGTCAATGTAAGGTGTCTTCCTCAATTACTTTCCACGTTTACATTTTTAAAAGTTAATTTTATATATTTATTCTGGAGCAAAAACATATACCACAGTGCACATGTGAAGATCAGAGGACAGCTTGCAGGAGGCAGCTCTTTCTCAGAATGTGAGTTCCAGAGATTAATCTCAGGTAGGTCTGGAGTTTGGCAGCAAATGCCTTTACCAGCTAAACCATCTTCCTTGCCTGCTACCTTATTTTCGGAGGCGGAGTCTCTCACTGAATCTAGAGCTCAACACTGGCTGGCCACTGAGCTTCAGGGATCTGTCTGTCTCCATCTCCCCTGTGCTGGGATTGCTGGTGTACAATACCATACCGGGCTTTTATGTATGTGCAGAGGATCCAAACTCAGGTCTCATACGTGTGTGGCAAGACTCTGACCAGACCAGCTGCCTGGGAGAAGCAGACACCAGCTGAGCTGACAGGAAGAGGTTTAGACCAATTGAGACATCTGGAAAAGACGTTCTCCAATCTGTTGAGCTGCCTATAGGCTGTGCAGTGTTCTCCAGGTTCCCAGCTTTGTGAGCTGTCACCATGCTGGGGTGGGCACAGCTGTCTTTGGTCATGTCTGCTCCTATAAGTAACCCCTCACCCATATTCTTATATGTAACACCAATAAAGCTCATTGGTTCATCAAATTGGACTTCAGTGGTATCCGTGCTTTGGTCTGTTGTAGGTTCCCTATCTGGAATGAATAGATATGTGTGCTGTGTCTCTCTTGTCACACAACAGTAGCAAATGTTCTTAACCACTGAGCCATCTCTCCAGCCCAAAGAATAACCAATAGCCAAAAACTGTGATCTGGTGACATTGACTGAAGATGAAGACTTATCACAACCCTGTAGGAGGTGAGTGGAAGTTCACACAGGGAAAGGGGTGCTAGGATAACTGTGAAAATCAAAAGACCCTTCTCCTTAGCAGGCCAGCTCACTGCAGCACTGCAGGAGGCCGCACCCTTGCAGGTGGTGCAAGACCAGAAGATTTACCTTTCCCATACTACTCTGAATCTCTCTGGGTTTTGTAGCAGAGAATGTAATTAATAAGTTTCGTTGTTAAAAGAAGGTTGTATCTCATTCCCTATCTATACTTACTAACATAACATAAAAATAAAACATATTTAAGTCAATATGGAGGTGTCCAGTACTTTTAGTATTCCTTAAGACTTATTTATTCATTCATTTATTTATTTATTTATTTATTTATTTATTTATTTATTTATTGTCTAAGTGTTCTGTCTGTACACTATATGCATGCCTGGTGCTCAGGTAGACCAGCAGAGGGTATCAGATTCAGGAACTGGAGTTACAGGTGGATCTAAGGTGTCGTGTGGATGCTAAGAATCAAACCTGTATCCTCTGTGAGAGCACTGGGTGCTCTTAACCTCTGAACTTTCTCTCCAGACCTGGCTATTATTATAGTCTGAGAAATACCCACAATGATGGAACAATATAAATCGGCCCTGTAAAGTTTTTGTTTGTTTATTTTGGAACAGTTCTTTTGCAGAATTTATTGAAGCAGATACAATTAGAAGGACTTTTAAGTAACGAATTGGGGAAAGCGTATACTTTGTGCTATATCATCAGATCCGAGAAACTCATCACAACCCCTGCACACATATGTTCAAAGCATGTTGGTAAGTAACAGATTCTAAGCACTACAACAGAAAGACAGCAAGGGTCGTTTCCCACAGTGTCCCCAGGCCTAAGTGAGCAAAAGTGCATTTGTCAGAGCAGCTTCCAATGTCACAATGAATCACCCTGGGGAGAAGAAAATCCTAATCTGCGAGCAATCTAGTCTAGGAATATTCTGTCCAACATTTTTACGTCAGAGACCTTGTCAGTCACCTTTGGATGTCTATGAACAGCTTCCTAAAATGATGTTTTCATATTTAAAATTGTATTTACTTATTTATTTTTATGTGTATGAGTCTTTTGCCTATATACATGTCTGTGCACCATGTCTGTGCAGTGCCAATTATAGAAAATATAGTGCACATGCAGAAAAGGACTTCAGATCTCCTGGAACTGGAGTTACAGGCAGTTTTGAGCAGTCATGTGGACTCTGGGAAATGAAAGCTGGATCCTCTAGAAGAGTAGCCAGTGCTCTCAACTTCTGAGGCATTCCTCCAGCCACAGTTAGTTTTACTTTTAATTATATGACATATAATTCATTACATAGCATTTAATTATATGACATATAATTAAACATATAATGCCCGTGTCTGTATACATGAATGTGAGTGCAGTGCCCATGGAAGCCAGAAGAGGGAGCTAGATCCTGTGAAGTTGGGGGTTACACTTTTGAACCACCTAACGCAGGTGTCGGGAACTGAACTGTGGTTCTTTGCAAGAGCAGCACATCCTTCTGAACTGCTGAGCCATCTCCCCAGCACCTCCAAAACAATGTTTTTAAATGCATAAAATGTAATGTGAAACAGAATGCAAAGGAAGGGGGCTGGAGAGATGGCTCAGAGGTTAAGAACACTGACTGCTCTTCCAGAGGTCCTGAGTTCAATTCCCATGGTGGCTCACAACCATCTGTAGTGGGATCTGATGCCCTCTTCTGGTGCGTCTGAAGACAGCGACAGTGTACTCATACATAAAATAAATAAATATTTTGTTAAAAAAGAATGCAAAGGAAAGCAGTTATACAAAATACAATTTACAGAGGCAGGAGAGACAGCTCAGGGGCTAAGAACTGCTTTCTGCTTTTCTAGAGAACCTAGGTTCAGTTCCCAGCACTCACATGGTGACACACAGCTGTCTGTAACCCCAGTACCTGGAGATCCAACACCCTCTTCTAGCCTTCACGGGCTCCTGCACACAGATGGTGTACCTATGCACATACAGGTGTGTGTGTGTGTGTGTGTGTGTGTGTGTTGGCTTTTCAATACAGCATGTCTTTGTATATCCCTGGCTGTCCTGGAACTTGATCTATAGACCAGGCTGACCTCGAACTCAGAGATTTGTCTGCCCCTGCCTCCCAAATCCCAAGACTAAAGGTGTGTGCCACCACACCCGATGCTTTTGCCTTTTGTTTTTGTTGTATTCTTTTTCTTTTTTTTTAATGTTTTACTGATTCTTCGTGGGTTTCGCATCATGTACCCCATCCCTTCACATCTGCCCTTCACCCCTGCAACCTCCCCGCCCCCCCAAATAAAAAGAACACAAACAAACAGCAACAAAAAACAAAGTATAGAAAACACCTCATCATGGAAGCTGTAGTGTGTCACAGTGTGACCCACAGTATACCCCTCTGTCCGATCATCTTTACTTGCAAATGCTCACCCTAGTGAATAATTGGTCTGGTTTGAAATCCCTGGCTTCTGTGGCACTATCAACACTGGATCCTCATCAGGACTCTTCCTGGCTATGTTGTTGCCCTGTGTCATGGTGATCTTGCAGCTCTGGATTAGCAAGACTGACCTTTTCATGAGTCCCAACCATTTGCAGATGATACAGAATTTAGGGTGGGTCAACCCAGAGCCCTGGACAGTAGCTGAGCTGGTCAGGGCTCTGGCTCCTCTCCTAACTGCGCCAGTTAGGCCAACTAATGCTGCATTGGCAGGAGCTCTCCTGCTCTAGTGCCCTGGGGCTGGCTCACTCACTTCCACCCCTCCATAGCCAGCTCCGCTGTGCTGCCCTGTGAAAGTTCAGGGGCCACCCTCCCAAGTGCTGCAGGCTGTGAGGGGCTGGGCCAGCTCTCCTACTTGCACACCCTCAGGGCTGGCTCACCAATGCCTTTGCCATCGGGCCCAGCTGCACTCCATTGCCTGGAGAATGTGCAGGTCCACTCTCCTGAGTGCTACAGCCAGTGAGGGGGCAGGCCCAGCTCTCCCTCCCTCATGCCCTTGGGACCAGCTCTCCCAACTACCATAGGTGGTTTGAGAAGACAGAGGAAGGACAACACACACACTCACTCACTCACACCACCTCACAGCATACAGTGTCAGGGCCAGCTCTCCCAAGCTCTTGCTCTCTCTTGCACCCCCTTCATCAGGGCCAGCTCTACTGTGCTGCCTGGGCGAGGTGCAGGGCTTGCCCTCCCGAGTGCTACTGCAGATGAGAGGTGTGGCCAGCTCTCCTGAACTGTAGCCAGTGAGGAGTGGGACCAGATCAACACATCCACATGCCCTGGCAACTGCTCCAACCAGGGCTGTCCCCATGTTTTCTGATGGTATTACGACCCACAGACATCAACCCCTGCCGCTGCATAGCCTGGAACTCAATGGCAGCTCGGGCTGGGACTTCACCATGGCCCCAGGTGGCAGGGCTGGTCACTCCGAACAGGCTACTCCTCTCTAGATTCTCTTCACATTGCTCAAGCTGCTCCTCTTCTCCTTCTGACTACCACACACTCGCACAGTGTGCTGGCTCCCACTGCAGGCTGGCCACATGGCTGGCGGGCCTCTGGGTGGCCTCCTGCATCTGCCCTGCATGAGGGCAAGAGGGTATCTAAGGCCTGGCTGTGCATTACACCAGAGGGCAGGTCTGTGGGTGGTATGGTGGCCCACAGGTCTCTGTCTTCCTCTTCCCGAGCTGTGCTGTCTGGATTTGACTTGATTTTAATTAGTCCTAGGCATAAGTCAGCTATGGCCACCAAGCCAGGCATCAAGCTAGAATGCACAAAGGAACTGCCAACTGCTGGGGTGGGGTGGGGTATCATATATAGATATAGATATAGATATAGATATAGATATAGATATAGATAGATAGATAGATAGATAGATAGATAGATATTTAATAAAATATAGTTTCCAGAGTAATTTTAAAGTAAATACAAATACCTGAAAGAGAGAGAGAGAGAGAGAGAGAGAGGAGGGAAAAAGTCTGTAAAGTATTTATAACCAATAACCACATAGTGCATCCTTTGTTTGAAGTATATAAGGAAGGCAAATCTGTAAAGTCGACCAGGGGCTGCCTGGGGCCTGAGGGTGGGTGAGAGGTAGCACCTAAGACCAGAGTTCCTCTTGGGATAACAAAGAGTTCTAAAATTGTGGTAGTGGATACAGACCATCCATCACTCACTTAATTATGCATTTTAAGCCAGTGAATAGTATTGTGTGTAAATTATGTCTCAATAATCATCCATGTAAAAGGAATGGCAAATTTTTCTTCATTTTGTTGAAACATCACATACTTCCTCATTATTCTGTATAATCTACATACTTTCATTTCACTTTGTTTCTTGAAACTGGGTCTCACTGTGTAGCCCTGACTGTCCTGGAACTCACTATGTAGTCCAAGCTGGCCTCAAACTTACAGTGATCTGCCTGCCTCTGTCTCCCAAGTGATGTGATTAAAAGCATATACCACCATGCCTAGTTAATTTTTACTTATTTATTAATTGAAAATATATTTAATTGTTACTTTCAGAAGTCCCAATTAGATTGAAAGGTGTACGTGCAAACATTAATGGGTTGATGTAGCGATGTACAAACAAAGCTACACTACATGCATCAACCTTTTCAGGACAAATGATAACATCTAAAACAGTAATCAGAGAAACAGACAGGGCACAGACAGCAGCAAGAAGATGGCAGCATATTTGTTGCTAGAAGCAACAGAAGCCAGAAGACAGGAGGGCAAATCCTGTAAGACAGAAGAAGAAAACACATCAATCCAGATGTTTCACCCAATGACATTAGCCTCAAAATTAAAACCAACAGAGATAGGGAGTCCCAGGTGACCCAGGGCTCAGGGGAGGTCTCAGAAAGGGGAGAAATGTTGTCTTCTGGATATGACAGGACTGTGGTATTCATGCAGTCACAGCAGCCATGGTTACCTGCACAAGACTGAGCCTGTCAAAATCCCCACGCAGATTGGGGATCCAGGCCCCACCTCTTACTCAGGACTGTTGGCAGTTTCATAACATGTGGCCACCGATAGATATCACATGCTCCACCGAATGGCCCCACAGTCATCACATAGAGACAGCACTACCTGAACTTAGTGGATTATAAAAAAGAATATATGAGATTGTGAGGGGAGATGGGAGATTTGGAGGGAAGAAATGGGAGTAGTTATGACTATATTTCATTGTGTACCTATATGAACTTCTCAAAAATAAAGAAAAGCTAAAATAAAAATAAAAACATTGCAATGGGTTACAGCTTCCCAACCAGTAAGACAGATGCCATTCGGAAAATGGAAACTAACAACAGGTTTGGAGGGTCCTGAGACCCAGGAATCCTTGCCTTACTCCTGGGAATGTAAAGTGATATGCTCACTGTGAAGAACAGTGTGGCAACTCGTCCAAGAGTTAACTGTAAGATTACAACAGGACCCAGAAATTCCACTCCAGATCCGCCCTCAACTGAAAACAGAATCACAGCAAACGCCCACATCCAGAGCTCATCACAGCATCTTCACTACAGCCAAAAGGTGGAAACAACCCGACGTCCATTAGCCTGGAAGTGGATGAGCAAACTGGCACATGCGTGCCACTGAGTTCTTTTCAGAGACAGAAGAGAACTTACACGACAGCAGACCAGCCTTAGAGTAGTGTGCTGAGTGGAAGAAGCCAATCAGCTCGCTGTTCAGTCCAGGCTCCACGTGCCATCGTGAATATCCAGCAACCTGCAGACACCAGAATATCAAACGCCAGGAACAGTGACTTCTCGAGTACTGGGTGGGTTTCCAGGGATAACCTTCTGGAACTGCAGAAATGACACAATATTGTGCAGTATTGTAAACACACTAGGTGTTGCTGAGTCAGATAGTCTAAGTGGTCGAGATGGTAGATTTTGTGTTTTGTGTATTTTATCACAACTTCCAAAACTACAGTGTGATAGAGCTCATTAAAATGGTTAAATGAATGGATATGGCTGTGGGTGCCTGTAATCCCAGTACTGGAAAGGAGGGGTCAGGAGGACTGCAAGTGGCCAGCCTGAGCTACAAAGTAAGTTTGAGGTCAGCCTGAACTATGTGATGAGACCTTGGAAGGAAAGAAGGAAGGAAGGAAGGAAGGAAGGAAGGAAGGAAGGAAAGAAGGAGGGAGGAAGGGAAGGGAAGGGAAGGGAAGGGAAGAAAGGAAGGAAGGAAGAAAGGGATGAAATTAAAGTGAAAGGAAAATGACTGCAGGGATCTGATTGACCATAGCAAGTGCTGAAAGGATGTGAAGACTCCAGAAGCCTCCACCTCACATTACTGACAGGAAAGATGGGACAGTCACAGCGGGAAACAGTTGCCAGCTTCTGAAAAAGTGAGCTAACCTATGCAACCTAACACCTGACCCAGCCATTCCTGCCCTAGGTACCTCATACACACACACACACATGCACACACCCACCCACACACACACACACACACACACACACACACACACACACACACAATGAATCTTCGTAAACAAACTTCACAGCAATTTTATTTAGAATGGCGGAAATCTGGAAGGACGCCAAGCCTGTCAGCACTCAGCACAGGAATGGGTGAAGAGACGGTGGTATGTCCATCCATGTGATGGACAATAGCAATGCAAAACCAATGAGCTAGAGACGTGTTCCAGTCTGGACAGCGTTAAGTGAGAAGCCAGATAACACCATGTTAAACACTGAACGATTCTATTTATGTAAAATATTAAGAAAGAAAATCTAGCTGGGCAGAACTGGCACATGCCTTTAATCCCAGCACTTGGAAGGCAGAGGCAGGCAGATTTCTGAGTTCAAGGCCAGCCTGGTCTACAGAGTGAGTTCCAGGACAGTCAGGGCTATACAGAGAAACCCTGTCTCGAAAAACCGAAAACATACAAACAAAACAAAAGACAAAAAAGAAAGAAAGAAAGAAAGAAAGAAAGAAAGAAAGAAAGAAAGAAAGAAAGAAAGAAAAAGTCTGACCCTGTAGTGACCAAAGCAAATCATTGGTTCCCATGGTGGGGTGGAAAGGAAGAGAAAGGAAGACTTCAAAGGGACACAGAAGCCATGGAGGGCAGTGCATACCTATAGTCCCAGAATGCTGGAAGCTGAGGCAGGAGGATTGCCAGGACTGAGGTTAGCCCAAACTCCTACCAAAAACCTACTTGAAAAAACATGGGAAATACAATGAACTTCTGTGGGCAATGAATATACTCACCAGCACGATTGTGCCAATGTTTTTATTTATGGCAATTTTTTGTAATTTTTCTTTATTATTGAGAATTTCATACATGTATACGAATATGACCATATATACTCCCATTTCCCCTTCCAACTCGCCCAGTATCTCCCAAGAATGCTCCCTCCTAACTTTGTTCTCTGTGTGTGTGTGTGTGTGTGTGTGTGTGTGTGTGTGTGTGTGTGCCTGTGTGTGTGTGTGTGTGTGTGTGTGTACCTGGGTTCATGTGTACATATATCCATGTAAGCATGTGTAACTACCAGATGTCGTCCATAATAGCTTCCTTTTGAGGGTGGGTTGGGGTTTTTTGTTTTGTTTTTTGTTTTCTGTTTTTTGGTTTGGGTTGGGTTGGGTTGGGTGGTTGGTTGGTTTTTGTTGGTTGGGTGGTTTGGTTTGGGTTTGGGTTTGGGTTTTGTTTTTTTGTTTGTTTGTTTGTTTTGAGACACCATCTGTCATTGAACCCTGAGCTAACCATTTCAGCTAAACTAGCTGCTCCTCCAACCAGCACTGGGACCCAGGCCAATTAACCGGGAACATTCTGGAGTATAAGTCTTCCCGGTCCAAGCACAACTGAAGAATTGAGCACCAGCAAGTCAATGGTCTAAACACCACCTCTAATCAAAGCAAGGGTAAAGGAAGCCACATGACCACATTTGCACCAAGAGAGTCTGTCCATCATGTAAAGTAAAGGAGAGCTGGACATGTGAACATGGCAAATCCATCAGCATTGCCCATGGTATAAATAGACGTGCTCACACTAACTGCAGCTTGCAAGTATGCCAAGAAGACCCCTCACCTCCCCAAACAGTCCCTGTATCAAAAGCCAAGAACCCAGGTAACCTAAGCCATCTGGATGGCAACATTATTTGATTTCACTGTCTTTCTGCTGCCTGGACATCAGCTTGCGTGCTCGCCATGTGCACCATCCAGCCCTTCCTCTCCGGGTTTACTCACTGTCCTATGCCAAAATCCACCAAGCCCTGCCGAGAGGCAAGGGGTCTGTCTACACAGGTGCTGTGGGAACTTGGAGAGGGAATGACAGAAAAGCATTCTGCACTTGGACCTAGTCACTGTTCCCGCTGCTTCGGTGATCCTAATCTGGGTTCCCACCCTGCTACCTGGACTGCATAGCAGCTTTGTGGCCACAGGCAAATCCCTCCACCTCTCTGGGGCTCAGCTTCCTTACCTGTAAAATGGGACCAGGAAGGCCTACCACCTGCCAGGGTGGTGGTGAGAACAAGAATGAGCTCATGTCTGTGGGAATGCTTGGTACACTGCAGGGGTTTTGAGCCAGGATGTCATCACCATCATCATATCATGGCTGTCTTGCAGTGTCTAGAAGGGGAGCCCGGGGGGTTGGGGATGGCCCAGAGAAGAGAGGGGCTCCCAACCAGGCCCCCTCTGACTCTGCTGGAGTTAGAGTCTCTCTAATTAACTCCTCCTGGCAGGGGTTTCCTGCAGGACATGTTTGTCTACCACAAAAAGCCAGGTGAGGCTTCCAGGGGCCGCCCACTGGCCCTGACACACGGGGGAGGAATGATGAATCACAGCCTCTAACAGCCTTGCTGACAGGCCTCTTGGCCAGGCCTAGCAGGGGCTGCAAAGGGCTGCCAACAGGGCAGTGGGGCCACTGGGCTCTTGGAAAGCCAAAGAAAGATTAGGAGGGAGGGAAAGAAAAGGGAGGGCTGAGGGGAAAGAAAGAACAGCATGAGGGGGGAAAGATAAATTGGCGCTGCAGGTTAACAGGGTGGTGGTCCAGAACAGCTGTAGATCCGGTGTATGCAGTATGCAACGGGTGTATGCAGTATGCAACGGGTGTATGAAGTTCATTTTGCAAGGTGGGAAAATTCTAGAGATCGACTGCTCAAAAATGTGAATACATCAGCCGGGCAGTGGTGGCACATGCCTTTAGTCCCAGCACTTGGGAAGCAGAGGCAGGTGGATTTCTGAGTTCCAGGTCAGCCTGGTCTACAGAGTGAGTTCCAGGACAGCCAGGGTTACACAGAGAAACCCTGTCTCAAAAAACAAAAAAAAAAAAAACCAAAAAAAAGTGAATACATCGAACTCTCCTCTACTGTACTTAAAATTTAGTTAAGATAGAAAATTTTTATATTTATTTATTTATTTATTTATTTTACAGTTCCACGTAAGGTTTAGAGAGGAAAGGGCAAGGTGTGGAAAGAGAAGAGGGGGAAGAGAGAGATAGCAAATTTTATGGATTGTTTTATAGTAAAGATGAAATTTAAACATTGTAGAGTGTTAGAAAGGAAAAGGAAGAAGGAAAGAAGAGAAGGAAGGGGAGAGAGGAGGAGAAAAGGAGAGTGGGAGGAAAGGGCAGGGAACAGGAAGGAAAGAGAATGGAAGGAAAGGAGGAAATGAAAGGTAGGAGAGAGGATTGGGAGGAGAGATGCCAGAAAGAAAAAAAAAAAAAGCAAGAAAAGGAGATGAAATGGACATAGTGAAGGGACACAATTTCCTAGCGCGAAAACCGCTCCCTCCGGAGGGGCGTGGCCTGTCCGTGACGTCAGCGCGCCGTGCCGCAGCCGCCCCCGGCCGCGCGTTGTGAAATCGCGGGGCGCGCTGGTGGCCGCCGACTCGGTCGGCCCGCGCTCCTTGGGTGGTTGCGAGTCCCTCGGCCTCTGGCCCCCGGCCCAGCCAGCCCGGCGGCGGGGTAGGGCGGTAATTGCCCCGAGACGCGGAGCTTATCCTGGTGCGTTGTGCAAGGCCGCGCGAGCGGGACCCGGGGCGGCGGCTCTCACGCTCGGCTCCGAGCCCGCGGGCTGTCCGCCTCCGTCCTCGCGGGGACCTTCCGCCGCTGCTCGCGGATATTCTGCGTGCATGATCCCTACCGCCAGTCAAGACTGGATCCAAACCGCGGGTAAAGGCACCTGCCGCCAACCCAAAGGACCCAGTTCAATCCCCAGGCTCCGCCTAGTGTAAAGAGAGGTGCTTCTGCCACTGATGCCCTTTGGATGACTTGGGAAATTTGCCTGCCTCCTCCAGTTTTAAGCATCGTCTCTTCAGATTAAATGATGAGACCTGAGAAAGTGGAGGGACATACCGACCTCAGATCCAGCCACTTCCCTTTTAGGAATGCGTTTCCCCGTGACTTCCAGGTGCCCTGGCTTCCTTCCTATCTCTTAAGAGTCCTGTGTCTTGAGGCTCGCAGGCATTCCTATCTTCTTTAGAGAAGGGACTTGGTGACCGCAGCCTCTCCAAAGACTTCAGATCCCAGCAGCCATAGTATTTACGCGATGTCCCAAGTTGAACATTGTCATCTTCCACCTCCAAAGCCATCCAGCCACTCTGCGTTTTGTATATTTTGGTCATTCGAGATGGAATTAGCCTTAAGTATTTCTTCTGCTCCCCAAGGCCTGTCCTTAAATGTTCCTTCCGACTCCCAATTCCATCATTGGTGGTCCCAACCCTGAGCACTGCCGTATTAGTCACATAAAAGATGGCAGCAACCTCCTAACTTCTCACTCTTTGTTCCTCTGATGCACTCTATGCTGAAGACCAGCGTGTACTTTTTAGAATACACCACTTACCATTCTGCTATGATACGAATGTTTATGTTGCCCCCAGGTTTGCACTTTGAAACACTAACCCCAAAGTGATAGCATTAGAAGTAAGGCCTTTGGGAAGATGACTATAAAACAAGCTCAAGGGAGCTTGTTACTTCTACCTCTGGGGGAGACAAGGAGAAGTCACAAAGTGTGGACGGAGAAAGGTCACCCATTCTAACTAAGACCTTGATGCTGAATTCGAAGCCTCAAACTTGTGAGGAACATGTTTCTGTTGTTCATAAGTCACCTGGCTATGGCATCTTTTTATAGCTATTTCCTATTGTCTGACTGTCCTGTTAGTTACCTGCCTTCCAAACTGTAGCCATGTGGAGCTTATTTCTGCTCTCAGTGTGTGTGTGTGTGTGTGTGTGTGTGTGTGTGTGTGTGTGTGTGTGTGTATGGTGTATATATGTATGTATGCATGCATGCATGAGTGTACCAGGCAGCATGTGTGAACTTCAGAGAGCAACTTGGTAGAGTCAATTCTGTCCTTCCTCCTTAAATAGGTTTTGGGATCAGACTCAGGTCACTAGCCCTGCACAGGAAGCACCTTTACCCACCAAGTCACCTTGCCAGTTCCATGCGCTGCTCCTTTTGTACAGAATATTTTGGGGAGGATCCACGTGTCTATAAATCTCAACCCAGACACTTCTTGTACATAGATTTTCCCTGACCTCCCCAACCCCTAACTACCTAGGCATCTTTCCTATTTGCTCAAAAAATAAGAATGCTTGGGCTCTTCTGGTGAATTTTTCGGAAAGAGATGTATGGATTAAGTTTTAATTAAAATCCATACAAAGAGTGAATCGCGGTGGCGAACTCATGTAAAACTAGCCCTTGAGAGGTAGAAGCAGGAAGCTTGCCAAAACGTCCAGGCCAGCTTGAACTACAGGGTAAGACCTCCCCATCTCAAAAATAAAGCTAAAATTGAATTCAGTGAATCTAGAAAAAAGAAATCTAGACAGTATCTGAAAGGCTATCTGCCAAAATCTTAATAGTGATCCTCTGCGAATAATGGGATTATAAAATATTTTAATCTTATTCATTTTGCCTACCTGTCTCTTCTGCATTTATCTAATTATGAGATTTATAAATGAAAAAAAAAGTTCGTTGACCGGCCATTTGTAATCACAAGCCTAAGGCAACTGGCTAAGGTAAATTGGGTTTTTTTGGAGCTCCTTGCCAGCTTGAGAGGGGAGGAGTCTACGTGCCAAGGCAAAATGCCTTCTGTTCCCAGTTCAAGTACATAGCAGGAAGAAAAGGCGGCTGCTGCTTTGGTAGAAATGGATGCTGTAAGAATGTTCATTCATTGTAGAATTTAGCCAGGGGCTTTCTAAACTGATAGTATTCGTCAATGCCTTGGAGATCTAATTCCGCCCCCTCGCCTTGGAACCCGAGGACTTGGTGGCCTGCCAGACCTGCCGGATCACACAGGGTGGTGATGGCAGAGCTGGAATTTGGATGCGTTCCCTCACTCCCCGGTTACGGCTCATGCCAGCCTATGTTCCCATCCACCCCCAATCATGAGCCTCACACACACACACACACACTAACACACACACACACACACACACGAGTGAAACATTTCAATTCTGCAGCTGTTCCATTGTTACATTCCAGTCTCACAGTTACCTGCAGAGCACTTGCCAAGCATTCTTCCACAACTGTCCTTTTCAAAATGTTGCGTTCTGCATTGTCTTCCCCCTATGAAATAGGCATGCGCATCCTCCGCTCTGTGAGGACCCTGGGATTCAAGAAAGTAATTTTCTCAAGGTCAAGTATTAAAACCAGAATTCCAGGAAAGCCCTTCCTGCCTGGGAATTCCTTGGTCCACACTGCCATGCCAGGATCCGTGTCTGGTTTTAGAGCAGCAGAGAGGTAGTTTTGAGAGGTTTAAAGTCCTCCCTGTCTCCATCTCATGTCACATTCCAGTACTTCAGGGTTTAAGGGTGGTTTAAAGCATGACTTCTGCAAGCTAGATCCTGGCTCTGCCACCTAGTTATTGTGCAATTTCGGGCAAGTTACTTAGCTTCTCTGTGCCTCGGGTTTCTCCTGTGCAGAGGGTGGGTAATAACAGCCCTTCATTCACAGAGATAGGACAAGGATGCGGTGAGTTACAACATGAAAGCACATGAAATGGTGCCTGGCACGTGGAAAGCTCTTCCAAGGGCATTTCCATCATTATCGCTTATCATACTATTATTATTAAGAAGCACTTGGATCTTAGGATAGTGGATAAGGGCCGGCAAGATGGCCCAGCAAGAAAAGGTGCTTGCTGCCAAGCCTGACAGCCTGAGTTCAATCCCCAACATTCTTGTATGTGGTGGAAAGAGAGAACCAATTTCCACAGGTTGTCTGCCTCATATACACTATCATATGTCCTTGCACACATAATTCACTATGGACAAGCAAATGTAATAATAAAAAAAAAAAATACAGTGACTGCTAAGACAAAGATGTCTTCCTGGAGAAAGGCATCTGGAAGTATTGTCTGGAAGTCATACGTAATCAGAAGTTAACAATGTGGCAATTTCAGTCACATATATGTGAATGTCACTTATCCGAGGGTTTGGCTGAGTTGGAGATGGAGCCCAGCTCCCCTGAGCCTGCTTCTGTCCCTCCTCACCACTTGGAATTTGCCTCTGCACTGAACATGTAGGCGTGATCTGAAGTCTTTCCACATGGCACCAAAAAGAGGTTCCTGAGGCCACGGCTGCCCCAGTCGACGATGTTACTAATGTGGAAATAGCCAATAAACATTCACCAAATGAGTCAATGAATCAAAGGTGCTAGTGAGAAGCCTGCCAACTTTCTCCTCAGCTCTCATTTCCTCCATGTGTAGGCATGAAGCAATGGCAGGGCGAGCTGTCTAAGGAGCCCTGGGAGACAGCTGCCCACCCGTTCTTCATGCTCAAAAATGATGGCTAATTTGAGCACCACCCCTGGCTGCAACAGCTTCTGGCTCCCTCAAAGAGACTTTCAGCTCAGTCTAGCACTGTCTTTTTTTAAGATTAATTTGTATTACATTTAATTGTGTGTGTGTGTTTTGTCTGGGGGCGTGCACACATGTGAATGGGTTCTCGTGGAAGCCAAAGGCATCATATCCCTTGGAGCTGGAGTTATTGGTAACTCTGAGCCACCCAATGTTGGATGCTAGGAACTGAACTTGGGCCCTCTGCGAGAGCAGCCAGTACTCTTAACCACTGGGCAATCTCGGCAGCCCATTCTGCCACTTTCACAACTGTATTGCTTGTATTTGCCCAACTCTACCAAGGAGATGGATCAGCCGTAGCTGTTCCTACCCATGATGCTGTGTTTTCAGCAGAAACAAGCAAACCCAGGACAAATGGCTGTTCACCAATGGAGAAGGAGACTAGGACCCCAAGAAAGGGACAGACCACAGTGTGGTAGGCTGCATAACAGCACCAAGTATATCCTCTCCCTAATCCCTGGTGCTGTGAATCTTACTTTGTGTGGTAATAGGGCCTTCATAGGCATAATTATACATATACATAGGAATCTTAATATGTTGAAACAGCCCCATATCAGCCTCTCTGGGCTTAAATCCTGACCTAACCACTGTTCATCACCAAGGCCTTGGTCCACTGACCTCTGTGGACTTCACTTTTCTCATGGATAAAACAGATGTACTTATTCCTCTCTGGGAACACCTGTATTTGGTTCTTCCTTCCTGAGCACTGGGGAGTCTTAACTTCCTGCCTCCTTGAAGTAAGGCTGCACCATGTGGCCAGTTCTGACCAATGAACCGTGGGCAGTATGAAACACATATGCACACACACACACAGGATCCAGACCCCATATTCATTAGCTAATTATAGCTGTCACATGCCGTAAGTGTTCCCTGTTTCAAGAACATGATGAAACTCTGTCCCTTCCAACACTCACCCTCCAGAATTCTAAGCATCAAATGACAAACAAAACAAATTTGGTAAACAGGGTGGAGGGAAGAGTCTTGAAAGGGTCACTGTGAGTACTGGGAGCATGTGGTAGAGTGCACAGCAGCAGGACATTTTCACTTGGTACCCAGAACAATAGCAGTGCACACAGATGAACCTGTTTGTTAGAGCACGTAATTAGCCTAGTGATAGTTGGTTCCCACCCAACATTTCTTTTCAGAATAAATGTGGAGGGTTACTTTTTTTTTTTAAGTAAATAACTACTGGCTAAACTCACAGGTAGCTTCTGGATGCAGAAAAAAAGAACTATAAAGAAGGACCCTAAAGGCAGCTTCCCTGGCATATTGAAAAGAGTGTGAGGGGCTGGAAAGATGGCTCAGCGGTTAAGAGCACTGACCATTCTTCCGAAAGTCCTGGGTTCAAATCCCAGCAACCATACGATGGCTCACAACCATCTGTAATGAGATCTGACGCCCTCTTCTGGAGTATCTGAAGACAGCTACAGTGTACTCACATATAATAAATAAATAAACCTTTAAAAAAAGAAAAGAGCATGGGCATTGGGCCCAGATAGGCCACAGTTTGATTCCAGGTCCCCTAGTTGCCATCAGTGTGACCTCACAGTGAACCTCACCGGATTGTTTCCTGATGACTTTCCAAAGGTTACCATGTTGAACTCACAGGGCGATGTGAGGGCCAGGACTCAGTTTACCCCTTGTGACCTTGCTTGAGTTCCTCCTCAACTTTATTATTTGGTCCAGTCTAAAGATCTAGGGGCCCAAACACAGAGCCCAGGGTTTTAGAAACTCCCGTCTAGTCCAGCAACTGACACTGAGATCCACAATCCATGAGGCAGGGACGCGCCAGGAGCTAATGGGGAGACACAGGGCAGACACGGCCCTGTGGGGAGGCAGGGAAGGAGGTGGATCTTGAGCTCTGAGCGAGATTCCAACCAGCAGAAGGTAAGGACTGCATGCTACCCGGTTGCCTCACCCCGAGCCTCAGTTTCCTCTTTAGTAACAAGAATGCTGCCGCCTGCCTTCTGCTAGGCTGCTGGATTAAGTGGGATAAAGTGGAGGAAGCGCCTCCCACACTGCCAGGTTCCTATTAGGCACTGGCTAAATGAAGCCAATTACTTTACATTGTGCTGGATAATGAAGCCTTGGTGGGTGGCCTCCTTCCATAGAGGAACAGTCTTCCTCCCTGTGACTCACCTCCAGGGCACTGCCCACAGCAAGGGTGTCCCAGGCTCCTGGGCAGGTTGGAACCACCCAGCTCCCTGGGGAAAAGCCTTGATTCAAAGGAGATCATCTCCAGCTCCCTCTTCCCACGCCCATGTTGCAAACCCTTTGGCCCTTACGAAAAGGAACACAATTTCTCCGACTGATGTCTGATGACTGGCCTGCGGTCCAGATTCCTACTCTCTAAGGAGCTAGACCGTCAGAGTCAGTCACAAGCTCAGGAGTTGAGAGGCTCCCTACCAAGAAACAGAAGACCAGAGTTTGTCGCCCTGTGAACC
This sequence comes from Tokudaia tokunoshimensis, assembly GCA_036184795.1. Classification (NCBI taxonomy): domain Eukaryota; kingdom Metazoa; phylum Chordata; class Mammalia; order Rodentia; family Muridae; genus Tokudaia; species Tokudaia tokunoshimensis. The sequence goes on from BTHU01000005.1 coordinate 33,522,516, forward strand.
ACGTCCCAAACCATTTACCTCTAGACCTCAGAGTCCTGAGACCAAGAAGATGGAGGTATGACCATAAAAAAATTTTCATTAAATTGTTAGAAGCTGGTTAAGTGACGTACACCATAGTCCAAATCATTCTGGAGGCAGAGGTCGGAGTTTAATGCCAGCCTAGGCACCATAACCAAAACCTCTTTCCAAAATGGAACAGACAATCAAGCAAACAAAAACTCATCAGGGTGACACGGACTATATAGTGCAGACACTGGCATGGCCCTGGTTTCCCCTTACTGGGTCACTGATAACTTTTTGCTTGCTGGGCTGTTCAGGGGCTTTAGGAGGGATCCAGAGGTCACTCAGGTACCCAGAAGTCACATCGCGTTAGGAGCTGAAGGCAGATGTGTCAATTCAGGCCCCATCTGCCAGCTTCCACGTTTTCTCTTCCTGGTTCCCATCTATTGCTAAGGACATGGCTGGAACCAGGTATCCTCTAGCCCAGTGTGCCTTCCTCTGAGTAGCCAGACAGGTTGAAAGCCAGCAATTCCCTTCCCTAGCAGTGGAATAAAGAATCAAGGGAAGAAGAGAACAAAAGGCTTCTGGAGGGGAGCTGTACTTTCTACAGTAGAGATGGCTCTACTCTGGTCTCCCTCCTGCCCTGAGTACTGACACATGCTGGCTTCACCTCAAAGTTATTTTTTTTGTTTTGTTTTGTTTTGTTTTGTTTTGTGAGACAGGGTTTCTCTGTGTAGCCCTGGCTGTCCTGGAACTCACTCTGTAGACCAGGCTGGCCTCGAACTCAGAAATCCACCTGCCTCTGCCTCCCAAGTGCTGGGATTAAAGGCGTGCGCCACCACCGCCCAGCTTACACCTCAAAGTTAAATGTAGATTCTCTGGGTCCCTGTTCCTGATGGCTATCCACATTTCCATAGAAGAGGCAGAGTCCTGTGATTCAAAAGCAAACAATAAAACAACAAAAGTTTTCGACCTGTAATATACAAGCCATAAACTTCACCTAAATGCACAATACTGATTTTAGTGCATTTGTGGGTTGTATGAGCCACCACTGCAGTACAGTTCTAGAACAGTCTCCATCATCCCACATAGATGCCCTCTGCATTGGCAGTCAGTCCTAGCCCTAGCAGTAAGAGATGACCGCACTTCTATACAGTTCCCTTCTCTGGACATTTCATGTGATCAGAAAAACATTCCATGAGGTCTCCTGTGCCTGGCTTTCTAGGATAATCTTGTTGAGAATTATGCATGAGTGTTTCAACTCTTCATTTGTTTTGTAGCCCCAGCATCCTGTCAACACTAGGTACATAGTAGGTGTTCAGCAGGAGGCCAGGGAATCGCTTTGAGAGATCAGATCCCTTCCACAATGAGCCGGAACCCCCTAGTCACCCTGGGCAGCTGAGGGCTGGGTACTGACCCTCGTGCCTCCTGCCAATGACCCCTGTCTCAATTTGTTTATAAACCCATGACAGGCAGCAACTGATCTGCTGGCTCCTGAGCCTCAACATCCACTTGTTCTGAATCTGCTCTGACCCCCTCCCTTCCGACTAAAGCCACACTGACTAACGGCCCCTGGAGTCAATCGCTCCATCAGTCTGGATGAGCAGGAAAAGAGTAACACCAAGATGCAATGAAAAGTGGCTATGGTGGCTCCTCCTACAATCCTGACACTCTGAAGGCTGAGGCAGGAGCAAGTCCAGGAGTTCCAGGCCAGCCTGGGGTACAGAATGAGAGCCTGACTCAACCGACAATGAGATGGCCTGAGAGGCCAGACATCTACGAGAAAGGGAAGAATCCACATTTGTCATCTTATCTTTGGCAACTTCGAGAAGGAAGGGGGTTGGACTGCATTTGGTGTAGATGATGCCGGATAGGATTAGTTGTCTTGAACATAGGTGTTCAGTATCAGCCACACCTCCAGACCTCCCAGCCTCAGACCTGACTCAACTCAAACACCTATTAAGTTGTGTTAAGGGCTGTGTTAGCCATGAGGGGTGGAGAGCAAAGATGTATAAATGTCTGCTTTTCAGATTGTGTGTGTGTGTGTGTGTGTGTGTGTTAACAAGAATTACATTTACACTGGTCTATAACCCTCAGCTATATATAATCCCGAAGTCTTTCTCACTGCAAACAAACTACGTAACCTCAGATGATAACCCCCTACCTACAAGTCACCCCTGAAATGCACTAATCTACAAATATATATTCATGTATAGAGAGATATCATAGTTGTCCTTCTGTGTCTTTTCTCACTGAGCATTTTTCCAAGGTTTATCCAAGTGTTATCATGCATCAAAATTACATTCCTTTTTTTTTTTTTTGGCTCTTTAATTCCCCCATTTGTGTGTCCATCTTATATTAATTTTTTTATTTCTTTTTATTTTACTCATATGAGAATTTGTCCTTGCACCAAGTGTGTGCAGTGCCTTTGGAGGCCAAAAGGAATTGGGATCCTTTGGGAGTAGAGTTACTGATGGTTCTTAGCCACCATGTGGGTGCTAGGAATTAAACCTGGGTTCTCTGCAGAAGCAGCCAATGCTCTTAACCACTAAGCCATTTTTCCAGTCCCTATCTTAGCTGTTTTTAAATAGTGTCACTATGGTGGTTAAGGGAAATCGCTCAGGTCAATAAAGTACTTTCCATGTAAGTGTGAGGATCTGAGTTCAATCCCAGCACCCACATAAACCTCTGGGACATGGAGATGCTTGCTGACATTCTCAGCACTGAGAAGGCAGAGATGGGGCCTCCCTGAGGCTCAGTGGCAGGCAGCCCACCTAATCAGAATTGAAAACTATTTAAACACTGTTTAGAACCCAGGTTTAAATCCCAGGTCCCAGCGAGAATCCTTGTCTCAAAAAAAAAAATACAGTAGATGTCACTTCTGAGAAATAATGCTCAGTTACCCTCTGAACTCCACATGCAAGTGCACATACATGCACTGCACACCTGCATACTTGCATACACACCATGCTTACACACCACACACACAATACATACACCACAATCACTCACTCACTCATACATACACCACACATACACACCATAATCAATCACACACATACCACAATCTCTCTCACACACACATGCATACACACACACATACACTATACACCTATATACACACCACAATGACTCACTCCCACATACACCTCCCACACACACCACAATCAATCACACACACACACACACACACACACACACACACACACACTAAAAGTGCAGCAGCACAATGAACCTTCTTTACTTTGTCTGAAAATGTGTTTTCTATTCTTTGATTCCTCAGAGAAGAATTGTAGGATGTGTGCTAAATACAAGTATTTGGCTTTTCAAGTTTTTGAGCCAGGGTCTCATGTAGCCTGTGTGGCTTCAACCTCACTGTGTGGCCAAAGGTAATCATGAAGTCCTTCTCCTCCTGCTTCTATCTCCCAAGCACTGGGGTTACGGGTGTGCCCCAGCACAGCCATCTATGTTTAGCTTTTTTAGAAACTATCAAGCCACCTTCAACAGTACTTGTACTATTTACAACCCACCAACAAGGACTGACATCCCTAATTTCTTCATATCATCCTGTGACGCTTAGTGTTGTCAACCTGACAAATTCTAGAATCACCTCGGACACGGACCTCTAATTTCTTATCTAAGGTGGGAAGACCTGCCTACCATGGGCGGCACTATTCCCTAGATGGCGCCTGTGCTGCTTGAGTGGAGGATCATTTTCTGCCTCCTGGCTGTGAATGAGGTGTGGCCAGCTGCTCCCTGCTCCCTTAGCTGTCCCGGAGCCCCATGATGGGCTCTACGCTCGAACCACGAGCCCAAATAAACTCTTTCTTAAACTGCTTTTGTCAGAAGATTTTTACCACTTAAACAGGAAAAGAAATTAAGACAATCTCTAACACTTCTCTGATTTCCCATGTTTTTATTTTACTTCTCCTAGTAGGTAGGAAGTACTAGCTAACTGTAAGAGTTGAGGTGGTGGAGGTAGTGGGAGTGGTGGTGGTGGTGGGAGTGGTGATTTTGTTTTATTTGCTAACTGTAGCTTTGATACACACTTCCCTCGTGACCAATGAGGTTGAGTTTGTTTTCATGTGCCTATTGGCCATTTGTTTTTGTTGTTGTTTTTTGTTTGTTTGTTTGTTTGTTTTTTGAGACAGGGTTTCTCTGTGTAGCCCCTGGCTGTCCTGGAACTCACTTTGTAGACTAGGCTGACCTCGAACTCAGAAATCCGCCTGCCTCTGCCTCCCAAGTGCTGGGATTAAAGGCGTGCGCCACCACTGCCCGGCGGCCATTTGTATATCATCTTTGGGAGAATGCCTATCAGAGTCCTTAGTCCATTTTTAATCTGCTTGTTGGGGTATTGTTGTTACTCAATTTTAGGGGTTCTTCATATGCCCATATCAGATCTATTTTAAATCTTCTCTCCCATCCTGCGGGTTATCTTCCCACACAGTAGCATCCTCCACTGGACAGAAACTCTGAATTCTGGGAAAGCCCACTCTATCGATTTTTGTCCTTGTTGTTGCTTATGCATTGGGATCGGGTATAAGATACATCATCAAACCCAAGGACGTGAATACTTCCTCATATATCTTCTTCTAAGAATTTTACAGCTTTGTCTCTTATATTTAGGTGTTCTGTGGATTCTGGGCTAATTTTTCCATGTTATGTAAGATAAGGGCCCAGTTCCTTCTTGTGTGTGTGGGTATGCAGCTTCCAACATGATTTGTTAAAGAGACTATTCTTGACCCCACTGGACAGTCTTGGTGTTCTTGTCAAAAACTCAGCTGAAACCTGGGACTAGAAAGACAGCTCAGTGGTTAAGACTGAACACTGATCTTGTAGAAGACTAGAATTTTGTTTCCAGCACCCACTCAGGCAGTTCACAACCACCTGAAACTCTAGCTTGAAGGATGCTACATCCTTGGTCTCTATGGGCAACTACACTCACATGCATATACCCACACAGAGATAGATACACAGGCAGACACATAATGGAAATACAAATAAACTATAAAAACCCATTGAAACTAATGTGGTGGCACAAACTTGTCATACAGTTGTTTGGGAAGCTCAGGAGAACAGCTTGAGCTCAGGAGTTTGAGGCTAGCTTGGGAAGATGGTAAAATCCTGTCTCCAAAGAATATAAAATAATATTAAGACAGGCAGTGGTGGCTCACCCCTTTAATCTCAGTACTCAAAAAGCAGAGGCAAGTGGATCTCTGAGTTGGAGGCCAGTTTAGTCTACAGAACAAGTTTCAGGACAGCCAGGGCTACACAGAGAAACCCTGCCTCAAGGGGAAAAATCAGATTAACTGGGAATACACTGAGATACACCGGGATACACTGAGAATGTAGCTCAGCAGTGCTGTGTGTGCACAAGGCTCTAGTTTGAGCTTTAGCACCATATATACGTGTGCATATATATGTATATTTATTTATGTATATGTGCCTATAGATAGATAGCAGATATGTGTGTGGCTTTATTTCCAGACTCTGAATATTATTGCGTTCTACATGGAATATAGAAAAGAATAGGCATACTTAAGCATAGTTTTGACTAGTTTGTACTCCTAGAATTCCATATGAATTTTAAGTTGAGTTTTCCCTTTCTTGAAAGGAATTGTAGTGGCTTAATTATGAAATGTCTGCCACAGACCATGTTTTAAGAACTTAGCAAGTGGCATGATTTTGAAGGTTGTGGAGCCATTAGGAGGTGATGCCTTCCAGGCAGAAGATCAATGGGGCAGATTTTGAAGGTAGTACCTGCTTTATCTCCTGACCAGTATCTCTGCTTCCTGTCTATCCCATGGTATATCTCCATCTGCTTCCTGTCTATCACATGTGCATATCTCCACCTGCTTCCTGTCTATCCCATGGCACAGCTCCACCTGCTTCCTGTCTATCCCATGGCACAGCTCCACCCACTTCCTGTCTATCCCATGGCACATCTCCACCTGCTCCCTGTCTATCCCATGGCACAGCTCCACCCACTTCCTGTCTATCCCATGGCACATCTCCACCTGCTCCCTGTCTATCCCATGGAACATCTCCACCCACTTCCTGTCTATCTCATGGCACAGCTCCACCCACTTCCTGTCTATCCCATGGCACATCTCCACCTGCTCCCTGTCTATCCCATGGCACAGCTCCACCCACTTCCTGTCTATCCCATGGCACAGCTCCACCTGCTCCCTGTCTATCCCATGGAACATCTCCACCCACTTCCTGTCTATCCCATGGCACAGCTCCACCTGCTTCCTGTCTATCCCATGGCACATCTCCACCTGCTTCCTGTCTATCTCATGGCACATCTCCACCTGCTTCCTGTCTATCTCATGGCACAGCTCCACCTGCTTTCTGTCAATCCCATGGCACAGTCCCACCTGCTTCCTGTCAATCCCATGGCACATCTCCACCTGCTTCCTGTCTATCTCATGGCACAATAACACCTGCTTCCTGTCTATCCCATGGCACATCTCCACCTGCTTCCTGTCAATCCCATGGCACAGCTCCACCTGCTTCCTGTCAATCCCATGGCACATCTCCACCTGCTTCCTGTCTATCTCATGGCACAGCTACACCTGCTTCCTGTCAATCCCATGGCACATCTCCACCAGCTTCCTGTCAATCCCATGGCACAGCTCCACCTGCTTCCTGTCAATCCCATGGCACATCTCCATCCGCTTCCTGTCTATCCCACGGCACAGCTCCATCCGCTTCCTGTCTATCCCATATACACATCTCCATCTGCTTCCTGTCTATCACATGTGCACATCTCCACCTTACACTTCTGCCACCATGTACTTCCCTATGCTTCCCCACTGTGACAGACTTAAATCTCTGAAACAGTGAAGTAAGATAAGACTTTTTCCCTTAAGTTGTCACAACAATAAGAAAAGTCACTAATACATAAAATTGTTACCAGGAATGGGGTTATGGTGATAAATGTCACAACAAAGGCCTTTAGAACTTATTTTCTTGAGTAATGTGGAAATTTTTGAAGATGTGTTCTAGAGAAACATTAGAATACTGTAATCTCTGCTGCATGGGTGATTCTGGTGAGAGTTCAGATGACCAGAATGCCTGAAGAACTGTAGGCAGTAAAGAGCTTACTCATGAGATTACAGATAGGAATGAAGAAACTATTGGTGATTGAACTACAGAGCATTTGTGTAACACTGTGTGGGGGATGGGTTGTCACAGAATTCTAAAGTTGATCATGAAGATGATTGCACACATCTGTGAATGTACAAAAGCATTAAACTGTATACATTAAAGGGATGAATTGGGCCGTGTGGTGATGGTCCATGCCTTTAATTCCCACACTCAGGAGGCAGAGGCAGGTGGAACTCTGTGAGTTCAAGGCCAGCCTGATCTACAGACAGCCAGGGCTACACAGAGAAACTCTGTCTAACAAAACAAAACAATAACAAAAACAATGATGAATTTGTACTTTGTGAATTTGTACTCAGTGCGGCTTTGTTTTTAAAGCAAATCTTGGCCTAGAAAGATGTCTCCATGGTTAAGAATCTCTGGTGTTCAGGATCCAGATTCAGTTCCTAGCACCCAGGTTCAGGTGGTATACAACCCCCTGTAACTGTAGTTTCAGGGGATCCAGGGCCCTTCTCTTGCCTCAGCAGGCATCACACACACACACACACACACACACACACACACACATTCTCTCTCTCTCTCTCTCTCTCTCTCTCTCTCTCTCTCTCTCTCTCTCTCTCTCTCTCTCTCTCTCTCTCCAGTTAGCCCTGCCCTTGGATCATGGAAGGTGGTGGAAAGGAATGTGTTCTTCCTGCTCCCCCTCTTCTGTCCTCCCACCATGCTCTGGGAATTCATCACCAAGAAAACTGCATTTCTTCAGTGGATATTCATTAACCATCCATTGTCATTATGGTAACCTTATAAGGGGCTGTACTTGTAAGAGGTTACTTGTCCACTGCGATCCTGTCTCACTTCCTGGCCAGCTGATGGGGACCTGAGATACTGTGGGACTGGGAGTAAGAAAGCTTCTTCATTCTAACAACATACAAGACTCAGAAACTAGGACCAACCCTGGGCTCTGCCTCCTGCCCAAGTCTCTTCCCTGTAAAGCATTGATGACTTAGTATCTTAGTTAGTGCTCTATTGCTGTAAAGAAACACCATGAGCAAGGCAACTCTTATAAAGGAAAACATTTAATTGGGGCTGGCTTACAGTTTCAGAGATTTAGTCCATTATTATCATGGCAGGAAGCATGACAGTGTGCGGGTAGACACAGTGCTGGAGAAGGAGCTGAGAGTTCTGCATTTTGATGCACAGACAGCATAAGGAGACTGTGTGCCACACTGAACATAGCTTGAGCATAGGAGACCTCAAAGCCCACCCCAATAGTGACACACTTCCTCCAACAAGTCCCCACCTACACCAACAAGGTCATTCCTCCTAATAGTGTCACTCCCTAGGGGCCAAGCATTCAAACATGTGAGTCTAAGAGGACCATATGTATTCAAATCACCACACCTGGGTATTACCTTATTGGGTTAAAAGGATCTCTGATACCCATGTGCTTCTCAGTCTGAGGAATGGGAGGGCACCAGAGTAGTGGTTCGAAGCCTGGTTATTGGAAGGATTTCAACACTTGGTGTGGTATACATAGATATAGTATAGATGGTATAGATATCCAGATGTAGTAGAACAGGCTTGCAATCCTAGCATCCAAGATGCTGAAGAGAGGACTGCAATGCCTGCCTTACCTCCCTGCTGATGATACTGTTCCCTCTGGAACCACAAGCCCACATAAACTCTTCTTTCTACAAGATACCTTGTCAACGTGTTTTGTCACAGCCGCAACAATGTAACTGGTACATATACCAGTTAAGACTGCAGTGAATAGTCTTCCTGCCGCCATTTGCAGCAGGGAACCAGACAGCTCCACAGCCTTCTGTGCACAGCCCGCCAGGAGAGAGTGATCTCCCAGCAGCCCTTTCACTTCTGAGTGCAGAGGTGAGCTATCCACCTTCTCTCTGGAAGGGAACAGATAGGAGCGCAAGGGACATACAATCAGTGTTGCTGCTGGAACAGGAGTCTTCCCTTCCAACCACCATTTGCAGCAGGGAAACAGACAGCTCCACAACCTTCTGTGCACAGACCCTGCCAGAAGAGAGTTGGTCTCCCAGGAGTACAGACACAGGATTACAGGCCCATAGGAGGGACAAGCTCCAGCCAGGGACAGCAAGACCAACTAACACTAGAGATAACCAGATGGTGAAAGGCAAGCGCAAGAACCCTACCAACAAAAACCCAGGCTACCTGGCAACATTAGAGCCCAGTTCTCCCACCACAGCAAGTCCTGGATACCCCAACACACCATAAAAGCAAGAGTTATATTTAAAGTCTCATCTCACGATACTGATAGAGGACGTCAAGAAGGACATAAATAACTCCCTTAAAGAAATACAGGAGAACATGGGTCAAAAGGTAAAAGCCCTTAAAGAGAAAACACAAAAATCCCTTAGAGAAATACAGGAAAACACAAACAAACAAGTGAAGGAACTGTACAAAACCATCCAGGATCTAAAAATGGAAGTAGAAACAATAAAACTCACAAAGTGAGACATCTCTGGGGATAGAAAATCTTGGAAAGAATTCAGGAGTCATAGATGCAAGCATCAACAACAGAATACAAGAGACAGAAGAAAGAATCTCAGGGGCTGAAGATACCATAGAAAACATTGACTCAACAGTCAAAGAAAATGCAAACTGCAAAAAGCTCCTGAGCCAAAACATCCAGGAAATTCAGGACACAATGAGAAGACCAAACCTAAGGATTATAGGTATAGAAGAGAGCAAAGATTTCCAATGTAAAGGGCCAGTAAATATCTTCAACAAAAATATAGAAGAAAACTTCGCTAACCTAAAGAAAGAGATGCCCATGAGCATACAAGAAGCCTTCAGAACTCCAAACAGACTGGACCAGACCAGAAAGTCCTCCCGGCACATAATAATCAAAACACCAAATGCACTAAACAAAGAAAGAATACTAAAAACAGTAAGGGAAAAAGGTCAAGTAACTTATAAAGGCAGGCCTATCAGAATTACACCAGACTTCTCACCTGAGACGATGAAAGCTAGAAGATCCTGGGAAGATCTCATGCAGACCCTAAGAGAACACAAATGCCAGCCCAAGCTACTATACCCAGCAAAACTCTAAATCACCATAGATGGAGAAACCAAGGTATTTCATGATAAAACCAAATTTACACAAAATTTTTCCATAAATCCAGCCCTACAAAGGATAATAGATGGAAAATGCCAACACAAGAAGGGAAACTACACCCTAGAAAAAGCAAGAAAGTAATCTTTTCCCAACAAACCCAAAAGAAAGTAACCACACAAACATAAAAATAACATCAAAAATAACAGGAAGCAACAATCACTATTCCTTAATATCTTTTAACATCAATGGATTCAATTCCCCAACAAAAAAACAGACTTAACAGAAATATTTTTCATGTAAATCTTTGATTTTATCAGAAAATGATTGTAATTCCTCTTTCAATCAATTCAGTAATGTTTTTATGTCTACCATTTTATCTGTATAATTTTCCATGAAAGTCAATTTTAATGTGTTTTTCTATATATTTCTTGAATTTTTATCAGAAAATGTTTATAATTCCACTTTCAATCAACTTAGGAATATTTTTATGCCTACCATTTTATCTGTATAATTTTCCATGATAATCTTCAATTTTAACATTTTTCTATATATTTTTTCAATATTACCAGAAATATTTTCCTTGTAGATCTTCAGTTTTATCAGAAAATGTTTATAATTCCACTTTCAATCAACTTAGAAATATTTTTATGCCTGCCATTTTATCTGTAATTTTCCATAATCTTCAATTTTAATGTTATTTTATATTTTTCTACAATTTTATTAGAAATATTTTCCATGTATATCTTCAATCATAAATTCTATCATAAAATGTTTCTACTTCCTTTTTCAATTAATTTAGCAATGTTTTTTATGTCTACCATTTTACTCTTTAATTTTCCATGAAAATTGTCAATCTTAATGTGTTTTTCTATATACTTCTTCAATTTTGTCAGAAGCATTTTCCATGTAAATCTTTTATTTTATCATAAAATGCTTTTAATTTCTTTTTCAATTAAAAAAATAACAGGAAAAAAAGATGCTGAAGAAAGTCATGAGTTCAAAGTCTGGCTGGGCTACAGAGCATCTAAGGTCAACCTGTGATTATATAGAAAGACGCTATTTCTAAATCAAAACAGGGGCCTAAGGATGTATCTCATTGGGTAAAGTGCTTGCTTGGCCAGCAGAAAACCCTGGTTGGATCCCCAGCACTGCATAACAGGGTTTGGTGGTACACACCTGTAATCTTGGGGAGTGGAAGTAGCAATATTAGAAGTTCAAGAACATGCTTGGCTACATGATGCAGGCCAGGGCTGCATGAGACCCTGACTCAAAAAAAAAAAGAAGGAAGGAAGGAAAGAAAGAAAGAAAGAAAGAAAGAAAGAAAGAAAGAAAGAAAGAAAGAAAGAAAGAAAGAAAGAAAGAAAGGGAAAGGAAAGGAAAGGAAAGGAAAGGAAAGGAAAGGAAAGGAAAGGAAAGGAAAGAAGCATGTTGGGAGAGAAGGAAATCCCTACTACTTCATGCTTCAACATGGATGACCTTAAGGACATGCTTACTAAAATAAGACAATCACAAAATACTGAATGTGAGGGCTGGAGAGATGGCTCAGAGGTTAAGAGTACCTGTTGTTCTCTCAGAGAACCCAGGTGTAGTTCCCCTGAGCCCACACAGCAGCTCAGTTCCATAGGACCCAGCTCCCTCTTCTGACTCACACATTTGAATGCTTGGCCCCTAGAGGGTGACACTATTAGGAGGTATGGCTTTGTTGGTGTAGGTGTGGCCTTGTTAGAGGAAGTGTGTCACTATTGGGGTGGACTTTGAGGTCTCCTCTGCTCAAGCTATGCCCAGTATGGCACACAGTCTCCTTAGGCTGAATATGCAGGATCCTGCTCCCTTACGAGATCCATAAACACTGCATGCCCGAGAGGCATATACGTGCATGCAGGCCAAACACTCATACACATGAAATATTTTTTCTTTTAAAACTGGATGCTTATCCATGAGCATGGCAGATTTTTCCATCTTCTGAGGTCTTCTTCAATTTCTTTCTTCAGAGACTTGAAGTTCTTGTCATACAGATCTTTCACTTGTTTGGTTCGAGTGACACCAAGATACTTTATATTGTTTGTGGCTATCGTGAAGGGTATCATTTCTCTTACTTCTTTCTCAGCCTGCTTATCCTTTGAGTATAGGAAGGCTACTGACTTGCTTGAGTTGATTTTATATCCGGCCACTTTGCTGAAGCTGTTTATCAGCTGTAGGAGTTCTCTGGTGGAGTTCTTTGGGTCGCTTAAGTATACTATCATATCGTCTGCAAATAGTGATAGTTTGACTTCTTCCTTTCCAATTTGTATCCCTTTGACCTCCTTTTGTTGTCTAATTGCCCTAGCTAGAACTTCAAGTACTATATTGAAAAGATATGGAGAGAGAGGGCAGCCTTGTCTAGTCCCTGATTTTAGTGGGATTGCTTCAAGTTTCTCTCCATTTAGATTGATGTTGGCTACCGGTTTGCTGTAAATTGCTTTTACTATGTTTAGATATGGGCCTCAAATTCCTGATCTTTCCAAAACCTTTAGCATGAAAGGATGCTGAATTTTGTCAAATGCTTTCTCAGCATCTAATGAGATGACCATGTGGTTTTTTTCTTTGAGATTGTTTATATAGTGGATTACATTGATGGATTTCCTTATATTGAACCATCCCAGCATCCCTGGGATGGAGCCTACTTGATCGTAGTGAACCTGCCATGCTCATGGATTGGCAGGATTAATATAGTAAAAATGACCATCTTGCCAAAAGCAATATACAGATTCAATGCAATCCCCATCAAAATCCCAACTCAATTCTTCATAGAGTTAGAAAGAGCAATTCAAAAATTCATCTGGAATAACAGAAAACCCAAGATAGCTAAAACTATTCTCAAGAGTAAAAGAACCTCTGGGGGAATCAGTATCCCGGACCTCAAGCTGTACTACAGAGCAATAGTGTTAAAAACCGCGTGGTATTGGTACAGTGACAGGCATGTAGATCAATGGAACAGAATTGAAGACCCAGAAATGAATCCACACTCCTATGGTCACTTGATCTTTGACAAAGGAGCTAAAACCATCCAGTGGAAAAAAGATAGCCTTTTCAACAAATGGTGCTGGCTCAACTGGAGGTCAACATGCAGAAGAATGCAAATTGACCCATTCTTATCTCCTTGCACTAAGCTCAATTCCAAGTGGATCAAGGGCCTCCACATAAAACCAGACACACTGAAACTAATAGAAAGGAAACTAGGGAAGAACCTTGAACATATGGGCACAGGGGAGAATTTCCTGAATAGAACTCCAATAGCTTATGCTCTAAGATCAAGAATTGACAAATGGGACCTCATTAAATTACAAAGTTTTTGCAAGGCAAAAGACACTGTCAAAAAGACAAAGCAGCAACCAACTAACTGGGAAATGATCTTTACCAGCTCTACATCCGACAGAGGGCTAATATTCAATATATACAAAGAACTCAAGAAGTTAAACTCCAGAGAGGCAAGTAACCCTATTAAAAAATGGGGTACAGAGCTAAACAAAGAGTTCTCACCTGAAGAATATCTAATGGCTGAGAAGCACCTAAAGAGATGTTCATCATCCTTAGTCATTAGGGAAATGCAAATCAAAACAACCCTGAGATTCCATCTCACACCAGTCAGAATGGCTAAGATCAAAAACACAGGAGACAGCAGTTGTTGGCAAGGATGTGAAGAAAGAGGAACACTCCTCCACTGCTGGTGGAACTGCAAGCTGGTACAACCACTATGGAAAGCAGTCTGGCGGTTCCTCAGAAAACTGGGCATGACACTCCCGGAGGATCCAGCTATACCACTCCTGGGCATATACCCAGAGGCTTTACCTGCATGCAATAAGGACACATGCTCCACTATGTTCATAGCAGCCTTATTTATAATAGCCAGAAGCTGGAAAGAACCCAGATGTCCCTCAACGGAGGAATGGATTCAGAAGATGTGGTATATTTACACAATGGAATACTACTCTGCAATTAAAAACAATGAATTCACGAAATTCCTAGGCAAATGGTCAGAACTTGAAAATATCATCCTTAGTGAGGTAACACAATCACAAAAGAACACACATGGTATGCAGTCACTGATAAGGGGATATTAACCCAGAATCTCAGAATACCCTAGACACAATTCGCATATCAATAGATTTCCAAGAAGATGGAAGGAGAGACCCCTGGTCATGGAAAGACTGGATGTAGGGGAATGCCAGGACAGAGAAGCGAGAGGGGGTTGAATGAGGAAAAGAGGGAGGGAAGGGGGCTTATGGGACTTTCGGGGAGGGAGGAAACGGGAAAGGGGAAATGATTTTGTATGTAAATAAAAAAAACTTAGAAAATAAAATTAAAAATAAAACTGAATGCTTGTTGGGTGTAGCGGCATATATCTTTAATATCCCAATACTCAGGAGGCTTCTGCAAATGGAAATAAATGGATCTCTATGAATTTGAGACCATCCTTGATACACAGTGAGTTCCAGGCCAACAGGGGCTATACAGTGAGACCCTGTCTCAAAAGCTGAATATGTAAGATCCTGTTCACGTATGGGATCTACAGCAATGGAATTCATAGATATTGAAATTAAAATGTGGTTGCCAGGGAAAGGAGGAGTTGTGTGTAGTTTCAGTTTCGTGAGATGGACGTGAATACATCTGATACTGCTGGAATATTGTCTTGCTTCTTTTTTCCAAGATCTGTTTTTTTAATGATGTCTGGTGGGAGGAGGAACACAGCTCAGTGCTTAAAAGCATTGTGAAGTTCAATCATGGGACCACACAGCTGGAGAACAAGACTGACACTAATAAAAGTTGTCCTCTGACCTCCATATGTACCTTCTATGTACACACCTACACTCACACACGACACCACATATCAAATAACAATAACAATAACAATAATAATAATAATAATTAATAAATAAATAAATAAAGTATGCCTGTATGCCTGGCACTTGGGAGTGTGGTGGTGACTTGTCCAGATTTAAGGTGAAGGCTGGGTAGGTACAGTGACCTGGCAGTCTGTACCCTTATCATTAGTGGCTCATCTAGACTCCCAGTAAGCAAAGGTTCTCACTCACAGAAGTCCCTCCTCTTTTCCCAGCACATGAACTCGCAATTCAGGAGTGAAACAGCTTGGTGCGACTTCTGCCATTCTCCTCTCTCCCTGAGAGTGCTCCCATGCAGTGCTCCAACCATCAGTAACTCACTCCCCAAGATGCCATCTTCTCATCCCTCACAGTCCAAGCCCCTGGGGTAGAAATAAGCTTTCCTTGTCTTCCCACCACTGCTGACACTGGTTCTCCTGCTTATGAGAATGGTTGTCTCTCCTTTTGTTAGGTCTCCTGACAGTATACAAGTTCTAGAGAGCGGTATACCTATTGGAAGAACCATGTCTGGGTGGACTCCACCAGTCAACCACTCAGCCATGTCCACTTCACCTCATCCATAAAGCACAGAGTCCTCCCTGCACACTGTGCCTCTCTCCCCACTCAGCATTGGATGCTCCCTGAAGGAAGGAAACAGTCCGTCTCCTCTGTACTAATGGAACTCACCATGGAAGTCTGCATGGACTCGAGACAAAAAATGTATGTTGGACTAAACTAGGTTTGTCTATTTTAAAAAATATTTACATGCTAAAATATTAATCACACTGTTTATAGGAGAGAACTAGAAATAGCTTACGTGTCCAACAAGAAAGAAATGCCTGAGCTAAGTGTAACGATGGCGAATGAAGCATTTTGTGGGCATCAAAAGAAAAAACAAAAGCAATGAGTAACGAGAGAGGAAACTTATGAAGTGCAGTTAAGCGGAGAAAGTGGGTCGCGGAGATGCCTGCACACTTGGATTACTGTGATAATTATCAGTGTGTGCTGCATGCTAAGTGCCTCACAAACATTATCTCATATAATTCATATGGCTTTGGAATTAGGGATGAACATCTCATCACACATTTTAAAAGACTGGAGATTTGTAGCAGGTAAGTCACACGCTCTAGTTGGTATGCTAAACAAGCATGACTCCAACCCAGGTGGTCTGTGCTCCTCTTCTCCCTCCCTGATGTTTTCATTCCAGCAAAATCAGCTTTATAGGGATAGCAATACTCAGAGCGAGACAAAAGCTGAAAGCTAGAGACAGGACCAGCAGGGGTTTGGCACAGGGTTAATCATCTTATGAAATACTGTCTGAATGATAATTCCAAAGTCCTTTTGAGGATTAGAAGGAAAATGCTGGTGGGAGTGGAAGAGATTCTAGAATCCAGCTGATAAGTGTCTCTGAAAATAAATGTTCAGCTAATGAGGACAATAAGCAAAGTAGTGGGTGGCTGGGTGGGTAGATGTGATGGAGGAATGGATGGATGGGTGGGTAAGTGGATGGGTGGGTGGGTAGGTGGATGGATGGATGGATGGATGGATGGATGGATGGTTGGGTAGATGGGTGGAGGAATGGATGGGTGGATGGATGGATGGATGGAAGAATGGATGAAGGAATGAATGGATGGTTGGGTAGATGGGTGGAGGAATGGATGGGTGGATGGATGGATGGAAGAATGGATGAAGGAATGAATGGATGGTTGGGTAGATGGGTGGAGGAATGGATGGGTGGATGGATGGATGGATGGATGGATGGATGGATGGATGGATGGAAGAATGGATGAAGGAATGAATGGATGGTTGGGTAGATGGGTGGAGGAATGGATGGGTAGATGGATGGATGGATGGATAGATGGATGAATGGATGGATGGATGGATGGATGGATGGATGGATGGGTGGGTGGATGGATGAACTGTAAGAGCAATGCAGGAAGCTGCCCCATGCTGTCTGTGGGGAGAAATGTTTTCTTGGAAGAGCATCCAAATTCTAGGAGTGAATGAATGAATGTGTGTGTGTACACATGCATGTATATAGGACTTGGAAGATAGTGGGAGGAGACAGGAGCCCTTGAGAAGCTGATGAGGGAAGTATGAACTTAGAGAAGGGAGCAGCGAGAGGAGATAGGACTTAGACTTCTGCCCTTCCCGATATCACTGTGGCAGCTTGAACTTGATCATTCTCTCAGCTCTGACCGCTCTAGACAGCACAGTGTGGGTGGAGATCTCCACAAAGCCTGCAGAATTCAGACACCCATCCTGGCTGCTTCACAGCCCCAGCACATTCCACCCCACTCTGGAGTCCAGGTCTGTCTTCCTTTCCTCCCTTCACTGACAGGCTCTGACTTCCCGTGGACAACTTATCATCTGGCAGCTCTATGACTGCTGTCTCATTCCATCCCATCAGAAACCATGCAGGTAAGTTCTTCCATGATCTCCACTATGTCCTTCCTAAGGACCCAGAGTCTGGGTGAGGGGGCGAACATTGCCCAGTCTCATCCTTAGAGGGGCTGAGCCAGAGTCCCCAGAAAGGTTCAGTCTCTAAGTTTGCTTTTAAATCTCCATCTTAGTCCATTCTGGATTATTACAGCTGAACACTACAGCCTCAAATGCACAATGGGCAGAAACCCAATAATTCACAGTTTAAAAGTTGAAAAGCCAAGTCCACGAGGTTACATGTGACCCAGGTGTCCCTGCTATGTTGGGAGGTATCCTGCGAATGACAGGGAACATTGGGAGACTAATTGTAAGGGCAAAGCCACTGCATACTAACCTTCCATCAGAACCATACTGGGGATAGAGACCTGACCATCCCTATCTCCCACACAGGTAAGGGGAGATTAAGGCCCAGCTCTCCTCCCTCATAGAAGTGACTTTGGGAGCTACTGAAACAATGAACGTGGGTCCCTTCTGTAGGAGATACAGACTTGATGTGAGAAAAGATCCAATGTAGGTTGTAGGTTCGAGTCTCAGCTTCATAGCTCATTCCCTAGGTGACCATGAAATAGTTAACATCTCTGAATTTCTTTTCTCACCTAAGTGGGAGTGATAGCACTCACCAGTGAGGGTCTAGAGAGCCATCCCAGGGTCTTCTGCTGTCCTGAGCAGGAAGCTTTGGTACCCAGTAGCTCTCCCAACCAGCAGACCGTTAAACCCAGGAGCCCACTGAGTGTAGAGGGTGTGTGTGTGTGTGTGTGTGTGTGTGTGTGTGTGTGTGCATGCACACATGATTGTTTTTTAACCAAATAAAGCAAAGGAAGATACAGAGTCAAAGCCAAATTGTCATCAGGGAATGTGGTTTACATGGAAATGAGAAAATTCTGAATAAACAAACTGGCCAGCAGGTGTGAAAAGGAAGCCGCCAGTCTGCAGACACTCACTTCATTTCCCTAACTCCTGCAGGAACGGGCTTTGAAGTATTTGATTACTGAGCTTCAAGCAAATCCTCATACGGGCGATAGCCATGCTCTCTGTTCACATTTCTCCATTCAGTGGACACTTGCACTGTGGCAAGCAGCTTCTAATCCAGTTCAGACAAATGGGCCTCCAGCTATAGGGAGAGAAACAACTCTCCTAGAAAGGTGGTATAGGCATCTGTTATAAGGAGGAAGAGGGGTGAGGGCAGACCAGGGTTAGGGGAAGAAAAGCAACAGAGATCTTTGGGGAAAGACAAGGAAGGAAAAGCCCAGGAGATGGGAAGAGGCCTGATGGAGGATGGGAGATGGGGACAAGGGGGAAACCTTGATAGGGGATGGGGGATGGGAGGAGCCTTGATAGGGGATGGGAGGAGCCATGATAGAGGATGGAGGATGGGAGGAGCCATGATAGGGGATGGGGGAATGGGGGAGCCTTGATAGGGGATGGGAGATGGGAAGAGCCTTGATAAGGGTAGGGGATGGGAGAGGATGGTCTAGCTCCTGAGCACAGGTAGTGGAAGGAGAGAACTCACTTGGAAAGATAACCTCTGACCTATACATGTATACTGTAGCACGCACACACATACATAACCAATGTAATATGTTTAGATCCCTGACCTAGTGATTCCATTTCTGGGACTCATCTAAAAAAAATGAGCATTACGACTAGTCACATACAAGCATACTCATTACCACACTGAGGTGTGTTATACTATGTGTTTTATACATATGCTTACAATATCAAAACGATATAGACCAAGGGGTTGTTTCTGGATCTCCTATCCCAGCTTCCCTTCTGTGGATGTCTAGCTACCAGAGGATACTTTACCTGTAATCTGTGTGCCTCTCTCTATTGAGCTAAAGAAAATCACTAATATTTAAAGTACATGATGTGCCAAGGAACACCTTCAATCCCAACACTCAGGAGGCAGAGGCAGGCAGATTTCTGTTAATTCAAAGCCAGCCTGCCTATAAAGTGTGTTCCAAGTCAGGTGAGGGCCACAGAATGAGATCCTATATCATCATCACTGTCATCACCACCACCATCATCATCATCCCGTGTGTAAAACCCTTATGCCTTATGAGGCTCCTGTCTCATCTGCCTGTTAGCTCGGTTCATCCAGACCATTGTTCAGCACATCAGTGGAGTCACATGAATAACATCTCTTGATATAATCCCTTACTCAAAGATCTCCTGTCCGGTACAAGGGGAGGGACTTAGTTCCAGTGATGCTCCAATTTCAGCAGGAAATAACCAGAAGTAAAGTAGATGCTCATAAGCCCCGGGGGCTCTAACTTCCATTTCACAGAGTATGTCTTTAGATCACAGACGCCGTCCTGTAGAGGATGCCTATTACCCATCTGGCACCTTCCCTAAGCTGCTAAACTCCTAGCGTGTAGCAGCTTCAAGGCAGGGCAAAAGGACAGGACTGGCTTCCTAAATGAAGCCATATTATCTGATCTAGGACCTTCACTCACCTGCTGAACTCAGAGACCCTCTATAAACAAGAAATGTAAACAATATAAATATATGAATAAGTCTATATAAATAAGAACATAAACACATCTGTAAATTGGGAATTCCCTTCCTTCCATGGGCTGTTGTTAGAGCTCCTACCCAGATTCTCCAACTGTGAATGGCCCAGGCTACTAAAGGGCATTTTATCTAAAGAATAAAGATTTAAAAAAAAAAAAACCTTTCCCTAATTCATTTATAGATTCAGGACAATCCCAGTCACAATCCCAACAGGAGACTGATAAGATAGATGTAACAAACATGTGTGTCCACAGACTCCTAGACTTCATTATATTTAGGCACATAGAAAGGCTTCTATACATGTGGTTAGAGAGCAGGTTATAGAGCAGTAGGTGTAATGAATTCCCGTGCAGCAAAAACATACTCCAGGATGAACCCGGGACTCGGAATAAGCAGAATCTACAGAGGCTAAGGAAGCCCTGACCTTCACCACTCATCAGAATTGTCTGGGAGGACTTTAAATATGTGCAGTTCAGCAGACACCAGTGACTCACCATTCTACCGCTGCCCTAGACTTCAAAGCTTCCCCAGCTGGCAGTTCTGAGCAGACGCTCTGGCTAAGAGAGCCGGGCCTCACTGTGCATCTGCCTACTCTCAGCTACCCTGGAGCCCTGGGGAAGGAAGGCTGTAAGTTCAAGACCTGCTTCAATTACAGAGAGAATTCAAGGCCAACCTGGGAAACTCTGTGAGTCTCTCTCCATATAGGAAAGGTGGGAGCTGGAGAGAAAGATGGCTCAGTGGTTAACAGCACGTGTTGCTCTTGCAGAGGGTCTGGGTTTGCTTCCCAGTCCTACATGGCAGCTCACAATCGTCTTTAACTCCAGTTCCAGGGGACCTGACCCTCTCCTCTGGCCTCTGTAGGCATCCGGGATGCAAGTGGTTCACACACATCCAAGCAAAACACTTACATATGCAAATAAAAATAAATCTGTTTTAAAAGCAAGGAGGCACGTAAAAGAACGCTGAGGATGTGTCTCAGGTAGAATGTTTACCTACGGTGAGCAAGGCCCTCGGGCCACAGACACAAGGTGCTGCAAAGGAAGACAATTGGTTAAGTAGCTGGGGAGTAAGAAGATAGCTAATAGATAGCTGGTAGAAAACAGATGGATAAGCCGGGCGGTGGTGGCGCACACCTTTAATCCCAGCACTTGGGAGGCAGAGGCAGGAGGATTTCTGAGTTCGAAGCCAGCCTGGTCTACAAAGTGAGTTCCAGGACAGCCAGGGCTACACAGAGAAACCCTGTCTCAAAAAAACCAAAAAAAAAAAAAAAGAAAAGAAAAGAAAAAGAAAATATATGGATAGACAGACAGACAGACAGCATGTGCACACATACACCAGAGTAGAACTTTCAGGAGTGGTTGTCTGCTTCCCCTTTGTTGAGAGTGGGTCTCTCACTTAGGGGTGAACTCAGGGGTTCTGCTGTCTCCAGCTCCTTTCCTGTTCTAAGAGTGGTACTGCCATGACAGATCCTTGCCACAGCACTGGGACTCAGGTCATTGGGCTTACTCTGCAAGAGCTTTTACCCTCCAAACCTACAGATAGATAGATAGATAGACAGACAGACAGATAATAGATAGATAGATAATAGATAGATGAAAGATAGACAGATAGATAATAGATAGATAGATAATAGATAGATGAAAGATAGATAGATGATAGATAGATAGATAGATAGATAGATAGATAGATAGATAGATAGATAGATAGATAGATAGATAGATAGAAACTGACAACAGACAGACAGACAGACAGACCACAACAGACCAATCATGAAGATTAAAGGAAGGGAAAGAGAATGAGAAAGGGAAGGGTAAGGAGCAGGAACTTGGAATGACTCGAGCAGACCAGAAAGCTCAGCAGGTCAGTCTCAAATTGAACAGAGAAAGAACCAATCATGAAAATGCAAAAACAAAGGTAAGTAAATGTGCTCGGCAACATCGTAAAACCTATGAGGTATTCACTATTAATTTTGTTTACTTTTCATAAGAACCCACTCATCCCCGGTCAGTGGTGGCACACACCTTTAATCCCAGCACTCAGAAGGCAGAGGCCAGTGGATTTCTGAGTTAGAGGCTAACCTGGTCTACTGAGTGAGTTCCAGGACAGCCAGAGCTACACAGAGAAACCCTGTCTCAAAAAACAAAAACAAAAAGAACCCATTTGTCTAGCTGTTTCACAAGGAGAGCTGTCATGGCCTCAAAGCTAAACGGGGAGGGAGCTCTTAACAGGGTAGGAGTTTGCTTTCATAATCAAACTTCTAGAACTAAACCGGTTACAAGTGAGCATACCCTGAGTTTTAGATTATCTGTTTTTAACACAGTTTCTCAAAAGTTAAAACCTAAGTGAACCACTTGGTCTGTAGGCAAGCAGTTGGGCTGCCTTACTTATTGCCTTCAGTTCTGAATCCGTTCTAGTCTCATCGTAGTTAAGGTAAAAGAAGGGATCAGGCAGGCTTTGGGGCTCCCAGTGCTTCTGGGACCTTGAGAGTCAAGATCTTCATCCTTCTGGTTTCTGCAGCTTCTGTGGCCAAGGCCCAGCAGGAACCCAGAACCCAGGCCTTCAGCCTAAGCTCTGCATGGAAAGGAGGATTTAGCAGGTGTAGACTCAGCTCCGTCAGGGTGCAGCACAGGCTTCTGCTGCAGGCTACCAGGGCCCTCCACCTCTTGAGACCCACAGCTCCTGGTGCAGTGTGGATGTCTGTCCTGCCTGTGACAAAGAACAGACAAAGCCAAATGATTTGACTGGCAAAACACAGCCAGTCTCCTGTCTCCCAGCAGTCATGAGGCTATTCAAAGCCGGAAGGTTTTCATGAGTTCCTGACTTAGAGACCACAGCACAGCAAGGACCCTACAGAACCCAAGCCCTGTGCTGTCAGGCATGAAAGCCCCACCCAGGAGACACAGACTGACAGAGACAGCTCTGGGGGAAGGACCCAGTATCTAGGCCTCAGCCTTCACCCACCTCTGAAACTCCCTTTGGTTTTTTGTCTTTGAGAAAAGGTCTCACTATGTAGCCCTTTCTGGAATGGAAGTCACTATGTAGATGAAGCTGGCCTTGAACTCATGGAGTCTGCCCTGCCTCTGTCTGCTGAGTAACATCATGCCCAGCTTCTGCTACTGCCCTTGTTACTGATTCGTTCAGGAAAACCTCCCAGGCCCATCTCTCTGAAGCAGAGGCCTGAGTGAGGAGTTCTTGGACTCTACTTTTCTGCTCAAGTTGCCAGAGTAGGGCAATGATCCTTTGCTGAGTGCTTGCTGATATCTGGAGTCTGCTAGGGCTCCACCTTAGCCACTGGATCTCCTTCAAAGGAGCCCATTAGGGAAGGATGTCTGCCTTTGTTTTACACACAGGAGAGCACAATCTCACGGAGAATAACCAGCCGAAGTCACACGGCCAAGTAAGGCCAATGCTAGGGTTTGAATCTGGGTCCCATAAGCACCTGCACCCTACTCTTTCTCCCTGACTGAGCCCATTTACAACAGCAAGAGCCTGCAATCACCATTTCCCACTACCACTTGCCAACTCTGTGACCCATCTTCCTTCTTTCCTGGGAGCCTCAGCATCTCCACTTAAGATGGCCGTTAAGATGAGATAAGGAGGTGAGGGTACCCCTCTGCGCACTGGCTCTGTGGCTGAACTTCTTCACCACAATCAAGAATCACCTCAGAGCCTGGAGAGATGGCTCAGCAGTTAAGAGTACTGATTCTTAACCAAGTCTTCCAGAGGACCTGGGTTCAGTTCCCAGTGTCCACACGGCAGCTCCCAACTGTCTGTAACTCCAGTTCTAGGAGATCTGACATCCTCAGACAGATGCACATGTAAATAAAACACCAATGTGCATTAAAAAAAAAGACCTTTTTTCAATTTAAACAACAACAACAAAAAAAAAGAGTCATTTCTGCTTCCAGAAAAAACAGAGACTTGTCTAGATGGCATCTCAACTGTTGTTCTCTCAAGACTCTGAACAATCTAAGAACTGTACCCCGCTTTCCCAGTCTACCCAAAAAGTGGTAGCTGAGTGTCTTAGTCAGAGTTTCTATTCCTGCACAAACATCATGACCAAGTTGGGGAGGAAAGGGTTTATTCAGCTTACACTTACACGCTGCTGTTCATCACTAAAGGAAGTCAGGACTGGAACTCAAGCAGGACAGGAAGCAGGAGCTGATGCAGAGGCCATGGAGGGATGTTTCTTACTGGCTTGCTTCCCCTGGCTTGCTCAGCCTGCTCTCTTATAGAACCCAAGACTACCAGTCCAGAGACGGTACAACCCACAAGGGGCCCTCCCCGTTGATCACTAATTGAGAAAATGCCCCACAGCTGGATCTCATGGAGGCACTTGCCCAACTGAAGCTCCTTTCTCTGTGATAACTCCAGCCTATGTCAAGTTGACACACAAAACCAGCCAGTCCATTGAGAAACCATCACACAGTAAAGACCCCATGAGTGCTGTTGGGTGAGTGGAAGCCTGTCATGATGTAAAGAGCCAGGACCAAAAGACCTGACTCAGCTACACCAGCAATACATTGTGTGACCTCTGGCCTCTCTTGGCATTCCCCAGCCCCGGTGAGCCCGCTTTATACATACAGAGACATGAAAAGAGTTTGGGGGCAGCTTGTCTCTGCTCTGATGCTTTCACTCTGCCAAGGTTTGCAGCCCAGTCCCCTCTTCCTATCAAAGCTGAAGTTATGTTGTGCTCACATCTCAGGACAGCCCTGGGGCACCCACAAGAGATGACAGCCACGGGTCCTCTGGGCTACTGAGAATCGGACAACAGCACTCCAACGGCTATGTCTTCTGGTCCATGGAACACGGATGCTCCTGCCGATATGGTACTTTACAGTTCGAAGGGTTTCTGCTTTCTTTACTCAAGCCTTGGCTCTGAGACACCCTGTGAGGGCGCAGGTCTCCACCCAGTGTGTTGACCATGAGGTGAACTCCCTGGGAGCAAACGGGAAACCTCACAGAGTTGAGACACAAATCCAGAACTGGGCTTCTTCCTTTATACAGTCCACCTGTGCCCATACAAGGAAGAAAAGATGAGCCCGTTCAAAACCCAACTCAGAGGTCATAAGTTTGCCACCTGGGCAGAAAACTGCCTGGCACAATACAACATTTTAAAGTCAAATTTATGACAAAAGGGTGCATACCAAGTGGCCACAGAGAGTCAGCTGTACCAGAGGCAAGAGCCCATGAGACAAGAGGTATATGCCATTCTACTGTATTCCACAAGCATCGCATGTCACTGCATGGTATGCCACTGCACTAGATGCCACATGCACTGCGTGCCACTGCAATGCATACCACAGGAACTGTATGTCACTGTGCTCATGCCACTGCACTGTATACCACTGGCACTGCATGCCACTGCACAGTATGCCACTGCACTGTATACCACAGGCATTGTATACTATTGTAATATATGCCACAAAGTATACTGTATTCCACTATATTGTATGTCATAGGCACTGTAGGCCACTGTACTATGTGCCACTGGAAGGACAGCCTATACGTGATCCCTGTGCACTGGGATGTGCAGATATTACCTTCACATAGACAAACAGCTGCTGCCCAAACTCCAGCCACCAAACTCCAAATGTCCTGATTTTCCTTCATGTGACTACTGAGCATTCCCCAGAGTCCTACAACTAAAGAGGTTGAAAATTAATTAATTAATTAATTAATTAATTAATTAATTTGAAAGGCACAGCGGGAAGCCATTAAAGTTGATCCTTGTCACAACATATGCATTCTGATTGGTCAATACCTATTGTCAGGCCCCCAACTTGACATGATCCTCCTATCTCTGCCTCCTGAGTGCTGTCATTACACATATGTGCCTCCATGTCTGTCCCGTAATTGTTAAGTGTCTTTAATATGCTTCATTGGCTGGAACAGGCTTTAGGGAATACTTGAGTGCTTCTCAGTTGCTCTAAATGTGAGAATATAAATTCTACAGACCTCACCTTATACACAGAGCTATAAGGCAGACACTGGACTTTCAGTAAAATTGAGAAAATTTTAGTGAAAAACAAAAGACCAAAACTTCAGCAACATCTTTAAGTGGGTTTGCACTTTATTTACTATGCACAGTTTGACATATATGCATATGCACATAGGTATATGCACACATGTAGATATATATATACATGTATATACATATATATACATACATATGTATTTATGCATATATTATGTAAGACCTATGGATGATTTAATCAGTGGATGCCACAGTTAAAATGTAAAGTGTCCCACAGTCTGATGCATTTGAGCATTCGTTCCTTGGCTGTGGAGCTATTTTAGAGGCTGTAAATCCTTAGGAAGTGTGGCCTTGCCAGCAAAAGCAGGCTGCTAGGAGTAGTCCAGGAAGACAATAGCCACTTCCGGTTCCAGCCTGAGCTCTCTAGGCTCTGCTCCTCTATGATTTAATGAGTACAGCTCCAAGCACCCACTGCCCGACAGACTGCCCAGCCACTCTGCTTTCTCCCCCATGACATACCGTATCCCTCAAAACCATGCGCCAAGATAAACCCTCCTCCCTTAAGTTGCTTTGGTCTGGAATTCAGTCACAACAACAGGAAAAGAAAAGAACATGGTGGGCAAGGCTTGGTATTTATTTATGTGTTTGCTTGTCAATTGGTTTATTTATTTGGTATGTATTTTGCTTCTGTGGAAGAACTGCTAGCCTAGTTGGTTCAATCTTCCCTCCATTCTACAGCTGACAGAATGGACTCTGGAAGAGTGTAGAGAGAATATCTTGGGTATTGTATGGATGCATCACTTGTCAATTAAAAAGCCTATGGCCTATGGCTTAGGCAGGAAATGGGAGGTGGGACATCTAGGAGGAGAGAGAATTCTGGGATAGAGTCAGGCACAGGAGATCAGCCCAGGAAGATGTGAGGAGATGATAGGTCCATGATACCTAAGCACAGGTAACCAGCCATGTAGCAGAATGTAGGTTAAAATAATTGGGTTACTTTAGTTATGATCTAGTCAGTGTAGAGCCTAGCTATATGGTATATCTGTAAATATATTTTGAGTCTGAGTCATATTTCTGGGAGCATGAGGCTAGAAGGCAAATTTGGACCAAATTTTTACTGATGGCACCCCATATTGGGCACCATTAATAAATGAATTGTTCTTACTATAAATGTTAGCAATGAATTAATCTGGTGGCTGTATTTCTTTACCTTATACTATGCCCCAGTAGTCACACAGATTACAACAACCAATATTCATTTTAAAAACCTGCACCTCAATAGCTGAACAGTTAAATGATGTATCTTTACTTTCTGTGCCAATCTGGCTATCTCCCAGCCCCATCCCATGATACCTGCATGTTATTACTGACCTGGCTCTTTGGACCCCTTCTTCAAGGCACCAGTTCCTCCATCCTGCCACTGATCTGAATCTTCCTCTCTTTCTCTCCTTCCTCTGGGTGGTAGACATCCCACCCTATTATCTATTCTGCCTGGTTATTTGGGCGATCAGCATATATTGACAAGGCAGAAAATAGATAGTAAAAACTGTTTACACAAACTTGTGACAGGAGATTCTTGGTATAAGCATTATGAAACAAGATATGAGGGTAAACAAATCAGCATTTGAATAATGCAAGGGTAAACTTTACCCAGTGTATAAAAACATGACCCTGCAGGAGAGAAAGTGAAAGTGAGCTGTTCCCAAGTCCTCCACTATGTGATCATAAAGCGGCTTCCTACCCAGGACTGACTGCACTGGGGCTCATATCGAGGGTACCGACAGGGTGGTGGATGCTTTATGCTGCCGTATCCCTGATGACTCTTCAATTATGGGACCCAAAGCTCCCATGGAGTCTGCAGGAACAATACTCCTGTCTTCTTACTGATGGAGCCAGTGCCCAGAGGCCACTCAAGCCTGTCAGACTCAAGCATGGAGCTCACCCTCTGAGGATACCTCAGCCTGACAACAGAGACCTAATGATCAGAGAACCTGCGCGTTTCCTCCACTAGGAAATGCAAACTGAGTGGACCCTGGAAGAGAGTGCAAACGTAGCAGCAGGAATATGCTAGATTTCTGCAGGGGCTTCGGCGGGAAATAGATTAAGATGGGGCTGTTGGGAATTTGGTTAAATAAACCAAGACGCGTACGACTCCTAAACCTGACACGGGTATGCCGCTCAACAAATGTTCCGGTTTAAAGAATCATCGACAGAGGGAAACTCCACCCGATAGAAGATCTGTAGCTTGTTCCGAACAGTAACTGTTTCAAGTTTCTCAGTTCATTTCACACCTGCATTTCCACACCTTTGCTCTTCTATTTCTTCATCTCTCCACTTCTCTTATGAATAGTCCTAGTCTAGAGCAATTGAGCTCAGATGGGTCAGATCTGCTGTCTGGAGGATGGTACTATCATGGTTCCAGTTTGCTAAGTCATCCAGGGAGCAGTCTACTGCCTGACAGCAAGTCCTTTCCAGTGCATAGGAACACTTTCCAGGACAGATCATGCACTGGGTGACAAAACAAGCTCCAATATACTTCATTGGCTTTCCTTCACACTGTATGTTTTGATCCTATTTTCCCCTTTCCGCAGCTCCTCCCAGCTCCTCCCCATCATATTCTCTCTCTCTCTCTCTCTCTCTCTCTCTCTCTCTCTCTCTCTCTCTCTCTGTGTGTGTGTGTGTGTGTGTGTGTGTGTGTATGTATGTATGTGAAAAATAAAGTCAAATTATCCCACAATAAATCCACAAAATACATAGTCACTCACAGCCATGGGACCTGCCCTGAAGGGAGGTTGATGTGAATGGCACACCCAGTGTTACTCAACTGGAGAAAACAGATGTTCCCTCTCCCAGAAGGTATCAATTGCAATTGCTTCTGGGGGAGCAGTGAGACTGTGCCCACTTCTGCCCACTTCTGCTTCTCAGTGCTGCAGTCTGTCTGACTTGACTACTCTAGGTCTTGTGCATGCTGCCACAGTCTCTGTGAGTTCATATATGTATCGGGCCTGTTGTAGCCAAAAGACAATGTTTCCTTGTGGTTATCCACCACCTCTGGTTCTTACATTCTTTCTGCTTTCTCTTCAAGATCCCTGAGCCCTGAAGAAAGGCATTAGGTAAAGACATTTTATGTAGGGCTTGGTCGGTGCTCTCGAAGTCTCTCACTCTCTACATATTCAGTTGTGGGTCTCTGTGCTAATTATCATCTACTGCAAGAAGTTTCTCTGATGAAGGGTGAGCAGTGCATTGACCTAAGAGTATAACAATATGTCAATATGAGTCATTTTACTGCTATGTTCATTTAGCAGAATAATATTAATAAGCTTTCCCTTATGGCCTATGACGTAGCTAGTTTCAGGTTCTTGGCCACTTTACCAATAAAGTATGTATTCCATCTCTTGTAGCACTATAGTGTCTGGAGAGAGAAACTCTATGAGATTGTTTTGGCCAACAAGATGAAACACATTTCTGGTACTAAGGTACTTGGTAGTATAAAATATCTAGTTTGGGGCATTATCTCCACTATTAAATGGTAAATCCATTTAAATTTCTTTCATAGCTATATATATTTCAGAAAGTTTCTACAGTAGTAGGTTCTGTATGATGTTTCAAAAGACCACTATGGAAATCTGTGTAGAGATTCCTCAAAATAGCTGAAAATCGAGAGCCTACAAGCATACCACTCATGGGCATATGGGCACATACCCAAAGGTCTCCACATTTTACTACAGAGATCCTTGCTTACCACTGCTGCTCAATTCACAATAGCCAGAAACTGGAAACAGCCTAGATGTCCATCAACCAGTACATTTACACAACAAAATATTATTCAGCAGTTAAGAAAAATAAAATTGGGCTGGAGAAATGGCTCAGTGGTTAAGAGCACTGACTTCTCTTCCTGAGGTCCTGAGTTCAAATCCCAGCAACCACATGGTGGCTCACAACTATCTGTAATGGGATCTGATGCCCTCTTCTGGTGTGTCTGAAGACAGTTACAGTGTACTCATGTATATAATAACTCTTTAGAAAAAGAAAAAGAAAATTATGAAATTTGCAGGTAGATAGATTAAGCCAAATCATCCTGAGTGAGGTAACCAGAGCCACAATACTGCATGTTTTCTCATGTGGATGTTAGATGTTAAACTTTAGACGTACTGTTTCATTTAGAATAACCACAGAGGTTAGGTAGCTAAGGATGGAGATGGGGGTGGGTTCCAAGAAGGCAGAGATAGAATATGATATTATAAAGAGATCTGGAGGAAATCGGAGAGGAGGGTTAAATGGGGCAGAAAATGTGAGGACAGGGGAGAGGAGGAAATATGTGGAGGGACAACTAACACTAAATCATACAAAGTCTAGTCTGTGACTCACACGGAATAAAATTAGATGCCAGTAACAAGAAGATTTATAAAATTAAAGATATGTGATAACTAAGCAGTATGCCCCTAGATAAAGCAAGGGCCAAAGAGACCACAAACAAATTTTTAAATACTTTGGAGATGGATGGAAATGAAAACTATGTGCCAAAAATTATGTAGCAATTTAATTTTTTTATTTTTTAAAAGTGTATGCACATGCATTTGTGTCTTTGTGTGGGTGTGTGCCAGTACATCTGAGCCAGAGAGTTTTATAATTCCCTGGAGCTGGAGTTACAGGTAGTGTAAGCCGCCTAACACGGGTGGTGGAACAAAACTCCGGTCCTCTGCGAGAGCAGTGTGCACGGCTAACCACTGAGGCATCTCCCCAGCCTGCTGTGCACTCCCTAACCACTGAGCCATCCCCCAGCCTGCTGTGCACTCCCTAACCACTGAGCCATCTCCCCAGCCTGCTGTGCACTCCCTAACCACTGAGCCATCTCCCCAGCCTGCTGTGCACTCCCTAACCACTGAGCCATCTCCCCAGCCTGCTGTGCACTCCCTAACCACTGAGGCATCTCCCCAGCCTGCTGTGCACTCCCTAACCACTGAGCCATCTCCCCAGCCTGCTGTGCACTCCCTAACCACTGAGCCATCTCCCCAGCCTGCTGTGCACTCCCTAACCACTGAGCCATCTCCCCAGCCTGCTGTGCACTCCCTAACCACTGAGGCATCTCCCCAGCCTGCTGTGCACTCCCTAACCACTGAGCCATCTCCCCAGCCTGCTGTGCACTCCCTAACCACTGAGCCATCTCCCCGCCTGTAGTATGCTGCCTTTGTCTTGAAAAATTAGTAAGTTTCTCCAAATCCTAGGAAAATGGAAGGGACTCAAAACAACTAATCTTCAAAAAGAAGAAAGAAGTTAATTTCAAAACCTAGTGATGATCAGTGGGTGAGAGACTATTCCAGTCTAAATGTTAAATGCCCTCCACAGGCGCAAGTATTCGAGCATCCGTTCCCTAGCTTAGCACAATTTTGTGATGCTGGGAACTGAATTTAGAGCTTCTGAAAGAACAACAAATGCTCTTAACCAATGATCATCTCTCCAGTTCCCCAAGAAGAAATATACTACATTATGAATTTCTTTAAAAAAAAAATAGTACTGTATAGCACAGAATAAACCCTTCTGAATACTGTGGATTTTGGCTAATGTATCCACATAGGCTCAAGTGCAATGTGTTGCTCTAATGCAAGATGTTTGTAAGGAGTTGTGTGGCAGGGAAGGGGTTAAATGAACCCTGTACTCACATCTTCGCTGATCTGGAGGCCTAGGAGTGTTCTAAAAATGGAAGTCTATGTTTTAAAAGAATAGCTATCTCAAACCAATAGCTTAAAATTTCACTTTAAGAAACAAGGAAACCACAAGTATGATAGCTCTGGTCTGTAATCCCAGCACTTCGGAGGCTGAGGCAGGAGGATTGCCATAAGTCTGAGAGAAGCTCCGGGCCAGCCAGGGCAATCTGTCAGACCTCGTCTCAAAAATAAATACAAGTTTTAGAAATAAAATAAACTAGAAAAAGATCGGGAAACCAACAGAAGGGAGGACGTATTGGCTGGAGTGGCGAGTGTAACAAAGAATCGGACCGAGACAGTGCGGTGGTGCTCCCCTTAGTCCCAGCACTCGGTAGGCGGAGGCAGAAGGATGCACATGAGATTGAGGCCAGCCTGGTCTACAAAGTGAGTTCCAGCCAGGCTACACAGAGGAACTGACTTAAAAACAAAACAAAAGCTTAGGAATGTAAGCTGGTCATGGTGACACGAGCCCTCTGCTGCTCGGAAAGCTTTATTCCATACACGGGTCACCCTGCATTCCTTTATTCTGGAGCTGAATGATCTAAATGAAATTCAAATAATCACATCAGGGGCTGGAGCCACGGCTCAGTGGTCAAGAGCTCTGAGGTTCGATTTTCAGCCCTTGTGTGGCAGTTCTCAGCCATTTGAAACACAACCATCCGAAATGTCAGCCCCAGGGAATCCAAGCCCCCTTCTGGTCTTAAAGGCTACTATATGGACATAGTGCACAGACATACACTCAGGCAAAGCACCCAACCTACACAAAATTAATTGTTAAAAATATTATTTTGTTTGTTTTTGTTTTTGGAGACAGGGTTTCTCTGAATAGCCCTGGCTGTCCTGGAACTTGTTCCATACACCAGGCTGGTCTCGAACTCTCAGAGCTCTGTCTGTCTCTTCCTCCTGCATGCCACCACTGCCTGGCAATAAAATACTTTTTTAAAAAAATCTGAGCATGCAGAGTGTCGGTACAGAGGCAGAACGACTGGACTCTGGCACACTGTGGTGGAAATGAAAGTCTGCACAATGGCCTAACAGTTATTTAAAATGTAAATAGGCACACTGCAGCAGATGACGTGCCAAGAGTAAAGAAAGCGTGTATTGACACAAAGATGTTACACAAATGTTCAGACAGCTCTGTTTGTGATAGTCAAAACTGAAAACAGCCCACCTGGCCACAACTGGAGGCAGATTCATATGAGAGAACATCATTTAGTCAGTGGGAGTGAACGGACTTGGTACCACAACATAGGTGAGTGTTAAAATGATTTGTGTTAATTAAAAATAGTAAGATGTTTCACTATTCCATTCCATACGATTCGGTAACATGCAAATAGCTCTATGGCAACGTAAGTGGACCAATGGCTGCTTATAGTGAGTAATGGGATGACTTGGTCCCAAAAGGGCAGCAGGAAACTTCTAGCGGTGACAGACATGTTACCTACATCGGTTGAGATGAACTGCAAGATATATGTAGGGACATCCTGGTGGCATTGTGTTAGGAACCATAAAGATGGGGCTGGCAGTTAAGTGCACTCTTCCAGAGGATCCGGCACCCACGGGGCAGCTCACAGCTGTCTGTATCTCCATGATCCAATAACCTCACACAGACATACATGCAGGCAAAACACCAATGTACATAAAATAAAAATAAATAATTTAAAAAAAATGTAGAGAACCATAAAAGTGTCTGTGGTCTCATAGATCTTGTTCTCAGAAATTTCTATCAAGGATATTTCAAAAGAAATAAAAAGTCCCTTGTACAAACATTTTCCTGGCGGCATAACCAATACCAAAAACTACTGGAAATGAACTAATCGTCCAGTTGCGGGGAAAGTGCTAATAAATCCTGGATAATGTGCTGGACAGTTTCATTCACAATTACAAATAAAAAAGAAGGGAGAGCCAGGCATGGTGGCATGCATCTAGTTCCTTCAGCTGAGGCCAAATGATCGTGAGTTCAAGGCCAGCCTAAGATACATAGTGGGTTTGAGTCCAGTTTGAATTCCATAGCAAAACCTAGTTTTAAAAAAAGGAAGAGGGAGTGGGTAACAGTTCATTGAGTGAAGTGCTCATGCATCTTGTAAGCATAAGGACCCGAATTCAATCCCCAATTCCCACACAAAGTTCTGCGTTGTGTGCACTTGCCATCCCAGGGTTGGAAAGATGAGGCAGAAAAGCCTTGGAGGTGACCTTAATACTCGAGCTCCAGGTTCAGTGAAATCTTGTCACAAAAATACAAGGTGGCCTGGAGAGATGGCTCAGTGGGTAAGAGCACCGACTGCTCTTCCAGAGGTCCTGAGTTCAATTCCCAGCTACCACATGGTGGCTCACAACCATCTGTAATGGAACCTGATGCCCTCTTCTGCTGTGTCTGAAAAGAGCAATGGTGGTGTACTCACATGCATTAAATGAATAAATAAATAAATAAATAAATATTTCTTTAAAAACAAAAACACAAGGTGAACAGCAACAAAGGAATAACATTGATCCCTGGCCTACACACACACACACACACACACACACACACACACACACACACACACAGAGAGAGAGAGAGAGAGAGAGAGAGAGAGGCTTTGTATATTTATATTTACAAAACAATGCAAATGCCCTGTGTGCAGAAACCACAGAGTTACATGTACACTATGGCTACATCTGTGTGAACCTCCTGTTCTCTGGATCCACCAGAACACAAAGAGGAAGAAAGCACAGATAAGGAAATGAAAGGAGATGAACCTTGAGTAGCAGGCAGATGGGGATGTCTTCTTCTTGGTTTGCCTCCTGTAAAGTTACAATGTTTTCATAACAGTTTTCAAATGTCTTCTTGTTGGTTTTGGCTCCGTCTCCCCACCTGGGGATTACTGCCTACTTTGGGTCTGTCAGCCATCAGCGTCAGCACCTCCGTGTGGTCAGTCGCAGCCCAGTCAGCTTGCCCTGAAACCACTATGCTGACCAAGCCGGCCTGGTGGGGAGAAGATGCTCCCTTCTTTCTCTTCAAGCAGATGTTCAGGTTGGTCCAATACTGTGAATGACAGGTTCTAGAGAACCTGGGAGGAGGAGGAGGAGGAAGGGAGGAGGAGGAGGAGGAGGAGGAGGACTGGGCCAGCAGAGGATGCCTAGGGACAGAGGTGGAGCTTGAACCGTTTGCTCATTTGCTAGTCTTCAGATAAAACTGAGGTCAATCTCCTCTGACCGGCCAATGCCCCAAAGGTGACACAAGCAGAAACAGGAATAAGGTGGTTCATCTAGGACAAGGTAAAACCTTAAAGGGGAAAGTGACAGAAACTCAGAAACAGCAGGGGCTGTTACTGTGACTCCTCCCATAACTAATTATCAGGTCCCCTCTTCTAGTAGATCCTTTGTCCCACCCTCTAGGGCAGTTGACCTGGCCAGGGTTCAGGGAAGGTAGGGAGTCACACAACACCTAAAGGGACCCCAATACCAGTCTCTCACCTTTCCTCACTCCTGTATTTTGTCCACACTAGGAAGGCAAGCTCAGCTTCCCCAACTAACCCCCCAGCACCCTGGAGACCCATCTTCCTGGCTAATAGACACAGGGTGTGGGTGTGCTAGTGGCCTGGTGCCCAATGGCATGAAGTTATACTTCCCATCCGTAGCCTAGAAAAACAGAAAGAATTTAAATATTCTGTCTCCCCCTTCAGGGAAACCTCTGAGTCTACCTGGAGGAGGACAAACACCCCTTCTTCAGACCTGTCCCAGCTTGTTTGGAGGGACGGAGGGGGAGGCTGCTGGTTTGTTTTGTTTTTCCCTTCTTGGGTATTTGGTGGGATTGGGATTATATGTCTGTGTTTTCCAGAGCTGTCTTTAGCCCGTGGTAGGAGAGTGCTGGGGACATAGCTTAGATGGTAGAGGGCTCCTCTAGCTGCAGAAGTCCTAGGTTTGATCCCCAACATTGCATAAGCCAAGTGTGCCTGTGACCCCAGTCATTCTCAGATAATGAATTTGAGACCAGCCTGGAACCCATGAGCCTCTGTCTCAAATACAACAATTTTTTTTAAGAAGAAGGAAAGATCAAAGATCAGGGGAGAGAGAAAGTTGGAAAGTGGATGTGTGAGAAAGGTTCTGAATGGCAGGCCCAGCAATGCAGTTGACCTTGCCTGTAGTTGACTGGGAGAGTTTGTGCAGAGTCAGAAGGTGTCCTCTGGAGAAGACTGTTTGGAGTCTTGGATACATAGAAAATCTGGTACCTTGTAGGCTGAGTCCCTCCCTTCCCCACAGAGCAAAGGAATCCCAACATCCTCCTGGGTAGATGAATAGACACTCATCTGCCCTGGTCTTGCCCTTCCAGAATGGAAGAGGGTGATTTAGGCTGTGAGAACCAATAGACTCTGTTCTTTCTGTCCCAAGTCAAGAATCAGGAGGACAGGTAAAATAACTGAAGGTGAGACAACTCAGGCGTCCAAGGACTCCAGACAGAAACAAAACTCTCAAAAGGCAGGCAGAGCAGCTAAGCAGATACCACCACCACCGTCACCACCCCCTCAGGACATCCCGGCTCAAATGTCTTCTAGCCCATCCCCCCACCCCCGCCCCTGCCATCCCGTGCCACCACCTGCCTCTTTTCCACCCAGGAACAGAGCTGCAGAGGGTACCACCCTGGCCATCGGATAGTCTGGAGGCATCCAGGACCCAAGGAAAGGAGGCAGATCACAGTATCTTTCTCTGACTGTGGAACTAACACCTGGTACTGGGCAACTCTCTCCTGAAGGGGAAGAAGAGTAATGTCTGGGTTGGTTTGTTTGTTTTGTTTTGGGTGTTTGTTTGTTTGTTTGAGATGACGTAGCAAAAAAGACAAGCCGATAAAACTTCCAGCCTGTGCCACGTGTAGGCAGAGGTGAGATGTCAACAAAGAAGTAGTTTCAAGTAATTAGCAAAATGTTTTCTGTGACTTGGCTGGGATTTCCGCGTTTCCACTGGGCTCTCTCTTGACTCTTAGGCTCCCAAAGTAGTGTGGGGATCCCGGGAGCTTGTTTATTCACTTAGATACTGTAAACAAAATTACACTCGGAGGGAGCAGGATACAGGAACCGGGTCCAGGGAGCAGACCTCCAGCTTAAAGAAGCGCCTTTCTACGGTGCCTTGTAATTAAGTAATTAAGTTTATTTCCTCCGAAATAAAGACAAACAATCATTCTTGCAAATTCTGGGCTTCCTGGATTTTCCTGAATATTACACAGAGCTCGGACTCAGCCCGCGGAACCAAAAGGCAAATGGAGCACCCAGGATTCCGGAATCGAATTGGCGTGCGCGGGCCAGAGAGGCTGAAAAGGCGCTGTCCACCCCACCCTATCCCTCCCCAGCCCGCGGCGTGTGATGGAGCTGACGCCTTTGATGTCCTGGGTGGAAACATTAGGAGCCGAAAGCGTGGAGCGCCACCCTAGGGCGGGAGCGCCCGCAAGGTCCAGGCCGGGTCTGCCTCTGCCACGGACAGTTTGGGCTGTGCGGGCGAGAGCCCGGGATCGGCGCTCTGAGCCCCCTTTTCTTTCGAAGTGCTTGGCTTCTGCTCTGGGGATCTGCTCTGGAGAGTTCGAATGCCCCAGGTCCTGTGGCTGGAGTTAAACTAGGGCTCAAGGCACCCAAAGAAAGGCGCTTCCTTAAGTTGGTGGCAGGTCTGTCCCCACTCTCTCCGGAAAGATAATTCTGTTTACACTTTGTAAGTGAATGAGCTGGGAGAAAGCGTTTTTTTTAAGTCAGCTCCAAGATCCCCACACTACTCTAGGAGCCCGAGAGGTTCCTGAACACTGGGAGCCACCCCCACCCACCACCCACCCCTTGTGGAGATACAAAATCCCAGCTAGGCCCCAGAAACCGTTTTACTTAATTATTTAGTGCTTCTCCAATGGGGGCATCTCACCTCTGCCCACAAGTAGCACAAGCTAGAACTTTTGGCCTTTTCTCCACACCCTTGTTCCAACCTGAAAACAATGTAAAAGATAAAAAAACCGACTGCAGGACTCAGTACCCACCTCATCTTCTCAACTCTGAGGAGAAAGCACACCTTCATTTCACCCAAGGAAAACTGAGGCCTAATAAGTTCCCAGGCTGGCTCCCAGGGCCTCGGATGAGCGATCTGGAGTTGTTACAACTAACCGCACTGAGCTGGTTTGGTTTGGTTTGGTTTGGTTTGGTGGCAGTGCTCTCTAGAGCCATGCAACCCAGTGAGCCTGGCAGTCTCCCCTAAAATTACCCTGATAATGGTGGCTGTGTGCTCTGAGATGTGCAAGCATCTTCTGTTACTGTTGAATGAATGAGAAGGGTTAAAAGAAGGGTCTGGAGGGAGACACAAAGAACTCTGGAGAAGACTAAGAGGTCACCCAGCTAGAGTAGGAGCCAGAGGTATGTAGCCTCTCAACCCACGGTCCTATCTCCTTCCCAAGCGCTGGGTCGGTCAGGTCCTTCTCCAACTCCAACCCCCAAGAACTTTAAGCAGATGGCCCGGTTATCTCTGCTCCTGCAGGTAAAGGCATCTGCTTCAAGGAATATCCATGACCCTTGGATTTCATTTACAACCTCTTCAGAGCTTCAAATTGTTGCAGAAGACTTCCAGGCCTTCTGTGATACCCCAGTAACCAAAACACACACACACACACACACACACACACACAGAGAGAGAGAGAGAGAGAGAGAGAGAGAGAGAGAGAGAGAGAAAGAGATCATTAATGGAGCAAGTTGTCCCAAGGGGTGCTGGGAACACTTGTGGTTGAACACTGGAAGGAAATAAATCGGCCTGCCTGTGATCAGCTACTGACCCCCACCTCTGCTGGCCTGGGAGAATGAGTTTTCAAGGCTGGAATCCATCACCCACCCCCCCTAGCATTCAAGCAATTGCCAATGGAGTCTGTGACTCCACCCCAGTAAGAGGGAACTCAACCATTACCAACCTACTTCAGCTCAAAGAGACAGGGGAGGGGGTAGAAGGAAATGTTTACATATTGCCTTGATCCAAATGGGTAAACTCATGACTTTTCTATTAATTAAATAATTTGTCAGAATTTTGCATCATGGGTAGAACCTTCACCCTATGGGGTGTAGAAGTACATTATCTGAATAAGATTGTGTGCAGTAAAATTCAGGAGTCTTTTTCCCCATCAAACCTGGCAGTCATGATCATGAGAATTCTAATCCCTGAAGGCTGAGTTACCACCGAGCAGACGGAAGGCAACTTCTGAAGGAATCAGAATTCTGAAAGAATGAGGATGCAGGACCAGAAACCTCTGGGGCCTGGAGGATTCTAGCCAGAGTCAGAGGAATTCAGGGGACAGAAACAGAAAGTCACGGACAATCATTAAAGCAATGTATTAGACAACTCACAAGACTGAGGTTCTTTTAGTCCACTACAAAACAGTTAATCCACTACTCACATGTTGGAAGTAAGGAAGACAGCAATTATATATTTATTAAGACCCAGATCTTCCAGTAAGACACCCTCGGACTGGAACTCAAATTAAATAATATATACTTCAGAGTGTAAGACAGAAAGAAAAAACATAAGATCAAAGAAAGAATCAGCTTCCAATAGTGGAGCAAGTTCCAGGCATAAAGTCGTAGTTCTTACATCTTTATATAGTGGCTTTTTATATTTTTACATTTATTAAGTGTGTGTGTGTGTGTGTGTGTGTGTGTGTGTGTTGCACGAGCCCTGGCACAGGCACACACGCACACCTTTTGTAGAAGTCAGAGGACTACTAGGAGTCATTCTCAAGTCCTCCGGCTTTCTGGAAAATCACCAGCAGAGCCACCTTGAATGCCCATGTACAGCCTTTTAGAAGGTTAGCAGCTATGTATAGCCACAAGAATGTAGGGAATCACACTGAGATAACCGCTCAAAATTTAAAATCTGGAAATACAAATTTTGGAATATGGAGAAACACAGACATTCCTAATCATATAATTAGCTGCAAGTTTGCTTTGTGGGGGAAAGAAACGTGAGAAATCTAGATTCCTCCAGCTTCTTTGGAAGACAGGAACCTGCAGGGCGGGAGCGAGGGGCAGAAACAAGCAGAAAATCCCTCTGCATTCAAGGGCACACTCCTGCTGGGGAAGGTCTTCAAGCAAGCCCCGGTCAACCACCGCGGGAGAGAGGATCTGTGCTCTCTGCCTCTTTTTACCAAAGGCAGCCACCCAGTGTTCACTGAAGAAAGCAATAAAACCAGAAGGCCGGGCCACCCACGTTAGACCTGAACCCTCCACAGTGTGTCTCTTTCCAGTCAGGCACCTTCCACGTAGCTCTGCACCCACAATTCCCATCCCTAGGAAAGGTACTGGCTTCAAGGTGAGAATCTTAAGAACCAAATCTTAGATTCCTGAGATGGGACCCTAACCACTCCTAAAAGTGGCCAGAAAGAGAACCAGGCAGGTGGGGTTGCGCCTCTAGGAGTCCCGCTCGGAGTCCCGCTCTAGTACCAAATCCTACCAGAGGAAGGCAGAAATCGGACACTTTGGAACACACACACACACACACACACACACACACACACACACACTGACTGCAGCAGCCTCCCCCAAGTCTTCAGTCTTAGGCCTCTAGAGGCGGCTGGCCCCTCGCCCGCCCGGGGTAGTGGATGGATTGAGATGCTGCAAGAGAGCAGCAGCCAAGTCCTCTCTAACCAGGCATTCTCTCCCGCATGTGGAGAAGGGCCCCAAGCCACCTAACGACCGAGATGCGGTGAAGAGGCTTCCCCTAAACACCTCTTGAGATACAAAACCTCGGGACAGCCCAGGAACCTGGTAATGAGACTCCCTGTGGCATTACCTCACCACTAGCTGAGAAGCACATTCTAAAACAGACTCAGCCTTCAGGTTCCTGAGGGCAGCAAAGTTGCTGTGGACCTGGGAATCCTTGTCTGAAAAAGAACTGGACCAGAGATTGGGCCAGGTAGCCTAAACCTGGGTTTGGAAAGCATCCTAAGAACTTCCTATTCTCCTCCCCACAATAATTAAACGCGCCCCACCTTTCTTCGTCCAGTTCTTACCCTCTCTGGATAAGAAAATGCAGTGAGCCCTCTTTCCACGTGAGACACAACTCTCCGCAAAGACAGATCATAATTCAGGAGCG
Organism: Tokudaia tokunoshimensis; assembly: GCA_036184795.1. NCBI lineage: Eukaryota > Metazoa > Chordata > Mammalia > Rodentia > Muridae > Tokudaia > Tokudaia tokunoshimensis. The sequence goes on from BTHU01000005.1 coordinate 33,563,295, forward strand.
CTGGGGCGAGCTCCTGGAATCCCCGGAGCCTCAGTCTCCCGCTTGGCGCGCAGAGGGGCCGGACCCCGCACCTCCAGGCGCCCTCCCCGCTCTGACGTTGTGGGGCTCCAGCCGCTACCTGGGGAGGTGTGCCAGCCGCGGGGGAGGGGGGCAGTCGGGGAGGGGGGCGGGCAGGGAACCGGCTACGCCCCGCGTTTGCTGGCGCCTTTAAGGAGGCGAAGCCAGCGGAGGGAGGAGCTGGCCCAGGTGTGTGCAGGAGAGCGCCTCGCCGGCGGGACTCCGGGCTGGAGTCCAGGGCCGCAGAGCGGAGCAGTTGCTCGCCCCCTGGCCCGGCCCGCTCGCCCGCCCCGCCACTGGTCTCGCCTCTCTGCCCTCCACTTGGGCTGTACCTTCACCGCAGGGGTGCGGCATGGGCGGCCCCCGCAGGGGTGCACGGTGCCCCCACTGACTGCCCTTGCACGAGACCCCAACCCGCAGCCTCCTCTACCCAGCGTACCGCCTCGACGGTCATCCTCGGACCCGCAGGGACTCCCAAACAGCTGCCGCCACCCCGACCTCGGAGCCACGTCCGGACCCCCTGATCGCCTGGCACCAAAGCGCCAAGGACTCTCTGGCGGGTGCCCCGCAGGAGCCGTCGGTGGACGCGGCGCTCTAGACCCCGAAGTCCCCTGCCCTCAGCGCTCTCGGTGCCAGCCACAAAGCCCCGGCGTCGGCTCCCCGAGATCGGGATCCCGGGCCTGCGCGGCCGTCCGCAGCTGCAGACGACGGGGGGGACCGGGGACCGCGGCGCCATGACCGCCGAGAGCGCGCCGCCGCCCCCACCGCAGCCCGAGGCGCTGGCGGCCGTGAAGGAAGAGCGCGGCGAGGCAGCGGCGGGCGCGGGGGTCCCGGCGGAGGCGGCGGGCCGCGGCGCGGGAGGACGGCGACGCAAGCGCCCCCTGCAGCGGGGGAAGCCGCCCTACAGCTACATCGCGCTCATCGCTATGGCCATCGCGCACGCGCCCGAGCGCCGCCTGACTCTCGGCGGCATCTACAAGTTCATCACCGAGCGCTTCCCGTTCTACCGCGACAACCCCAAGAAGTGGCAGAACAGCATCCGCCACAACCTCACCCTCAACGACTGCTTCCTCAAGATCCCGCGCGAGGCGGGCCGCCCCGGCAAGGGCAACTACTGGGCGCTCGACCCCAACGCCGAGGACATGTTCGAGAGCGGCAGCTTCCTGCGCCGCCGCAAGCGCTTCAAGCGCTCGGACCTGTCCACCTACCCGGCGTACATGCACGATGCAGCCGCTGCTGCCGCCGCCGCCGCCGCCGCCATCTTCCCGGGCGCCGTGCCCACCGCGAGGCCGGCCTACCCGGGCGCCGTCTATGCGGGCTACGCGCCGCCGCTCGCCGCGCCCCCTCCGGTCTACTACCCCGCCGCGTCGCCGGGGCCCTGCCGGGTCTTCGGCTTGGTTCCCGAGCGACCGCTCAGCCCCGATCTGGGTCCCGCGCCATCAGCGGCTGGCGGCTCGTGCGCCTTCGCGGCTGCGGCGGGCGCGGCGGGCACCGGGAGCTTCCAGCCGGCGGTGTGCACGGGCGCGCGGCCGGTTAACCCCGCCGCCTATGCCGCCGCCTATGCGGGCCCCGACGGCGCGTACCCGCAAGGGGCGAGCAGCGCGCTCTTCGCCGCCGCTGCGGGCCGCCTGGCCGGACCCGCCTCGCCCCCCGCGGGAGGAGGTAGCGGCGGCGTAGAGGCCACGGTGGACTTCTACGGACGCACGTCGCCCGGCCAGTTCGGAGCGGCGCTGGGGCCCTGTTACAATCCCGGTGGGCAACTCGGAGCCGGCGGTGGCAGTGCCTACCATTCCCGCCACGCCACCGCCTACCCCGGCGCAGTGGATCGGTTCGTGTCTGCCATGTGAGCCGGGGGGTAGGCACGAAACTTGACTGACTCCTGGACGTTCTGAAAGATATAAATCCCCCGGGACCGGCTAAAAAGTGTATCGGACTGAGACTCACGTGCGAGGCCCCCGAGGGCCGCGGAATGTCTTGCCCTGTTCACAGACATAGGGAGGCCACAGCCATGTTTGGGCTGACACAAGAGACCCTCGATGATGCGAAGCTCCAAAGATCGTGCCTTTCCGCCGGTCTACTGGGGAGGGGGGGCGCTAGGCTATAAAGATGGAAGGTTCCAGAGCTGTCTACACCAGAATCTAGGATCCCGAACTGTGCTGGAGTCTTAAGGCTCCACCGTGTGCTATGCTGCGCCAAACTCGGGCTTTTTACAGGCTCGCCTCTTGTACTTCTGACTACCGTACCCCTCAATAAAAGGCTCGGACAGTGCCTTTATAATCAAAGTGAGAACATGTTTGCAAAAAGAGTTGCTTTTTTAGAAATAGTTCGGTTCAGCTGGGCTGGTTTTCCCTGTGTCGGAGAGCCTGGGTCGCAATCTTAACTGAGAATTCCTCGGTGTGATTCAGCCCCAACTCCTGAATTTTTAGTCTGTCTGTCATACAGAGGTGTATGATTCTACCCTCTCATTTTTAACCCCCCCCCCATTATCTTGGGTGCCCCTTCCATATTTGGCTGCAATGGTGAGCCACCTAGGGCTTTCCCGTAGCCACTAATGTCCGAAGGCCATCCAGGAATGGGAACAGATCATTGGCAGGTATTTAACCCAAAGTCCCAGGACTAGCTCCAAGTAGAGATTGTACCCTAATTATTGAATTTTTTTTTGAGAGAGAGAGATGTGTTGGTCATTCCTCAGCAGTGACTACCCAGTCAAAAATCTGATTTTCTGATAAGGAGAATGTAGGTGGGGAGAATTTCCTTAACCGGAGCTGTCTGTCCTATTTCCTGTGCACTCCTCTTTCAGCGCCCTCCTCGAACAAAAAGGAAGGAAAAAATAATAAATTGGATGGTTAACAAAGCTATCATTTTTTTATTAAAAATTTTTTTTTATTTCATTCTGTGTCTTGTTTGTTTTAGGCAGCAGTTCACAGAAATTAGAATTCAACATCAAGAGGAAAAAAATTCAACATGTCTCCATCTTTCTCTTGAGAAGTTTTGATTTTAGAACAAAAATATCTAGGGTTGAGGAGAGGCTCCACTCCCCTCCTTCAGTCAGACCAGGGTTTCTAGATGGACTGATTTAATAATAATAATAAAGTCTGAGTAAGTGAGCCTGGACAAGAGAGACATGGCCTCTGTCTGTATGTTTAGCTTGGTATAGAAAGTGAGCGACTGTGAAAACATGCCGTAAAAGCATTGGTGATTAATTCTCTCTCCTCTCCTCTCTTCTCTTCTCTTCTCTTCTTCTCTCCTCTCCTCTTCTCCTCTCTCTCTCTCTCTCTCTCTCTCTCTCTCTCTCTCTCTCTCTGTGTGTAAAAGAGAAAGAGAGACTTTCTGTCCTGTTCATAAAGATGTGTGAAATTGGTTCCTAACAGAGGAATATTTATCCAAATCACACCTCCAACAGGGATACAGTACAAACCACAAGTGTAATTTAAATTTTTAAATTTTTCTAGTAGCTGCATTAATCAAAAGAAAAATTAATGGTGAGAGTAGTTGTAATAGTAGATTTATTTAATTCAATATATCTGAAATACGGTTTCCACATACTCGAGATAGACACCCTTAAAATGCTGTTTTTCTTTTATGGGTACCTTTCGATGCTGGAGCTATGTTAACTTACAGCTCATCTTTGGTCTAGCCGCACTCAAGGGCTCAACAACCCTTTCCTGGCTTCGTGATGGTAGATGCCCATTTGGAGGGAGATGACATTCAGCCCTGTAACTCCGGACTTCAGACGCTCTTCCGGGTATGAGGTTGAGGGTTCTGTGTGCTAGGCTGCAGGAAGGCCTGGAGCCCTGCCTACTTCTCAAAGACTGGAAGTTGACCATCAGCCCTGGCGCGTTCTCCTCCAGGCTAAAAGGGAGCAGTGTTTGCCCTTATTAGTTCCGGAACTGAGCCTTTGTATCCTAATTCTCAAATTGGATGCCTTGACAAGACCATTAACATTAAGACAGCCTTTCCTCCAGTATCCTCATTTACAAAATGGGATTTCGTGATTGCTACCCCAGACCTTCCAGAATTCAAAGGGGAGAGAGACAGATGCACTAGAGAGAAGGGGAAGTAAACTTCCTTGCCATTGATGGGGGGGGGGAGGGGCTGCCTTAGCAGAAACTTTGAGCGCCCTGATGCGATAAAGCATAAAGCGGACTAAGGAAGACAGACTGGGAAGGCTGAGTCTTCGCATCCCTAACGCGCGGGGGCTTGGGCACTTGCTGAGAGGCTGGCCAAGGGAAGAAGAGTCAGTGTTCTGAAACTGATGCAACTCTGAGGGAACTAGGTGTGTGGGACCGCAGCCCGCGGGACGGGTCTAGGGGTCCTGGAAACTGAGACCGTAGGCTGAGGGCCACGACAGCCCTTATGCATGGGTCCCACGGGACACCCAGAAGAGCAGGGTGGCGGGATGCTCTCCCAAGGTGAGAACATTCCCCAGCGCATCATCCTCATCCTCGCCCTCGCCCTTGTAGCTCTCCTCCAGATCTGTGGGCTCTCCGACTCCCGTTTGAGGGATGTTCTGAGACCCGAAATGCGTTTATTTTTCTCTCCTTCCCCTCTTTCTGTGGGGGCACAGAAAGCCAGCTTGCAGGTCAGCAGGGCCTAGCACCCCAGAGTAGTGAAGGCGCCCCCGCCGCGGGCTGCCGCGGATAATTAAAAACTCTCTTCCCTAATTGCCCAAGGCTCGTTAGAATTCGCCCCAGAGCTGTAACATTTCTTTTCTTCCAAATCTATTTTGCTTTGCAATTAAGGTGAGGAAACTAACAACAAAAGCAGACTTCGCCCTGGGTAGTTTGGTACGGTTAGAGCGCTTCCTTCCCGGAGCTGAAAGACACCAGCCGCCTGAGCTCTGCGGAGGAGGGTTAGGGACGCAGGGCACCGTGGCGGCCTTGCCTGCCTGCTGCGCGCCTCTCTTCCCCGTGGTATCCTAGAAGAGTATAAAGTATAAACTGCGAAGATGTCAACCTATCTCCTCCACTCTGACTCGATTCTGCTACCTGCGAGTGAAGTTTACTAAAGTACGCTCCCTTTTCTACGAAGTTGGTGCAAAATTGTTTTTGTTAAAATTAGTTTTTATTATGAAATCAGAATATTTGTCCATCTTCGGGGGGGGGGGTGGAGTAAGAGGAAGAAAGAAAAAGAGCCTGGTGGCTCATACATGCAACCCTAGCACTTAGGAGACTGAGGCAGCCTGGCTCCAGTGAGTTCCAAGGCAGCCTGGACTCAGCGACTGTCTCAGGAACAAAACAAAACAACTCCGGAACAGACCAAGAACACAGAAACCTAAAGTCGGCCCACAGTTAACTCGGCAGTTCCCTCTTGTAGCTTTTTTTGGTTTTGTTTTCCCAATGTAGGAGGCCAGGACTTGACTTTTCCCTTGTTTCTGCCCGATGTTTTTGTTGGTGTGGATGTGTGAGAGAGAGATACTAGTGTGCAGCGTGTATTTGTTTGCAGGTGTGCAGTCTGGTGAGCATTCCTAAGTACAAGCCATGAACCTGGGACTTGAGACTTTGCTAGAGTGGCCAGCCTCCGAGCTCCAGCGTGTGCCTGGAATTGGGATGTTGTGTGATTTCTGGTCCATCTCACACCCATAGGCCTCAGTTTCAACCATTTGTAAAACTAGGTGCAGGTCACTTCTCTAACTCCTCTCACCTTAGTCATTTGAATTCCATGTGTACTTCTGCGAGGTGGAAGGAGCCCTCCAGTGTTTCCACTAAAAGCCTTCCTCAGCACCCTCCACACCCACCCACCCCCTCTCCAACTCCCATCCTCCTCTACCCCCCAACCCCCAGCCCCCTGCTAAAAGTCTCAGGTCCCAGTGAATCCCACTGGACCAGAACCTGTCTTTCAACAAGCTGTCATGGGCTCAAATGCCCTCGCTGAGACAGAACTTTGAAAAAAGAAGAAACTATTTTACTTTAATAAGAGCAGAGCTTCCCCACCACCACCACTACCAAATAGCTTCCAGCAGCCCCATTTCTGACCAAGAACCCTAATGCAGCACCACAGCATGACTCTGCCTCATGGCACTGGCTGCAGAGAGAGGCCGTGCCAGGGGCAAGGCTGGGACTGAGCACAGCACCTCCTTCCCTGGGTGCTTCCTCTGAGTCTCTGGTCTTTGTGAGCACCCACTCTGTGTTTCCAGCTGCACTGCCGGCAATGGCATTCGCCGGGGATAAACTTGAACACATTTTTTTAAAAGCAGATTTATTTATGAGTTAGAGACATAGAGGTTAAGAGCACCGGTTGTTCTTCTAGAGGGTCTGGGTTTGATTCCCAGGGCCAAAAGGCCAGCTCAGAATTGTCTATAACTCCAGTTCTAAGGGATCCAATGCCTTCTTCTGACCTCTGTAGGCACAGGGCATGCACATGCTGGACAATCACACATGCGAGCAAATCACTAATATAAGATAATACAATTATTATATTAAAAATGCAACTTTCTTCTTAGGGCACAACAGCTGGTAGGAAGTGATCCCCTGCCTCTCGCTCAATGTGGGCTAAAGATCCCTCTAAACAGCCTGAGTTCTCTGGATGCCCTAAAGAATCTATACACACACACACACACACACACACACACACACACACACACCATTCTGACAGGAGTTTTCAGTAACCATCCTCTTCCTTGGAAGTGCTGACTCCTGGATGGGCGTGGCCAAGACAAAATGTCTGGAGTTGGGGGTGGGGGCCAGGTGACGACTGCTTGATGAAAAGCAGTTCTGATGGCCGTGAAGGACAGGCTGGGACAACACTGTTCCCAGGATCACACTGCAGCATACAGAAGAGAGCCTGGGCTCACACCTCTCTGTGCTCATAGATCTCAGTTCTCACGTATACTCACTCATAAGTGTGGGGATTGCCAGGAATAACCATGAGTGTGCGGTCCGCGGAGCCCAGAGGTGCTTGAGACCTTCCCACGAGACCTTTCACTGTCATTGGTATCTGAGCAAGGGACACTACATCTGGCCACCATCCTAAAAGAAAACTCTGAAAGGAGAAGTGATCAGCTGTGGCAGGGCGTGGATTTCAAGGAGTGCAATTTCCAGGGCTGGAGGCTTCCCTGTTAAGGTCCTCATTGTATGGGGATACCCTAGCCATTGGTTGGTTAAAAAGGGAGCTCAGAAACATGGGAAGGGGGGTGGGAGCAGAGTCTCTCCAAGCAAATGGAGCAGGGAACAGCATGGAAAAGGTCAAGAGGTGGAGTTGGAGATGTGGCTCAGGGAGAAGAGTGCTTGCCAGAGTGCAGGAAGCCTGAGTTCCCTCCTCAGCGCCTTAGACACCAGCTGTGCTGGTGCAAACCTGGACCCCCAGCACTAAGGAAGTAAAGGCAGGAGGGTCAGAAGTCCAAGGTCATTCTTAGCTACATGGTAAGTTCCGGGCTAGCCTGGGATACACCAGGCTCTGTCCAAAAGATTTTTTTTCCATAAAAAAAATAATAATAATAAGGGAAAACTGAGATGACAGAGAGGGAACGGGGAGAAGTGCGTCCTTAATGAGTTGGTACCAGGTCTTTCCAGCAGCCCTGGTCCTTTGTCTGTGGGCCATTTCCTCAGCTGAGATTAAAGTGGCCTTTTCGGAGGAGTGGGTCTTCATTGCTTGACACACTATCTGCTCCCTGTGGAGCTCAGTCTGCTTGGCATCAGCTCCGCGCCTCCCCCTTCTGAGAGCCAAAGCTCGGATTTCCAGCTGAGCCCAGAGGGTTTGCTTGGTACAGGAGGGCAGAGTCTGAAGGACCCAGGGATCCGGGTATCACCCTCTCCCAGAGGGAAGAGGGGATGGGGAAGCTGAGTCAGGATGGGTCTCAGGCTGGTGGTCCCTGGGAGCCTGGAGCGGCTTCTGGATGGGATGGTGCAAAGCAGGGCAGCTGTGGTCCTGCAGGCATGGAGGCACAGAAACAAATAAGAGAACCATGCCCATAGAATCAGCCCTCTCTAGCCTCTGCCCTCAGCCCCCAGCAGCCGGCACGGGTCCCAAGGGTGCCTACCCCTCCTGCCTCCACTCTGCTCCCACTGCCAGCCCAGCTAGAAGCTTGTGACGTCATCGGCTGTGGCATGCAGCCTGAGTCTCACCCCTGTGCCCTCTGCCACCCTCTCCCTGCCCTCGTTCGTTCCCCATGACTGCCATGGCTGCACCCTAAGCTTCAGCTGCCGTGACAGTTGCTATTTCTAAACACCCCGTGAGTCCTGTTCACCATGGATTCTGAGATCAATCCTTCTGTGAACCACTTAACCCTTGCATTCTGGCTCCGGTGGGAGCTCCCCCCCCCCCCAGCCCGGTACCAGCGCTTCCTGATGCTTCCTCATCTGTCCATCTGTCCTCACCCAGCAGCCAGTGTGTGGCCCAGTCTCAGCTAGACCAGACTCTTTCTGTGAAAGAGCAGGACCTAAGGACCAGAGAGTTCAGTGATAGGGATTAATGTGTTCTGAGCATCCTCACACTGTGAGAAAACCATGTTCCGTGTGTTCTCATGTTCCCCCAGCGTATCACTTTGCTTTCTCTTACTCTAGTTTTTCACCAAAACTTCACCCCACTGTTCTGCTTTGTTTTAAGAGGCCTCCCTCCCTTTCCCTTTCATGGAGACTGGACATGGCCACAGAACTGTTTGAACCCAAGGCCTTGTGCACGCCGCATCCCAGTCCCCAGCCCTTCTTCTAATCTAGGCTTTTGATGGCATAGCTGGGGATGACCAGATACAGGACAATGGTACAAGGTGCAGCTGGAGACAGAAATAAAACATTCCATCTTCCCCCAATGGAAGAACAGCCAGTGGGCCACCTTCCTGTCACCTTTGCACACATAGCCCTAATTTGGTTCCAGTTTCAGTTAGATGTGTGTTTTAGGGACAGTCTTAGCTTCTTAGGGTACCCACTGGTTAAATCTCAGCCTTTCTAAAGCAGACATAGTGATAATGTTACTCTTGTCACAGGTACTTCCTCAGCCAATGAGATGCCCGTGAGTCATTTCTTTGTCCTTAAAGATGAGAATAGAGGAACGGTCCTTCTTTTAAACCTCTGGATGCTGCATGTGACCGCTAAAAGCATTGCAGCCATGCGAGGCCCACAGTGTCTGGCCTAACAATACATGGAGCCTGGGTACATCACTGAGCTGAACTACCCCTGGAAGCCATCATTCTACCTGTGGGTTCTAGCGTTGGAAATAAGTCATATCTATCAAGTTTGAGTCTACCCTTGAGCTTCCTGCTACCTAAGCCAAGTGTACGCCAGCTGATGCAGAAGGTGACCCTTCCCGGGTAAAGTCCTGTGGGTCTGATTGGTCCTTGATTCACTTCCCTAAGACTTCTTTTGCTGGTCTTATCAAGGACTGTAGCCAAAAGATCCTGTATCCCAGGGGCTCTCAAGCTCCCCAATGCTGTGACCCTTTAATACAGCTCCTCATGTTGTGATGGACCCACCCCCAACCTAAAATTATTTTCATTGCTACTTCACAACTGTAATTCCACTACTGTTATGAATCATAACTTAAATATTTTGGGAGAAAGAGGTTTGCCAATGGAGCCGTTACCCACAGGTTGAGAACCGCCGGGGTAATACCACTTCATGGTTAGCTGTAAAAAAACAGCAAGGCTAACATGGCTTCTCTGTGAATTAATGTTAGTCACAGGCCCTAGACCAGGGCCCTTCCCTGCCCAATGGTCTCAAACATTACCACAGAGCCCACTGCTGTTGAGATATACAAGGATTTTAACCTCTGGATTCTTACAACAGCTCTGAGATGGAGCGTGCTTCACATATGTTCTTCAGGCAAGGAAAGTGAAGTGTAAGGAGACCAGCTCAAGACCACGTGGTCTCTGCAAGAGCGGGACTGACTGCCCTGGTGGATCAGAAGTCTGAGGTATTTCCCTGCCTGGCTGTGCAGTGGGGACCCTGGTGTGTTTGTTAGTCCTGCCTGGAGCCTTCTCTTCTTGGGCTTCTGAGCTTGGCAACTCCACATGCCCATGACTTATCTCCACATGGCGTGTGTGGCTTAGAGATGATGTGTGTGGATCTAGTTGCTTTAGATGGTTAGTGCCAAAGCTGAAGGGGACTGGCTTTTCTGAAATCAAGCCTACCTTCCAGGGCTGGTACCTGGTTGCAGACCTTCCCGGCTTTACCTTACCTTGGTCACACCTAAGGGAAACTGCAGGAAGATGCTGGTAATTTATAGGACACCTGGAGAGTTTGTGGGCAGGTGGGTAATTTCCAAATTAATTGTGGGAGAAACCTAACAAAACAATCTGCAGGGTCAGCATCCCAGAGCCCTGCCTCCAGGGAGACTGACAGCTTGGGATCTGGAGAGCACAATGCCCAATCTCAGGCAGGAGGGCCCTTCCTCCATCGGGGAGGAGGCCTGACTTCCTTCCAGCTGAGGCGGGTCTGGACCTGCTGCAGGGGCCTGAGGAGAGAGGAAGCTCTGAAGCAGCTTTCTACCCAGAGATTTGCATGTGTGGCTTTCTCAAAGAACTGCACCACTCCTACCAGGCTGGTTTCTGACACACTCTGGGAGCTTCCAGGCTCCCCTGAGGGCTTCTTGAATTCGTTGTCCATTGTCCAATGACAGGGCCACTGTCATTGCACAGAACACCAGCAAGGGATGAGCCTGGCCTCCGTGCTGTCTCAGATCGCAACCAGCTCTGACCTGTGACCTGTAACTGTGCTGTTTCCCAAGGGGCTACCAGACTTAGGGAGGGGGAGGGTGGACTGGGCTCCTGGTCCTGCTCAACTCCCCAGCAATAAAATGGAAGGATAATAGCATTCCCTCCCTGGTTCTTAGAGCTGGGCTTCTATGTGGGTTCCAAGCTTCCCCTCCAGCAACTCCATCTGAGGAACCTGACTGGGTTGCCACCTCTGAGGCACTCACTGTGGGCAAGGCCCCTTGCCAGGTGTGGGTGGGAGACCCTGAACCCACAGTGGGCACCCCCTTGCAGGAACACAGTGAGAAGGCTGGACCTGGTCCTCTAGATTTGCTGGCTAGAATTTTCCCTGCATTTCCATTGTCTGTGCTATAGAGTCAGTGAGGTGAGGCCGCCTCATCCCCTCACTTGTGAGGCTTCGTGAGAGTTTCAAGATAATGACATGGAAGGACTTCCAGACTCATAAGAACAGAGGCCTCTGCGCACTGGAGATGCTGCTCTGCAGAACAAGGCTGGCCTACTGAGCATAACACCCTGGATTTGACCCCAGCAGCACAAAACTCCTAAATAAACACACACAGACAAGCATCTGAGTGCTATCAGCAGCTACGTGAGTGAGTGAGTGAGTGAGTGAGTGAGTGAGTGAGTGAGTGAGTGAAGCAGGTCACTGGTCGATCCGAGATACAGTTCAAGATGGATGTAGGCTGTGGGAGACCCTGACGAGGACCCAAGAGAGCTAAGCCATGGAAACCGTGAGTTGATAAAAACTATTGTTATACATCACTAACTTCCAGAGTAACTTGTTATGTAGCACTAGCTGACTGAATCATGGGTGACTCACTTTTACCACATTCTCTCACAGGATGCCCAAACACACACACACACTCATAAACACAGAAACACTCACACACATACATACATACACTCATATGCACATGCACACATACACACTCTAACACACATATACTCACACACATACATACATACACATGCATACACTCACACACATACACATATATACACATACACATATACTCACACACATACACATACATTCACACACACAGTCATACACACATAAACACTCACACACATATACACTGTCACACACATACATGTACACATACATACACACACACATACATACATACACATATATAAACTCACATGCATACACACTCACTCACACACATACACACTCACACACATACATACATGTACACATACATACACACATATACACATGCATACACATATACACACACATGCATGCACTCACATACATACACACTCACAGACACATAAACATACTTATACATACATATACTCACACATACACACACAAACACATATATACACACTTGCACACACGCACCACTGTGGGTAGAAGGACTTTTGTCTACTAAAGTGGAAAATTTAGGTCCTTCTTTGTGTCTATGTGTGTGTGTCTGTGTGTGTCTGTGTGTGTCTGTGTGTGTGTTTAAGTACAAGTACCTTGCCGGGAAGTGGTGTCACATACCTTTAATCCCAGCACTTGGGAGGCAGAGGCAGGTGGATGTCTGAGTTCGAGGCCAGCCTGGTCTACAGAGTGAGTTCCAGGACAGCCAGGGCTACACAGAGAAACCCTGTCTCAAAAAACCAAAAAAAAAAAAAAAAAGTACAAGTACGTTTGTACTGTGGAACATGTGTGGAGGTCAAAGACCAGCTTTTGAGAGTCTGTTCTTGTCTTGCACCTTGGGACAAGGAGTCTCTTGTCTCTGCTGTTGTGTGTGCTCAGGGTTAACTGGTTCATAAGCTTCTAGGTGATTCTCTGCCTCCCATCTCACCGCACAAGGGCTGGGAGTACAGATGTGTAGCACCACAGCCGGTTTTCTCAGGAACTGAGCGCGGGTCATCAGAGCTGTGCTCACAGCAGCTCCTTTACCCGTTGAACCTTCTTCCCCACCCTTTAGTTCCCTCAAGGACGGCAACACTTGTGGAGAGGAACCTAGAACCTGGGGACCCCACGGTCTGCAATGCTGACACTCAGAGGGAGCAAAGAGACTGGGAAGTCCCTGAGTCGACACAGGGGCATGTTATAAGGTGAGCTGACCCCCAAAGCCAGGTGACATCGTGACAGTGCTGTGGACGGGATCCAAGTTTCACAATGATCCAAATCCACTTTGCAGCTTTCTTGAATGAGTCTTTTTGCATGGTGTCGATAACTCCAGATCCAACCCGCTGTCTCTGGGCTGTTAAATCTAACTTTAAGATTGGAATTAGCTGCTCCCAAAAGAAAATGAGTAACTGTCATTAGGGCTTGAGCGGAGGCTTACCTTTAGAGACCTCAGCCACCCCTAATCCGGGCTGAGGCTCTTCCTGCCGCCAACTGTTTGGATGCTAGGAGAGCGATGCCAAGCTTCCTACAGGCCCTTGGTTTGCATGTTCACAACCAACAGTGCAAGAGAATCTGAGGGCAACAGCCTTCTGGGTGTCCTATACTTAACAAAGTTAGGCAGGCTCTGTTATGCTTTTAACTCAGGCTGTAAACTCAAAAAACAAAAAAAAAAGAATAGGGAACTTGAGGCCAACTAGGGGAGGGAGGGTTTGTGGAAGCTTGTGTGAAAAGAGCTTAGGAGGACTAAGCTCCGTGAGTCAGGAGAGGCAGGAGTGGCTGCAAGCTGCCTTAACAGCGAATCTTACATGAGCTACATTTATTTTTTTTCTAAGTAGAGGGTCCAGAGTGAGGAGGCGGTGGTTCTGCCTGGCTTTGACCTTTTCTGAGTGTCTGGGTTGCCCCCCCACCTGCCCCTCACTTGTTAGTGAATATTGTTTTAGCTGGAATTTAAGATCCCCACTAGGGGTGGTGGCCTAAGTCCCGGGGACCAGAGCTTTGTGTTGCCTGAAGAAAGTCAGACCAGAGTGCATTCTTCTGTCCTAAGTCTGTGAAGAGCCTCATAGGCAGAGCAGGGGAGGGGTACAGATAGAAGATCGGTGCGGTGCTGGGTGGCATCAGACTCCAGCTGATGAGGGAAAGAAATGACTGGAAGCCAAGAGTGATGCTGGCTGCCTAAGGGAATCATCCGCTTCTGGAAGGGCCTCTAAGCAGCGCTGAACATGTAAGCAGCCAGGGAACCCACTCCGTGGGAGGAATCCCACAGGATTTCTAAAGACGTTTCCAGCCCCAAGCCTCTGGGATCTCACACACCCACTGAAGACTCATGCACACACACACACACACACACACACACACACACACACACATTTCTTGGGTCCACGCCCCTCTAACAGGGACCTCCTTTCCCACAGCACTACCAGCCAGAATACTCTGCCTGCAAGCAACAAAGCTCAATCCTAAATAATTAGGCCATCGCAAGGATGTATCAGAAGGCAAGCAATAGTCCACAGGCAGTCATGAAATGAAAAGTCATTAAAAGGCTATGAAATTCAGGACAAAACAAGGACCCTTATGACATGGCAAAAGCCAGAAACCAGTAAAGAATCCCTGAGTTCAGCTGTCAGTGTGTATGAGACAGCTGATCACTTAGCCCAAAACCAAAGCTGTTTGTCATCTCTACAGAATCATACCCGCTATGGCCATCAGGGGGCAGGCTAGGCTGACCAGAAGGAGAACCAGCAATCACGCTGGAACCCAAGGGCAGAGGGCCCTCCCAAAAGAACAGTCAGGAAGAGGAGGCCAGAAGAAAGGAACTTAACACCAGGTACTACAGATGCCTCGTCTAAGCACCTGGGCTGAGGAGCAGGAAGATCAGGGGTTCGAGATCATTCTCTATACATAGTAGACCAGCCTGGGATACATGAGACTGTTTCACAAATAGGGAGAAGACTGTACTGTACTGTACTGTACTGTCCTGGGCCAATAAAGGATTGAGAGATCGGCATTTGGTTTTTGGAGAAGTCAGGCAGGAGTGATGTTTCTCCACCACTCTAGGGCCATCTTTGCCTTACAGTGACAGCAGTGAGCCCTTGACAATATGAAAGGAACACAAAGCAGGCTTTGTGCCTTTGCCAGGGTACCAGGTGAATACGTATATATCCTCTTGCCTCACAGATGCAGACTTGGATAAAGACGGCATCACACCAAAGCATCACAGAATACAGACCAAAAAGGCCTCCAAAGTCTAATGTTCTTCAGCAAGTAAGTGGGGAGGGCCCTTCTGACCTCCCCCAGGCAAACCACTGAAGAGCCTCGCCCCCACCCACGGTGCTAAGCCAGTGTGGAGACTAGACCCAACTCTGTGCCCTCAGGATGAGCTGAGCAGTGGTCCCACAGAGAGTCAGGTCCTGACCCGCAGACTCTGTGAAAGTTATCATAGGCAAAGAGACTGTGTGGGCAGGATTGGGTTGCCCTGGATTATCTCAGGAGCCCTAACTGTCATCACAATGTTCTCTCAAGAAGCAAGCAGAAGGTCTGGAAGATGGCTCAGCAGTTAAGAGCACTGACTGCTCTTCTGAAGGTCCTGAATTCAAATCCCAGCAATCACATGGCGGCTCACAACCATCCGTAATGAGATCTGATGCCCTCTTCTGGTGCATCTGAAGACAGCTACAGTATACTTAGATATAATAATAAATAAATCTTTTAGGCCAGAGCAAGCAGAAGTCCTGAATTCAAATTCCCAGCAACTACATGATGGCTCACAACCATCAGTACAGCTAGGTGTATTAATATACATAAAAAATAAATCTTTTAAAAAAAAGAAGCAAGCAGAAGGATACATGACACAAGGAGCCATGAGGATGAGCCCACACATTTGGAGAGATGTGGCCATAGCAAAGGGAAAGATGTCATGGCTTTATGAATACCTTGATTTTAGCTCACAGATACCATTTCAGACCTCCAGAATCGTCGGAATAAAGGTGTCTTCTCCAGGCTTGGCGGAGGCTGAAGCAGGAGTGTGGAGAGTTCAAGGCCAGTCTGGCTAATTCAGGGAGATTCTGTCTCAAAAGAAAGAATAAAAGTTGGTGTGGCTACAGATCACTGTAGACTATGTGCCTAGTGCGTGGCTACATATCCCTGTAGACTGTGTGCCTGGTGTGTGGCTACAGATCCCTGTAGACTGTGTGCCTGGTGTGTGGCTACAGATCCCTGTAGACTGTGTGCCTGGTGTGTGGCTACAGATCCCTGTAGACTGTGTGCCTGGTGTGTGGCTACAGATCCCTGTAGACTGTGTGCCTGGTGTGTGGCTACAGATCCCTGTAGACTGTGTGCCTGGTGCGTGCAAGGTCCAGGCTCAATCCCTAGTACCTCCAAAATGCCATGTCTTATGTCACCAAATTTGTGGCTTGGTGGATTTAAGAAATTAACATAGTTGTGTTCCAGAGACTCACTTCAAACATCACGGCACAAGCAGTTGAAAGTAGAAGAATCTAAGATCTATATCAGGCAACATTGATCACAAGAAAACAGGAGGATTGCACCAACATCAGACAAGACAACCTCAGAGCAGAGAAAATAACGAGGAACAAAGAGGAATATTACGTGACAATAAACAAGTCAGCCAACCAAGACCGCATAACAACCCTAAATGTGCAACAGCAGAACAAGGAAGGAGAAGCAGAAGTGGTTAACACTGAGGAGAAAACCTCACAAGAAAAACTAGAGACCTGGAAGATCAGCCAGGCATTGTGGCCCGTGCCTGAAGAGCCAACACCCTCCTCCAGCCTCTGCTCACATGCATAGGTGAATGTGTACAACCACACATGCATACATGCAGAACCACCACATACATGTACACATAACCACTACACGTGTATACACACATGTACACACACATATAACCACCACACATATATACACACACATGTACACACACACATATGCACAACTATACTCAATTCTCTTTAATTCCCCAGATGAAATGTCTACAATTGTATGGGGTTTGTGGAAAAATTCAAACAACTGTTTAAAGAATTAACTAATTAACAAAGATTGCACCATTTCTTCCCAAAAATAGGAGAAAAAGAAATAAAATCCCATTTTATTTTGGGAAACTAAAGTGACTCAGACACCAAGACTTCCTTAAGGCATCTCAGAAGGGCTCGTGAGAGGACTCAGCAGGTAGAGCTAAGCTAATCACCTGACGAAGTCTCCAGATCCACACAGCCACAGGAGAGAACCAACTCCTGCAAGTTGTCCTCTGACCTCCATATCCACATGAATATTAATAGTGAGTAAATAAATTTGTAAGGGTCCATCCTCATGTATGGGGGGTGGGGGGAAGTTTAAAGATAATATAAAACCAGAAAACTGAAAAATCACAACTCCTCATAGTTACAAATGGAAAAGTCTTAAACAAAATGTCTGCACATAGACTCTGGCAGTCTACAAAGAACTGTACACCGTGTCAGATCAGAACTTATCTCAGAGATGAAAGGCTGGCTCAGTATTTAAAAAATATTCAATCAGTTTCTGGTTCCTTGGGAGTACTCGCTGGCTTATGATCTTTATGTGGCCAGATCAATTATAACAGACTTCAAGCAATACTTGCAGCCAGTCTCTAGTACAAAGACAGATGCAGTCCTGGAAACTTTGGCTTAAATTAATTGTGGTCAATTGACTTTTCTCTACTCCATTCATAAAACAAGACATCCGCAATGTAAAAACAGTCAATACAGTCTACCGCGGTAATGGCTGGTGAGAGTCACATGACTGTCTCCGTGAACTGAGGAACTGTATTCCACAAAGGCAATCCCTATTCGTGAAGGAGGGAAACCCCTCAGGAAACAAGGAATGGGTGGGACTTCCTCTGCCTGATAGAGAGCAGACACAAACTGCACAGACAGCGCTGTATTACATGGTGAAAGACTCAAGCTTTCTCTCAACATCAGGGTCTCAAGGCAAAGATGTCCACTGTTCTCCGACACGGCGTTCAACCATCTAGTCAGAGAGAAAAGATTTAAAAAAAAAATGGCATCCAGATTAGAAAGTTGGTCATAAAACTAGGCACGGTGGTTCCCAACACCCAGGAACCCAAGGCAAAAGGATAACCAGGAGGTTGAGGTCAGCCTAGTGTTCTAGGTTAGCCAGAGCTATCCAGAGACCCTGTCTCAAAAGTAAATGAACACCTTTAGCAGGCAGCTGCTGAGAAGATGCTCAGTCAGTGAGACGCCCACACACCTGAATAAGCATAAGGACCTAAGTTCCCCAGAATCCATGCACATTTGCCATATATCTGAGTACATGCACGTGCACGCACACACACACACACACCCACACACATATACACACACATACACACACAGAGCGAGAATAATAACTAAGTCCAGAAAGTTATGATATAAAGAAAAGATTAAAAATTAAAAATATATAACTAGCCAGATGTGGTAGCACATACCTGTAATGCTAATATATGGAAGGCAGAAGCAGGAAGACCAGGAAAGATTTGAGGCTAGCCTGGCCCACTCAAGGAGTTCCAGACTAGCCTGAGCTACACAGCAAAACTCTCTTTAAAAATAAAATCAAAAGCCAGTCTGTGCTGGCACACACCTTTGATCTCAGCACTCAGGAGGCAGAGGCCAGAAAATCTCTGCAGTCAAGGCCAGCCTGGTCTACAGAGAGAGTTCCAGTATAGCCAGGGCTACACAGAGAAACCCTATTCTGAAAAACCAAGGCAGGAGGGGCTGAAGAAATGACCCAGTGGTTAAGAACACTTTCTACTCTTGCAGAGGACTCCATTCTTAGCACCCACACGGAGGTTCACAACTCAAGTTCCGGGGAACCTAACACTCTCTTCTGGCTTCCATAAGTAACATCCTGGGCATCCATATGTGCAGGCATTTGTACATATACACAATGTAAATAAATAAATAAATAAATAAATCTTTTCAAAAGAGAGAAATGTGAAGCTACAGAATGAGAACATTTTGGAAACCACACACTTGACTAAAGATTCCCTTCTAGAATCTTCAAACAGCTCTCAAAACTCAGCAGCAAGAAAACAAACATTCCTACGAGAGAACAGGAAGAAGACACAGACAGACTTTTCATTATGAGAACAGCAAAGGGCACATGAAGAGAGCGGCAGCCCCTGTCAGCCACCGGGAAGGGCAAATTGAAACCACAGGGCATCGCCGCACACTATCAGAACAGCTAAGATAAAAACATTGACGCCAACAGATGCTGGCAAGGAGCCGGAGACTGCTCACTCCGACCAGACTGTGGGAGTTCAGAGTGGGACGGACCCTCCGCTTGCTGGCTCCCGGTAAAACCAAATATGGAACCGCCTGTGACTCAACATTTGCACTCCTGGGCATTCCTTCTGGAAAAAAAAAGATCTGTTCACACTAAAAACATTTCACGAGTGTTTACAGTTGTTTTATTCATAGTAGCAAAATAACAACGAGAAAAGAAACAAGATAGTAGCTGGGTGATGGTGGCACACAACTTTAGTCCCAGCACTCGGGAGCAGAGTTCAAGGCCAGCCTGGTCCACAAAGTGAGTTCCATGGCAGCCAGTGCTGTTACACAGAGAAAACCTGTCTGGGGAAAAAAAAACAGCAAAAAGAAATGAGGTGGTGGGAGAGGCGGCTCAGCAGCTAAAAGGTGCTCTTCCAGACAACTCCAGTTTGGTTCCCAGAACCCTTGTTAGATAGCTCGCAAGTCTCTCCAGCCCCAGTGGATCTGACGCCATTTTCTGGGCTCTGCTCATCTGCACACACATGGCCCGCACCCACACACACACATGTGCATTCCTATAGACAAAAATATAAATATATATGTTAACTGGAAGAAAAGCTCATGCTCTGCAACAGACTAAATAAACCCGGGCACATCCACACCATGAAACACTACTCAGCAGGAAAAAGGACTAAAGTATTGACAAACAGTTGCCTGTAACTTCAAGAGAATAATGCTGATTTTAAAGGCCAATTCTAATCTATCACAGGCTTCATGAGTATGTTGACAAAATGTCTGTCTGTCTGTCCATCTGTCCGTCTGTCTGTCTGTTTGTCGGTCTGTTTGAGACACTATCTCCATATAGTTCAGGCTGGCTTAGACTCACCAATCCTCCTGCCTTGGCCTCTCAAGTTCTAGGATTACAGTGCTACACCTGGTTTCACATAGCATATTTTTTATTTTATTTTAAATTGTGTGTCTATGTGTTGTGTGTAGGCATAAGTGTGCACACATAGAAAGTGCTGTGGAGGCCAGAAAAGGTTGTCAGATGCCCCTGAAGCTGGCAGTTGTAAGAGACCCAACATGGGTGCTGAGAACCAAACTCAGGTCTTCTGCAAGATTAATACACACTCTTAACTGCTGAGCCATTTCTCCAGCCTTTAACATAATATTTTTACATTGAAAAAAAAACTATTGAAGGTTAGTAATGGTGGCACTAGCCTTTAATTCCAGCACTCAGGAGGCAAAAGCAGGTGGAACTCTGTGAGTTCGAGGCCAGCCTGGTGTAAAAAACAAGTCCAGGACAGCCAGGACTGTTACACAGAGAAACCCTGTCTTGAAAAACCAACAAATTTTTGGAATGGAAAACCATATAAGAATTGCCAGTCTAGGAGTGGATGCAGGTGGCGGGAAGTAGAGAGGAATAGAAAGGGTGACTTGGGCTGGAGGCGTGGCTCAGTGCTGGAGAGCACGGGCTACTCTTCCAGAGGACTTGGGGTTCAGCTCCCAGCAACCACATAGCAATTGTCACAGATCCCAACTGTCTATAGCTCCAGTTCCAGGGAATCCGACATCCTCACCCAGACATGCATACAGGTAAAACACCAATGCACAGGAAGTAAAAATAAGTAACCCTCGCCATGGTGACCACGGCCTCCTTACAGCAGTGCATCATACTATGTTACCCCGGGCAAGACTGGGTAAGGAACACACAGGGTCTCCGTGCATTGCGCCCTACAAATCATAAAAACTCTGAGGATTAACAGTGAGCACAAGGAGGTTAGGATTCCGTTGGTAAAAACTGCAAACTGGATGAAACAAACTAACCCCATCTCAGGTGGGTCTGGGAAAGACATCAGAACGATCTGCTCGCTGGTCCAGCACAGCTCCAGGGCAATGAGTGGGCACCTGCTGTGAGCAGCGAGGTGTCCGAGGTCAGCTCTCTACACACTGAGGTATGGCTCTAAAGAACACAGACGGCAGCGGGTATAATGTAGCTCAGGGCTGGAGCACTTCCCCAGAATTGTGGGGGCCTTGACATCAACCCCCAGCACTGCAGATAATGATGAGGAAGAGGAAGAGGAGGAAGAGGAGAAGGAGGAAGAGAAGGAAGTGGAGGAAGAGAAAGAGGAGGAAGAGGAAGAGGAGGAAGAGGAAGAGGAAGATGAAAAGGAGGAAAAGGAGCCAGGCAGTGGTGGCGCACACCTTTAATCCCAGCACTTGGGAGGCAGAGGCAGGCGGATTTCTGAGTTCGAGGCCAGCCTGGTCTACAGAGTGAGTTCCAGGACAACCAGGGCTACACAGAGAAACCCTGTCTTGAAAAACCAAAAAAAAAAAAAAAAAGGAGGAAAAGGAAGAAGAGGAGGAGGAAGAGAAGGAAGAGGAGGAAGAAGAAGAGGAGGAGGAGGAAGAGGGTGACGATGGTGACAATAAGCCTGGGCAGACAGCAGAAAGAAAACACAGACTAGGGGCAGACAAGGTGGATGAGCCTTTTTTTTTTTTTTAATTTTTCGAGACAGGGTTTCTCTGTGTAGCCCTGGCTGTCCTGGAACTCACTCTGTAGACCAGGCTGGCCTCGAACTCAGAAATCCTCCTGCCTCTGCCTCCCAAGTGCTGGGCTTAAAGGCGTGCGCCACCACCGCCCGATGGATGAGCCTTTTGAGAGCACAGGCTGCTCTCAATTCCCCAGCTTCAATTCCCAGCATTCACTTGGCAGCTGACAACTGTCCGTAACTCCAGTTCCAGGGGATCTAGGCACACGTGCAGGCAAAACATCAATGCACATAAAATAAAATAAATAAATCTTTTAAAAGGAGGTTCGTATGATGATAGTTGTCAGCCAGCATGCAGCTATAACCCTCAAAGGAAATATGAGGTGATTTATTCTCAGCCAAACATGAGTAACCATGGCCCAGGAACACAGATTAGGTTGTCCTGAATAACACATTTTCTGGCGTAGGTTACATATGCTTTTTATAGTCACAGAAAAAAAAAGGAAGTCATATGCCCTGAGCCTCGGAGGTGGCAGCAGGTAGGTGGGTCAGAGCAAAGGAGTCCCTCTCTGTGGGTTTCAGATGCTATTTGGTGACAATTTTAGCTTTGGGGTCAGGGAAGCTGGTGTCTCCTAAGTTACAACATCCCAAAGGTTTTCCCCTCCTGAGAGTGGAAAGGGCATCGAGTCAGATAGAAACAGGAGGAAAGTGTTAAGTGGCCACTAGTGGGACTAAAGATAGCCAAAGATGCCTGGATATGTCACGTTCTAACTCCCAACAATCACAGAGTCCCATTCCATCAGTGGAGCAGAGTCCTCACTGCGTGAGGCTTTTTCTCTGGGAACTGCAATCTACATGGTGATGTCATGAACACAGTGTCTGTCCCCTCGTTTTTATGGGTGATACACTTCCTCAAAGACCTTTACAGGCCTGGAGAGACAGCTCTGTCAGTGATGTGCTTGTCACACAGTATGAGAACCTGGGCAACCCACGTGAAATAAGTCAGGTGTAGGGACAAACACTTGTAACTCTAACATGAAGGAGGTGAAGACGGGAGGGCAGGTTTCTAGGGCTCGCTCTCTGCCTAGCCAACCTAGTGGACAGGCTCCAGGCCAATGAGAGACTCCATCTCAAAAATGAAGTGAGTGGTACCTGAGGAATAACATTCAAGGCCTACACACACACACACACACAGAGAGAGAGAGAGAGAGAGAGAGAGAGAGAGAGAGAGAGAGAGAGAAATAAGAATAAATCCTTTCCAAAAACTGCAAAGTTTCAGCCAGACATGTTGACTCATGTCTATAATTCTGGTATTTGGAAAGCTGGGGCAGGAGAATTTCCACAAGTCTCAGCCCATACTGGGCTACAGAGTGAGATATTTTTTTTTTTTTGGTTTTTCGAGACAGGTTTTCTCTGTGTAGCCCTGGCTGTCCTGGAACTCACTTTGTAGACCAGGCTGGCCTCGAACTCAGAAATCCTCCTGCCTCTGCCTCCCAAGTGCTGGGATTAAAGGTGTGCGCCACCACTGCCCGACTGAGATATTATTTTAAAAAAAAAATGTTTAAAGGGTAGTTTCGAATCAAAACCACCCTCCAATACAATACCCAGCTCATATCTGCCCCTTCCTCTCTTGTCCTGGGCTGGATTTTATCCTCCACATTACCAAGGATCTGCAAACTTGTTCCCCAGAGTCCCAGGTCAGTGCCCGCCCTGACCACATCTGGCATTGACCATTGGTCTCCCCCAGCTCCGGGGATCCATAATATCTTGTCCCCCATGTCACTCCCCACCCTCACCCCACCCCTGTGTTACTCGTGGAACAATCTGACCTGTTGCTTACAAACACCCACTCACCGCAGGGCTTTTGCAGATCCCCTCCGATGGGCTTTTTCCACACCAGGACAGCACTGCTCAATGTCCAACGTCTCTGGAAGTCTGGAGTCCGCAGAAAACCACAGCGATATCTCAAGAAGCCATGGAGCCAGAACTTGAACGGTCGGCACTACCGGTGTTTGGGGCCAGGAAACAGTTTGGGGAGTGAGTCTATCGCTAAAGAACATGTGGCGGCCTCTCTGGTGCCGTGCTCTAGCTGCCAGATACCTGCCCCCTCCACAGGTGATGACGGTGACAAAGGTCTCCAGACCCTGACAAATTCTAAGGCTTCAGACTATGGAGAACGGCAGCCCTAAGCCTCCCAGAGTGGAGCAGGGCCCAGCCACTTTGTGATCCTCCGATTCTGACACTTGTCTGGCAATGTGATGCTTCCCCCTTCACAGTCAGTTGTGGCGGCACATGTGTGTGTCCCTAGCACTGGGGAGACTGAAGCAGGAGAATCCTGAGCCCAAGGCCAACCTGGGCTACATTATAAAAACCCAACTCTCAAAACAAAAGGCAAAAAACCTCCAACCTTCAGCTGGGCAGTGATGGTGCATGCCTTTGGTCCTAGCACTCAGGAGGCAGAAGCAGAGGCACATGGATCTCTGTGAGTTCAAGGCCAGCCTGGTCTACAGAGTGAGTTCCAGAACAGCCAGGGCTACACAGAGAAACCCTGGGGAGGGGAGGAGGTAAGCTGTCCTGGGGGCTTTGTTTGCTTACTTAGTCCATCCCTGAATCAGCCCCACAGAAACAAACTGACTTCCTGATTATCCAGACAATCAGGGCATCTCTAACTACTGTAAGAGAATTACACATTTTTGACTTAATGGGATTTATTTTCTCCTCGTGGACCACCCATGTTCATGGATGCCTGAGGTCTCCTTTGCTCTGTGCAATGATTTGCACACCCTCGACTTCAAGAAAACCACCTCTCCCACTCACTCCCTGGAGCAGACTGTGGCCCAGGAAGCCCAATCTGAGCTGAACATCACCTCCCAGAGATGACTGACCACCAAGGATCCCAGGGAACCCATCAAGGTGGACAGCTAGCTGGCCCTGACATCTCAGATCTCTCTCTCTCCTCTCTCTCTCTCTCTCTCTCTCTCTCTCTCTCTCTCTCTCTCTCTCTTTCTCCCCTCTCTCTCTCCCTCTCTCCCCTTTCTCCCATCTCTCTTCTCTCTCACCTCTCTCTCTCTCCCTCTCTCCTCTCTCTCTCCCCTCTCTCCCCCTCTCTCCTTTCTCCCCCCTCTCTCCTCTCCTCTCTCTCTTCCCCCTCTCTCCCTCCTCTCTTCTCTCTCTGTCTCTCTCTCTGTCTCTCTCTGTCTCTCTCTGTCTCTCTCTGTCTCTCTCTCTCTCTCTCTCTCTCTCTCTCTCTCTGGTTTTTAGAGACAGAGTTCTACTATGTAACCCTAGCTATCCTGGAACTCACTCTATAGACCGGACTGGCCCCAAACTCAGAGATCCCCCTGCCTCTGCTCCTGAGAGCTGGGACTAAGGGTGCACAGCCCAGAGCCGAGCTTCAGATGCCTCTGCTCATCCCTCCAGTGTTCCGCCCACAGGTGCTCTCCTCCAGGCCGGTCAAACTGCCCAAATATCTTGACAGCAGCAAACACTCCACCTTGAAGTCAGAGGCCTCCTAGGAAAAGTGTCTGCTACCCATTCTCACGCTGCAGCTCACCCTGCACCCTTACAGACAGGGCCAAATCCAGGCAGAGGGGCGTCAGTGGATGGGCTCAGCACAGGACCCCTAGCTGCCTGTTTCAGACTGCCAGTCCTACATCAATCCACCCACCTTCCGGGAAGCAGCCCAGGGAATTAGTTCTGATGCCACGCCCCAAGCTGGAGCTCTTGACACCTCTTTTTGGATCCAGGCCCTTTCAAAAGGAGCATTTCAAATAGGAGCCATCAACACTCCCAGAGGGTGGGTCATAATCCACAGAGGATCATTAACTTCACCCAAGTGATGGGTCGTCTGTCAGCACCTCCCGTCCTTCCACCAATTATCTATCTGCTAATTATCTGGGATTAAGAACTGACACGGAGCGACATGGTCATTAACCACATATTTGCACGGCTTATTCATGTTAGGAGGGCAGCTCGGTCTCACCGAGTCTAATTGGACACGCCCACAATGCTGCAGAACATGGTTCCCTCTATTGGGCTGTCAGCAGCCCGTGAAAGGCCTTCAGCAGGATGTGTTGACTTCTAAAGGGGCTTAGCTCTTGATTTTTTTTTTTTTTTTTTTGGACATGCTGGATGCCTTGGCTCTCTGGCAGGACAGATGACAGCTTAACCGTGAGCGCACATGCGATCATTTGTCAAACACTCATTAGCTGGGGCACAGTACCAGGCACAGGTTTGTCCCCAGGGGCTTTTAGCAAAGGTGAAAGAGACACCATCCCTCTGATTTCCCTTCTTTAAGGGAATTACAGGCAAGCAGAGGCCAGAGCAGGGGGGGCGGGGAGGGAGGGTGGGGAGGGGGGGACAGGGGGTGTAGCATCGGGAGGTGCGATGCTGCCAGAGAGGTTTGAGAAATCTCAGAGAAAAGGTGTCATCCTCAGACAGAACCGGGTGGGAAGAGGCAGTACATGCTGAAGGCACAGAGAAAAGACATCCAGGACACAGAGGCCAGCCAGCAGGACCAGGAGTGGCCTAGACGGTGGGCAGAGAAGTAAGGGAGGAAAGGAGGCGGCCTGGCGGCTCTGAGCATCCCGGAGAGCTCATGTGTGTTGTCGGCTTTGCAGGGTTCTCTGGGCATGCGCACCAGGGAGGAGGCTTCCTGTCCCTGTGTTTATGGGGGAGGTGGGTTTAGTGAGTTTCCATGGAAGTATGATTAATATATGACAAAACTTCTCGGAAACTGACACCTATGGAAATAGCGCCCAGATAAGGAAACCAGTCCGTCACCAGGCACACCTGGAATCCCAGTGTTTGGGAGGCAGAGACAGGAGGATTTGAAGTTAAAGGCCACCCTGGGTTACATAGTGAGGCACTGTAAGAGGAAGGAAGGGAGGCAGAGGGAGAGGAAGGATGGGAGGAAAGAGTAAAATATAAATGTTGGTAGTAGAAATGGCTCAGTGGCTGTACGGACTGGTTTTGTGTGTCAACTTGACACAGGCTGGAGTTATCACAGAGAAAGGAGCTTCAGTTGGGAAGCGCCTCCATGAGATCCAGCTGTAAGGCATTTTCACAATTAGTGATCAAGGTGGGAGGGCCCCTTGTGGGTGGTGCCATCCCTGGGCTGGTAGTCCTGGGTTCTATAAGAGAGCAGGCTGAGCAAGCAACGGGAGGCAAGCCAGTAAGAAACATCCCTCCATGACCTCTGCATCAGCTCCTGCTTCCTGACCAGCTTGAGTTCCAGTCCTGACTTCCTTTAGTGATGAACAGCAATGTGGAAATGTAAGCTGAATAAACCCTTTCCTCCCCAACTTGCTTCTTGGTCATGATGTTTGTGCAGAAATAGAACCCTGACTAAGGCAGTGATTAAGAGCACTGACTGCCCTACAAGAGGGCCTGGGGTTAGTTCCAAGCACCCATATGGTGGTTCACAACCATCTGTAACTCAAATTCCAGGAGATTTGATGCCCTGTTATGATATCCTCAGCCACCAGACACATGATGCACACACATACATGCAGGCAAAACATCCAGACACAGAAATAATTTTAAACACACACACACACACACACACACACACACGATACAGTTGTTGGAGCTGGAGGGATTGACTTTGCAGTTATGAGCACTTGCTGCTTTTGCAGAGGACCTGAGTCTGGCTCGCAGCACCCATGTCAGGCAGCTCAGGCACCTCTAACTCTAGCTCCAGGGGATCTGGTGCCCTCTTCTGGTTTCAGAGAGAGTTTGCACTCCTGTGCACATAGCCCCACACATATATATATAATTTTTATTTTGTTTTTGTTTTTGTTTTTTTTTGTTTTTGTTTTTTGTTTTTGTTTTTCGAGGCAGGGTTTCTCTGTGTAGCCCTGGCTATCCTGGAACTCACTCTGTGGACCAGGCTAGCCTCGAACTCAGAAATCCGCCTGCCTCTGCCTCCCAAGTGCTGGGATTAAAGGCGTGCGCCACCACCGCCCGGCTATACATAATTTTTAAATAATAAAAATAATTTGTGGGGCTGGAGAGATGGCTCAGTGGTTAAGAGCATTGACTGCTCTTCTAGAGGTCATGAGTTCAATTCCTAGCAACCACATGGTGGCTCACAACCATCTGCAATAGGATCCAAGGCCTTCTTTGGTGAATCTGAAGACAGCAAGTATACTCATACAAATAAAATAAATAAATCTTTAAAAAATAAAAATAATTTGTAAAGGATACAATTTGTTGCTAAAACTCCAGAAGGCTATGGTGACCCCCCCCCTCAGGAAATTTGCACACATAGACAAAGCACCATTCTGGCCATGTCCCCCCTGTCTTACCAATGTATGTGACTTATTTTACTCAATGTTCCCAAGACTCTAGAACCTAGCTACACATAAGTTGAGTTTTTTCTTACTGCTCTATAATACCCCATCCATGAACAGCACCTTTCAGCAGTGCCTTGTGATGCTTAAGAGCTGTGGTTCTCAACCTTCTCAATGCTGAGATCCTTTAATACAGGTCCTCAAGTTGTGGTGACCTCCCCAAGCATAACATTATTTCCATTGCTACTCCATAACTGTAATTTTGCTACTGTTAATAATCATAATGTAAATAACAGTATTTGCTGATGGTCTTAGTTGACTCCCCCATGAAAGGGTCATTTCCCCAAAGGGGTCACACCCCACAGGTTGAGAATCACTGTTCTAGTGGCTGTGTATCTGCTGGGTTCAGATCTCATGGCAGCCTCATCAGATCGTGGGTTATGCGTTTCCCCCGTGAATAGATAGATGCTCCTAGTTTTCCAGAGTTGCTTTGCCCTTCCACACACCTAGCAGGACCTGCACCAGGGGTTGGGTTGCCCCGTGTGCTTGCTCAAACCAGGTAATATCTGTCTTTTTGTGCTTTACACTTGTTCATAACCACGTGGTGGAGGCAGTATCCCCCATCCTTTTGGCAGCAGTGAGAAATACAGTGTTTGGAGAAGAGGGATGGGACGGAAAATGAGACTAGACACGTGGCCAGACATTAGTGGCCGATGCATAAACAAGAAATTGACGCTGATGGAGTTAGAATGAGAAGTGCCAGAAAGCTGCACCTTGAGGGGGTACGTGGAGGCTTGGACACACATAGACACAAACTAAGTTGCAGCCGAAAGCAGTGTCCAATTTGAAGGCAGAAGAGGAGAGGAGACTGGGTTCCCGGATGGCTCCGTGGGCGAGGAGGGGCTCAGGAATGAAGTCAAGGCTGGAAACAGTTTGAGATACACAGCGTTGATGGTTGGAGTCAGAGCTATGGCTGAGATCTCCCAGAGAGTGATGTGTAGTCAAAGGGAGGAGGAGGACTGGAGAAGAGACGCCTGCCTTCAGGGGGGCGAGCAGAGGAAGAAGTGGGGAAGATGGCATCGCTTCCCTCTGAAATGCTGGCATGGGCTGGGAAGCATGAGTCAGGCACTCCCAGCCCCGACAGCTCAAGGTCCATCTCAGCAACCAGAACTTTCTCCTGAAGGAGCTTGCATCACCGACCTGGGAAGATGATTGTGAAATCCACATCAGGTTGCGTACCTCTGGCAGCGTCTTAGGGACAATGGGCACCAAAGACTCACAGCATCTTGGTGTTGGAGTCCTCTTCGCCTCCACAACGTCGCTGCCAATTAGTTATCCCGCGCCCCAAGCAAGGAGCCCACAACTTCCCACGGCAGCCCATCTAAAAGTACACAGGGATCTTAAAAATAATAATAATAATCCCAACCACACGGAAAGTCAAAGCGAGCGATAAATCTGTTTCTACTCCAGTGGGAATGCCCTTGGTGGAGTTAAAGGCCAAAGACTTCGTGAAAAATACTTCTCTAGTATTTTCCCCGTCCCCCACCAGTACCTTCCTTCTGGGTTTGGAGTTACATACAGCGCCTGCCCCACCACCACCACCACCCCAGGAAGCTGGGATTGCATCACCATTTGCACAAGTCCCCGGAATGCGCTCAGCCTTGCAGGCATTCCTCTGGCTCCTTCCAGCAGGGCCTACACCGGCTGGAACGTGGCCAGGGTCTCAGGGCTGAAGCGGTGCGTGCTCGAGCACAGACGCACTAGGCTGGACACGTGGGAGGGATGAGCGGCCGTGGATGAGAACAGACCCGCTGCAAGCCGCTTCAAGCTTTCCTCCCTCGGTGCTACTCGCATCCTGCCCTGCGCTAGGCTCTGAGAAAGTGCTGGGCGGATCTGATTTCTAAACAGGCCCGTTGGGGCAATGGGTGCTCTGAGACACAGGCGCACAAGAAGGAAATATGGGTCTGTTTTCTTTTGACTTCATTTTTAGAAATCGGCAAAGTGTTTTTTCCAAGTAACACCATTAAGTAGGTCTTTGGTTTTGTTTTCAGTAAGATGGCATTAAAAGCTTCTTTTGGTCAGAACTTGTGTGCCTTGACCTACCTTGAATCCCTCCCAACCCTGTCCCCACTGTCCTTAGAAGAACAGCTTTACCTGTGGGAAGTCACCTCTTAGATAAATCGCCATTACATTTCCCAGCCATATATTGGGTGAGGAGTGATACAACCACAATTCATAATCTCTACTTCAAAAAATATTTTTCTCTTTTTGTGTGTCAGAGTGTCTTGCCAGAATTGCCACATGACTGCAGTGCCCCCAGAAAGCCAGAAGAGGGAATCAGATCCCCTGGAACTGGAGTTACACCATAGAGTACTAGGAATAGAACCCAGGTCCTCTTGACCACTGGGCAGGCCGTCTCTCCAGCCCCATATTCTCTGCTTTTTTATGGGTGGTGTGGGTGCACATAAGTATTTGCGTGTTCATGTGTTCGTGTGTGTGTGTGTGTATTCGCGTTCGTGTGTGTGTGTGTGTGTGTGTATTCACATGTGTGTGCGTATTCACGTGTGAGTGTTCGTGTGTGTATTCGCATGTGTGTGTTCATGTGTATGTGTGTATTCTCGTGTGTGTTTGTGTGTGTGTGTGTGTGTGTGTGTGTGTGTGTGTGTGTGTAAAACCTCTTTACATGGACAATGAGAATTACAGAGCTCCTTAAGAGAGCTTTATCATAATTTTTGGTTCAGTGTTCAGTGTGTCTGGCAATATCATTATCTTATAGGTTTTGTTTTGTTTTGTTTGAAACAGGGTCTCCTTAAATAGCCTAAGCTGACCTGGAACTTAAGAGCCTCCTGCCTCAGCTTCCTTAGGGACATGAGTGCAGTTGTACACCACCTTGTCTAGCTAATACTTTCCCCAGGAACCTGGTAACCCTCCCTTCTCTGGTTATATTGGAGTCAGGGCTGCCTGTTGGGGAAAGCTTGGGTGGTAGGGGCATTGCCTTGTAGAGTGAGCTGATTTGTGGTAGATTTTCCTTTTAGGATCCTCTTCTATGCCTGTATGTTGGTTTCTCTTATCCAAACCTTCTTCCTCCACCTGCCCCATGACCTTCCCAGTCCTTCGCCGGCCTCTGCTTCTGTTTGATCAGCATTTTAACTTTCACAAGAGTAGAATATACCATGTCTAACTTTCACTTATTAGCTTCCAGTTTCCTCAGTGTTGAGGCAAAGGGCAGGAGGTTCGTTAGTTTGGTCAGATTTTTGTTTGGTTGTTTGCGTGCTCGATTGGGCTGATTTGGGTTTTGTTTTGGGGGCTTTTGGGAGGTGTTGTTGTTGTTGTTTGGTTGGTTTTGTGTTTGTTTTATTTGTTAGGCAGGGTTTCAGATAGCCCAGGATAGCCCAAACTCCTCTGATCTCCCAGTCCCCACCTCCCAAGTGCTGTGATTACAGATGTGTACCAGGTCTGGTTTAGTGAATAATGAATGTGATGCTGTGCATACACTAAAGGTTCCCTGTGCATACACTAAAGGTTCCCTGTGCATACACTAAAGGTTCCCTGTGCGCATTCTAAAGCTCCACAGCAGAAACAAAGGGCCTGGGACTCTTTCACAGCCTTCTTCACAGAAGCCCACCCTCACCCACCACTTAAGGATTTTTAAAATCATGTTACTCTCTCCTGTAAAACTCCAGCCTTCCACTGCATCCTGGAGTGCAGTAGCTGGATGCACAGCCTTGCTTAAAAAAAAATCTGAATAACCCCAAAATTTAGTAACTTAAAACTATAAGCATCTTGCCTGGTTGGTGGTTGCCTTTGATTCCAGCCCTTGGGAGGCAAAGGAAGGTGATCTCTGTGAGTTCAAGGCCACTGCTCTCACAATACGTTCAAGGCCAGCTGGAACTGCATAGTGAGACCCTGTCTAAAAACAAACAGCAGCGAGAACTCAACCTATCAACATCGCAGCTCCTCCTTCCTGGTTGTTTTATTTCATTTCATTTTGACAGCTAGGCCAGCTCAGAGCT
Source organism: Tokudaia tokunoshimensis (assembly GCA_036184795.1). Lineage (NCBI taxonomy): Eukaryota > Metazoa > Chordata > Mammalia > Rodentia > Muridae > Tokudaia > Tokudaia tokunoshimensis. The sequence goes on from BTHU01000005.1 coordinate 33,594,892, forward strand.
ATATCGTGTAAGGTCACCTCCCTCACATATTTAGTGACTGGGTGGATGTCCACGGAGACTTGCTCTGTAACCCCAAGCAGGCTGATCTGCTCAGAGCACAGCCCTGATGCACCAGCTCCTCCCCCTCACTTTGTGCACGGCTTTCCTAATTCAATTTAATGTCACTAGTTTTTTCCTTGCAGCCCCTCATTACCTAAAAATGTGGGTTATTTCTAGCATTAAAACATTTTTAAAATTGTATTTGTGAGGTATGTGCATAGAAACCTGAGCAGAGCTTCTAATAATCCTGTTCCTCTGAGGCAGGATCTCTCTCTGGACCCTGAGCTCTTGGTTTTCAAGACTATCAACCAGCAAGTCTGTAATCCTCCTGCCTCTGCCCCTGGGTGCAGGGGTTACAGGCACTTACGGGAGCATGTCTGGCTTTTACTGCATCCTGAGATGTAGCTACACTCATACTTAAGCTTCGGGTGTTCTTAATATCTTTCAATGTACGTGAGCATGCATCTTGGCAAGAACAGGAAGGTAGGAAGGCTCAGCTGTTAGGAGAGCTTTTTTTTTTTCATGTCTCTATGCCCTGCAACCAATGTATGTGCTATCTTTGACAGTAGGGCCACCAACTACTTATGGTGGAAAGCCTTGAGATACAGCGGTAGCCTGTGTTATTTATTGGTGAGGGACTGGCTGGAACCTGAGCTTCCTACTCTTGCAGAAGACCTAGATTCTCAGTGCCTGCATGGTGATTCATAACTGTGTAGCTCCAGTCCCAGAGGATCTGACGCCCCCTTCTGGTCTCCAAGAGCATTATACACGTCGTTCGTTTACAACACACAGGCAAAACACTCATCACACACAATCAAGTAAATCTTTAAAATAATAACAGGGAGTTGCGGGGAGGGAGAAAGCCCAGAAAGAGAATAATCTGGTGTCCCTAGTGTTCCTGGATTGCCTTGGCTCTACCAGTCCTCTCAGATACGCACTCCTCCCATCACCAAGTCTGTGGATAGTACTAGTGCACACCACACACAGGCTCTGCCCTGTCAACATGCTGTTATGGCCTTCCTCGTGCCCCTCATCTCAAGCGCGCGCGCGTTCACACACACACACACACACACACACACACACACACACACACTCCTCCCCTCCCCTCCTTTCCTCCCCCCCTCCCCAGCACAGCATTGCCTCTCACTCAGCGGACACAGCCAGTCTTGGGTTCCAAAGGTGGATTTTATTGCTGACGACTCAACCGACAGAGTTCAGGGTTCCCATCCAGTGAGCCAGAGCCAGCCCTGGGGACACCGGGAAATCAATCTCCGCAGTCACGTGATAGATGAGTGCTCTACCAATGCAAGTATACAGATGGCCAGTAGGTGGCGACAACGAGTGAGCAGCAGCTATAAGCCGAGACCTTAGTCCGGATGAGATGCACCACTTTAGCCATTTCTGGACCAAGGAGTGTTGGTGGCTCAGACCTCGGCTGGCAGCACCGAGATGCCTTCTATTTCCCGGAGGTATAAGGCTATGCCCGAAGCTCTAGGAGAGCAGAAAACAGCAGTCCACCCCAGGGACAAGACTTCAGCTCCCGTTACCTGCTGAAGCATGGTAAGTTCCACAGTTCATGTACAGTGTGGGTTGGTTTTGGCTTCGTGATTCGCAGGTGACATAGCAGGAAATGCAATGTCCTTTATCATAAGCACCGTGTTTCAGAGGCCATTGCTATAAGGATATACAGTGGTGAATTTAAACACAGAAATCTAACTTAAGGTTACACTCACCAACATGTCTGACCCACTCCAAGCTGAATAGAGGACATTTTCTTTAAGTTCCACATATAAAAAATATGTGTGCTCCTAATCAGAAAAAAACCTCAGCCGGGCGGTGGTGGCGCACGCCTTTAATCCCAGCACTTGGGAGGCAGAGGCAGGAGGATTTCTGAGTTCGAGGCCAGCCTGGTCTACAAAGTGAGTTCCAGGACAGCCAGGGCTACACAGAGAAACCCTGTCTCGAAAAACCAAAAAAAAAAAAAAAAAAGAAAGAAAAGAAAAAAACCTCACAGTGGACTGAAGTAAATACAGCAAACAGTACCTTTCTCAGTGAGTTCTGGAGACATCTCTGCAGAGATGCCATTGGACTGGGTCACAGCACTTGCCTAGCAGGCAGGGGACACTATTCAAGAAGTAATCTTCACCAATATGTGTGTCCATCCTTCCAGAACGTTCTACACACGTATATGCAAGGATTTGTATTACCTCATTTTTTACAAATGGTGAACTGGATAGTTTTGTGTTCCAATTTGACACAAGCTAGAGTCGGAGGAGAGGAAGGGGCCTCAGTTGAAGAAAAATGCCTATATAAGATCTGGCTATAGGGCATTTTCTTTATCAGTGATTGATGGGGAGGGCCCAGCCCATTGTGGGTGGTGACATCTCCCAGCTAGTGATTCTGGGATCTATAAAGCAGGCTGGGCAAGCCATGAGGAGCAAGTCAGTAAGCAGCGCACGTGTGGTCTCTGCATCTGCTCTTGCCTCCAGGTTCCTGCCCATTTGACTTCTTGTCCTCACTTCTTTCAATAATGAACACCAACACGGAAGTGTAAATAAACCCTCTCCCCAACTTGCTTTTTGGTCATGGTGTGTGCTGGGAAATATAAAAATATGATTTCCCTTTTACTCTACAAATTTTTTTTTTTTGGTTTTTTTTTTTTTTTGGTTTTTCGAGACAGGGTTTCTCTGTGTAACTCTGGCTGTCCTGGAACTCACTTTGTAGACCAGGCTGGCCTCGAACTCAGAAATCCTCCTGCCTCTGCCTCCCAAGTGCTGGGATTAAAGGCGTGCACCACCACCGCCTGGCTTGAAGATTTGTTTGTTTGTTTATTTATTGTTATATGTAAGTACACTGTAGCTGTCTTCAGACACTCCAGAAGAGGGCATCAGATCTCATTACAGATGGTTGTGAGCCACCATGTGGGTGCTGGGAATTGAACTCAGGACCTTCAGAAGAGCAGTCAGTGTTCTTAACCGCTGAGCCATCTCTCCAGCCCTACAAATTTTTTAATAGTTATATAATCCCTTTCAAATCATAAAGATTATCTCAGAAGTATGTGATAACATAAAAACTTCATTCACAAGTTAACGTTTCTAAATCTCTAAATACCACTTCAGAGACTCAATGTTTTAGATCAATAGCCAGCAGTCGTTCTGAAAAGGACCAGTTAACAAATATCTCCAGCTTTTCCAGCCCATCTGTGCCACGTGTAGTTTCTTGGGTTTTGTTTTGTTGGTTGAGTAGTTTTCGATTATATTCTTCCCCCGACAATGTAAAGACCAATCTTAGCTTCAGCCAGGAAAGGGCCAGACCTTGGGGGAAGGGGGCCAGTGAGATGGCCAGTGGGGAAGGGCACTTGTGGCCAGCCTAGAGGACCCTAGGAGCTGCTGCTCCCCTGCTGGGTCTGGCTCCTTGCTGCACCTCCTCTGCCACTGGAAGAGAGGGAGTGAGTGAAGTCTAAGTGGAAAAGTAACATCTGTGTTTGTGCCCACAGATCTTGCTGCTCTCGGCCTTCTATTTTATCCGCCAGGGTGCAGAGTGTAAGAGATTTCAGACTGCTCAGTCCTAAGTGGAACACCTGAACCACACCTAATCCTCCCAACGTTCACGGATCATTACAAAGGAAGGAATGTAAGAAGTGTAAGCCAGAGATGATGGACGACTATATAAGAAGACAGCGTCTTCTGGACACAGCAGAGCAACTGCACATATGAGCTCACAGCGGTTTGGCAGTACGCACAGGGCCTGTGCAAGCTCATCATGGAGATGGGACTTAGACACCAAATCCCCCACTGGGCCACAGAGCTATTGGCAACTGTTTGCAGCTGGGATAGGAAGAGAGTTCTGTGTAAAAGTGTAGGCCCCGGTAAGTCAGCCATGCCCCAGGGAAAGGCCACACACCCAAAATCACTGGGCAGCACATGAAGATGTTTTGTTTTGTTTTTTTTTTTAAAAGACCCAAAGTTGGGGGATAGGCCTGGGAAGAGTTGGAGGAGGGGTGAATATGATCAAAACACGTACAAAACTCTCAGAGAATAAAAAGGTTGCTTTGTTTTGTCTTAGAGAGGCTGGGGAGAAGGCTCAGAGGTTAAGAGCACTTGCTCTTGCAGAGGACCCAGGTTTGATTCCCAGCACCCCATAGCAGCTTAAACCATCTGAACTCCAGTTCTAGGGAATCTGACACCGTATTCTGGCCTCCTCGGTGCTGGGCACAAACGTGATGAACATATGTACACACAGGCAAAACACTCCTACAAATAATTAAAGACTCAGGGTTCAGCTCCTAGCACCCATGCCAGGCAGTTCACAGGCTACCTGGGTTCCTGTTCACAGATGGAAAGCCCACATACAGATGTACACACACCTAAAAGTCATGAAGATAAGGATTTTAAGAGGTGATAAACATGCATTTTATAAGAGGATATGAAGCTAATGGTTTGTTTTTCTAGTTCTAATTCTGTCACAGATCTTGTGTTTTGGTGGTGGGTACGAGTATAAAATATATTCAAAACAGAAAACTCATTTAAGCTGGGTACTGTGGAGCACTTGGGAGGCAGGGGCAGGTGAGTCTCTGTGAGACAAGGCCAAACTGGTCTACAGATCGAATTCCAGGACAGCCAGAGCTATATCATGAGACCCTATCTCAAAAAATAAAATAAAAATAAAAATAGTATAAAATATATTCAGTCTGTAAAGTTAATGTAACGCTCTACAACTTCCATTCCAAATGCTAATTCTAACTCTATAGACATTCAGTAAGTTGTACAGTAGTTGGATCTGGTTAATTTGGGTGATGTTCTTATTTATTTGCAAGGATTTTTGTTTTTTTTTATTTATTTTGGTTTTTTTGAGACAGCTTCTTTGCATAGCCCTGACTGTCCTGGAACTCACTCTGTAGATCAGGCTGGCCTCAAACTCTGAGATCAGCCTGCCTTTGCCTCCTGAGTGCTGGAATTAAAGATGTGTACCACCATGCCCAACTCCAAGGGTTTTTTTTTAAAACAGCTTTTAAATGTCGGGGCTGGAAAGATGGCTCAGTGGTTAAGAGCACTGTCTGCTCTTCTAGAGGTTCTGAGTTCAATTCCCAGCAACTACATGGTGGCCCATAACCATCTGTAATGAGATCCGATGCCCTCTTCTGGTGTGTCTGAAGACAGCTTCAGTGTACTCATATAAATAAATGAATCTTTAAAAAAATGTGGATGCTACTTCTGGTCTCTACACCCACACAATATACACCCACATCAACAGAACACATAAACAAAAAGGCATCAGAATGCCAACTTCTTTATAGCTAAAACATTATACTATATGTCTAGATGTTCCTTATAGAAGAAGCCAGATAAAGGCTAAAAGGGACCTTTACAACTTCTAACAATTTTTTTGGTTTATTTAAAAAAAAACCTCTAGAACAATTGAATTTAAGATCTTGTCCCAAAACATTGTAAGTAATGTCAAAGGTAGTAAACAGCTACAAACCAATCTTGCTTAGGAGTGGAGTGTCATCAGCCGCAATGACTGGACAAGTTTCCACAGGCTATGGGGTCGCTTCCAAACCGTGATCAATCAGCTCTGAGATCTGCAGCTGTGATTAGGGAAGAGCGTCATGTTGACAGGTGTCTAATTTGGTTACTCCGATCGTAAATCTTTAGTTATCTCAGCCCATCTCATTAAAATCTCCTACAGGCCACACATTCTTACAATCACTTCCTACATGGCACAGAACTGTGTGGTGTTAATTAGTTTATCAACCTGTACTACACTGTCTTGTTTATGTCTACCTCCTCCACAAACCATGACTTGCAGCACGAAATGAATCTTGAGCCAGGTGTGGTGGTGTAGGCCTATAATCCCATACCCAGGAGGACTGAGAAGAGAATCAGAGTCTCAGGCTAGCCTGGGCTACATAAGGGTCTTCCTCGAACTCTGTCCCACATCTCATTCATTTCAAGTTAATCATCTAAAGCTGAGTCACAGTCACGGAGTAAGTCAGAAACAAACCAGTCATGACTTTCTTGAGGTTGGGGGAAGGGCTTTCTAACTCAAGAATATTCAGAGTTTTTAATGTGTGTGCGTGTGTGTGTGTGTGTCCATGTGTCCAAGTCCTTCAAATGCAGGGATTTAATCCATAGGATTTCTGCAGTCACTTGGTCCTAAGACTTTATAACTCGGTATAATTTACAATAGAACAGAGAGGTCAGGCTCTTGAGTGAGGGAGGCCAATGTGAACTGCTGAATAGAACAGATGTAACATGAAAGACCCTGTTAGAATGTTCTCTGTTACCATGTGTGGTGGCCATCTTTAATCTAAGTACTCAGGAGGCAGGAGCAAGTGCATCTCTGAGTTTGAGGCCAACCCGGTCTAAAGAGCAAGTTCCAGGACATCCAGAGCTACACAGAGAAGCTCCATCTTGAAAAACCAGTAAAATAAAATAGAATGTTCTCCGTATCAGCACTGAGAGTAAGGAGTGTTTGCAGGCAGCCCCACCACAGCATTCGGGGAGTCTTCAGCACTGGAGCAAAGCCCACGGTGAGTACTCTGATTTTACAGTTCTCAGGGAAGACTATTAACATACATTTCCTTTGTCAGGCATGGAGGCCTCCACCTATAATCCCAGCATTTGGGAAGCAGAGGCAGGAGGACCTCTGAGTTTGAAGCCAGCCTGGTATATAAAGCAAATTCCAGGACAGCCAGGGCTATACAGAAAAAATTCTGTCTTGAAAAACAAAAAACAGGGGCTGGAGAGATGACTCAGAGGTTAAGAGCGCCAACTGTTCTTCCAGAGGTCCCGAGTTCAATTCCCAACAACCACATGGTGGCTCACAACTATCTGTAATGAGATTCAATGCCCTCTTCTGGTGTGTCTGAAGACAGCTACAACGTACTCATATATATAAAATAAATAAAATCTTAAAAAAAAAAAAAAGAAGAAAAACAAAAAAACAACAAATGTCCTTGATAAATATTTTACACAGCGCCAGTCAAAGCAGTAAGATGATGATAGGAGCAGGTACATCCAGAAGTCAACAGAGCTTCTGAAAACACAGTGGGCTCCTCAAGACCCCAGGGCCACCAAGGATTCCTCAGGGTCAGCCACCTGAACAGGCTCAGAAGCCAGTTTAATCCTCACAACCTCTGCAAAGCCATCACCAAACCAGCATGTGATGTGTGCTATGTCGACAGTGAAGAAGAAAAGGCGGTCCTCACAGAGCTTCCGTCGGTACACAGACCGAGGATCTGCCGACAGCACGTCCTCAATGGCACCCTTGGCTTCCTCTGTGGAATGAAAGTATTTAAATGACGTCTCACCAGCATCTGCAACGAGAAAGACAGAAGCCTGTAATTACAACCGTGCAGGTCAGACTGGAAAACGAGCTCCAGCCTGTCACAGGGAAGGAGCAGGGTCTGGAGACCTACTCATTGCCGAGACTATCACCTTCAACAAGTATTTACTGTCATTAGAGTTAATACGTATACCTCCAAAATAACAAACACCGTGTATTTTACACAGGTCTCCAAAACAGGCGAGATAAGCTGTAGTTGTTTGAATATGCTTGGCCCAGAGAGTGGCACTATTTGGAGGTGTAGCCTTGGAGTAGGCGTGGCACTGTGGGCGTGGGCCTTAAGACCCTCTGCCTAACTGCCTGGAAGTCCGTCTTCTCCTAGCAGCCTTCAGATGAAGATGTAGAACTCTCAGCTCTTCCAGTCACATATCTGCCTGGATGCTGCCATGCTCCCACCTTGATGATAATGGACTGAACCTCTGAACCTGTAAGCCAGCCCCAATTAAATATTGTCCTTATAAGAGTTGTCTCGGTCATGGTGTCTGTTCACAGCAGTGAAGCCCTAACTAAGACAGCATCTATTTCTAAATGTAACCTGCTAACACTGCCCTTTTCTCTGCTATGCCCTGTGCCACCATCTGCTTCTGTCAGTGTGTCTGTATGCTTTGCACAGCAGTGTGCTGACTTCCTATACCTTGAACTTTTGTCTCTTTGCCCATTAGAAGACAAGCTCCGTGGGACAGGGCAGGGGTTTCTGGTCCCCTTTCCCACTGCTGCCTCCCTGTGGCCAGAACAGTGGTGGAGAGGCTGCGTGAGGAAGAGCTGCACAGTAAACAGTGTGGCGTGCCCCTCTCAGGTGGTCACGCGGCTCTTCACTGAGAAGTGACACAAGCAGCTCTCAACCCTCTGGATATCTGTCATCTCCTTGGAAACCAGCTACTTGCCTGCATCCTCATTCCCACCTCTCAACAGCCAGCAGCTTCCTTCATTCTCTGTCTGCTATGGACTGGGGAAACACATGCTAAGAACCGTGTGTTAAATACGCTCCAAGACAGGGTTCTTTGTCAGGAAGTGCATGCCGTGGGGAAAGTGCTATGGCAGGAGGGTCTTCTTGGCTAGGGGATCCTAGGGGGCCCTGACAGAATAAAACAGATACCTCTTTGGCTAGATAGGAAAGCAAGTAAAACTGAGTGCATCCAAGTATAGACCAAACACAAGCCACAATATGACTGCTATTCAAAAAGAGAACAGAGAAAGGCAAGCAGAGCTGCAGACGTGGCCCAACGGTTAAGAGCACTTGCTGCTCATACAAACGACTTGAACTGGGTTTTTAGTACCCATGGTGGGCAGCTCACATATGCCTGTAACTCCAGCTCCAAGAGATACAAAGCCTCCCCTGACCTCCACCATTATCTCCATGAGCACATACCCTCAAGACAGATACACATGCATACACATGATTAAAATAATAAAATATTAAACAAAAGGTAAGGGCCAAGTCAAGGGACACCTCCTGAGCAGCAGCCACTCTGCACACGCCTTCTGAGCACCTGGACTCCAACTCTGAGCACCAACTGAACAGTTCTCAATCAGGAAGTGCCAGTGCGAGTGCACCCAGAGTTTATAATCTGCTTTTTGGTTGGTTGGTTGTTTTTGTTTTTTGGGGGTTTTTTTTGTTTTTTAAGACAAGGTTTCTCTGTGTAGCCCTGGCTGTTCTGGAACTCACTCTGTAGACCAGGCTGGCCTCCAACTCAGAAATCTGCCTCCCCAGTGCTGGGATTAAAGG